>OY804548.1:23713775-24920564 GCA_963680865.1 Spergularia marina | reverse complement strand
GTTCGCATATAAGAACCGAGTTCGTCAAATTCTGTGGCTGAACATAAAAGAATAGTTGTTAGGCGCGTTAATATCACTCCACTGAAAATGTATAGCGCGTGCACCACACAGTGAAAATAGTGGGAAAGATTCTGCAAAACAAGAAAAAAGAAGGGGGACCAGCAATAATTTCTTGTCTACACGTGTCCCCTTGACAGTTTTGTCATGGCAATTGTTTTTTTTTATCAAGAGTTCGTCCATTGTTAGTTTCCAGTTATAATTTTTAGTTTGATAAAAAGTGACGTGGCTTTGGAAGAACTCTAGGTGTGGTTCCTCCATTGCTATTGCCCTAATAGTCATATGAAAAATGAAAACTGACAACTGAAAACTGAAAACCACTTTTTCTGGTTTTCAAAAACGAGACTTTGGTTTTCAAAAAAACACAAAGCTGAAAACAAAAAAGATACCAAACAGCTTTTGAAACGGATAGTATTTGCAAACAGTTCAAGGGAAGACAATATTAATCGTAAGTTGACTTGGAATATAATACTATGCTCTCTCCATTTCATAAATATGTCGGAGCAATTCAAGTCAAAAATAAAAAATTAAAAGAAATAGAGGAAATCATCATAACTTTTCCGTGAAGTGTGGAGATTAGTGGCTCTTGGATGATTTCTTTCAGAGCAAAAGAAAAGCAAATACTTTTGGATGCTAGTGCAGCATTGCAGGCTTGGAGCAATGCCTGATTTGCTTACTTATTAGACTTGTGCTGTAAGAAAAACCAACATGATTGGAGAATGCTTTGCTTTCTCTTTTTCTCATGCTTTCCCGTCACATATCATACGCCACATTTAGCACATATGACGATCTTACTTAAGCTTTTGCCAAAAAATCGAATATGATTCAGCACCAGCTTCTGCAGAACAATTTACTTGCATAATTCAGTAGAGAGTAAGTGTTATCATTAATCAGGACGATCATTGTCTCAAAAGTTGCTTCCTGGAATAAATAGTTGTGTACACCAACCCCAGAGGCGGGAATGTAATCGAAGCTCTATGTTATCTACTGCATTAATTCTCTCCCTAAGTTAGCAATGAAGAGAGGACTATCCTCTCAATAATATATAAACACCTGAAAATGCAGTTCCTGTGTTTCTGTTGAAAGGAATATCTATCATGTCATGCCGTAAACTCGAGCCATCTTGACATAAGAGTGGCTGGACTGACAGGACTCCTGTTTCTTCTAGGCCGCTTGTTGTCCTTGCCCCAACTCATGAGAGTCACGGCAGTCAAGACGAATTCAACATTCAGTTCTGACACAGCAGCTGGAGGTGTCTGTTGCTTTATCACTCGCGGTTTCCTCCTCATTCTACAGGCTCTCCTTGTCCGTAAATGCCAAGGAGTACCTGTGGCTTCCATCAACCCTTCTATCATCTGAAGATCTTCAGTCACCTCATACCTAGAAAGAGAAACAAGAGAAGGTAAAATTTCTCTTTGGAAGTCCTTCTTGATCTTCGGCCTTCTCGTTCTACCCTTTCTTGTCTGTCTTGTCATTGACACTGAACAAGTTTGACTTGAAATCTCGACAGACTTTCTGCAGAGAGATTGTTCCGATTTTGTTTCAGTCAGCATCAGTGTCATGGCTTCGAAATCATCCATCTCACTAAACCTCAGTGTTCCGACATCATTATCTAGCTCAGTGTAAAAGGAACAAACTAATTCTGCAAACAATTCTAGATCCCTGCTATCAGAAACTTCAGAATTTTGCCCATCGTTGGTCTCGGAGAATAAAAATGCGTTACTTGACATGGAAACAATAGCCTCAGCTGCAATCATTGCACTTTCCCCTAGAGTGTCAACACCATCGCCCTCTCTAGCTGACACTTGCAAGGTTAACTCTGGCAAGTTTTCTTCAGAGTATCCTCTAGGTGGAGGACGCTCCTCTACTTCTGGACTGACAGGCGCCTCCAAATTGGTTTCAAATGTATTTCTGCATAAGGAGGAAGACTTCATCGCAAATCTGTCTTCATTCATACACATGTTGAGGTTAATCTGACCTAATTCCTTGTAGTCCTGTTCTGCTGGAACATCTTCAGTGATTGGCTCATCATCTGTGGCAGCATCACAAGGTAAGTTGATATCAATAACTCGGCATCTTTTGCTCTTTCTCGTTGTTTCGCCATCCAAAGAATTGAAAGAACTGCAAATTTCTTTTGCAGTGACAGTATCAATGAAGGCATTGCCACTAGAAGGATCAACATCTGGAGTACAGTCCGGAGTTCTGGAAAAAGCAGAGTTCAAATCCAACGAAATTGACCCATTCGCATATTTCAAGTGGTGTGCAGTTAAGGATGACATGCAAGCCACTGCCTCCAACTTTGACTCAGAACAGCTAGTTTGTATCTCTAAGGAAATTGGCATATCAAAACTTGGACTACTCTGTGAACTAGCATTGAACAGTTGTTTCACAGACCCTTCACTTGCACGAGAAACTTCAACATTCTTACTCGAGTAAAACTGGTTTTTAAAGGTTGGAAGTGCTTGAACAAAACTGCAGGAAGGCTTGGTATTACAGGAACTAATATGCACATTAGCCTTGGCCACACTGAATAAAGAATCATAATTCCTCTCTGTAATTTCTGGAGTTCGTTCCATGTTTGGAAGCCTATGACCGTTCTCCAAATGCAATGTTGTTGGAAGCTCATTCAAGTCGGCCAATATACTGCAAGGGCCTCGAGTCAACTGAGGGTTTACCCTAGAAGCCGCACCACCAGCATCGAGAAACTTGCAGCGTTTATTTGAAGAAAGACTAGCTGGAATTGGACCCTCATGTGCTTCTCTTAAGGACTCCCATTCATCACTCTCGATGTACACCTCAGCAGGAAGCTCGAGATCTAATAGCTTTCCCCCTATTTTCTTGCCCTTAAATTCTGGTAATTTGTGAAAAGATCCACCATTTGGAAAAGCAACAGGAATGTCAGGTGTTTTAGATTCTTTGATACAGAGGTAACCCCTTTGAATGCCCTCAGAAACTTGACCAAAACTGGGTGCTAATTTTCCTGATGAAGAATTTGACGATTGGACCTCTATGTGTAGACTACTGGTAGGAGTTTCTTTGCATTTGATTTCAACCATCAGTTTTCTGTGTCTACTATATAGTCGATGCAATTCTTGGACCTGGCAGCAAAACTTAACTGTTACACTATAGTACATTAACCCTCGTCAAGAGTATTAGAGTAAAATTACAGTCCAAATATCAATTGAGTCCTGTTGATTATCATGTTACAGTGTATGGTATGGTGGAAGAGACACCAGATTAAATCCAAAAAAAAAAAAAAAAAAAAAAAAAAAAAGTTAAAGAGGAGCCAAAAGGTTAAGAGCTGTGTCTGATAACATTAAAGTCTGGCTTCCCAAACTACTTGCCAAAGTCTAGACCACACTCTACACATTTCTACCAGGAAATCACGACCACTTCTTTGCACTGGGAAAATGGGAAGGGCCAGGACCTAGCCTAAATGTATTATAGCAAGACTAGAAACGCAAAACCAAAAGTCAATTTCTATCATTAAGGGAGCTTCACAACTCCTGAGAAACAGGAAGCAGATTGTACTGCAGCCTTTAAGATCAAGACATCATGCAACATGATGTTCACTCAATGGAAGAGCATATGAGATATACCGACTGCATATTGTGGAAATTTTATCAGCGGACTATGGTTCAATTGGAGCATATCATCTGTAACCACTTTTTAAAAGCCAGAAGATTTTGGTCTTAGAACGGTCAGAACTTAGGTGATAGGCCATAAAAGTCATACAAGAGCACTGAGGTAGGTAAATCAGAAACAATACATGAAAAAAAAAAAAAAAAAAAAAAAAAGGAGCTAAGATTACAACCAACAAAACATCCTCTTCACATCAAGAAGCACCAACAATCCCATTGGCTTATCTCAAAATACGAAATTAAAATACGAAATTTCACCAGGATGATTCTCAATTCCAAAGATTTAGTAATTACTTAAGGTCTGTAGTCAGGAAGGTACCTGATCCCTAAATGTAACCTCCTGCATGAGCATTGTCTGACATAATACCTCCTTGTAACCAAAGTTAGCTTGTGGAACCGGTAAAGTTGACACGCTATTGTTGCAAAGCCCACTTCGAAAGTTTCCATTGCCATTATATGTGTCTCTAGAGCCACCACTAGTGTCCACATTGAGATCAAAATGTGAATGATAAACAGGCAAGTAGCTCTGACACTTCATAGTTGCCCTGCGCAAAACATTACACCCTCATTAGCAGAACAAACAAATTTATCATCAAGAGACGAGTTGCATAAACCATCTAATTCAGATTAAGCACATCACAGTTCAGCATGCGCCTCCACATGAATTACCCTTTTCATGAGACCAATCTTCAACTTTCTAAAGCGTCTAATTCAAGGCAAACACGACGCAAATATGTCTACTTCGATTACAATATCTATGACTTCCAGATTTTTCGCTCTACAATGTCGCGGTTTCTTTACATGTCATTTTACAAACACGCTAGTCCTACACCTTATATTACCTTTAATTTTTTGGTGACTATCAATCAATCAATCATCAGACAACATCAAAACTGGACTCATGTACACCTTTGTAACAGACCCAAAATAAGTAAAAGGGTATTAGGGGTGATCTGTCACTTTTCCAGATTCAATTTTAAAGCTTCAATTGGAATTATACAAGACCCACAAATTCATCAAGGGCATACAAAAGCTAACAGCAACAACCAAGCCTTATTCCCAAAATGATTTGGGGTCGGTTAACATGAATCGTCATACGTAACCATCTCGTGTATAACATTGAAAAAAGAAAGGATCATACAAATTGTGCTCAACATGCAAATTGTGCTCAAACAGTATAACATTGAATAAAAGGACTGGAATTTACAGTACAGAAGTACAAAAAAAAAAAAAAAAAAAAAAAAGTCAAAGACTTTACTAGTTACTACGCATATGGGATTCTAAGTTCACTGGATTTAGCCCAGTCATTACTCAGAAAAAGTACAGTTTCAGTATAAAGCAAGAATTACTCCATTTTCATGGGTAAAGATTTTACTTTTAATAGCAAAAAATGAACAACACAAAAGAAAGAAAAAAAAAAGTAATTAAATGTGGCATAAAAAGTTCATAATACACACAGTATTTTTTTTTTTTTGGTTACTGTACCATAGTTTACGAAATCATCAAATCTCAAAACTCAGAATTTTCACCTTATAATCACAGAAATTACCACAGTATATACAAACAGTAAATTAACAATATGATGTTGTGATAAACCCAGAATTTTTTTCACAGCACAATCACAGTAAATAGTAAGAGTAAATTAGAAATGTGATGTCATTCATTTAAATTAATACAACAGAAACTCATAAGTAAATAAATAAATAAACAATCTAAAAATTGCTAAATTCAGCTCAAATTTGAACATCTAGATTAATCCAACAAAAAAACCATATATAAAAAAACAAGTAAAAAAAAATCATCTAAAAAAGTAGCAAAATTCAGCAACTTTTTATACCTGAAAAGCTCAGCTGATATAATTCTGTGTTTTACCCACCAAAAGAAACAGTAAAAAATTTCAGAAATGTCTCAAATGTTGAGGTGGGTATCCCTTAAAATTCCATAAAGATGAAGATTTAGAGGGACAAAAAGGGGATTTTTTTTAGTAGCATTGATCTGCAGGGCCACCACACCCACAGGAGGGGGGGGGAGATAGAGAGGAAAGAGGAGAGAGAAAGAGAGGAGGAGTATTGGAGAAGCCAACGAGAAACAATAGGGATGATGGAGTAAATTAAAGGAAAGGACATATTCCCAATAACCAAAAAAAAAATGTTTCTTCTTTATTTTTATTTTCAGTCACATTTTCTTGGGTTTCTTTTGGATTTTTTGGGGATTTTTTTGTCTGTGGGAAAATTTTAAAAAAATGGGAAATTAATGATGAATGATGATGGGTTGTTCTTGTTCTTCTGCTGGAAACTTGTGTGAGAAAGAAAGATTGTTGTTTTGGAGAGAGAGAGAGAGAAAGTCTTAGATTCTCTGCTGCATTTATTATACTTTTGTTGCTTTCTGTTTGCAGACATATCAACTACTCCACTCTTTGTATTCTCTTATCAAAATCGAGCAAAAGATTGGAACTTTTTTGTGTGACGATGAATATTTGTCATCCTGTAATAAAAACTGATCATTATACAACATAAATATGTCATTCTGTAATAAAAATTGATCATTATAAAATATAAATACAACATTATAGAACAAAAACTGATCATTATAGATCATAAATACATCATTATAGAACAAAAATGGATCATTAAAAATCATTCATTATGAAACAAAAACAGATCATTATTAAACATATATTAGTCATTAAAGAACATAAATTAGTCTCTCTTTCAAAAAAATAAATTGATCATATAAACATAAATATGTCATTATAAACCAAAAACCGATCATTATAGAACATAAATACATCATTCTGGAACAAAAACTGATCATTATAGATCATAAATTTATTATTCCGTAACAAAAACTAATCATTATATAACATAAATACATCATTATAGAACAAAAACTGATCATTATAGATCATAAATACAATATTATAGAACAAAAACCGATCATTAAAAATCAAATCATTATGGAACAAAAACAGACCATTATTACACATATATTAATCATCATAGAACATAAATTAGTCTCTTATTGTCGAATATAAATTGATCATAAAACATAAATACATCATTATAGAACGAAAACTGATCATTATAGATCATAAATACATCATTATAGATAACCAATCCAAGTGAGAATAGACAAATATTTGTTCTATAGTGATCAGTTTTTGTTCCAAAATGACATATTTTTGTTTGATGATCAATTTATATTAGACAATGAGAGACTAAATTATGTTTATATGACCAATTTATATTCGAGAATGAGAGACTAATTTATGTTCTATAATGATTAATTTATGTTCTATAATGATCTGTTTTTGTTTCATAATGATTGATTTTAATTATCAGTTTTTGTTCTATAATGATGTATTTATGTTCTATAATGATCAATTTTTGTTCCAGAATGACATATTTTTGTTCTATAATGATCAGTTTTTGTTCCAAAATGACATATTTTTGTTCTATAATGATCAATTTTTGTTCCAGAATGACATATTTTTGTTCTATAATAATCAGTTTTTGTTCCAAAACGACAAATATTTGTTCTATAGTGATCAGTTTTTGTTCCAGAACGACAAATATTTCTTCTATAGTGATCAGTTTTTGTTTTTATAATGATATATTTATGTTCTATAATGATTGCCTTTTGTTCCAGAATGACGTATTTATGTTCTATAATGATCAATTTTTGTTCCAGAATAACATATTTATGTTTATATGATCAATTTATACTTGAGAATGAGAGACTAATTTATGTTCTATAATGAGTTAATGACTAATATATGTTTTATAATGATCTGTTTTTGTATCATAATGATTGATTTTCATTATCAGTTTTTGTTCTATAATGATGTATTTATATTCTATAATGATCAATTTTTGTTCCAGAATGACATATTTTTGTTCTATAATGATCAGTTTTTGTTCCAGAATGACATATTTTTGTTCTATAATGATCAGTTTTTGTTCCAGAATGACAAATATTTGTTCTATAATGATCAGTTTTTGTTCCAGAATGACATATTTATGTTTATATGATCAATTTATACTTGAGAATGAGAGACTAATTTATCTATAATGACTAATATATGTTCTATAATGATCTGTTTTGTTTCATAATGATTGATTTTAATTATCAGTTTTTGTTCTATAATGATGTATTTATATTCTATAAGATCAATTTTTGTTCCAGAATGACATATTTTTGTTCTATAATGATCAGTTTTTGTTCCAAAATGACATATTTTTCTTCTATAATGATCAATTTTTGTTCCAGAATGACAAATATTTGTTCTATAGTGATCCGTTTTTGTTCTAGAATTATTAATATATGTTCTATAATGATGTGTTTTTGTTTCATAATGATTGATTTTTAATGATTAGTTTTTATTTTATAATGAAGTATTTATGATCTATAATGATCAGTTTTTGTTCTATAATAATTAATATATGTTCTATAATGATTTGCTTTTGTTTCATAATGATTCATTTATGTTCTATAATGATCAGTTTTTGTTTAATGATGATGTATTTGTGTTCTATAATGATCAGTTTATATTTGTTGAAAATGGTCTATTGTTCAAAATGTGTATGTTTTGTTATAAAATGATCTATTTTTGTTATAAAATTACCAATATTTGTTCTAAAATAATTTTTTTTTCTTTTTATTTTCCTCCACCTTATTTCACTTTCTCTCTCCTCTTCCCATACCCACTCCCCCTCTCTCTCCCCCATACTCACCCCGCGAGCCACCACAACCCAGTCGCTGGCGATCACTCCTGGCCTAACATCATCCATCGCCGTCGCTGGCGATCATTCCTGGCCTATCATCATCCATCGCCGTCGCCAGCGATCACTCCTCCACGATCAATTTTTTCATTTTGAAACCCCCTCATTTCCAATTCCGCGAATGATGCCCTTCCTCACTCATTTCCCGCCGTCCCTCAAACCGGCCATCAGCCACTTCCACGACCACCCAAACCCATAAAACTCGTCGGAGATTCGATGGTTGCCGGAGAAGGATGAAAAGGAGGAAAGAGAAGGAAAATAAAGTGATAAAATGGGGATCATTCGCAGGGGGGGACGGAGTGGGGGTGGCGTCGGTGGTTGTCCCAGCCGACTGGTGGTCGGATCGGGTCTGCCGGAGGCGGGGACGGAGTGGGGATGGTGGGGTGGGTCGTGGTTGGGGGAGAGGGGAGGAGAGAGAGAAGGTTGTGATTTATTTGTTGTTTTGTTCTGAAATTGCTGTTGGGCCTAGACTATTTGGGCCGATATTTGGGTTGCGCTGAAAAGTGAAAACAACAACTAATAGCCTAGGGGGTCTGAAGAGAACGGTACCCCAGGGGTACCATAGACGCGTTGATAATTTAACAGTTCTTGATGAACTCTATGACTTCAGACTCTATGACTTCAGAGTGTGTTGGAAGTGCAGGGATAGCTCCCTTCTTGGTAGTAGTAATGGCTCTGCATGCATTGGAGAACTTGAATACCTCCCCCAACCGTGGTTCATCCTATATACATGAAATATATGTTGTCAGAATAGAAAAGAAAAATAAAGTTATTTAAGCTGAAGTTCAAACTGAATTGAACGATTGTTCAAAAGTAAAACACAAAGATAGAAATTAACCTCGATGATCGATTGGTGATCGACTATCTTGCTCAAAAGGGCACCAACAAAGGAGTCGCCAGCACCAGTGGTATCGACAGCCTTAACTTTAAAGGCTTCCATGCATCCCTTGAAGTTCTGTATAAGAGATAAGAGTTAGACTCGTATAAAATGAGTAATATCAACCATTTGTTATATTGTTCGTATACATCAAATTCAAGAACGTATAACATACCAGAAATAAAAAGTAGAAAAAAATAGAAAAACTGTAAATGTTTAGCTAATACAAAGTACATAATAAGTAGAAAAAAATATCATTTAGCATGCAAATTAAATATTATCGAGCATGAAAATTACCTTAGTGTAGTATCTGCAACCATGATCACCAAGAGTGACCAAAAGAAGCTTCAAGTTAGGATGCCACAACGACATAGCATTCGCATCATCAATGTTGCTGTTTCCCGTGAGGAATTCAAGCTCATTGTCGCTGACCTTGATCACCTCAGCCTTGTCCCAAATGCTCATGATCTACTTACGAGCCTCCTCTGCAGAGGGCCACAATAGCAAGCGGAGGTTAGGGTCATATGAGAGTAGAGCTCCAGCTTCTTTGGCCACTTCCATTGCTTTTAGATGAGCGGATCGACATGGCTCCACGATCAAACTAATTGATCCATAGTGAAACACCTTAGCCTGTAATCACGTCATTACACAATTTGTTCGATTAATCACATATCACCAATGATTATATCATAACACATATCACCAAAACGTATCACCAATGATTTAGCTTTATTGTTAACATTTGATTTGATTTGGTCAAAGATATTTACCCCAAACGTTATTAATCCAACAATTTAAGGGAACAAAGGTATAGCATGTTAGTGCATTTCGACGCTAGAGATGAGAACAGTAGTAATCCAAAACACGGACTAGAGATGAGAACAGTAGTAATCCAAAACACGGAATCTTGTCCACTTGATAATCTAATTGCAATCGTCAATTTACATCACATTAACATACGCATCATAAAAGTGACCAAAAATTAATACTCCCTCCGTTTCTTTTGTTTCTTTACGTTTCGTTTGAATTCCTCTCACATATTCAAACGAAACGTAAAGAAACAAAAGAAACGGAGGGAGTATAATAGCAAAACCTACATTAACCCAAAAAAAAACATAAAACTCATATTAACAAAAAAAAAAAAAAAAAAAAAAAAAAAAAAAAAAAAAACAGGATGAAGGTGGTGATTGGTGAATATGAAGTGGGTCCCATAGGGTGAGTAGGACATTGTAATTAACGATGGATGTGTGGGTCCCCTACCAACATAATTGCTTTGCTTTCTCCAACAAATCACGGGTAAATGTTTGTTGTTAATCTTATTTCTTACTCTACCAGACTCGCCTTTGAATAAAAGTTACGCTAGTAGCGTCAAAAGGGAAATTTTTGATCAAATTAGGTGAAAACTATCACTTCAATCATTCCACGTACAAGTATCCTATCCTTTTTCAACTACGGAATAGAATTTGGCATGCAACATGAATTCTATGTACTCATATCGTTAGACCTAAATAGCGCATGTCAAGTTCAAGTCGTGAACAATTTTTGCCGTTTTTTGAAAAGTTCAAAAAGCAGTCAACTTTGGGTAGGAAAACAATAGTACTAGCGTTAAAGTTGCATTACTGGTATGAAAAATTATTCTAAAGCGACCAACAACGACACAACGTTACGATAGTATTAACACATTCGAGCCTACGAACAAATCCATAGCACAACATGTAATTCAAGCATATCGGAATAAAAACTTTTAAATTAGTTGGCGAGAATGTATAAACATGGCATGAAAATATTGACCTCAAAAATAATGTACCAAAAATCTCATGCAATAATATAAAGATTCACGGATGAAATAAATACAGTATAATCATGTGATACGGTCTAGTATTTCCCATGTAAAAAAATGCACGACTGCAGATCTTTGGAATTATACAAGCGCGTGAAAGCGCGTGGCTATGAACCTCAATTTCCACGAACATCAAAACTAAGAGAGTGTTTGGAAACAAGAATTTGATTCTCAAATCCAAATTTGACACAAATTACATGTTTGGGAACTCAAGAATTTGAGAATTTGGATTTGTGTCAAATCCTTTGGAATTTGTATCAAATCCAATTAGACCAAAAACAAATGACACCTCAAGAGGTGTCATTTTGAAATCCCACCCTCCCCTAAAATTTATATTTGAATTCCATTATCAAATGATAGATTTGAAATGATTACAAATTTCCAAATTCATGTTTCCAAACGCTACCTAAAGAAATTCCGCAATGCAATACCTTTACACCAACCCCACACCGTCAATCGTTCACGTAACCTAGTCGATTTTATCGGCTAAATTAGTTGACATCCGAATTATTTTACACTCGGTAATAAATAGATCGCATCTACTCCAAATCCAAACCAATTATCAGATCATTCCACGTAAATTATAACAAATAAACACATAAAAATCATCGAATCAAATAAAAAAAAATCTATGGTAAAAATATAAAGAAAAAAAGAAAGAAATAATAATTTACCTTGCGGATTTGATCAAGGTTAAGTTCATCAGGACGAAGCAACATATCAGCACTAGGGTTACGGTAAAACATAAACTCACGTTCACCGTCAGATCTCAACGTAACAAAAGCGAGCGCGGTTCTCGCACCCGTGTCAAAGCTGATCCCTTCATCGGACACGCCATTCTCCTTCAAAATCCCGGCTAACATCCTTCCGAATTCGTCATCACCAAGCTTCCCTGCGAAAGCCGCGTTTCCGCCCATTCTCGACACCGCTATCGCAACGTTGGCCGGTGAGCCACCGGGTGCCTTCAAGAACCCCGGGGCCTGAGCCAGCGATACGCCCGACTCCGTTGGGACGAAGTCGATCAACATCTCACCTAAACTCACGATTAGTCCTTTTTGCGCCATTGTTTGTTGATTTGTTTGATCAGAAAAACAAAAAAAACAAAAAAACAGAGGAAAAATAATATAAAGTTTTTTATGAGGAATATGAAGTTGGTAAAGAGAATGAATGAGAGGAGATGTGAGGAGGAAGGATTGTTTATATAGGGGAAGAAATAAATGGAGGATCGTATAAGATACAGTATTAAATTAATTACTAGTATATGGGGGTGTGTAATATTTGACTTGAATATTACGAAAGGTGGATTGGATAGGATTATCTTAGTGGTACTAAATGATATGCTAATTCTATCAGGATTAGTAAACTTTGGATAATTTTACCGGTAAAGAAAGACTATGATTTATTGATTTGGATAAATTTTTGGTAATATATAGGAGTATAGTTCATTCTTTGATTTCTAGTGGGTACTTTAATTAGATGAACTTTTGGATAATACGCGCTAGGTGGATTTGGATAGGTTCGCGTATTAGTAAATGTATATAATAAATATAATTATATAATTTGTAAATGTATAATGTACAATATAATTAAAATGTTAGTGTGGTGTGGTGATGATAATCAATCACGATAATTATGTTGGTCAAGTCGGAAAATATAACTTGTTCGATACAGGAGGACAACTCGACAAGAGGCTAGTACGTATTAGTATTATAAAAATGAATGTACTTAATTAACTCCCGATTATTTTTCTTTAATAAAATTATTAGTCCTCTAAAACGTAGGGTTATAAAATCAGTTAATTACACTTTGATCTAGAATGAAAATAAAGAATTTTAGAAATTGAACGATTTGGATACGGTTCTTTTATTTAATAATTATTATTGGATTTTATCCTCATTGTAGTAATTTGAGGTAGAATTGGATAGGCCGGAATGAAGTGGTCTGGTGCGTTTCCAATTGCTTTGATTGAGATTGAGATTAAGTGTGATTTTTAGTATTGTGGATTAAAGGATAAGATGTTAAAATTATCACCTTACTATTTTTTATGTAACACGTTGAGAGGTGCTTATGTTCTCATCAGTTACTATAGTGCGTCTTGTGTTTTAAGTATTTCATATGGATTATAAGTCTTGATTTATACGTCTTATTCAGATAATGGTCTTTAGGATTATTGATCGGGTAAATTAATAAACATCATAGTTGTAGCCTTGTAGGTGAGTAGACAACATTATTAGCCATTATTAGCAAAGGACTGATAAGTAAATTAACTGGAATTTACTAGTTTGAGCGAGTTGTTTGCACTTTTGGCTGAAATATATGTTTTCACTCTCCGTTTTATCTACCCCATAAATCATCATCGTAAATTTTTTGTTCTCACTGTAACTATTAGTATAACGAGGGGCTCATAAGAATTCAAGTTCAGGATAATAATCCTGACCATTTAGTTGGTGAAATTAAAGTGCATACGGAGTGTATTGCCGATTGCATGTCCTTGTTAATGAATTAATTAGTCAACAAAATTAGTCGTATTAGTATTGTTTAAGAAGTAGAGTGAAATAGAAACCCACTGTTTTGCTGCAAATTGCTTCGGTTGTGATCTTAGTCATGGCCCGTGGTTGGGACGTCAACACCCACGGTATTTTCACGTGGACATTTTCTCACTTTTTTTATTTAATTGGAACATTGTACAACGATACACTCATGAGAACGAGGCAAACGAGCAAAATCGACACTCATACTAATAAACTAGCAATAAGCAATGTTAAAATTCTTTTGAAACTTTACTCTACTGTAGTAAGACCCTTATCATATCGATCAAAGTGTATGTTTGTCTTTGAAAACTTTACTGAACTTGTATCTATTTTCTACTCTAAAACCAAAATACTCCATTATTTCAATATAGACGAGTTGATTTTAACAATCTTGAACGATGACAATGTTTATAACTACTCGGTAACTTTCAAATTAGTTCTGATCTGGATGTCACAATTTTTATTTAACTTAGTACAACTGTTGAACTATTTAAATTTCAATCGTATCAATTATCAATATGTTGATCTAAAAGAAAATTATCAATATGTGCGCACAAATGGCGATACTAGTAGTGCGCTAGTGTCTAGTGCTGCTCTTCTGGGTCGTCATTCGCCACTTATCAGCTATAGCGGCCCTATTGAAAAGTTTGGGCCAGCCCCATTTGTTTCTGACAAACAAACAATGTCTTCTTTTCCAAACCAATCAAAATTCGTTGTTTGCCGCGAATCAATTTCCAGAAATCTGGGTTATTATGATCACGTTCGACGACACAAAATGGGTTTGTTCTTGGACACTTCTATTGGTTTTATTCTTTTATTTTGATCCGTCGAAACCAAGCAAGTCCATGATCGTTAACGTATGATTCTCGTGTTATGAATATTCGATCGATTGGTTGTTGATGTTCATGATATATAATTTATTTTCATGTTAGACGACCCAAGTATTCTTGTTTTCCTTAAAGTTCTAGTTCTTAGTCAATCCGTTGAAACATTTCTAAAACCGTTGTTGCTTTGCCTAATGGTTTTGAAATTCTCAAACTCTAGGTCAAGAGAGACGAACCCTGGGAGTTGGGACTTATTCCCTTTACATCAATGTACATCATGTTTGGAGTTTTGTAGTCACAATGGTGGAAACAAAAAGAATTTAATGTAACACTTGTTACACTTGATCAGATTTTGCTAAATATGACCATATCAATTTCTTGAGGTGACATCAAAATCATTCCTCGGCGATAATCGATTGTCAAAATGTGCAGCCAACTTACATTCGTCTTTGCAAGGTCAAAGGTCTATTTGAAGTCTGAACTGACTTCTCTCGTCGTGAGAATCATCACAAATTCACAATCAGGGACATCAATGGGGTAGGATATCATCACAAGCATCATAACAACTTCCGAAGAAGCAGATACTGGGAGCAATAATAGCAACAAAACCGCCTTTTAAACTGCAGCTCTTGAGTAATAAACGGGTTCTGAACTTAGGATTACGAGTTCTCCTGCATTGTGGAAACGCATTCTGATTCACTAGTATCCTGATCTTCATCCCTAGATATGCAGTGATCATCCTGGTCTAGTTCAGGAGAAGACTCGGTTTCTGTCAACTCTTCATTGGTGGAATCATACTCCATGCCAGAAATCCTAGCTGAATCACTGGCTGATTCAAATCCCTTGCTTTCGGTAAAGTGAGGATTTAAGGCCTCCTTGGCATCTCCTTTGGATTTTGAGCAACCTCATTGTGACTCAAAACGTTTTTATTACTATAAAGAGCTATATGCCGGTAGTAAAGCTCCAGTTCCTTTTCAGAAACAGCAATGAAATGTCGAAGAGTTTCCAGTGACTGCTCATACTTTGATTTCTCCAAGGCCTGACAACAAAATGACACAATAATCAGACACACCAAAACTCCATAGCAGCAAGCTTTTCGTCTTTTTTTTTTTTTTTTTTTTTAATTTTTTTAACAACTTATTAATGGAAATAACAAAGGAAATTAGGGACCATAAAAAAGAAAAAAAACAAAGCAAATTAGGGCAAGGTGTCCTCATTGCTCAAAACAGTTAAAACATCTGCCCAATTCTTTTGCAAAAGCTCACCACCTGCACCTCACATTTCGGCACAGTGGAACATCTACACCCGCCTGCTGTCGCTTTCGTTTTATTTCCCATGTAACCTTACAGAGACTCTTAGGCTCTTAGCCAATAAATGGAGGGTTAGCCCATAGCTTGAGTGATGTTCAATCTTGTTTGAAGTATGGACGAGAATTGGGAACTTTGAATACTTCTGGTCTTTAGCAAGTACAACTCCCAATGTCACAATAAATTCAAAGGACACCTGAATATATGCATGGTTTGGAAAACATACCCTTTTCTTTGACAATGTATCAATCGGGGACATGACTTCAGGTTGCACATAGTCCTTTCCCCTATAAAAAATAGCTGTGTCATCGCCAATTGTTTGTATAGCTATCCCCCCACTCAATCGCTCTAATTCTCGAACATATTCATGTATTTGTCCTGGTTTACAAGGCTTGAAGAACACCTTCACTGTTTCATGTTTCTTCCAATGCATATGCATATTAAGAATGACTCCGCCAAAAACACCTCTTCTGCCAACTGGAACATAATTAGATCCTTTTTGTGCCATCTTTTTGAAATAAAATCTCTCCTCTCCCGTCAGCTCGTGTGGTTTAACAATAGGACCCTGAACCTTTGAGACTTCATACTTTTTAAGGCGTTCAACTAACGAGGCTTCCTTAACTCTTGCCTGCAAGTGACAAACAATATGGTTTCACTCTTAAACAGAAGGTCATCAATAATAGAAAAGGAAATTATTGTGCTCCATCGGATAAATAATTTGAGTTGTTACCCTAGTACTGCAGATTTAATCTTTAAACCAATTCAAAATTAGGAACCAATTACTAATCTGATCCCAGCAGACAGAGAGCGTAATTCTCAATTCGGCCAGCGTAGTTTAATATATTCCGTAGTAGACAAACAAGTAGACCAGGGAGAAGGGAAAAGGAAAAAAGAGGAACAATTCAAAAAGGAAAATTCTCGACATAGCTAATTGTGAATGAGCGGTTCACCATGAAAGGATCATGAACATCAACGTCAGAAGGCTACTACATGTTCATACGCCAACTTTCACGAAAAATGTCACGCATGAATTGGAAAAGATGTACACATTGCACAGACGAATTGCTGGATAGACATGTTTTAACAAAACAAGACCTACTAAATACTAACACTACCTTTTCAAGCTTGTATTTGATCCTGTCTTCAACACTAGCAAACTTTTGCTTCTTCCTCTTAAGAGTGAGGCGTCGTGGATCTCGCCTGTTTGCTGCTTTCCTAATTTGTTTCTCCCTCAACCTCTGCATCTTGAGCCTCTTCTTCGTTAGCCATTTCTCTTTTTTGGGTGCATCAACTTCATGAACTTCAAATTTGGGTTTCCCTCCAGATATAACCAAATTCACCGTCCCATGACTGAAATTTCTGAGCACTAATGATGGTCTCGACGGGGTTTGAATATAAAATGCTGGAGAAGTCCCCCAAATCAAGCTAGAGTGACCAGAAAACACTCTGCAAGATGAGTCACAAGACTAATAATATGAGGAAAAGAGTAACACCCCTAATAAATTGACAATTTTTCCAGTGCACTATTGGAAGTCCGCAACTACTTCCTATGTGAAGTGATTGCACAAAGCCATGAAATTCGTTACAAAATGATTGGGCAAAGCCAAGAAACTCGTCACAAAACTTATATCCCCTTAAAAGTTAAAACATTTACTATCTGAACTATAACAACATGAAGTGAGTAGCAAGAAAGAACGGAAACAAGGAGAAGAATGAATACCTATGAGAAAAGGAATCCAACAATGAAGAGTTCACTAGTGATACAGAGAACCTAGCAACCCGTCTGACACAGTGAAAGCCGAAGGCAGCCATGTGAAAGTTTTGAAGAAGGTCATATCCTAAAGCCAAATGCTTCCTAGACTCAGAGAACTGCAGTGTTCATGTAAACGTAAATTACAAGGTTCAGTATTCCTGTGAAGCTTACAAACCAAGCTCTACAAAAGAAAGTAAAGTAGACATGAACAAAAATATAGATTGCTAAGATGACTCCTCATTCCAACGAATTACAAACTCATGTGGTAGCTAGTTCGGTCTTAACAACTAATTGATCATACATTGAAACGCCAACATTCATATATATGCAGTGCTTCTACTCCTACAACTTCATGCGACTCTACTCCTACAACTTCATGCGACTGCCAATGCTCAAACTACTCGCGATTCTATAAATTCCTTTAATTTATCGAAATATACCGACGGACTTTCCGATTCTAATATTAGTTACAAAAGAAGGCAACCACAAGTGCGGAATACGGTGGTGGTGGCTGCGTATTCTTTGGGAACTCGAAATTCATTTCATTTGCTGGAT
The DNA here is from genome assembly GCA_963680865.1 of Spergularia marina. Lineage (NCBI taxonomy): Eukaryota > Viridiplantae > Streptophyta > Magnoliopsida > Caryophyllales > Caryophyllaceae > Spergularia > Spergularia marina. Next base: position 24,902,398 of record OY804548.1, on the reverse strand, counting down.
TTCAATTGTAACCTTGGAATTGAATTCATATATCCCTCCCCCTCCCCAAGCACCACCTGCTATTGCCCACAGCCCCGCCCCCACCGGACCACCATCACTGTTGGTCAGACACCGCTCCGCTAGTCCAAAGCCCACGACTCACCTACAAGGTTGTTCCCACCAAGATAAAGAGAAAGAGTAAACGTGATGGTGAAGGGAGGACGTTGGTGTGGATGCAGAGGAGTGGATCCACGGTGGTGGAAAGTCGAGGTCACCGGCTGGGTGAAGGTGGCAGTGGCCGAGATTAGAGTAGAGAGAAAGCTAGGGGTTGGGGAAAAGGATGAGGGAGAGATAAAAGAGATAAATTGTAATGACTACCGGTTGGTGGTCAGCAGCGGTGGAGATAGCGGCTTGCGAAGAGGTAGTGTTATGGAAGGTGGGGAAAACAAAGCAAAACGGGGGTTGCTACCTTGGTGGCGGCTGTCGACGGGGCAAACGGCGGCGGTTGATGGGGCAGACGACGGCGGTCAATGAGGCGGCGGCTATCGACGGGCAGTCGTGGCGGTGGAGGAGATACTGCCGGCTGGTGGTGGGTGAAAGGAGGAGAGAGAAAAAAATTGGTAATGACTGACGAGGGAGAAGGAGAGAGAATGAGTTGGGGAATTTAAAATGACATCTATTTTCGATGAATTTGAAATTGTCTATTTTACTCATGCTTGAAATTGGATGGAAATTGGATGAATTCCAATTCCAAATTCCATGGGTTCCCAAAAGCTTAGGATCATTTTAATTCTAGAATTGAATTCCAAATCCAAGTATCCAAACACAGCGAGATATGGCGGAGGGGGCGGTGGTGCTCGTTGAGTGTCCTAATTTTTGCGGGAGGGTTTAACCTTTTTTTTTTTTTTTTTTTATCGTGATAATAAAGCATGACCGGCATCGAAAGTCAAGAAGGATTCCATCTTTGGAATGACATCGTTGTTTATTTGTGTAGCTCCAACTCCCCAAGTTTGAGTATATGTTACTACTTACAAGTTACAAATGATTAGTCTCATTTTTTGTCCCCTATGTGGACTGTCTTACCGCAAATTAATCGACATTTTTTCATTTTCTTTCGAGGTGTTCAACTTTTTAGAGGTTTTAAGGTTTTGATGGACTACAAGAGACAAATGACTCATTTTCATTCAAATTACTCGACTTAATTTTAGAGGGTTTGTAAATATCGAATTTTATTGTACTTTGATTTGAATATGAGAAGACTTTAAACCAATTATAAAAACTTGAAGAAAAAAAATAAATAATCAAACGCATTTTCATTCCATTTCCTTTCCTATTCGCCCAATACCTTGGTATCAAACAAGTTGTAAAAGTGACCTTCAGAAGACAAGATGTACCAGGTGAACCTTGATTAACAGCTCAAGACTGTCAAAACCTTTATTGAAGAGAAGCCGACTTCCTGTACAACACAGATATACTGAACCTCTGTATATTTATCACTACTAGAACACTTCTCTGTCTTCCAGATACAACAAGTACATCGCTTATTAAGCCCATAATCGACAGAAAAACGGAAAGCTAGGCAGGTGCTTCACAATGTCAGTATATAGCAACAAGCATCATGATTTCTGCGGATGGTCAATTCTCCTAGTCGGCTAGTTCTAGAATTCCGTCTTGGTTGGGAGGAATTCACTTAGCTGGACATATATCCTCCAAACTGCAGCATGAAAGATGCATTTTAAGATGGTCATTTCCACAAACTTGAAAAGACTTGGCATTTTTTCAGGATCAAGTTTTATAAACAGTAAGAGCATCACCTGTTCCCCAGACACTCGATGATATCAGTAGTAAGGGTTGACCTCCTCTTGTGCTCAAAGGCAACTGATGCGGCTTTCCTCAGTAAAGCAGAACCCGCCAAACATCCTAGCATGGTCGGGTTTTTAGGCCTGTGCAACGGTTATGGTAAGAATAACAATAAGTGTTACAATTAAAACAGTAACAATGGCAGTCACTAGTCCCACACAGAGCACATAACAGACCTTATGGACATATCTTTGCTTTGGGTGAGGCATTGGCGAGCCCAGGATAAGAACACAGCAACACTGAAATCAACGCCAATTAGAAGGATCAAAGCAGTTCTTCAGCAAATGAAAAGCAGATGCCGGAACAGAAAATTCCACAGTAAACCTCAGTGAAGTTATCTTCTTAACCAGTAATGAAGCAACTCTAAATATTTCAACTTCAAATAATTGCCTTGATAAAATTAGCACCAGTGTAATTTTTGAGATTATAATGTGCCTGTAAATTTCGGCATTTTCACAAAAAAAAGAAAAAGAAAAAAGAAAAAAAAACCTTGCCTGCCTGAAAGTATGTCACCCTGGCCGCCACAGCGTCTTGGAGAACCAAAGATGCTCACTGAACACACTGCAGTTCAATGCAAAACTCAATAAATGGATGAAATTCAAACTCGAGCAATGAAATTTCTTTTTGTCCACACAACAAAATCTTATTACCATAAGGCATAAAGTACCTTCAGTACCATCACTAACAAGATCAGATTTCCCCTTCCTCAGAACTGTCACACCTCCAATACTAAGCAATAGAGATCATCATCAGTTAACAGACTATAAACTTTGAAGGAGAATCCACTTTTCCATACACCTATGTAGCTACCAGCAAAAACTCGCACTTTTGGCAAGATTAATCTAAATTGCTTAATAACTGGAAGATTTTGGCATGCTGTGCATTGAAAAATATTGGAAAGGAATTGCTTATGGAAACAGGAGTTGCTTTTTCCTGTTTCATTAAGGAGTTACCACCAGACTCCGAGAGCAAATTGTCAATAGTCAGATGAGTAAGCTGGCTACTTAAGCTATCAAAAACACATGATCAGGTCAATAATTGCTGTCTTCTCTCTCTTTGTAGTTACCCGCACAATTAGTGTTTCATCAGTTCAAAAAAAAAAAAAAAAGAATTAGTGTTTCATGCTATTTCTTATGACCTATACAGATGAGCCTACTCGGATGAACAACGCTCTGAAAATGACTGCCTTACAAACTATTCTGGGTTACAAAAGACCAGAACTTTTCGGCATACTGCCATGTTGGAACATTATAAAAAATACAGGAAGAAGGGCCAAATCAGCACGTCCCTAAACAAAGTAACAAAAGCTTCTAACCCAGATAAAAGTGTCGCCAGGGGGTGAGTGGAATGTTGTATCAGATCATCATCATGATTATTCATAAAGAATGTATATTCTCAACAATTACGCAAATCTAGACTTTCAACATCGGTACATTGCCTTTCCAAATAAGGCTCGCGTTTTAAGGAAGTGGCTGAACAAATATGTTAATGTCTTCATTACGCACAACGGAATGAGAGACATGGCAACATGGACATTAAGGACACTAGGCAGCTAAGATAGACATAGAACACCTAACAGAAAAGGGAGACACATAAATAGTAACGATTTCCTAAGAAAAGTACGCTTTCAACCAAATCTAGAAAGATTGGACACCATGGACAGATGAAAGCTTTTACATACCAAAGGCTTACAAGATGAAAAGCAAACTGGGACTTAATGTACAATTGTTGCCAGGCAATAATGCCAAAACTTCTGCCAGGGAAATAACATGAGACACTATAATGTCGAATACATCCAAGAGCAAGTGCACAATCAACCAGCATATCACCTTGAGTCTTTCCCCACAACCCCACTTCCACGAGAACGAGTTAAAGGAAATGATAGGCCATAGAAGAATATAAAATTATATGGGCTATCAGATGCTGATTGGGAGTGCAATGCTGTTTCTTTCACGGAATCAAATAAATATAGAGAGTTAAATTGGCTGTTTAACCCCTAGTTCAAGCCTTCAAAGGAGCTAAATTTATAAGGATCCTTAGCATCATAGAAAAAAGCCCAGGGAGGAAAAGCTTTCCTTACCCTTTAACAAGGGACAGTAACTCTGCTGAAGCTTCCTGATCATTTACTTCACAATTGAGAACTTTCTGAACAAGGCGCTTGTATTCATTTACATTCGGAGTAAGCACGGCCAAACGATACCCACTAACCAGTTCAAGAGTATTGGTAACCAAAAAGAGTCCATCCTGTTAAAATGGTAGAGTCGTAAACAATTAATAGCATAAAAAGTAATTATATCACCAGAGCTATAATGTTTAGACTCAAACTTGAAGACATACCCCATCAACAACAAGTGGGATATTAAAATGCCGTGCACTTCTCATTATTTCACTTACACAATCCTGCATAGCCAAAAGAAAATGGTATTGCAGATGAATGTTTTACAGAAGGCAACAAAGCAAAAGATGAAAGTTTGATTTGAAGCCATCCCAAATCACAAGTCATAAGTCATATGTACATTACCAGTGTGTAAAAAAGGGGAAGGGTATTATGCTACATGGGAAAGATAGAAAGCGAAAAGCGACCTCTGCTGTACCCCATAGCACATCACAGGATCCGCTCCTGTAATGGCTATAAGCACATTCGATTTCTAGGAACAAGATGCCAGGATTTGCTTGGCTTCACTTAATCATGAAATGTGAACATATGCAAATTGATAACCCCTCCAAAGCAGTATATAAAACAGAAGAAATGAACAATGACACACCAAAAGAAATGGGTCCCTTCCCAGGCCAGGACCAATGACCAGACAGTCAAATCTTTCCATCCATTTATTAACTTCAGCAAGGATCTTGTTAACAGTAGCTCCTTTGTCCTCATCCCTGGTATAGACATCCGAAATTTCCAAGCATGAACTCCATCTCCGAATTCTGAAGTAAAAATGAAGAGGTGAGCTTGTAGAGTTGTTACCTCACACTATATGACTCTTCTAAGACAGGGTGCACAATCAACTCAGGACTGTAACTTTTAATGATGGGAGCGGCATCCCTGGTGCAAAAGACATGCGACAAATCTGCACCCTGAGTATGAAAAAGGAACATAGAGAACATTCAGACTGGCATCTCGAATTCTCAATGATAGAAGGAACAGACAGTGACTATAAACCAAACTCGTAAATATGTATACAAGAAGACTGACAATTTTCAAGGCTGAGATTGCTGCAAAATAAGGAGCGCCAGTGTACTCCCGACAACCCCCAATAACCGCTATTTTCCCTGTCAGAAAAATTTGGTGCACAGCTTTCACAAAATTTACTTGCAGAAGAAACCAGCCAAAGGAAAAGTGGTCACAGTCCAACTACATGCACAACTATCACATCCACATCTGAGCTCATCTACAGCTCACCACTAGTTTACAAATATTTGGTAGCCAAAGTGCAGAGCTATGCGCCTACTGACTGTATACTAGACTTACTACTTGAGACTATGAGAGATGCTTTACAAGATCCAGCAAACTATAAGATAGAGTTACAGCTTCAAACAGATTCTATGATACTAAAGGAAACCCGTCGGCCAAAACTGAAATAGCCAACGCATATTTTGAGCGACCAATGATTCAGCCAAAATAAAAAGTTCAGATTATTATGACACTATGTTTGATTGGAATCCTTCTATTTTCAAGTGATACTAATGCTAGGGACATTGTTGGAATATCAAAAGCAGAGAAGTGGAAAGTCAGTCAATAGACCCTGTAGCTACATGACAGACAAATTCTATGCTTTATACACATGTCAGCATAAAAAGACCTTACAAAGAAGACTTCTTTCACTGAATCAACTCACTTGTATTAGTATATGAGCTCACCCAATTCTGTTGTTCAAATTAAGGCAAGACTGTCAGCCAGGAGTTACATTTCATGAAATTGGCAGTAAAAACCGATAAATTAAAAAGCTCAACTGTCCGTGGAATAGGAAAGCTATAATTGTACAAAAGAGGAAAATGAGCTCACCAGCTTGTCCTTTATGTCTTGATAAGCCAAGGATAGGAGTGATCTTTCCGATTATGCTTAAGGAATCAGGCTCCACAGCATTCATTTTCATCCGACAATTTCGGTCAGGGGTACCTCCCAGAGATCTTATCAAGAATTGTTGCCTTCTCAAAACAGCCGACAATGTTGAGACACGATTGTTCACTATATTCAACCAAGGGTGCATTCCATTTACTATTAGCATCCACTCTACTGTTGGACATCAGCCAATAAAGAGAAGACTTTGTCAACAAGCTAGATTATTACTAAAGATTTGCACCTATGGAAATAATATACGGGAAACCATATAGTCCTAAAATAATAAGGGCAAATATTATGATAAGCAGATCCTATGGACCAATTTAATTATGTGCATAAAGTCACGTTATGGGGATGTACTTGTTAAGGTATAAAACCATTCAATGGACTTTGGTTGAGATGGTTCTATCACATGGTGTCAGAGCCGCCTCAATGATATTAAGTCTCTACGCTCAAATTCTGGGAGCCCCCTCATCTCTCAAGTGGAATCTCAGGCTCAAGGTATGGGTGGGCGTGTGCATTATCCAAGCTTTACTCCCAAAGGGCATTCCCAACAGGGGCTATCTAAGGTATAAAACCATTGAAAATGATCTAGACCATCGAAAGGGCAAAGAATTGACTAATAAACTACATTTCCGTCAGGATCGTTCTAAGGGCCTTAAGCTTAGGCTTTTGGTTGAGACGGTTCAAGGCAAAGGAACTCCGCCAAGAGCATAAACACAAACAAATGAACAATGACTAAGAACCTACAGTTTCGCTCACAAAAGACGTACTTGATAAACAAATCAAGAAATGGGAAGAACTCGGATAAAACAGCAAGTCCATGCAGATCCTTCCGATATCTTAAAAGATTACAACAACAACAACAACAACAACGACAACAACAACAACAACAACAACAACAACGACAACAACAACAACGACAACAACAACAACGACGACGACAACAACGACAACGACAACGACAACGACAACAACAACAAGAACAACAACAACAAGAACAACAACAAGAACAACAACAACAACTCGAACACTATTAGCATTCCGAATCATTAATTTGTGAAATTGGAGGAGGCATACCTTTAAAATTAGAGCTGACTGAGTGAAACTGCACCGAACGTTTTTTCTTTTCTTTTTTTTTTTGTGCCAAAATTTAGACTGGGTTGCTCGAAGCACTTAAGTTATGGCTAAAGCTAGAGCTTGCAAACGGGTCATTCGGGTCGGGTCTATTCGGGTCGAGTCATCTATTTCGAGTCTAGTTCGGGTGTGCTAATTACGGGTCAAATTCGGGTCGGGTCATATCCGAATCTGGTCATCTCAAATTGTTCAAATCTGATTATATTAATGATAAATTTTTTTTAAACTTTTGTCTAATGTTATCTTAATTTGAAGTTTTACCGGTAATTTGAGTGATTGAAGGTGTAATATATCTAATCTAAGTCATTTTTGCTCAACTGAATCATTAAAACATCTGGTTATTTGGGTCTAGGTCATTTCAGTTCGGGTCACGTTCGGGTCGGGTCATGTTTGGGTCAAACAGACTTCGGGTTCGGGTCGGGTCAATTCGGGTTTCGGGTTGAATTCAGATTAGAAATTCGGGTCAAGTTCGGATGTTCGGGTCTAGTAATTCGGGTCGGATGTTCGGGTCTGGGTCAGTTTTGGTAGGTCTAGCTAGAGCCTAGAGGCCATCGGGTTCGGTCACGGTTAACCAAAATAAGGTCTTGAAATAATGGAATTAATCTTAAAAGAAACTTTTTAACCGAGAAATAAAAGGAGGAGAAATGTTATGCATACCGAAATTAACATTTTCCGTTTATTTTTTTTAAATTATTCATGCCACGTCAAAACTAAACTCGCATCCATTTGGGTGCGCTGTCATAAAATGTTGCGCCTATGTTGTAACTTTATGTCTGGAGTATGGATCTATGATATCTGGACAATGCTTTGTGGTGTTGTTTCATGTTGGCCTTATCCGACAGAGGTGTGACCCTGATCCTTCGTCTGATCTTGGAAGGGTGGATAGGTGGAACGAGGTGTCTGAGTACAAGACCCTTGGATCTTTGTCCCATATATGAAGAACAGCTGATTTTTTAGATCAAAGTTCAAACTTGACAAATGAAATTGAAAATAAGCCCAATCTTTTATTTTCAAAGTCTTACGATAAATTTATACTTTTATTTGATTTTACTTATGAAGACGTAGTGTATATACCTTTAATCTGAAATCATCTGAATCCACTTATCTTGCATTATCATACCTCAAGAAAATCCGTCCGATCATCAGATACCTAGTCATATTGAATTCCAAATTTCAAGTCCGTGTTATAAATATGGGCTTGGTAATGTTAATCAAGAATGGCAACTGAAACCTAGAGTTCAAGTCGTCAGATCTTCTGGGGAGAGGGCAGTAGCCCTTGTAGTAGTGTTACGACATATTGCCAGATCTTTCGGCGTGAAGTGTGTTAATCAATTGTTTGGAGTCCAGGCATGATTGTTGTGGTGCGTATCCGTTGTTCCATTGTTAAACCCGCACAATTTTAGTTGCTTTTTATTCACGTTTTGTAAAGAGAGATTTCGCTGCCAAACTGCAGCATTTTGCTATTGGTGATGGAAGAAATGGATGGCCCCTTTGTTTTACAGTTTGTAATTAACACCCCGCTTCGATATTCGAACATTTCCTTTGTTAGACTACACTGCACTGAATGATGGATTAGCTTTTGTTTTCAGTTTAACTCGTAACGTCATGCATCTGTCTTAGCACTGTTACAGCAACTCGTAATTATTCCATACGCGATAGTCACCCCAAGCTCGTCATAGCTTGTTTAATTCTCAAGTCATCGGTAGATTACTACAAATCTAAGAACAAAAGGGTTGTTATATTGCTGCACCTTGGCTCAAAGCAGACGTATTTTCTAGTACCCTCATTAGAGGATGGTGATTGCTCGCGACAAAGCTTGCTGTTGGGTTTCCGGTTTTGATGATAAAAAATATTGTTGCATGATTAAGGTTAGTAGTTTGGGTTATTGCGCTTATGGAACTAACCTCATGATCTAACACTTGTTAAGTTGTTGAGTTATTTATAAGAACAGGTTTCACCGACAATAGTGAGTTGAGTTTCAATGGAACAACTACAAGTGTGATGCAACTACAAGAGACGTCAAGAACATATGGTTTAGTTGGTATAGATCTCTTGTATTAATCTTGTTTGATTCACAGGGAAACAAACTTTGCCTTGAGAAAAAGGAGGGAACAGAGCATGGAACAGAGTCATAGACTAGCTCATAGTCTCTGTTCCATACGCTGTTCCTATGCAATAAGATTTCAAATATTCTTTATTCTTGATTCAAGAAAACTATCTTTCTCAAAGATACGTGATTTGCTTAAAGAATATTTTCATAAAACTGATTTTTTCCATATAACCTATTTTTGGTTATTATTCTTTCAAAGATGTATTTATTTTATCCTATAAAATAAGTTTTCCAAAACAGATTTTTATCTTTGGAAATAATATCTTTTATTTTAAACCTCTATCTTTGGGTGATTCTTGCCTTATCGGTTTTATTATGTTTTCACTGCTATATATCCAACATTAGACATATTGTTTGACGAACGCACCTTGAGATTAAAAAGTTTTGAGCTTAAACAGAATTTCATCAAGGCAAACAAAGTTCCTAGTGCGTCATCTTGATTTAGGGCTTATAGTATCTCTCCTGGCTTTCGAGAAGCTTATCGAGATAGCTATTCTTTTGTAATCTTAATTTTCTCAATATCTGTGGTAGATATTTGGGTAGAGGTTCTTGTGGTAAGAACGTCAATTAGTTCTTGTGGTAAGAACGTGAATTGGTGCTTGTATTACTCTTTTGATAATAGTGGATTATTGAAGATTATGTTAAGGTGGACGTAGACCTTGAGGTAAGGTTGAACCACGGTAAATCTCTGTGTTATCTACGTACTGCATTATTTCCATATTACAAGGAACAGTTCCACATACACTGTTCCGTGTAACATTCCTCTCATCGTTCCTTTGTGTAGAGAACAATCACTCATACACTGTTCTATACACTGCTCCCCTATATTGTTCCCTTGTCTATTATTCATAAAGTGCGAAAAAGTTGTTGAATTTAGGTCATTTATTCGAATTCCCTCAAACACTCTATTCACCCCCCCTCTAGAGTATCCGCCTGATACCATCACTTGCCAAAGAATGTTGTGAATTTCTAGGGTTTTGTTAATCTTCCAAAGTACATATTATAAGGTTTTCTTGTTAAGTGCAAGAACGAAGGCTGCCAGAAGTCTTAAAAAATCAACTACAACTGCATGACGATTGAAGATGCTAGTATGTTTCAAAGTTACACGTAAATATCATCGACGCTTGTTTCAACTACGTGTGCTCAAAACTGTTGATAAAACCTTATCGGACTGAAAATTTGATCCAATTGCAACTCTTACCGAAAAGTTGGTTACCAACTTTGGCCATTACTAAAATTACAAGAGTGAATCGATACTGTTTTGAAATGATGAGCTCATAATCTCTTGTGTTAGCCGAGTTACAAATTGCAAACTTACTTTCCATCTCATTTCAATAAACCCGCCCATTTTTCGTATCTAAATTTAACTTAAAAATTACACCGTAAAAACCAATTGAATTCCAAACACAACAGCTTATTGAACGATTAACCAAACCTAAAAAAGAACAGTCTTTCTAATTCGATTGTTGCGGTTTGACTAATCGCACTTAAATTAAAAGAAACAGTGTTCTGATTCGATTAGCCAATCCTAAAAAAGAATCGTGTTTCTAATTCTATTGTTACGGTTAGACTAATCGAACTTAAATAATGAGGAACAATGTTGTAATTTGATTAACCAAACCTGAAAAGGAACAATCTTTCTAATTCGATTATTGCGTCCGACTGATCGAACTTAAAAAGGAACACTGTTCTGATTCGATTTTTGCGGTTCGGTTCTTTAACACCCTTCCCCTTACAAACACCCCCCCCTCTCTGGCGGCAACGTCATCCCTCAAAACCCAGAAATTGATCGGCGGGAATGAGGAATCAATGACGCACTTTGCAATCCTCTTCACTTGATCAAGTTAGTGTTTTTTTTTTTTTTTTTTTTTTTTTTTTTTTTTTTTTTTGTAAATTATATACGGAGTACATGAGTTTTAAGGCAATGTTTTATTTTCTAGGGTTCTTTGTGTATATATTTGACCTTTGATTATGATTTATAGTTAATCGAAAAGACCCTCTCTTTCATCATTTTACTGGGTTCTGTGTAAATTTTATGATCAGATTGTATTCTGGGATTTACTGTGTGGAGCTTCTATTTATCAGACCTTAATTGTTGAATTTTAGCATTAAAAAATGTTAGATTTTTGTAATTATTTTGTATTTGTGGTAATGGGGGTTGTAAAATTTACTTATTTCTGTGTTGAATTAGTTGCTGGTTAATGATCAGAATGAAATTAGTGATCTTTTCATGGTTTTCGGGTTTTTGTGTTAATTTTCTGTTAATGCTATCTGTGATTGGGGAAATTGTACATATCGTTTGAATGTTAAATTATGTAAATTGAGTAAAGTGTAAAAAATTCCCCTTTTTTGGATGAATGTTTTTGTAGAGATTTGAAGCCGGAATATGACTTGAGCAACCGTACATATCTTAGTTACCTTTCTTTCGCCATCGTGTGGAGTTTTGGTGGGGTTGCTTAAATCCAAATGGATTTAGTTATGGTAAGTGATTATAGTGAAGTGGACTTTGGGATTGATGGAGATGTTATTGGTGAAGGAGAGGAGAATTCGGTTGATACAGAGGGGAAGGTTGGTGATGAAAATGATATGGCGGGAAGCTCTGTCGAAGGAGGACAGAGCCAGGATGACAAGACGAATGAAGATTTATTCGATATTCCAGTTGGACTTCCGTTGGATGAGCCCTATGTTGGACAAGAGTTTGAGACTGAAGCATCTGCCCATGCATTTTATAATGCCTATGCTACACGTGTGGGGTTTGTTATTCGAGTAAGCAAGTTATCTCGGTCAAGACGTGATGGGACGTCTATAGGCAGATCATTGGTCTGTAATAAAGAAGGTTACAAATTGGCTGATAAACGTGAGAAGGTTGTGCGACAAAGAGTTGAAACTAGAGTAGGCTGTAGAGCGATGATTTTAGTAAGGAAAGTGACTTCAGGTAAGTGGGTGGTGACGAAGTTTGTGAAGGAACACACACATCCCTTAACTCCTGGAAAAGGACGAAAAGAACTTGTCTTTGACCAATATCCAGTAAGTACATTCCATTCTGAATTTGCTTTTCATTATCTAGGATTTTGTTGCTGGATCCTTTGCGATTAATTGGTTTTTGAGTTAGCATTTTAGATACCGAGACATTGGTGAAATTTTAAATCATCAATTCTGTTACTGATCGTCCATTGTGAACTTTTTACCTTGTAATAACTATAAGGTTTGTCCTGAGGGTTCTTAGACAGACCTGTCATGTGTACAACTGCATTTTCGTTGGAACTTTGAACGCCTCTTTATTCTTGAAAAGATTTTACCGGAAAACCAGTGACATGATTCCTTCAAAAGCGAAAGTTGAATAATTAAAATTTCCTTCAGTTTCCGTAAACCTTTTCACGGTGGGATATTATATTTGTTTTACTGATCTTCTTTTGTTTTGAACTTTAAAAGGAAAGATGCTTAGAGATTAGATCATGATAAGGATGTTAAGTTTTGTGTTGCTTCTAGATAGAAAGAATGTCTTTGGTAGTTTGCTTCTTCATCAGGGTTCAGGTTGCCTAAGGCATAGAGGATGGTCTGTGTTCTCCAATGGAATAGTTTCCTAAATTAAAGTCTTACTGAAGAAGTGAAGGCTGTTAATTTATGCAAAAAAAGACCTCGGATCCGAGTCCCAATGTTCTTTTACTTACCGTTTGCCATGTCCACCCTTTGTTTTGAAGTTATCATGCTGAGCGATTTTGTTGGAGGTAATGTCTTCTGGAGGAGGTTTTTTTTTTTTTTTTTTTTTTTTTTTTTTTTTTTTTATAATAATTACGCTAGATTGTTTTGGTATTTTTATCATGAGAAGTCTCAATGCTGACACTTTGGCGCGGTTTTACATGATTCATGGTTCACTAATTCACAAAACGAATTCGATAACGGGGTTTCCTTCCTATAATTAATTTGATTCACTTGGTGTTCTAAATTCGGTATTCACATTACTATTTCACATATCTAAACACCGGTTTGACAATTCTTATGAGTAAAGGTGAGATCTTTCTTTCTTTTGGGTTAATTATAACCCCCAAAATTTGTCACTGTCCCCATTTTTCTCAGACACACAGTCTCTCTCTCTCCCCTATTGGGCACTGGGTAAGAAAATCAGTAGAGAACTTTTTTTGGATATACTGAAGAAGAATTGGTTATCCTTTTTTTTTTTTTTTTTTTTTTGAAGTCAAGAATTGCTCATCTTTGGGAGAAGAATGCAATTGGAATGTTGGGCACTAAAGAGCAGAGAACTAAAACGAGATTTGTGATAGGATGTCCTCATATCCATCATCATGCTGACCTTCCTGAGGTCCCAACCATAACTAGTGTGCCTTTATTACCCATGTTAACTAGGAGAGATGAGCAAAGATGAATATGGGTTGGCGAGAGCTAGAAAACTAAGATAGTGGAAAAATGGGGGGTGAAACCCTCGGAGGAAACATATTCAAGCTAGAGAGTTAAATTGGCCGGAGTTTTGGCTGGAGTCTGACTGAGTTTGCTGGACAATGTTGTAGGTTCTAAAAGAATTATCTTTTAAGGTATGGTTTGAGTAATATTTTTTATGAAATGTCTATCTTCACAAATTTTAAGCTTTAAAAGGTATGTTTTTGCAAGTAATCCTAAAACTTATTGTCTTTCAGCACCTCTCTATGTTTTTTTTTCTCCTTTTCCCTGGTGTCAGAGTGGTTATGCTTACATTTCTACTGCCTGATGATATTGGTACTCGTCCACAACATCTTTAGAGGCCATTTTGGCTGAAAACCTGTGGATCTATATGGCGAAATGGAGTTTTATAGAGTGGTTGGGGGCTGTCATATGAGAAAGAGATCAGTTTGGCCAGTGGCGTCTTGCTATTACCTGATGGAGTGATGACTGATGAGGCTATATTCTGGCGTTAGATGACTACTTTCTTCTGCAGGGACAAGTAAGCTGCTCGCTGCCGAATGAGATGACCATTGTTTAGGACAATTTTTTTACAACTCCAGTATATTGCTAATGATTTTATCTGGACACTTGTCCTCCTTTTCTCAAAGAACTGACATTTGGTTCCATGTTCATGGTATTTATATCCTCATCACCATTGGCTCCTCTTTTGTGCTTCCGTTTATTATCTACCTAGTACAGCAGTATGACGGTTGAACACATTTTTTTTTTTTTTTTTTTTTTTTTTTCTTTGAGGTCTGTTCTCTGGATTCTTGCATAATCTTATTGGGATTGACTTGTTGAAGTATTAGGTTAAGGGATCTGCAGTCTGTACATCATTAACTGTATTATGCATCAATATGATCGTCTGATGGGTTCTTGGTTCTGCATCTTTGTAGTATTTCATAAGTAATGTTTCTTTAGCAAAACCTCAACGATATCATATACTAGGTAAAGAGCAGGGGTTTAGTCGAATTACAGGAACAATGTGTCCTCCATGGTTCCATCTAATAAGATAGGGGTTGTGGTGGGGGGTAGGGATGAGCTCCTCTCTGTACCTACTAAAAATTTAAGGTTTCAGTTATGGTTCCTGGCTTGGAAAACCAGTAATGGAACGAGTTCAACTAAGAATGGGTGCGGCCTAGGCACCTCTTTTTCCAATCTCTTTTCTCACTTTTTTTTTTTTTAATCTTTTTCAATTTTTTTTTTTTTTTGATGAAGTCATACTAGAAAATTAGTTCTGGGAGGTACCCATTACTGGTTCCATTCGGTGGCTAACTCTCTGGTCTGGTTCAAGGGAACCAAAACCTGGTGGTCTCGAATGATTCTGGTATTGCGTCTGAGTCCTCGAACATATTCTCAACCCTATTGGATGGTGCTTCTTTGCTAGGCAGGGAATTTTTCAGATTAAGAAAAAGTGAAAGCAGCTTAGTAATTATTTCTTTTGATATGTTGCTTCTGCAGAATGAGCATGACAAGATTCGGGATCTATCACAACAGTTAGCAATTGAGAAAAAGCGAGCTGCAACATACAAAAGGCATCTCGAGATGGTGTTTGAGCACATTGAAGAGCATAACCAGTCTCTTTCAAGGAAGATCCAGGACATTGTAGAGAGTGTTAGAGAATTTGAAGCAAGTCAGAAAGAGAGTAGTAGATAGTATTCAATGTTCTCCTCTGCACCTGTTGATACACTGGAAAGTTTTATGCAGTATTATGTTAGGTGAGGCTAACATTGTGAAGTTTTTGGTTTTGCTTCATCACATAGTTCCCATAGGTTTGCTGTTACAGGCACATAGTCATTTTTGTACAGCGCAGATAGATTGAATACCTGTTAATCTGTTATCAGAAACTGGTGATTATTGTAAAATTGAGCTGAATGCTTCCTTGTTTGAGAAATCAGAAATGTTGTGTACTTTTTCGTCAAAATTTTCTGCCATCGACCTCCATGCTCGATTACACGCTAGTTTTTGAAATTGAATGTGTCGTTTGGAGTGGACTTATCTCTGACATTGCTGCATACAGCATCACAATTGAAGGAACGTCATAAATCGAGTCTTTATATGCTGAATATAGGAACTACGAAAGTGTTTTTTCCCCCTGAGGTCAATGGGAACTCTTGTGTAATGTTCAGCTCATTTTAAGGGGTTCGCACCACAGAGAAATTGGCGTGGACCAGTTGAAATGAGACGTGGCATTATCAACTGCCGTAATGTAATTTTACTTTAAAGCAGAATGTAATCCACAATTTAAAAGTTCCAATCTCCCATTAAGTTACATTCTCCTACATTTAATCTTGGGTAAAATTATGAAATCTCAACCTCTTATCCCTCCCTAATCCCACGTTCTTATCCCTCTATTCTTATCTCACAATCCAAATGACCCCAGATTAGATTATGAACACCTCAATACTTCATGCATACAAAATAAACTCGAACTTTGCACTTCCTAACACATACGGGCACTATACGAGTAATATTTTTGAGTTGAGCTGAGTCGAGTGACTCGAGTCGGGCGAGTTGAGTAGAGTATGGACCGTAGTCAAGCTCTAAAGATGCTCACTTGTTTTTTTTTTTTCGAAACGGGATGCTCACTTGTTTTACGTCATCAAAATTACCCGTTTCATTTGCACCCAATACTCTCGGAGTCCAAGTCTTGTTCTTCAAGTTGCATTCATCCGCCAATTGGGTAAAGTAAGTTCTTAATCTCTTTCTTCAATCATAAGCTTCTAGTTTCTTCAATAATCTCTATGATTATGTTCATACCATCAATTTTATTTGTTAATTGAGATTAATTGTGTTGCAACTTTTTTTAAGAATTGAGGTTGTATCAACGTCTATTTGCTGTTGCTATACAAATTTTGTTCATGGGTTTCTCTTTAATTTGAAAATTCATCCAATTTTAGTCACCCTTTTGATTTCTAAGAGATGGGTTGGATTTATATTATGATTAATATCATATATTAGAGAAACTTATGTTGAATCAATATTCATACAGTAGTTGCATTGGAATGGTCTGCCCTATCAACAAATTTACTTGGTTAGTATTTAATCAGAACTTGCGTACATCCGACCTATGGCGAGGGCGGTTAAGGCACTGGGATATGTTGTTGTTTGTAGTAGTACCTAATCAGAATTTTGAATAAAAAGGGTAGCTTGGTGCACATTGGCATCCCCGCAAGGCGAGGGGCCCGGGAAGGGTCCCACCACAAGGGTATATAGGGGGCAAGGCTTCCCTTGTCATTTTTGGACAAAAGGCTGCTCCCAGGGCTTAAACCCGTGACCTATCGATCACAAAACAACACCTTAACCGGTGCGCCAAGGCTCCCCTTCCTAATCAGAATTTTGATTTATAGATGATTAATTTTGAGTCACTTCTTGATCGTTTGATGATAATGGAAGGGTATCCAGAAAATTGTTTGTGAATTTAGTATGTCTGCATTTGAGTCATTGAAATTTTAGTTTGAGTGTGGGTTTGTCGGTTTTGAAAGTCATGGACACAATTTAGCTTTTTGTGATGGATGATAATGGCTTCTTTTTTACCTGACGCGTTGTAGTGGACCTTGATGATGAAGCTGATGTGCCGGAGGGAGTTAGAGATGGAATTGTTGAGCCATATGAGGGCATGGAGTTTGATTCTGAAGAAGCGGCTAAGGCTTTCTATGACGATTATGCTAGGAAGGCAGGGTTTTCATTGCGGGTAATGACATGTCGTCGCTCAGAGGTTGATGGGAAGGTAATATCTCGTCGTCTTGGATGTAATAGAGAAGGCTATTGTGTTCGAGGGAAGTTAGGATCAGTAAGGAAGACAAGGGCAAGCACTCGAGGTGGCTGTAAGGCAATGCTGTTTGTAAGATTACTGAAGTCTGGGAAATGGGTTATCACTAAATTCCTTAGAGATCACAACCACCCATTAGGAAATACTCCTCAAGAAGTTCGGCAAACATTGGTGAGTTTTTATTTTTTATATTATTTTTATAGTGGATGAGATCAGTAGATCACAACTTCTTGAGGAGTATGTCCTAATGGATTATAAATTACTTTGCCAAACTGGTCTTCACCTTTGTATTTGGCAGTATTACCTGTGTTTTCACCTTTAGTTTCACTTTTTTTGCGCCTTGCTATCTTGAAAATCATCTATTAAGTAAATTGGTGATACTTGATGCCTTGATTGTGAGCAGATTACTTACTGCCACATGTAGTGCTTTGAAATATCTGTATGTACTGAACGAGGCAGCCTGAGATGCTGCCTCAATGATCTGTGTTTGATTTTCTGACTCAAGTGTTCACCTGATGTATTTCACATCTCCTTCCGTAATTTGTCTTTCAGCCACCAAATTGGTGGGGGTCTTCCGTCCCAACCATGACATGCTGATTGCTGAGTACTATCACCAGGTTTGAACAGTGCATTATGCGCCCAGACAGTAAAGGTCGTCTGTCAGTACGGAGTAGTTACTGTATCTAACTTTATGATAGGCAAGAGCGCCATAAGAAGAAAATCATGCGGGTTTGAACTTTCTTACTTTGATGCTAGAATGTTGATTATCAATAACTTCAGTAAATTTTTGTCCTTAAGCACAACTTTTCACAAAGCATACTTGGCTGACTGCCTGTTACGTGCGTACTCTTTCACAAAGTGATGTGGTTGTATGATATGAATGTGTGTTAAAGACCACCCATTGCTTGGGTTCCCTTTGTCTCGCTTGGGCCAGGACCATTATGAGATGAAAAGAAGCATGCACTACGTTTTGCATATAATACCGAATATGCGTACAGTCGCTACTTAAAGAGTGCTGTTTACTTTCATTGAGATCATGTCGCAGATTTCTGAAAAGATTAGAGCTTATGCTATTTGTATGGTTGCTTGTAGGATGAAAAAGACAAGATGATTCAAGAACTGACTGCTGAACTGAGGACTAAGAAGCGCTTATCCGCCATCTATGAAGAAAAGTTGATTGGTGTCTTGAATGCTGTTGAAGAGCATAATGCCCAGTTCACCAAGAAAGTTCAAGCTGTTCTGGTCAATCTTAAAGAATTCGAGAATTAACTTTGCTTCTGTAGTTAACTTCACTTTGTGATGATGGCAAGCTGTCATCGATTTGTTTCCTGATACGGGTTGCATGTCAATCCTACACTCAACTTTGTGAAATTGGTAGCAGAATCGTGAACACACGTGTCCTCTGATCATTCTGGCTGAGAAATTCTGCTGCAAACTTTATGCAACTGCTTCCTGAATCTGACTGAGGGATTCTGCTGCAAACTATATGCAACTGCCCCCCTTTATGAACTCCAACAGCTACCAACATTCAGATGTGACCAGTAAATCACCTGGAGCAAAGACGCTAGTCATGGTTTCGTGCTTCTACCTTTTGCTCGGTTCCCAACTTTTCTCGTTTCTCTTGAGCTGTAGCATCATAAGTGTTGGGTGCCTTGTTTCCTGCATGGAAATGATTTGCTTCTTAATCCTTTGACAGTCTTTAGATCACCAAGTCAATAAGTTCATGTAATTATAATGTCATATTAGATGGCTCTTTTTCTCTTTTTTTTTTTTTCGATTTAATATAATCAAAGACTCATTCTTTGGCTTTGGAATATAATGTACTATGAGTGTACGATTATTCCCTTCGATATGGTTGACGGTTTTGAAGCTCTACAAATTGAGTTATATCATCTTTGTTGGATACCAATACATTGGGTGATGATTTGAGGTCAAACAAGAACATAATGCAACTGTTATATGATGGTAATTATACACACATGCTTTCTAGCAACATATTAGAGTTCCAAGTGAGCTGAACTTGCGAAAGCCATAACACAGACCGAAAATATTTACATTATCGAATTATGACTGTTTTACATACATTCGCTATTACATTTCATACAAGGATAGTCCAATGTTTTACAAGATACCAACCAAGAAAATGATGGCAAATCTACAACATCGACCTAGTGCCTTTTTTTTTTTTTTTTTTTTTTTTTTGGTGTGTGTGTTTTGACAGAGGGCCTTACCCCTAGCTTAAAATCATAGAAATGTCAGATTTCTTGACTCCAATCCTGTGTTACAGACACAATCGGGACTTTGTTCGCTGGTCGGTGCAATGAATTGATGTTCTCCTGTACAGGAAGTAGCTTCCCTTTGAATAAGCTATTTATAACCCAGCTAGCTGGCTGCAAGGAGTACACCAGATACATTAGAAATTGAGAGTTTGCAGAATATGAAAAATTAGAGAACCCTAACAAATTTAATGCACAAGATTAGAGAATGGCACGTAGAACGAACCATTACAGAAATCTTCTGCTCAGAGGCACACTTCTTCAGGTGACGGGTTGCGTGATTCTCATCCTCAAAAACTATAGCCCCGAGAGAAATTTTCTTTTTATCTAGGCTTTGAACCAACCACTGCAAACTTTTGTACACAAGTCCCCGCCCATGCTGAAATTGTAGAGGAACAGGAAATTGATAGTGTCAGACTGATATGTTCAACTTGATTACTCACAAAATGACACAGTTATGTAAAGCCAACTACTTTCAAATACATTTTTCCAGAATTTAATCAACTTCACATGTGGATTTCTTCGATAATAACAATACCATGGCCGCCCTATTAGCACGAGACTTTCACCCAGAGCAGGGTGAAGTTGGCTAAGATGCAGCAACATCAACAGAAGAGTCGCAGAAGTCCTGCATTCACTAGATCCTTAATTAAATAACTAAAGACAGTTGTCACAGTTCAACAAGTCATTTAGCTTTACACATTTAAAAGCTAATGTTGAAGATTGTCAGAGATGACTATCTGAATAGAACACTTGAAATTTTATTTGATATCAATAATTTGAAGTGGTTGTAGCACAGATCATGTTTTTAGTTGTCAGAACATGAGTTCTGGTTTTAACTGATGGAAACTGGAATGAATGACGCTGATAGGGAAACATGTGCATATTAAAAGGTGAGTGAAGTTGATGCTAAATGCAGTAATTAAAGGTCTGCAGATTCGGAATCACAAAAAACAAATGATTGCAGAATCTTCACATCTTTGGCAGGAGCATAAGCAACAACACATAATGGTACACTTCCAGAGGGGCACAAGAAGACACATGTGACAAAAACATACTGAAGCTCACAGCTCTATGCCACCCATATATGCTCGTAAGACGTTACAACATGGGATCATAAACTCTATCCACACAGTGCACTTACACTTCTTGCACACAAAAGTTGGAGTTGTTACCTTAATAAGTTTAGCCATTCTGGTGCAGAAGCTATGTGTTCCATGCAGCATAATTCCGACTTTGACAAAGATGTAGTCGACATCATTTTGACTAACCGACTTCCCAATTTGGTTCAGCATCCTAAAAGTCCGATTAGGTAACACTTCATACCTGCCGATAACTAACTTCAGAAGAATGCAAAAGTATTTCCAAAGTGCAATCACCTTAACTGAAAACCAGTTACCAAAGTTTCATTTATCAGCAAAAGATGGAGGCATGAAAACCAATTGCAATTCATGCATATAACTTATTACACCTGACAATAAACCACTAGCATGACAACAAGAACAAGAATTCAAGACCGCGGACAGCAGGGAGCGTGTGACAGCCTACTTTCCTTATGTCCCTTGAATAGTTTTATTATTCAATTACGAGGTAAGTTTAATCACGGGAAACTTGTACAAAAGACCTAAACAATTAATTTGAAACTTGAAAGTAAAGCCCTGTAGTAGTAGCAGTATAGGCTCA
This sequence comes from Spergularia marina, assembly GCA_963680865.1. Taxonomy (NCBI): domain Eukaryota; kingdom Viridiplantae; phylum Streptophyta; class Magnoliopsida; order Caryophyllales; family Caryophyllaceae; genus Spergularia; species Spergularia marina. Next base: position 24,881,084 of record OY804548.1, on the reverse strand, counting down.
TAGAACAGGAGTACAGATCCAGAAGCAGGAAAACATTTTGGAGGTGAACAAAAGCTAGATCACTTACTTATCAGGAGGCAAGACAGAACCAGCTCTAATAGAATCATATGCCCAACCAGCTTTAAGCAAGAAGGCATTTGCGGCACATCCATACAAGAACGTTGTTGTTTGTAACTGCAAGCATACAAAATCAGTCTTAAACAATACGTTTATCACTGTAGGTGTAGAGAATTCCGACACTAAAGTGTATAATTATCGGCATTAGAAAATTCAGGTCGTAACAGCAATAAATAGGTAAGGTGGATCTAATATTCATACAACAACACACATTAAATTGTTTACACATACCAGCACCAAAAGGATCGCTGTCGGCATGTAGCTATAGCAGTAAGGACGAAATTAGTTTTGTGTGAAAGGATAAGCCCAGTACAACTCACTAATTAAGGATTTAGCTTCTTAATAAGGGATGCCTGATTTGTGTACTTTTTACACTATGAAAAATCTGTTCATGAAAGTTCAGTAACTGGTGGTGGTAGAAACAAGTTAAAAGCAGCCACTACTAAGCTGTATTTATGAAGTCAAGACAGCAAAAAAGAACTATTTCAACCAGGAGTCAAGCTGTCAACTATGAACTCCAGAAAGTTGGTTGAAAGAAAAAAGCAGCTGACATGTTGATAACCCATGTTGCTGATCACAGCTAAAACACTATCAGGCTCAACAAACAAAATCAAAAATTCCTAATGAAGAGCATCCAGGTAATCAACAATACAGCAGTAAAGAAACATGCAGTAAAGAGACGTTTTCTTGATCCATCCTTGATCATACACTCAATAATCATATGCCAAATAAAGAACTCTACTTCATTTATGCTCCCTCCATTGTAAATCCCACCATTCCTCAACTATTATCACTCACAAGTACAAGGCAAGCCATAGACATCCGAGGAGCAATGCACAAATTTCATTCAACCCACAATGAATTCAAGAAAAGAAAACTGAAATTAATTACAAATGTAAACGGCATCTTATGTTAGAGACACAGAATCTAAGCTCTCAGTTATTTCTCTAGTAGCTAATGGTGCACGAAACATCTTAAAGTAAAGGAAGAAAGAAAAAAAAAAACTCGCACTGAATTAAGCCATCATCAATAAGGATCTACATGCATACAAAAAAAAAAAAATAAAAAAAAAAAAAAATAGAAGGATCCGAAATCAAAAGCTCTATTTTCTCAAAAGTAGAAAGAAAAATAGTGTGTATGAACATGGATTTTTGAACCATGAGTCCATGAAAAAATAAGTATATTACTCATACCAACAAAGATGCTATCATTAGATAAAACGTTTGCAAGCAAGGAGCAATTTTGTAAAATCTTAGCTCTGTCACATAAATACTTCCCTCTATGCCTCAGCATTCTAGCATGTTCAAACACTTATACCTAGATGAATTTGAGATAAAGTAGCAAGGTAAGGCACACAAGAGACCACAGCATGTAGAGAGCAAGCGCACCATGTTTAGTCATATACTATTCTCTAAAGAGAACTTTATACACATTAAGTTTTCTATAATCGGGCATAAATTGTTCAAAATAAGAGATGCTAAACAAAACACCGGACAAAAATAAATTTAGAATATTAGAGGATCCAACCTTTCTTGAGCATATGACAACTGGGAGCCTTTCTGTATTAGATCTATACGAACTCCTACCCCTTGGACGACGAAGAGGAGTAGGAATATCAGACAGGACCATCCCACCATTTTTCCTGAGTAGCCCTTCAATTTCTTGCTCTTTCTTCTTAGAAAAGCCTGTTAGCAAAAAGTCCAATCCTTGGAATATGGATTTCTTTCTACCATTCCTGCGACAACTTGTGAGATGTTCCTTTACTTCTTGAGATGTGATACCTTGCTCTTCATTAACAATCTCAAGCCTGTTCGAGATTGTGCTACCTGACCCAAATGAAAATAATGTGATCATGATCAAAAGATGTTTCATATCTAGATATCATTTTACAATGAAACTAACAGGATAATACTTACATAATTTAGAAGTATAGTTTTTCTTCGAACTCTTATTTGGTCGAGGATTGACATCAGAGTCTGAAAAATGAACTCGTTTTTTTGCTGAAGTTTCTCTGTTAAGAAGATTTTCTAATTGACCTTTGGGAACTTCTCTGCTCTTGTGAAAATTATTTTTGGATCCATGATTTTCATCTGCCTGAGAGCCTGTTTGGAGAACATTAACAGGGAACTTAGGGGCTCTAAATCGCCTTGTCCCATGGCGCAGAACAACGGGTGATTTTGGCATATCTTTCACATTAAGAAGCACGTGTGCTTGATTCTTGTAACTTCCTTCGCATTGATCTTTGAAAGATCTTCCTTCTGAACTGCCAACATGGTTTGCCTCGCTATGTTTTGGAAAACTACAGCTAACCATGGATCTAAAAAGTGGCTGTTTGATTTTCTCATTTGAGGTGTTGTTACAACTGTTGACATGTTGCTTCACTGCCAAAAACCTTTCGTCTTCGTGCTGCTCGATAATTTTGGCAGAAATGGAGTCAGGGAGTGGTTTTACGTTTAAAGGTGGATTAATAGAGTTGTTGCATATTATTTTTTCTAAACCATTGAGCAACACCTCATTACCTTCTCCCACAAGCCTACAATTGAAACTTTTCTTCGGGGGGGAATTTACCGGCACATCCCTACTATAAGCCTTGAGAGGTTTAGTTTGTCGCCGGATAATAGGATTGATACCAGCACCACCAAAACACAGCTCAGTACACTCCTTTCTCCCAATACTTTCGTCAACCTGACTAGGGCTTGCCTTGACACTTTCCGGAGGTATTTGAGTGCCAATTTTAAAGCTTTTGACAACGCTACTGACTCTTGGATCATCATTGTTCTTAGTGGCCATTGAACACTCCCCAATTTCTGAAGAAATGCTACACGGAACAATTGAACAAAGAGGATCAATGGATGACGAATTAGAACCTTTGAAAACATCCTGACTGACCAATGCCTCTCTGGTTATTGTCTTGCATGAATCTTCCAGAGGTTTGTTAGCTTCTAAAGATTTTGAGCAACTTTGATGGTAATTTACTACAGAGTTCTGATCTGGGGCTACATATGTGGACTCTGAAAGATAACTCGACTCCTTAATAAGCAGTTTGTGAATGGTTTTTGCACCGATTGATTCCTTGACACCAGAAAATTCTCCTTCCTAGTCCAAAGAAGAAACGAAGCATCAGCAGAAAGAACTGTGGTTCTCTCAAAAGTAGAGACACAGGTATGAGCACAAAAGGCCACAGACTTTCAAAACTTGAGCAGTAGTATGAGCATAATCTGGATGTAAGACTTTAGATAACCTTCAGAGGAAAAAAGCACAAGAAAGCGACAGTCTTTCTTCAAAGATTCAACTCCATTAATACTATGATCCTACCCTCGCCTACACACCATTAAAATAATTATAAGGACCCTGCTAAAAAGAGGGGTTGGTCTGGGGAGGATGAAATGTCCATGACATTGTCCATGACATTGGTGCATGGCTGATTCCAGTGAACATCTAATCATTAACCTCCCCACAAATAAAATAGACACTTGACACATGATCATGTTCAAGAACAGAAACATTACTTTTAAGGCGAATTGTGTGCTCAAAATGAATGCAGTAGTCGTGCATACCTTTGCTGTCCAGCCACCTAGCCATCGACTCTGATAACCGCATGATGCTCCACCACTCTCTCTATTCATAGCTGCGAGCAAAAGAAAGGAAAGAACAAAAAGAAAGCATGATAAGATAGGAATTAATCACCTTATGTGATAATAAGAATCCAAAGGTGTCAGTATAAAATCTTTACTTGCTTTCCCTGATTGCAGCAATTGAAGAAAAGGCTTTTGTTTATGATTTGCTAAATCATCAATATCTGTCGTGTCATTGTTCTCTCCCTGAAAAACCATTACAGAATTTTAGGTCTCCAGTATAAGACAGAAACCAGCATCCGTACATAATCATATACATCTTGTCGTATGCAAGCTAATTTCTTTATTGTTTTATGCAAAAATACATTATTCTGCAGTATCTGTAAGGACCTAGACTGGAAGAAGACTTCTTTAACGAGCAAAATGTAAAAGTTTTTGTTCATGATTACCTGATTCATTTGTAAACTTTTTGTTCCATGCCCGTGATGACAAGCAGTTCCAGGTTTTGAATCAGGAGACTTCTCACGTTTCTTGATATCAGGAGTTACATTAATCAGGTCTTTTGATGTGTCTTTCTCTAGGCTGTTCTCCAACGGACTTACAGCGCTACTATACTTGAAATGAATTTCTTGATCTTGGTTCCATTCACTTTGAACTTCTCTCTCCTCTTCAGCGTGAATATTGGACAAAGGAGTATCTTTCACTCGGGATACAGATGGATCCAAAAAGGATATATTGTTCAGACTGTTGATCGACAAACCAACATCGATATATGCATCCTCCAACTCGGAATCACTTAAGTCCAAAAGAATCTCAGTAGTATCCATAGTATCATTTGAGCAGCAGCATATAGAATTTTGCAATCCATCAACCCGAGCTTGTTTCACTCGCAGAGCAATTTCTAGTACAGCTTCAGACGATAAAGTTTCAGAATTTACTTCACTTTGAATTAATTCATGTATGACCAATGCTTCAGAAGCTGCAACCGAGAGTTCTACAGCACCACTGATGCCTTCACATTCAGGGCACTTCTTATTGCAGACCTCCAAATCATCATGCCCAGAGTTGCATGGACTATTATCGCAGACATTGCCAAAACAGTTCTCATCTGACGGAGTACAAAGATTCATATCAGAAGCTTTATTATCCAAATAAGACCGGCTAGTTTTTCTTGGGCTATGTAATGTTTTAACAGGATACAAAGCTTTGTCTTCTACAGAGTTGAGCTGCTCATTTTGAGAACTATCCCAGTCTTGGGTGGAAATGATCGAGGAAGCTCCATCTGTCGAAAGATGTAGGTTAAAATGCAACACCTGCTAACCCAAACATTGAGCACAGAAGAATAATATAGTTAAACATAAGACAAAATGCACAATCCACTCTCTTTTATCTTCCAAACACAAGATATATTGGGTTTAACTAACATGGACCAGCATAAGGAGCCGTTAGAGGGAGGTGAAACAAAGAAGAGGGTAGAAAGGAAAAGACATAAGAGAGAAAACAGGCATATAAGAGTGCAAAAAAGGGAACAAACAGGGAAACAAGATTGAACAAAAAGCAAAGTGAATAGGTGGGACAATTAGCTAAAGAGAAACAGAAGCAAAATAAAAAAATGAATACAAGCCACAGATCGATTGTCTAGCTCGAGTAGCTCACTTAATGGTTCTAGTATTGGGGAAGTCATCTCATTGAACATACAAACTCGTGAATATTACAGCTAAAGAGGCTTTCTACTGTATATATAAAATAAAAGATAAGCACTACAATGCGGCAGATATGAAACCAAAAGGATCATAACAAACAACTAATAATGAACCGATAACTCCCTGAAAACCACTGTCACAAGATCGCCAGAATTAGAACACGAGTTTTGGAAGTAGTTCACAGGCGCACCTTTTGAGATGGAGTGAGGGTAACTCGCGAGCTATCTTCACCAGATAGATACAAATGGCAAATCTTATTCCTGCTTTCCCCACTTAATACAATATTGGAATCTCTAACATGATTGTTGTCACCTTTGAATACATCTACATTCTGCAAATCGCGGAAAAAGCAAACAAAATTCTTAAGACGAGGACAATGGTTTGCATATTATTAACACAATCCACAATCAGAATTTCAGATAACTCCCATCTTTTTACAATCAGGCGATCCAATCTTTGTTTTTCCCCTAAATCCTAAATCACAAGTAAAACCCTAAAACTAACATACTGACAGCAGCACACACACTCAATCTCTCTAATTTCATATCGAAAAATCGATTGAGGTGACAATGTATAATAACTTGTATGCTACAATTCATTGCGACTAACACACAAAATTAAGCTTAATTAAAAAGAAGTTCCCCAATAATTCCCACATTTGTATCAAAATCCGGGATTTTCTTATTCAATTATCAAGAACAGTGATACTCCACTATAAATGCTGATTCCATCATCAAATCAAATTAAATAAATGCACCCCAAAGCCTAATTTAACCTACAAAAAAAAAAAAAAAAAAAAAAAAAAAAAAATTGAAGGGGCAATTGAGAAAAAGAACCTGAAGAGATCGGGGGAAGATATCATCGTCGAGTCGTAACGGCGTGGATGAAGACGAGGAATGATTAGATTGAAGCCAATGAGGAAGCCAGGCGACATCCTGTGTAAAAAAAAAAAAGTTGGAACATGAGTAAATAATATACTGTACGTGCATAAGAAAAACCAAAGAAAAATTAATCGAGTTATTAGCAGCGGAGAGTGAGAGAGAGAGAGAGAGAGAGTACGTCGGAAAATTGAGGACGGCGGAAGGGGAGCGTCGCCATGTGTGGTGGTGGAGTGAAGTGGAAGATTTTGTGAGGAATGAGAGAAAGAGAAGAGAAGTGGCGGAGGTGGGAAAAGAGCTCGCGCCAATACTTCAACTCCCGCCCTTTTTTTATCACAAGAGTTTTCCGGACTTTTTACAAGTTGTGTGTATGTTACGCCTTACGCCTTCTTCTTTTCCATTTTTCGTTTGAGTTGGATATCATCTACTCTATTGTGAACTTATTGACTACGAAGTCAAAATTTGATATCCAAAGTTGCGAGATTATGGATAGTTCATCTTGATTTAGCATGGTTACATTCATTATCATTTACAAAGGATATGATTGGGTTTGGTTTGAGTTAAAAAGATAAGAAATTAAAATGGACACGTTGCTTTTTTTGAATTTATAAGGTTTGTAGAATTTGGAGGCATAGGCTAAAGCACAAATTGTGGTCGGAGGAGAGTGTGCTAGTAATTGGTAAAGGACTAAGAAAAGATGATGTGAGAGAAATCAAAGACACAAAGGGCAAATTCGGAATATAAATAATTCAAAAAAAAAAATACGGAAAATTCACGTGATACCCTCGAACTTTGGCCGATTGCACATGGTACCCAACTTCGCAAGTTTGTGCACATGGTACCCCTGAACTTACTACTTTGTGCACATGGTACCCAAATAGTAACTTTCGTTAGATTTTTCCATTAAGTGATAATGTGTCGGTTAGTTGTTAAGTAATTAGTAAATTAAATTATAGATTTAATATTCAATTTAAAAAAAAATCGATAAATTCTTAGAAAAATAAATATATTTGTCAAATATTTTTTCAAAAAAACTTTATTAGAAAACTAATTTTTCTAGGGGTACCATGTGCAAAATATTGTGATCTCAAGGGTACCGTGTGCACAAAGTGGTAACTTGAAGGGTACCATGTGCACAAATTATGATTTTTTTAAGACAAAATAATATTTTTTATGAAAAAAAAAACTTGTTTTTTGGATTTTTTTTGTTTATGAAAATATTTTTTGGATTTGTTTTAAAAAGTCAAAAAAATAATTTTTACTTTTATTTTTTGATTTTCTTAAAATGGAAAATCATCATTAATATTAACTAATTCACATAACAACTAACTAACACATCATCACTTAACGGAAAATCTAACGGAAGTTACTATTTGGGTACCATGTGCACAAATTGGTAACTTCAGGGGTACCATGTGCACAAACTTGTCAAGTTGGGTACCATGTGCAATCAGTCAAAGTTCGAGGGTACCACGTGAATTTTCCGAAAAAAATAAGGAGCGACGCATAGCTTTTTCGGTCTGGCTGCCTACTTCAATGATACGGATATAAGGCAGGACATTGTGTTCCAATCCAAGTTAGAATACCTGCTTTCCCATGCCTTAAAACAGTTTGATCTCACAGAGTTTCGGTTTTGCACATTCACGTCAAATGACAGGGCTAGACAAGATGTTATTGCCCTCAAACTTTAGTATAGGTACGACTGCACACAGACATGAATTACATGTCTTAAGAAGCTGAATGCTAGTCTCGAGTACTAGTCTCGAGTACTCACATACTTGCATAACAGCTTGTAACAAATCTGAGCAGATCGCTGACAAAGGACAGAGTCGAGGGCAATGCTGGTCTTGAACCTTGGGGTACTAGTGTAGTTGCGTAACACCTCTCACACTACTGTGGCTGTAGGCACAGCAAATTGCTGGCAAACCCTGCTATCGTGTAAGCAATAGAGATCATTGCTTGTGATTCCCACTCATTCTGTTCATTGTGCGACATGCTCCAAAAGCCAAAAACTTGTACACAGCTTTCCTGCAGAACACAGTGACTCTATAAAATTATAACCCTTGACCATCGCAAATACTACCGTACCCCGGGTACCAAGAGAATGGTACCCCCTGGGCTCATTTATACCTGGGCTTACAATTTGAGTTGGGTCAAAGTCTGACTTGACCCAATTTGAGTTGGTACCCAGACCTTATTCTCTCCCCTTCCCCCTTTATTTTCTCTCTCCTCCCATAACCACCTACCACCATCACCACGCACCACCTGATCACCACCGCCCCATGCCCCGACCACCACCCCACTGGACGCAACCACCACCATTGGATGGGCGCCGCTCCAGCGAACCCACGGCCGCACCCCTGAGCCCGCGCCATCGCCTCCGTCTTCCTCCACATCCCTTTTTTCTCATTTTCTCTCTCCTCTTACACTCCCTTCCCCAGCCCCTAACCTCAACTGCTGCCGCCCACAAACCCTCCCCCGGCCCTCTTCCTACGCCGCCTACCCCAGTCACCACCATCATCACCGCTAATAAGAGATTAAAAGGGAGATCGAAAATAAGGGAGGGGATAATAGGGGAGAAGGAAAGGGCGGCGCCGTCGTGGACTGCCGGGAAGAAGCTCGCGGTAGCCGTGCGAGAATGGTGGCAGTGTCGCCGCCGGAAATGGTGGTGATCGGGGTAGGTCGCCGGCGAAGAAGGGTGGTCGGGAGAAGTGGGAGGGGGGGTTGGGGGAGGAGAGAGAAAAAAGGAAGGGGAGGGTTTTTTTTTTTGTTTATTTGATTAAATCTTGACCATTGATCTAGAGTGGATGTGTGGTTCAGATTGATTATTATAGAATATAAATATGTCATTATAGAACATAAATATGTCATTCCGTAAAAAAAAAAATGATCATTATAGATCTTAAATACATCATTATAGAACAAAAATGGATCATTAAAAATCAAATCATTATGAAATAAAAACAGATCATTATTAAACATATATTAGTCATTATAGAACATAAACTAGTCTCTCATTATCGAATATAAATTGATCATAGAACATAAATATGTCATTCTGGAACAAAAACTGATCATTATAGAACATAAATATGTCATTCTATAATAAAAATTGATAATTATAGAACATAAATATGTCATTCTATAACAAAAACTGATCATTATAGAACATAAGTATGTCATTCCGTAACAAAAACTGATCATTATAGAACATAAATACAACATTATAGAACAAAAACTGATCATTATAGATCATAAATACATCATTATAGAACAAAAATGGATCATTTATCATTATGAAACAAAAACATATCATTATTAAACATATATTAGTCATTATAGAACATAAATTAGTTTCTCTTTCAAAAAAATAATTGATCATATAAACATAAATATGTCATTATAGAACAAAAACTGATCATTATAGAACATAAATACATCATTCTGGAACAAAAACTGATCATTATAGAACATAAATTTATCATTTCGTAACAAAAACTGATCATTATAGAACATAAATACATCATTATAGAACAAAAACTGATCATTATAGATCATAAATACATCATTATAGAACAAAAACCGATCATTAAAAATCAAATCATTATGGAACAAAAACAGATCATTATTACACATATATTAATCATCATAGAACATAAATTAGTCTCTTATTGTCGAATATAAATTGATCATAGAACATAAATACATCATTATAGAACGAAAACTGATCATTATAGATCATAAATACATCATTATAGATAACCAATCCAAGTGAGAATAGACAAATATTTGTTCTATAGTGATCAGTTTTTGTTCCAGAATGACATATTTTTGTTTGATGATCAATTTATATTCGACAATGAGAGACTAAATTATGTTTATATGACCAATTTATAATCGAGAATGAGAGACTAATTTATGTTCTATAATGATTAATTTATGTTCTATAATGATCTGTTTTTGTTTCATAATGATTGATTTTAATTATCAGTTTTTGTTCTATAATGATGTATTTATGTTCTATAATGATCAATTTTTGTTCTAGAATGACATATTTTTGTTCTATAATGACCAGTTTTTGTTCCAGAATGACATATTTTTGTTCTATAATGATCAGTTTTTGTTCCAAAACGACAAATATTTGTTCTATAGTGATCAGTTTTTGTTCCAGAACGACAAATATTTGTTCTATAGTGATCAGTTTTTGTTTTATAATGATACATTTATGTTCTATAATGATCGGTTTTTGTTTCAAAATGAAGTATTTATGTTCTATAATGATCAGTTTTTGTTCCAGAATGACATAATTATGTTTATATGATCAATTTATACTTGAGAATAAGAGACTAATTTATGTTCTATAATGACTAATATATGTTCTATAATGATCTGTTTTTGTTTCATAATGATTGATTTTCATTATCAGTTTTTGTTCTATAATGATGTATTTATATTCTATAATGATCAATTTTTGTTCCAGAATAACATATTTTTGTTCTATAATGATCAGTTTTTGTTCCAGAATGACAAATATTTGTTCTAATGATCAGTTTTTGTTCCAGAATGACATATTTATGTTTATATGATCAATTTATACTTGAGAATGAGAGACTAATTTATCTATAATGACTAATATATGTTCTATAATGATCTGTTTTGTTTCATAATTATTGATTTTAATTATCAGTTTTTGTTCTATAATGATGTATTTATATTCTATAATGATCAATTTTTGTTCCAAAATGACATATTTTTGTTCTATAATGATCAGTTTTTGTTCTAGAATGACATATTTTTCTTCTATAATGGTCAATTTTTGATCCAGAATGACAAATCTTTGTTCTATAGTGATCAGTTTTTGTTCTAGAATTATTAATATATGTTCTATAATGATGTGTTTTTGTTTCATAATGATTGATTTTTAATGATTAGTTTTTGTTTTATAATGATGTATTTATGATCTACAATGATCAGTTTTTGTTCTATAATAATTAATATATGTTTTATAATGATCTGCTTTTGTTTCATAATGATTAATTTATCTTCTATAATGATCAGTTTTTGTTTAATGATGATGTATTTGTGTTATATAATGATCAGTTTATATTTGTTGAAAATGGTCTATTGTTCAAAATGTGTATGTTTTGTTATAAAATGATCTATTTTTGTTATAAAATGACCAATATTTGTTCTAAAATATTTTTTTTTCTTTTTATTTTCCTCCACCTTATTTCACTTTCTCTCTCCTCTTCCCATACCCACTCCCCCTCTCTCTCCCCCATACTCACCCCGCGCGCCACCACAACCCAGTCGCCGGCGATCACTCCTGGCCTAACACCATATGCATCCATCGCCGTCGCCGGCGACGACGATCACTCCTGGCCTATCATCATCCATCGCCATCGCCGGCGATCACTCCTCCACGATCAATTTTTTCATTTTGAAACCCCCTCATTTCCAATTCCGCGAATGATGCCCTTCCTCACTCATTTCCCGCCGTCCCTCAAACCGGCCATCAGCCATTTCCACGACCACCCAAACCCATAAAACTCGCCGGAGATTCGATGGTTGCCGGAGAAGGATGAAAAGGAGGAGAGAGAAGGAAAATAAAGTGATAAAATGGGGATCATTCGCGGAGGGGGGAAGGGCGGAGTGGGGGTGGCGTCGGTGGTTGTCCCGGCCGACTGGTGGTCGGATCGGGTCTGCCGGAGGTGGGGACGGAGCGGGGATGGTGGGGTGGGTCGTGGTTGGGGGACAGGGGAGGAGAGAGAAGGTTGTGATTTATTTGTTGTTTTGTTCTGAAATTGCTGTTAGGCCTAGACTATTTGGGCCGATATTTGGGCTGCGCTGAAAAGTGAAAACAACAACTAATAGCCCAGGGGGTACGAAGAGAACGGTACCCCAGGGGTACCATAGACGCGTTGTGTTAAGAGTATTTGTAGGATCTGATTTTCTATTTAAAAGTTTCATCTCAGTACATGATACAGAGTACTCCATATGAGCTTGTAGCACAATGAATTTGCATTTAGCATAGGGATACTCTCATAGTCTCATCATTTTCTCACAGGTGTACTTTGTACGGTTTACGCTACGTCTTTTTAAATTATTACTGTTTGTTGAATATCATGTCTAATTCGGGAAATTAGAAGTTCATAGGATTTTTTTTTAAGTAGATCATAGGAATTGAACTGAGTTGAAAGCAATAACTCGACTATGCTAATCGCCATTGGCGTGTGCAACAAAGCTTTAGCCCGACTCGTTAAACCCGAAAATAATAAGACTAAAACATCCATTCTTTCCGAGGAATCCCCACTCCCTCGTCGCGTGTTGGCCTTTGTGGCTCATTAAGAAACAAACAAATTACCAACGATTCACAATTTCACAACCGAATACAATTCCAGTGTGACTGCACTGCATATGCATAATAATACATAAAATTCCCAGCATAATGGGCCAGATACAAGGGGAGGGGGTTCATAAAGTTAGGTTACAAAACACTTACAGTTTGGTCCCTGAAACATGGTCCAAAGTGAAATCGTACTGTTGGAAAAGCGCTAAAATAGGTCTATAGGTTCCGGCTTCTACTAGAGAAAGAGGTAGTAGTACATTCAAGCTAATTACGCAACAAACCCTGTTCTCTCATGAGGTTAATCAAGCCTTCCATGGGAGGATCTCTCAACACACGTGTACTCCTCGGACCGAGATTTTCTTCAGGAGCATCAGTAACGAGACGGGCATATCCATATGGTATATTAGCTACTGATCTTGCAGAGTCACACTGCACAGAAATGCATCATGTTATCGTTTGAAACTAGTTGAGCCAACACTTAGATACACACAAGTCAAGCAACATAAGTTTTGCATTGAGACAGGTTACATAATACACATGATCAATCGACATTTAGCACACAGTAGTCATTTAGTCACCCAGGCCACACGCGAGTCAAGCAACATTAGTTTTGCATTGAGACAGGTTACACGCTACACATTATCAATCGACATTTAGCACACAGTAGTCACACACACGCAAGTCAAGCAACATTAGTTTTGCATTGAGACAGGTCGTTACACGCTACACATGATCAATTAGCATTTAGCACACAGTAGTCACACACACGCCAGTCAAGCAACATTAGTTTTGCATTGAGACAGGTCATTACACGCTATATATGAATAATCAGCATTTAGCACACAGTAGTCACACACACGAGTCAAGCAACATAGGTTTAACTTTGGATTGAGACACATTACACGTGCCTCACATTATCAATAGACAATTAGCACACAAATAAATCACAATGTCAAGCAGGGGTGCACAGGGGGACACGTGCACCCCATTAATCTAGAAAACTTCTACATATGTTGAAGCTGTCCTTTGAGTATCATCATATTAAAGGTTGGAGTACTGGTGAGCTGGGTATGTTTTCAAGGGTTTGGGCCAGGTTCGATTCCTACCAACAACCTTTTGTTGGTTTTCTTCCACTTTTTTCTCAATGAAATAACAAAAATGTTTGAGTCTAGATCTCGTTAGGATTCGAACTCCACACTCTCGGTATGCAAATCATCTCAAAACCCAATTGAACTAGATACTGTTGATGCTATATTATATGCCTAATATATTCATCATCTTAGTTGTGGCCCAATCTTTTAGTATTTGTTTTTTCTTCTTCTTTATTTGAGACAATTATTAATTTGATATTTGTCTTTTATTTTGTAATCTGAAATGTTGCAACTTAGAAAACTTTTTTCTAAAGAATTCTTGGAACCAAGTTTAATATGTACTCCGTAAGGTTTAGTTTAAAATTATATAAAATCAAACGAAGTTTTACACCAATGTAAATAATAATTTGTCAAATAAGATGTTGAAAGTTTATGAGTGTTTTTATCAATTCGTAGCTAAAATTTTGCGAATATCTCATTTTTTTCTAAAATATTTTTATACGAACATAATTTTAAAACTCTAAAAACACGCGTTGGCTACCGGTTTTGTGCACCCCCACTCCCCAAATCCTGGGTCCGCCACTGATGTCAAGGCAGGGGCGAAGCTAGTAAGGGGCGAGGGGTGGCGGCCGCCACCCCGGCGGGGGAAGAAATTTTTGAAGTTTTATAGGCAGATTCCCTTTATATATATTTTAGAGCACCTTTATAGCATAAGATGTTTGAAGTTATAGTGGTTGGAGTATTGTTCTTGTAACCTAGAGGTTGTGGGTTCAATTCTTCTTAATATGAACTTTCATAGTTTTTAAATTATTACTATACTTTTTAAAAATATAGCATAACTACTTTAGATAGTCGATGAGAGGATTCGAACTCATGACATAAGGGAAGAGCAATTCTTCGAACCAACCAGTAGGCTACAAACATTTCATGCTATCTAATGCATGTCTTTAATATATATTCTCATTTAGATTGTTCCTTTCTCCTTTGCCACAATCCTTATGTTTGTTCGCGTTTACAGTATAATTTTTTTTTCTTGTTCCACAATTTGTTGAGCATGTACACTTCGTTCAAGATCGAATTAAGGGGGTAGCCTGGGGTGCACCGGCTACCACAAATTCCCCGAAAACACCTAAATATTGCCTAAAAAATTCCAAAAAATTAGGAAAAAATTAAAAAAATAATAACTTGTACTAAGATGATTACCCCAAATTTCTTGGTTTAGATTCGCCCCTGCCTTCGTTATGTTTCTTATTAAATAGGATCGTATATTATCAGTTTTTATTAGAAATAATGAACGATTCCTAAATTGTACGCTAGAGATACCGCGTATATAGTTATAATCCGTCACTTCAAGTTTTCAATCCTGGCTGAGCCCCTGTGTCAAGGTACCATTGTTCAACTTTGCATCACGATCGACTGTACCGTCTAGCAAATCCCCAAATCAAATAACATCGTTGTTCTATATATAGGCTCATTGAGTCATTGTTCCCTGCGAACAAAGACATGGGAGATTGTGTATTAATTACCTCATTGCAAACAAGTGAGTAGGTTTTTGCAGCCTTGAACTTAAGCACAGTTGAAGAGTCGTGTCGCGAGATATACTCAAGAGGGGGGGTGAATTGAGTATGACCTTTGATTAGAATTTTTTCATTTTACTCGTGTAAAGCAGCGGAAGAGACAGACTAGTGTACAATACCACAAACTAGAGAATGTAGTTTATGATGGTACAGTGCACATATCTGTACTATAAAATAAAGCACGAAACAATGAATAGAGTACACACAAGATTTACGTGGTTCAACCTCAACCCAAGGTTTACGTGCACAAAATCCACTATAATCTTCTTCTCTACTAGCTCAACCCAAGACAGGTAGAGGAACCCCACAACTAATTCTAATTGTGCTAGTTTCAACTATGAAACTATTCCTTACTCTCTCAACCCAAGACAATATGAAAACTCGAGTACAACCCCTTACCCCAAATACCTCACTCTAGAAGAGAAAAGTACAAAGCAATCACCTCGTAATAATGCTTATTAGACAAGCGGATAGAGGTAACAATTCGGTCCTATGATGAGTATAGTGTAGGATTTTAGTGCATGGAACAGAATGTTGTTCTGTTCTCTCTGGACGTTTTCTTTGGAAATTGAAGCTCAAAAACTTTTGTGTGGAAAACGCCTTAATGATTATCAAAACCAAAGTTTCTTTTTATGCAGTAAAAGACTCTTGGTTACTTAGGAAACCATTAGAAGATAAAGTTTATTCCATTTAAAACCATAGGATAAAATCAATTAAGGATAGAATATAGAATTCTACCTAAATTGAAATCCTATCAAATATCTTCAAATCTATTCAGAATAAAATCAACTTTGCATGTCTTGCAAACAACATACTCATCTGCACGCACCAAATCAACCAACCCATGAGCAAAGTGTTGTTAATGGGACAATGCATAAAGCATAGGCGAATCTAGCCCCATAATACAAAACCTTTATTTTCCTCAAAACCTTTATGGGCCAGTATTTACACGTAGATCGAGGTAGCCCGTACACTCAGAAACATGCATGGACCCCTACGGCTTAATTAACTTGAAGTACGAGTAAGAAGTAACAGAAGAGAAATGTTAAAAGAATCGGCAAAAATTACCAATAAGACCATGCAGAATCTCTTGGATCCTTTGAGTATCATAGGTACCCATAAGAATCAACCTACAATGATTGTCAGCTCCTATCTTGTTATTATCCAGCTCCTGGCGAAAGTAGTTACGAACTTGGTACTTCGTCAACTCCACCCTGCCATAACACCCAAACACAACCCAATAATTGTTTATGACACTATGCTTATCTCATACGGGACTCGTGACACACAGAGAAATATGACGATTCATGTTAGGTGACCCCAAATCATTTTAGGAAATAAGGCTTGGTGGAATTGTGATCGTATAAACATATTGAAATAGTATACTAATCAAAAAGTAGCAATCATATGGGGTAGAAGGAATCACAAATATGAAGTTGAAACGCTACGAGTAGATTAAAGATGAAGAAAGGAAGAATACTTTTGAAGAAAAGTGGCGAAATCAGCCCAAACTGTAATCTTTCCGTTGCTAAGAAGCCGGGGAGTGTAGCTCACGTTCCTTCTTCCTTCCCTAGAAGATTCGCGATCAACCTGGTGATAATAAGCAATTTTAAGTACAGAATTTTGGATAATAATCCGAGGGAAAGAGTAACACTCACGTTGCTCGAGTCTGAAACAGGAATCGATGAATCGGGTGCCAACGCCATCGGAATTCTTGGATTTCGGAATTAGGGTTTACGAGTTACTGAATTTGGGACGATCCAAGTAAATTATTGGTAAGTTTGCGTAAACGTGACCCGTTGAGGCTAATGTGTGAAATTCGAGCCGTAGTTGAGTTCAAAATACTTCGGATAAAAAAATCGTGGATTCTACTTCAATTTGGCCAATGACTAAATTGGTATAAATAGAAAAGACGTATTTGGACACTCCTCAAAAGTAGCTTAACCAAACGCATGCTATCAAAACTATATACCATGATATTCAAGATTCCCTTCTGGATTTGAGGGTTGGTTCCTCGGCATACGCATGTAATTACGTGTTTTAGTTAGTGGAGTTATGTGTTTAGTTAGTAGAGTTACGTTGGCGTGTTTTAGTTATTGGAGCTACGTGTTTTAATTATTGGGGTTAGTGGAATAACGTTAAAATTATTGGAATTATTAATATTATTACTGGAGTTATATAATTTAGTTAATGGAGTTAAATTATTGGAGTTAAACAGTTTAGTTACTGGAGTTATAGGACTAGAGTTATGCAGTTTAGGTAGTGGAGTTACTCGAAATCAATGGCTGAGATTACTTCTCATTTCTCACCAAATTATCACTTCTCACCAGATGTGCACCCTACGAGTACCCCTTCTTAGGAGAGTACTGTGGACCAATTCTCAGCCGTACGATCTAGTAATTTCGATGCCCTTGATTACGCCACTGTCGGGCTCCAATTCTTTCCCAATTTCCACCATTTTCAATTTTTTTTTGTTTCTCTCTCCTCCAATTCTCCCTCTCCTCGACATTTTCTCTCTCCTCTCCCGCGCTCTCATCTTGCCTTCCTTGCGTCGACGCCGCCACCTCCGTTGCCGCCACCTTCATCGCGTCTGGTACAAGTCGCTACATTTTCACTATCCTTGGTCTACGCCGGCGCGATCTCTCTTTCTTCTCAACGTCACCCTATCTCCTCGTCGTCGCCGGTTTCGCTGCTCGCCGCCACCGCCACCGCCTCGGTCACGTTACTTCCCAATCCCATCCTCTCCGTCGCCCTCTCTACGAATTTCGGTAAGATTGTTTTGATTGATTTGTCCTAATTAATTCGATCTATGTATATTATTCCTATTTTGCTCCCATTTTTTTTTGTAATTTGATTTTGATTCGCTGCAATTGTTGTTCTTTGAGAAAAGTGTTGATTTTTTTTACGGATTTGAGAACTTTGGCGGCGCTATGGCGACCGATTGAGAACTCTGGCGGCGTTTGAGTTAATCGTACGTTTTAGTTAAGTCGCATTCTTGTTAGTATTGATCGAATCTAGCTTAATTTTTATGATTTAGTTGTTAATTTTGTATTATTTTATGATGTGATTTTGTGGAAATTTTATCTGATGTTTCTGCTACTTTTATTATCTCGCTTTCGCCGATCTATTACTCGCCGCCGCCAATGATGTTTAGTTTGTTATTTGTTGATTGCGATTATTGTTGTTATTTGTGGCGGCGACGGTTGTGGTTGTGGTGGTGGTGGTTGTGGTCACTGGTTGTTATTGTATGGATAATCTATAGGCAAAACCTTCATTCTATGGAATGTGTTTGTTATTGTATGGATAATCGGTGTTATTGTATGGATAATCAGTGGCATTGGATGGACACTAGGTGTCGTTGTATGGATAGTTGGTGCCATTGTATGGATAGTTGGTGGTATTGTATGGACACTGTTGTGTCATTGTATGGACAATGAGCATCATCGGATGGAGGTGTCACTATTTGGACACTATTGTGTCATTGTATGGACAATTGGCGTCACTAGATAGAGGCGTCACTATATGGAGACTCTTGTGTCATGAGTGTCATTGCATGGAGACATGCGTTTTGTGTGCCCTGTTGTCGTGGTGTCTTGCTCTCTGCCCACTATTGTTTTGCTGTTGTGTTAAGAGTAGCTTGTTAGTCGAGTAGTCTGTAGAGTCATGTTTGTTACTTGTTATGTTTGAAGCAGCAATCAAAGATTATAGTTTCGTCATTTTTACACATGTTTGTTTCAAAATTTGAAACATAGAGTAATTCATTAAAATGAGTAGTAGTGGATTTTTGGTTGTACTTTTCCCGAGAATGGGATTTGAGATGGTATCAAAGTAAAGCTTAAGTGTTTCATTTCTTACTTTGCGTTTTTCTCTTTAAAAGCCGGCTAGCTCAATTGGAAGAGCATCGTGTAATGCACGAGGTGTGGGTTCGATTCCCACGTCAACTACACAACTGTAAGGACTTTAAATTTAATTCTTATTGTGATTCCAATGTCCATTGAACTTACAAAGATGGTGGTAGCGTGAAGAGTCAATTTCACAATCATTGTTTAGGCTAGAGAGCTCATGTAGGAATTGAACCTACAACACTTGTGCATATTTGCACTAGTGTCATACCAATTGAGCTAGTATTTGATTAATTCCATTAATTTATCACTGGAATTGTGTACATGAGAAGCTGTTTCATAGGGAGTAGTTAGTCCACCAACAACCGAAGCAAGTCCTGCTAATATAGGGGGCTGAGCTTGTGATGGAAGAGCATGCCTTTTTATTGTCTCAAAACTCAGAAGCATAACTGTTGAAGAAAATACTGCCAATAACCACGAATAGAAAATGGCAGACTGATAATTCCAGTGCTCATGACCCCCAAAGTGATTGTCAAGTGCCATGTTTAGGTTTACTAGTTCAGCTTACTCGCCAATCAGCAGCAAGAGACCGTAAACACACACAATAGCAGCAAAGCATGCTTTTAAAGTACTGCAAAATAAAAGTAGAATGCAAACACAAGATCGGGAATACAAATTCAGAACCTCACACTCTCACAATCATGATCAATAACATTAGAATTCGACAAACAAACATTAAACTTTTGAAAATTCATATACAATTGAATCTGAAGCACACAAAAGGTACAACTTCACGAATATTTTCAAGCATCTCCATCAGAACAGGATCAGTTGTGAATAGCTCACTCCAAAAAGACCATAAATCATCGGAAACTAGGTCCATCCACTCCGTTTGTTATTGATTGACTCACGTTTGTTCATAGAGTGACACAAGTTCCTCCATAGAGTGACACAAGTTTGGCAATACAATGACACCGACATCGAATGACACAGCCATAAAGTGACACACGTTTGTCTATAAAGTGACACACGTTTGTCCATAGAGTGACACAGGTTTGTCCATAGAGTGACACAGGTTTGTACATAGAGTGACACACAATTGTTCATAGAATTACACAACCATACAATGACACATGTTTGTACATAGAGTGACACAGGGTTTGTACATCAAGTGACAGACGTTTGTCCATAGAGTGACACGGGCTGTTTTCACTCGAAAAATTAATCTCAAACCTAGTGTCCTTAATTCTAAAATTAGATCGTTCAACTAATATTCCAAAAATAGTGTCATTATATTGTTTAGTTGATGTCACTATATTTTCCACGAAATTATAAATCCATGACACACCGTATATAGTATGTGACACTCGTTTGTACATAGAGTGACACACGTCGTAAAAAGAAAAAGAAAAAACAGCAAAATTCAGCATATACGCTACTTCCGATTGATTGTGTAATTAAAGATCAAATTCGTACATGTAAAACAACAAATTCCCAGATTTCTAATTGAAATCATATTAATCGAACGCGAATCAAAATCTCGGTGTACAGACCTTGATCTAATCGACAAAATAATCAATCAAATCAGTTTTAATTTAAAAAATGACAATAAAATTAGCAAAATCAATCAAAATAATAGCCAATTTGGAGATTAATTCTGAATCTCCTCGTACTCATTTTAAAACAACACGATTTGTTTTCTAAAATGAAGAGGAGAGAACAAACTCAAACCTGATTGAAGGCGAAAAGTCGGAGCTGCGACGATGATGGAGTGCGCGACGACGGATCTGCGGCGGTGGTAGAGATCGACGACGAAGAGAGGATGAACTTTTGTGAAATCTTTTGAGGAATGCAGATGAGCTACCCATGAATTTGAAGAGAGAGAAAAAGCAGTAGATAGAAGGAGGAGAAAGAGCGTGTTATGTTTGGAAATGAATGAGTGAGTCGAAAGTTTCGACCCCTCCCGTCAAACAGTAGCGCGTCCTTTTTTTTCTTTTTTTCGCGTGTATCATTCTATGTTACACTATGTGTCACTCTATGGTGGTGCGCAGTTCTCACGCGAGCATATATATATATATATATATATATATATATATATATATATATATATATATATATATATATATATATATATATATATATATGTATAAGAATTGTATCAGGTCAGAAGTACTCTTAAAGTCAGAAGTCAGAAGTAATCTGGAGCGTCCATCCTAATCATCCGGCGGCTAAGATAACGCGCGAAAATCCCCTCCCCCAGCTAACTCCACTAACTTTATAACTGCACTAACTAACTCTCATAACTCCACTCACTCTATAACTCCACTAACTATATCAACTAACTCCACCACCACCCTAACCCAACCACCGCACCAACCACCGTCACTGGTTGTCCCACAGTGGTCAACAGTGGTCTGGCGGCGATCAACGGTGGTCCGACGATGGTCAGCAGTTGTCTGGTGGTGACTTTCATAGTTAGCTGAGTTATGTGATGGAGTTAGTAGAGTTACTGGAGTTACACAATTTAGTTAGTGCAGTTATATGGATAGAGTTAGCTAATTCAGTAGTGCAGTTATCACTTCTAACTTCTGACATTAAGGTTATTTCTGACCGGATGCAACCCCTATATATATGTATATATTATCAAAGAAAGGGAAAATTAAACAAAAAGTCAACGCCATTTGATTACCAATCTAAATCGATCAATCTCCAATCATTACTATTTTTGTAATGCCATACCCAATGGCAAACGGCCATTTGCAGCTTCTGTAATGTCTACAAATGACACCCAAACACCATTTTGTAGACACCATTTCCTTTTTAACATATTGATATTGCAGCCTACAAAAATGGTGTTCGGGTATTGTTTGTAGACATTACAGAAGTTGCAATGCCCGTTTGGCATTGGGTATGGCATTACAAAAAAAGTAATGATTGGAGATTGATCGATTCAGATTGGTAATCAAATGATCCGTTTTTCCAAGTGTAGTTATAAACTTACTACAAGTCTATAGCTACCCCCCCACCAACGAGTCCTTTGGATCGGATCTGGACCGCCTCAATCAATCTTAATCTTTATCTTAATCTTAATATATTTATAAATGAAGCTTTTTTCGTGAGCATTGAATAGGTGTAGAGCCCTTCGAATTTTCTTAGAGCTTCTGGTGAATAAGGAATTAATTTATGTTATGGAATTGTTGTTTTACCATATGTGAGCTTAAGGAAATAATGTACAAAATATATATATATATATATATATATATATATATATATATATATATATATATATATATATATATATTAGTTATGAAAATGTAGTATACCATACATAAGCTTATGGTAATCATGAAAATAAGCTTATGGTAACCATGAAAATATGACATTTTTATAATCATCATTAAATTATTTTATATGTTATGGTAAGATAATATTCCATAAGTAAAAAGTGAATATGACATTTTCTACATTTTGGTACATATAAGCAACAAATGATTACCTTTAAATTTGAGATACTAATACTAATAACTATAAGTCACCCTGCTATAAATGGGTAGCCGTTTAACTTATTAAAATGAATTGCTCAATACTAACAATTATAAGTCAACTTTATTGAATAAGTTAAAAGCCCTACGAACTAGAGATTTAGGTAAATAAATAATTAATTAAGTGTTATGAAAATGTACATATGCAAGTTTATGGTAATCATATAAAGAATTCATTTATTGCTTATGAATTGAATATGTAGTTACCATATGTAAGTTTATGGTAATTTCGAAAAGATGAATAAAAAAAAAATTCTTTTATGAGTTATAGTAATATAATATTTCATACGTTAAACTTACATTTTAATACGTGTGGAAAAAAAATCTGACGACATTATCTACATCTTAGTAAATATAACAACCAAATGTTTTTATTTTTTTTTATGGTAAACTTCAATTAGTGATAGTAATACTAATAACTATCGATAAGTCACTCATCTACTATAGATGGATAGCAATTCAACTTATTTAGTAATTTCTCAATACTAATAAGTAAAGTATAAGTCAATTATGTTCCTCTAAACTATGTGTTATTCTATAAGACTGTTTTTTTTTTTTTTTTTAGTTATGTTTTTCTGTTTCTATGTATAAAGACCACAACCTATGAATAAAGGCGGTTTTTATATTTTTGGATGAATATGATCTTATCTGCATCTAACGATGAGCTATTTATGCGTCTAGAGTTAATAAAATCTTATTATAGTTTTTGGTGAATAAAAATTCCATTTGTGAATAAACAAATTCATTTATAAGTAAGGGAAGATAATAATTTCATATATTCAAGTATATATGGTAATTATGAAATGGTAAGATAATACAAAAGAATTTTATTATAGGTTAAGAAAAGATGAAATTCCAAATTTGAGTTTATTGTAGGCTGTTACGTGTTTATTTAACCGCAAGCATATGGGTTATTGTAGCTAACGGGTCGATCTCGGGGAGGTATGAAAAATGTGTAGGTCGTCTAAAGAATTGAAGTCAGCTACGCTATGGTCGAAATGGTTGGTGATTCTATCAACTAAAACTCACAAGAATTTAAATGGATTGGTGTAATTCAATTAACTAAAAGCGTAGGGCATAGATATTCCCACTAACATGCATCAACTACGATAATAAAACACATTACAAGTCATAAAAACATAGATTAGGAGAGATTATGCAACATAATTACTCCGAGCAAGGCTGTCATAGACTTTCTGATTACAATATGAAGTCCTACTTCCGTAATGAAACGATTATGCAATAGAAGCATTAAGAACGCATAAAATTTCTCAATTAGTCCTAACAACCCATTTTCGTGGTAAAACAGTTCTAATCATCAATAGAGGACTAATCACTAAACAAGAATCGCAACTGCCGTTTATAAACTCCATTTAACACTCAACAAGCATAAATTAGTGTAAATCTAATCGCAGCAGTAGGCATATTAATTAGACAACAATAATGAAACTCAAGTTAATAATTAAACCTAGCCATAATAAGCCTAATCATATGAATCTAAAGACTTGCAAATTTATGAATTAAATCATAGTACTAGCATGTTAGGGTTTGACCAAACCCTAAATAAAGACTACGCACACATATCTAAATTAACAACAACAATAATAATTGAATTGAAAAAAATAATTAAAGGTGTAGAGAGAAATAATTGCAATACTGTCATGATCTAAATAATACTCTGGATAATAAAGAAAATAAATCTCCGAATCTGGTACAAAAATGCTTGAATCTTGAAATAAAGTTGGATGCAGAAAATAATGAAAGCTTAGATAGATAGTACAAGGGCTCAACTAGGTATAAATACCTAGGAGGTTATTTTATAATTTCCTAAAAGAAAATAGGAAATGAACCCCCAAAATTAGAATAAAGATAATCCGGAAAACATCAACTGGTGCAGCTACATGAGCCGTGCAACAGTATGCAATTATAAATGGGTAGCCGTTTAACTTATTCAAATGAATTTCTCAATACTAACAATTATAAACCAACTCTATTGAATAGGTTAAATGCCCTATGACTTTTCTTAGATCTTTAGATAGATAAAGAATTAATTAAGTGTTATGAAAATGTAGTTAGCATTTTATGGTAATCATATAAATAATTTATTTATTATTAATTATTTATTAATATGTAGTTACCATATGTAAGTTTATGATAATTTGGAAAGATGAATCAGTATAAAAGTTTTCTTTTATGAGTTATAGTAATATAATATTCCACACGTCAAACTTAAATTTTAATACGTGAGAAAAAAAAAAAATCTGAACAAAGATTTTAATACTTACATTTCTTTGTTTAGCTATACTATAATGATTTCAGTAATAAATAGTGCATATATAATATATAATATTTTTA
This sequence comes from Spergularia marina, assembly GCA_963680865.1. Classification (NCBI taxonomy): domain Eukaryota; kingdom Viridiplantae; phylum Streptophyta; class Magnoliopsida; order Caryophyllales; family Caryophyllaceae; genus Spergularia; species Spergularia marina. Next base: position 24,856,055 of record OY804548.1, on the reverse strand, counting down.
AGGAAACCGTGCAACGCACGGGCTTTAAATTAATAATACTATACATCAAAACCTAAAACCAAGTCTTTCATAGAAGGACACATGACATTCATTAATTGCATAGCACTAGGTAATTATATAATATGGAAATTATTAGCTAATTTATGAAAAATAATATAATTTATGCTGATCACGGTGGTAAGCTAATATATGGGAAATAATAGTATTGCTAATAATATTATAATAATGATAAACTGACAATTTCATAAAATGAGTATAACAATATAGATATACAGACCGGTGGCATGCAAACTAGTATATCTTAATTTTAATATATTTTTAAACGAAGCTTTTTTCGAGGGCATTGAAGAGGTCTAGAGCCCTTCGAATTTTCTTAGAGGTTCTGGTGAATAAGGAATTAATTTATGTTATGGAATTTGGTGAATTAGGAATTAATTTATGTTATGGAAGTGTTGTTATACCATCTGTGAGTCTATGGTAATCATGTAAAAAATTTATATATTAGTTTTTTTTTTTAATTGGTAAGCGGGGCCCCTCGGCGTGGGCGTCCTACTGCCAGGAATAAGCCCACCCGAGGATTAGGCCCAACCCATGGGAGAGAGGGGGGGAGGAAAAGGGATCCCTCTTCCTATGGAGGCGAGAATCGAACCCTGGTATATTGGGTGGAAGGACGAAGCCTTCACCACTGGAGCACCAGGGGATCCTCAAAATTTATATATGAGTTATGGAAATGTAGTATACCATACATAAGCTTATGATAATCATGAAAATAAGATAATATTTCACAAGTCAAAAGTTTAATATGACATTTTCTACATTTTGGTACATATAAGCAACAATTGATGATATTCAAATTCGAGACACTAATACTAATAACTATAAGTTACTCTACTATAAATGGGTTCCCTTTTAACTTATTCAAATGAATTTCTTAACACTAACAATTATAAGTCAACTCTATTGAATAGGTTAAAAGCCCTACGAATTTTCTTAGAGCTTTAGGTGAATATATAAAGAATTAATTAAGTGTTATGAAAATGTAATTAGCATATATAAGTTTATGGTAATCATATAAGGAATTCATTTATTACTTATGAATATGTAGTTACCATATGTAAGTTTATGGTAATTTTAAAAGATGAATCAATATAAAAGTCTTCTTGTTATTATTATATTTATAAACGGAGCTTTTTTCGTGTGCATTGAAGAGGTCTAGAGCCTTTCGAATTTTCTTAGAGCTTCTGGTGAATAAGAAATTAATTTATGTTATGGAATTGTTGTTACACCATATGTGAGTTTATGGTAACCATGTATAAAATTCATATAATTTACTTATGGAAATGTAGTATACCATATGTAGGTTTATGGTAATTTTGAAAAAATCCATCAGTATATATAAAAGTTTCCTTTTTAAGTTATGATAAGATAATAAGTCAAACCTACATATTAATATAAGAGAAAACTATACGACATTTTCTACATTTTGGTAAAATATAAGAACCAATTTTTTTTTTTTAAATGCGTCTACAATGAATGAAATGATAATACAGTTTTAAGTGAATAAAAAGTCCGTTTAAATTCATTTAGTGTAGAAGTGGTCCCAACATAGATAGTCAAAAGCAACAAACAAAACAGAAAATTATAAAAAGATCGAAGGGAGTATATATGGCAATTAATCACGAAATGGTAAGATAATACAAAAGAACTTTTAACTTATTCAAATGAATTTATCAATACTAATAATACAAAATACATCAACTGGTGCAGCTACATGAGCCGTGCAACACTATGCAATTATAAATGGGTAACTGTTTAACTTATTCAAATGAATTTATCAATACTAACAATCATACGTCAACTCTATTGAATAGGTTAAAAGCCCTAAAATTTTTCTTAGAGCTTTAGGTGAATAAAGAATTAATTAAGTGTTATAAAAATGTAGTTAGCATATGTAAGTTCCATATGTCAAACTTACATTTTGATACGTCAGAAAAAAAATCTGACGACATTATCTACATTTTGGTAAATATAAGAACCAAAATTGTTTCTTTAAACTTCGAATCAGAGATATTAATACTAGCAATGATAAACCACTCATGTACTATACGTGGATAGTAATTCAACTTATTTTATAATTTCTCAATAATAATAAGTACTTCCTCCGTTTGCCTATAAAAATAACAGTACATAATCCACTATTTTTCGACAAAATGGCTCCGGAGCAAAAACGACTCAAATTTTGGTGGTAGTCTCTACATATGATATACTGAGGATTTTCAAAATATGAGAGTCAAAAACATAAGAGAAGATAAGGAAAACAGCAAAAACGGTCAGAAATCCGCACAAAGTGACGAGCGTCAAAACGCATGAAATACTTCCCAAAATGAGGAACCAACACTCAAATCCAACAAATATAGTCCTAGGTTATCTAATTTAACGTTTGGAGGACATTTGGCTTGTTTCGAAAAATTGATCAAATTTAACCAAAATCGAAATACATAATCCAAGGTTTTTCGACAAAAATGCTCCGGAGCGAAAATGGCTCAAATTTTGGTGGTACTCTCTACGTATGATAAAACAAGGATTTTCAAAATATTAGAGTAAAAAACTTAAGAGAAGATAATGAAAACGGCCAAAACGGTCATAAATCCTTACAAATTGACGAGCGTCGAAACGAATGAAATATTTCTAAAAATGAGGAAACAACACTCAAATCAAACAAGTATAGTCCTAGGGTATCTATAGTAATTTTTGGAGGACATTTGACGTTTTTCGAAAATTTGATCAAATTTGATCGGAATCGCAGTATATAGTCCCCGGTTTTTCGATATAAAGGAATCTGGAGCGAATACGGCTCAAATTTTGGTGGTAGTATCTATTTATGATATAATGGGGATTTGAAAAATATTAGAGTCAAAAACCTAATAAAAGATAAGGAAAACGGCAAAAACGGTCATAAATCCATACAAAGTGACGAGCGTCGAAACGTATGAAATACTTCAGAAAATGAGGAACCAACACTCAAATCCAACAATTGTTGTCCTAGGGTATCTCCAGTAATGTTTGGAGGTCATTTGGTGTATTTCGTAAAATTGATCAAATTTGACCAGAATCGTTGTACAATCCACAGTTTTACGATAAAATGGCAACGAAGCACAAATGGCTCCGGAGCAAAAATGGCTCAAATTTCGGTGGTAGTGTCAAATTATGATATAATGAGGATTGGAAAAATATTAGAGCCAAAAACTTAAGAGAAGGTTAGAAAAACAGCCAAAACGGTCATAAAGGCGTACAAAGTGACGAGCGTTGAAACACATGAAATATTTCACAAAATGAGGAACCAACACTCAAATCCAACAAGTATAGTACTAATGTATCTTCAGTAATGTTAAGAGGACACTTGGCTTTTTTTCGGAAAATTGATCAAATTTGACCAGAATCACAGTACATAATCCAAGATTTTTTGATAAAATGGCTTCGGAACAAAAACGACTCAAATTTTGGTGGTGGTCTCTAAGTATGATAAAATAAGGATTTGCAAAATATTAGACTAAAAAACCTAAGAGAAGATAAGGAAACCGGCCAAAACGGTCATAAATCCATACAAAGTGACGAGCGTCAAAATACATGAAATACATCAGAAAATGAGGAACCAAAACTCAAATCCAACAAGTATAATGCTAATGTATCTTCAGTAATGTTTGGAGGACCTTTGGCTTTAAGTCATCGCCAGCAATCAACTCTTATCCTTTGGCGGAAAATTGATCAAATTTGATCAGAATAACATTACATAGTCCACTATTTTTCGACAAAATGGCTCCAGAGGAAAAAGGACTCAAATTTTGGTGGAAGTCTCTACATATGATATAATGAGGACTTGCAAAACATTAGAGTCAAAAACCTAAGCGAAGATAAGGAAAACTACCAAAACGGTCAGAAATCCACACAAAGTGACGAGTGTCGAAAGGCATGAAATACTTCACAAAATGAGGAACAAACACTCAAATCCAACAAATATAGTCCTAGGGTATCTAATTTAACGTTTGGAGGACATTTGGCATGTTTCGAAAAATTGATCAAATTTGACCAGAATCGCAATACATAATCCACGGTTTTTCGATAAAAATGCTCCGGAGCGAAAACAACTCAAATTTTGGTGGTACAAAAATGCAAAACATTGGGTACCACGTGCAAATCGGCAAAACACGAGGGTACCACGTGAATTAACCCTCTTTTTTTAAAAACAAAAGTTGACGGTGTTAGTGAGAGAGTTAAGTTTTGGGTACCGTGTGCAAACAATCAAATCTCAAGGGTATTATGTACAATTTTGCAAAACATTGGATACCACGTGCAAATCGGCAAAACACGAGGGTACCACGTGAATTAACCCTTTTCGATTAAAAGGCTCGAGAGCGAATACGACTCAAAATTTGGTGGTAGTCTCTATGTATGATATAATGAGAATTTGAAAAATATTAGAGTAAAAAACTTAAAATAAGATAATAAAAACGGCCAAAACAATCATAAATCCCTACAAAGTGACGATGGTCGAAACGCATGAAATACTTTAGAAAATTAGGAAACAACACTCAAATCCAACAAGTGTAGTCCTAGGGTATCTACATTAAATTTTGGAGGACATTTGACGTTATTCGAAAAATTGATCAAATTTGACCGGAATCGCATTATATAATCCACGGGTTTTCGATAAAAAGACTCGGGAGCGAATACGGCTCAAATTATGGTGGTAGTACCTACGTATGATATAATGAGAATTTGAAAAATATTAGAGTAAAAAACTTCAGAGAAGATAATGAAAACGGCCAAAACGATCATAAATCCATACAAAGTGACGAGCGTCGAATCGCATGAAATACTTCAGAAAATGAGGAACCAACGCTAAAATCCAATAAATATAGTCCTAGGGTATCTAATATAATGTTTGGATGACATATGACATGTTTCGTAAAATAGATCAAATTTCACCAGAATCGAAATACATAATCCACGATTTTTCGATAAAAAAGCTCTGAAGCGAAAATGGCTCAAATTTTGGTGGTAGTCTCTACGTATAATATAATAAGGATTTTCAAAATATTAGAGTAAAAAACTTAAGAGAAGATAATGAAAACGGCCAAAACGGTCATAAATCCATACAAAGTAACGAGCGTCGAAACGCATGAAGTACTTCAAAAAATGAGGAACCAACACTCAAATCCAACAAATATAGTCCTAGGGTGTCTAATTTAACGTTTGGAGGACATATGGCTTGTTTCGTAAAATAGATCAAATTTCACCAGAATCGCAATACATAATCCACGGTTTTTCGATAAAAAAGCTCCGGAGCGAAAACGGCTCAAATTTTGGTGGTAGTCTCGACGTATGATATAAGGAGAATTTTCAAAATGTTAGAGTAAAAAACTTAAGAGAAGATAATGAAAACGGCCAAAACGATCATAAATCCATACAAAGTGACGATGGTCGAAACGTATGGAATACTTCAGAAAATGAGGAAACAACACTCAAATCCAACAAGTATAGTCCGAGGGTATCTATAGTAATTTTTGGAGGACATTTGACGTTTTTCGAAAAATTGATCAAATTTGATCGGAATTGCTGTATATATAATCCACGGTTTTTCGATAAAAAGGCTCGGGAGCGAATACGGCTCCAATTTTGGTGGTACTCTCTACGTATGATATAATGAGGATTTGAAAAATATTAGTGTCAAAAACCTAAGAGAAGATTAGGAAAACGGCCAAAACGGTTATAAATCCATACAAAGTGACGAGCGTCGAAACGTATGAAATACTTCAGAAAATGAGGAACCAACACTCAAATACAAAAATTGTTGTCCTAGGGTATCTACAGTAATGTGTGGAGGACATTTGGCGTATTTCGTAAAATTGATCAAATTTGACCAGAATTGTAGTACATAAGCCACGGTTTTTCAATAAAATGGGTCCGGAGCAAAAACAACTCAAATTTCGGTGGTAGTGTCTATGTATAATATAATGAGGATTGGAAGAATATTACAGCCAAAAACCTAAGAGAAGGTTAGAAAAACGGTCAAAACGGTCATAAAGCCATACAAATTGACGTGCGTCGCAACGCATGAAGTATTTCAGAAAATGAGGAATCAACACTCAAATCCAACAAGTATAGTACTAATGTATATTCAGTAATGTTTGGAGGACATTTGGCTTTTTTTCCGGAAAATTGATCAAATTTGACCAGAATCACAGTACATAATCCACGATTTTTTGATAAAAAGGCTTCGGAGCAAAAACGACTCAAATTTTTGTGGTGGTCTCTAAGTATGATAAAATAAGGATTTGCAAAATATTAGAGTCAAAAATCTAAGAGAAGATAAGGAAAACGGCCAAAACGGTCATAAATCCATACAAAGTGACGAGCGTTAAAACGCATGAAATAGTTCAGAAAATAAGGAACCAAAACTCAAATCCAACAAGTATAATCCTAATGTATCTTCAGTAATGTTTGGATGACCTTTGGCTAAAAGTCATCGCCAGCAATCAGGTCTTATCCTTTGGCAGAAAATTGATCAAATTTGATCATAATAACATTACATAATCCACTATTTTTCGACAAAATGGATCCGGAGCAAAAACGACTTAAATTTCGTGGTAGTCTCTACATATGATATAATGAGTATTTGCAAAATATTAAAGTAAAAAACCTAAGAGAAGATAAGGAAAACAACCAAAACGGTCAGAAATCCACACAAAGTGACGAGCGTCGAAACGCATGAAATACTTCACAAAATGAGGAACCAACACTCAAATCAAACAAATATAGTCCTAGGGTATCTAATTTAACGTTTGGAGGACATTTGGCTTGTCTCGAAAAATTGATCAAATTTGACCAGAATCGCAATACATAATCCACGGTTTTTCAATAAAAATGCTCTGAAGCGAAAATGGCTCAAAATTTTGTGGTAGTCTCTACGTATGATAGAATGAGGATTTTCAAAATATTAGAGTAAAAAACTTAAGAGAAGATAATGAAAACGGCCAAAACGGTTATAAATTCATACAAAGTAACGAGCGTCGAAACGCATGAAGTACTTCACAAAATGAGGAACCAACACTCAAATCCAACAAATATAGTCCCAGGGTATCTAATTTAACGTTTGGAGGACATATGGCTTGTTTCGTAAAATAGATCAAATTTCACCTGAATCGCAATACATAATCCACGGTTTTTCGATAAAAAAGCTCCGGAGCGAAAACGGCTCAAATTTTGGTGGTAGTCTCGACGTATGATATAAGGAGAATTTTCAAAATATTAGAGTAAAAAACTTAAGAGAAGATAATGAAAACGGCCAAAACGGTCATAAATCCATACATGTGACGATGGTCGAAACGTATGGAATACTTCAGAAAATGAGGAAACAACACTCAAATCCAACAAGTATAGTCCAAGGGTATCTATACTAATTTTTGGAGGACATTTGACGTTTTTCGAAAAATTGATCAAATTTGATCGGAATTGCTGTATATACAATCCACTCCAATTGTAATAGGGAACTCTTCTGACTTCCCTACACTAGTCCGTACACTCGTGCTAGCTCCCGCATACATGTCCTTAATGATAATATATTTTTGCGGAACTCCTTTCTTAGTTAGAGCCCACTAAAGCACTTCCCTCGGTACCTTATCATAGACTTTCTCCAAATCAATAAACACCATATGTAGGTCCTTCTTCCTATCCCGATACGTCTCCATAGTCTGTCTTATGAGATGAATTGCCTCCATAGTAGACCTCCCCGGCATGAATCCAATTTGGTTCTCCGAAATCTTCACACTTCTTCTTAATCTATGCTCAATCACCCGTTCCCAAAGTTTCATTGTATGACTCATCAACTTGATCCCGCAATAGTTGGCACACACCTAAACATCCCCTTTGTTCTTATACAAAGGGACCAAAGTGCTCTTCCTCCACTCCACCGGCATCTTATTACCACTCCAAATCATGTTGAAAAACGTCGTCAACCATTACACACCTTTGTCTCCTAAACACCTCCAAACCTCAATAGGTATGTCGTCTGGCCCCACTGCTTTCGTCTGTCCCATCTTCTTTAAAGCCATCCTCACCTCTCCCTTCTGAATTCTCCGCATGAACTCCCGATTAATAATACCCGGATGAATGTCCACATTTCCAATATCATTCACTCGATCGCCATTGAATAAGGTATCAAAGTACGATCTCCATCTTTCCGTAATCTCTTTATCATCAACAAGGACTCTTTGATCGACATCCTTGACGCATCAACAAGCTCCGGAGCGAAAACGGCTCAAATTTTGGTGGTAGTCCTCACTTATGATACAATGAGAATTTTCAAAATATTAGATTAAAAAACTTAAGAGAATATAATGAAAACGGCCAAAACGGTCATAAATCCATACAAAGTGACCACCGTCGAAACGCATGGAATACTTCAGAAAATGTGGAAACAACACTCAAATCAAACAAGTATAGTCCTAGGGTATCTACAATAATTTTTGGAGGACATTTGACGTTTTTCGAAAAATTGATCAAATTTGACCGGAATCGCTGTATATAATCCATGGTTTTTTTTCGATAAAAAGGCACGGGAGCGAATACGGCTCCAATTTTGGTGGTAGTCTCTAAGTATGATATAATGAGGATTTGAAAAATAGTAGAGTCAAAAACCTAAGTGAAGATAAGGAAAACGGCCAAAACGGTCATAAATCCATACAAAGTGACGAGCGTCGAAACGTATGAAATACTTCAAAAAAAGAGGAACCAACACTCAAATATAACAATTGTTGTCCTAGGGTATGTACAGTAATGTGTGGAGGACATTTGGTGTATTTCGTAAAATTGATCAAATTTGACCAGAATCGTAGTACATAATCCACGGTTTTTCGATAAAATGGCTCCGGAGCAAAAACGGCTTTTCGATAAAATGGCTCCGGAGCAAAAATGGCTCAAATTTCGGTGGTAATGTCTAAGTATGATATAATGAGGATTGGAAGGATATTAGAGCCAAAAACCTAAGAGAAGGTTAGAAAAACGGTCAAAACGGTCATAAATCCATACAAAGTGACGAGTGTCGAAACGCACGAAATAGTTCACAAAATGAGGAACCAACCTTCAAATCCAACAAGTATAGTCCTAATGTATCTTCAGTAATGTTTCGAGAACATTTGACTTTTTTTCGGAAAATTAATCAAATTTGACCAGAATCACAGTACATAGAATCCACGTTTTTTGATAAAATGGTTTCGGAGAAAAAACGACTCAAATTTTGGTGGTGGTCTCTAAGTATGATAAAATAAGGATTTGCAAAATATTAGAGTACAAAACCTAAGAGAAGATAAGGAAAACGGCCAAAACGGTCATAAATCCATACAAAGTGACGAGCGTCGAAACGCATGAAATCCTTCACAAAATGAGGAACGAACACTCAAATCCAACAAGTATAGTCCTAGGGTATCTAATTTAATGTTTGGAGGACATTTGACTTGTCTCGAAAAATTGATCAAATTTGACCAGAATCGCAGTACATAATCCAAGGTTTTTTCGATAAATCCGGAGCGAAAACGACTCAAATTTTGGTGGTAGTCGCTACGTATGATTTAATGAGGATTTTCAAAATATTATAGTAAAAAACCTAGGAGAAGATAATGAAAACGACCAAAACGGTCATAAATCCATACAAAGTGACGAGCGTCAAAACGCTTGAAATACTTCAGAAAATGAGGAGCTAACACTCAAATGTAACAAGTATAGTCCTAGGGTATCTACCTTAGTTTTTGGAGGACATATGACGTTTTTTGAAAAATTGATCAAATTTGACCGGAATCGCAGTACATACTCCATGGTTTTTCGATAAAATGGCTCCGGAACGAAAACATTTCAAATTTTGGTGGTAGTCCCTACGTATGATATAGTGTGGATTGGAAGAATATTAGAGGCAAAAACCTAAGAGATTGTTAGAAAAACAGCCAAAACGGTCATAAATTCATACAAAGTGACGAGCGTCGAAACGCATGAAATACTTCACAAAATGAAATACTGATCTGCCCATTTTCTACGCATCAAGTTGATGGTTTTTATTGTATTTTAACGTTCCAAATGATGTATTATACTCACTATTGGTGTTGAGTATCGGTTCTTAAGTTTTATGTCATTTTGGTCATTTTAAGCACATTTTGGATGCGAACAATAATTGACGCGATGTTGAAAATCTTTCCAGAGACTTTTGGCGGCCGCGCTGCAAGCTTGGCGGAGCGTTAAAAGAAGCAAAAAGATATGCGTCAAAGACTTTTCGCGGTCCGCTGTGGTGAGCTTAGCGGGAGGCGATGAGGCTTTGCGGGCCGCGGTGAAGAGCTTGGCGGGCCGTGGTTTCTGTATTTTCCTAATTACGTATTTTTCTATTTTACGTTTTCCGGACTTTAAAAATCCCCGACTCTAGGTTTATTCATTTAGAATTTTTATAGAAAACATGGAGAGGGGGCGGCTAGAAGATGAGTGGTGGCGGCAGACCGAGGGGAAGGGGGAAATCGGGTCGGAGGGAGAAGGTAGAATTGTGCTGGGAGGCAGTGGGACCCGTCGACGGTGAGTGATCACTCCACTAGTGGAGTCGCCATCATACGACGAGCAAGCGTTGTGGCCGGACAACATACGGTGGTGGTGTGTCCATGTAGTCGGTGGTGAGGTAGTACGTTGTGCTGGGTAGGGAAAGGGAAAAAGGGAGAGGAGAGAGAAAAGTAAGAGGTGGGGATTGGTCATTTTATTTCATAATTATTGATTATTGATTGTAATTAACTCAAGCTAATCATGCTCCTGTTAGACGTATAAACTAACAGAAGTTCAAAAATGGGTATGGTGTGCAGTTTTCGAAAGTACGGGGGTACTGTATGCACAAAGTTAATTTGTAGGGGTCCCGCGTGCAAAACTTCAAAGTACAAGGGTACCACGTGCATTTTCCGATAATATAATTTATGGTGATTATTGTGGTAAGCTAAGTTATATTAATATAAAAATATAATGTGATATAACAGGTGATGTGATTGTGGTATGAAGATGAGATAGTAAAACGGCTAATGTAAAAGTGGAAGTAAAATAATAATATGATAGGAAGTAAGTGAGCAGAAACATATAATATAATATACTATCATTACTAATAATATTATAAAAAAGATTAATCAACATTTTTATAAAACGAGTATAATAATGTGAATATGCAGCCCGGGCGTAGGCCGTGCATACAAACTAGTATATTATATATATATATATATATATATATATATATATATATATATATATATATATATATATATATATATATATATATATATATATATATATATATATATATATAAACGAAGGTTTTTTCGTGGTCATTCAACGCGTCTAAAGACTTTCGAATTTTTTAGAGCTTTTTAATCTTTTATTTTTACAATTTTAGGCAAATGATATATAACTAATTATAAATAATCTTAATATATTTATAAACGAAGCTTTTTTCGGGGGCATTGAAGAGGTCTAGAGCCTTTCGAATTTTCTTAGAGCTTCTGGTGAATAAGGAATTAATTTATGTTATGGAATATGGTGAGTAAGGAATTAATTTATGTTATGGAATTATTGTTATATCATATGTGAGTTTATGGTAATCATGTACAAAATTCATATATTAGTTATGAAAATATAGTATACCATACATAAGCTTATGGTAATCATGAAACTAAGCTTATGGTAACCATGAAGATATGACATTTTCATAATTATGAAATTATTTGTATATGTTATGCTAAAATAATATTCCATAAGTCAAAAGTCTAATATAACATTTTTTACATTTTGGTACATATAAGCAACAAATGATAATACAATTTTTTTTTCTTATAAGTTAAGAAAAGATGAAATTCCAAATTTGAGTTTATTGTAGCCAGTTACGTGTTTAATTAACCTTAAGCGTACGGGTTATTGTAGCTAACGGGTTGATCTCAAGGAGGTGTGAAAAATGTCGAAATCGTCTAAAGAATTGAAGTCAGGTACGCTATGGTCGAAATGGTTGGTGATTCTATCAACTAAAACTCATAAGAATTTAAATTGATTGGTGTATTAATTGAATCAACTAAAAGTCTAGGCCGTAGATATCCCCACTAACATACATCAACTACAATAATCAAACACATTGCAAGTCATAAAATATAGATAAAGGGGGCGCGGGGGGGGGGGGGGGGGGTTATGCAACACAACTACTACTTATCCGGGCGAGGCTATCATAGACTTTCTAATTACAATCCTAAGTCCTACTTCCGTACTAAAATGATCATGCAATAGAAGCATTAAGAACGCATAAATTTCTCAATTAGTCCTAACAACCCACTTTCGTGATGAAACAGTCCTAATCAATATTAGAGGGATAATAACTAAACAAGAATCGCAACTGCATGCCGTTTATAAACTCCGTTTAGCACTCAACAAACATAAATTAGTATAAATCTAATCGCAACAACAAGTATATAAATTAGACAACAATAATCAAACTTAAGTTGGTAATTAAACCTAAGCCATAATAAACCCTAATTATTATATGAATCTAAAGACTTGCAAATTTACGGATTAAATCATAGTACTAGCATGTTAGGGTTCGACCAAACCCTAAAAAAAGACTACTCACACATATCCAAATTAACAACAATAATAATTGAATTGAAAAACATAATTAAAGAAGTGTAGAGAAAGAATTGCAATATTGTGATGGTCTGAATAATACTCTGGATAATAAAGAAAATAAATCTCCGAATCTGGTACAAAAATGCTTGAATCTTGAAATAAAGTTGGATGCAGAAATTAATGAAAGTTTAGGTAGATAGTACAAGGGTTCAACTAGGTATAAATAAGTAGGAGGTTATTTTATAAATTCTTAAAAGAAAATAGGAAATAAACCTCCAAAATTAGAATAAAGGAAAATCCGGAAAAATTCAACTCGTGCATTTACATGAGTCATGCAACACAGCGTACGAGTCGTGCCCGGATCAGCGGCCAATTCGTGTTTATGCACGAGTCGTGCAATTCTGGCACGACTTGTGTAAAACTACTCCGATAGTCCAACTTCAAACGCCTCTAATTTCTTCGTTAGTTATAGGATTAAGGCGTCTGACCACTTTTTGGAAAGCTATGATCATAATCTTTCACCTCCAATTGGTTTAACTTCAAAATTCAAAGTGGTTTGGCGTAAAAGACTTCAATCAGGCATCTTCAATAGTCCAAAATTTCCTTTTTATGTCCTGAAAAGCTCAAAAACCAACAACTATACCAAGGACGTGAAATATTTGATAATCGAGTGTAAATGGGTCAAATCTAGCAATTATTGCACCGTAAAGTCCAATATAATTATGCAATATAAGGACTTATCATAGCCAAAAAAAAAAGATATTCCCTCCTTTGAGTCCTTTTCAAAATGTATGACAATTTCATTTTGCGAGATAAGGTATTGGCGATTGATTTCGCGAAAAAAAAAAAAATGACTTATGTACTTAAAGTTATACTCATTTGGTTGGTATCTACTTCATAATGTTATAGTTTTGTAGTTTTTGGCTTTCTATTTTAATATATTTTTTGTTTCATTTTAATGATTCACCTCCTAAAAAGAAATGATATTGAAACATATTTTTGAAGAGCAAATGTTTTATATATAAAATATAGCGTCATCATCATTGTCCCTTTTTTAAATATTATTATTTTTGAAAATTTTCTATAATTGTCATCATTTGCATTTTACATCAACGCATCTTGATAAAATACTGTTAAAAATATTTTGTTGAAAAAATGGTAAAATCAAGAGAACATCAGTCTACCTTAGCTTGTGGTTATTTGCATGAAAATTGATTATGTCTTAGTCATTTAGAGCCTGTATGATTTGATAAAAAATATTTGATTAAATGAGAAATTATTTGATGTGAAATGAACATTTCAGATGTTAATTGATCTAAATTGATTAAAAAGAGAATTGTAATTAATTAGAGAACCTTAGTTTGAGGTTATTTGCATGAAAATTTATTGTCTCTTGGTTATTTCGATTCTGCATGATCTGGCATGAAGCTATACGATTAAATCGGAAGTTGTTTGATCTGATTTGCATACTTCATATGTCAAGTGTTCTAAATTAATTAATTAGAAAAATAACTGAATTTAATTAGGTGAGTTATGCCTTAATGGAAGAAATTAATTTGGATGAGTAGGTCTCTTTGCACTAAAACTATTGTTATCAGCCAAAATTATTAGGTCAGCCACCTTAATGTAATCTTCTTAGAAATTCAACTTTTTTATTTCGTATTGAATGCGTCTGGAAATGAGGAAAACCTCACAATGCAAATGAAATTCTCCTAGAGCTTTTAAAAAAAAAATTATGCACAATTCTAAAATATATAATACTCGAATTACAAATATATTCTATAATATATTCTATATATTAACATAGGGATAGTTATGAGCTTAAATTAAACTTTTTAACTATATCATAATGATTTTGGTAATGAATAGTGCGTATATAACATATAATATTTTTAATGTAACAGTGCAACGCACGGGCTTTAATCTATCTAATACTATATATTAAAACTTGAAACCAAGTCTTTCCTAGAACGACACTTGACATTTATTAATTGGATATAACATAAAAATAACATTAAATATAATTATCGGTTAAGATATGATAATAAATTATCATATAGTAGTATAATATAGCTAATTTATGGAAAATAATTATTATGGTAATTTATTTGAACAAAGATAAACCGTAATATAGTATAACTAATTTATGGAATATAATCATTATGATAATTTATTAGATTATTAAAGATAAGCCAATATTTTTCTTAATATAGTGAGTATAAACAATATAAATATATAGCCCGGGCGTGTTACGGGCATGCAAACTTGTATATTTATAAACGAAGCTTTTTTCGGTGGCATTGAATAGGTTTAGAGCCTTTCAAATTTTCTTAGAGCTTCTGGTGCAATATGGTGAATAAGGAATTAATTTATGTTATGGAATTGTTGTTATATCATATGTGAGTTTATGGTAATCATGTACAAAATTCAAATATTAGTTATGGAAATGTAGTATACCATTCTGATGATATGGATTTCAAGATTGTCTTGAGCAAATCTCAGAAAAGGAGAATTGCAACTAGGGTAAAAGGAGGAGTAAAGGATGTTAGCACTGCAAATATGCCAAATATTAACTTGGGAGGGTTTTTCCAAGCATCAGGATCTGCTAATAAGGCTCAAACAGAGGTTGATGTCCCTCCTGACATTCCCTCTAAATGATCATATGCACTTGGAATGTGAGAGGGTTAAATGACCCTCTCAAACAACATGGGGTGAAGAGCCTTGTGCTGCAGCATAATATAGACATGATTGGAGTTCTTGAAACAAAAATAAAGGAACATAATGCTCCTGCAGTTTTGGCCAATAAATTTAGGGGTTTTTCTGGTGTGTGCAACTATAGTCATCACTATAATGGGCGCATCTGGCAATTATGGAAACCAGACAAAATTACTGTGGAAGTAGTGCAAGTTCATGCACAATATATACACAGCAAAGTGGTCCATATTCAATCTCAAGTTGAAATTTGGGTTACTACAGTCTATGCTAGTAATGATAGACAGCACAGAATGGATCTTTGGGATAAGCTAAAGGATATTCAGACAACTATGAATGGCAGCTGGATAATTCTGGGAGACTTTAACACAATCAGAGAACCTGGAGAAAGGATTAGCAGGCATGGAGTTGCTAGCAGTGAAATGGCTGATTTCATCTCAAACTGTCAACTAGTGGAAATAAATAGTCATGGGGGTGATTATACTTGGACAAACAATCAGGATGGGAATGATAGAGTCTGGTCAAGACTTGACAGAGCTCTTATTAACAAGAACTGGCTTTATAATTTCATTAACTCTAATGCTGCAATCCTGCCTTTTGGGGTTTCTGACCATTCTCCAATCCTGGTAAAAGTCATTAATCCCATCAGGATTAAAAAGCAATTCAAATTCCTCAATTGTTGGATTGAGCATGCCCAATACCAGGGTATAGTGGAGGAAGCTTGGGGAAAACCAGTATATGGGACTCTGATGTTTAGATTGGTTACCAATCTCAAAAACATGAAGGATAAACTGAAGAGATTGAATAAGGAGTATTTCTCAAATATTGGGGAAAGAGTGAGGAAATGTAAAGAGGATCTAGATAGCTGTCAATCTCAGATCCTCCTTGATCCTACAAATCATGAGCTAATGGGCAAAGAGATGGAGCTGAAGGAAGCTTACTGCAACATAAAAAAGACGGAGCTGCAAATTCTTAGCCAAAGGGCTAAAATCACTCACATAAAGGAAGCCGACTGCAGTACTAGGTATTTTCATAACAGCATTGCTGAGAGAACTCATAGAAGCTCCATTGGTAAAATACAAGATAAGGATGGTGTTTCCCACACATCTCAGGAGGGAGTCACTGAGGCTTTCTATCAACTATTATAAAGGCCTGCTGGGTACTAAAAAGGCTGTAAATGATCTAAACCCGGATGAGTACAGGGGATGCTACATTTCTGAAGACCAGCAGAAGATTCTAACTTCTGAAATTACAAGAGAGGAAATAAAAAAAAAGCTTTGTTTAGCATTGGATCTAATAAAAGCCCGGGGCCAGATGGGTTTTCAGCTGAATTTTTCAAAAGTTCATGGCACATAGTGGAGGAGGATTTCTGCAAAGCTGTTCTAAACTTTTTTAAGTCAAAAAAGATGCTGAAGCAGATTAACTCGACCATCATTACCCTCATACCAAAGAAGCAAAATGCAGTCTCAGTTCTTGACTATAGACCAATTTCCTGCTGCAACACAATCTATAAAACCATTAGCAAAATCATTGCTAACAGGCTCCAAAGTGTTCTATCCGGGCTAAATGGCAGTGAACAAGCAGCATTCACCAAAGGCCGAAACATTTTTGACAACATAGCTCTCTCCCAGGCCCTGGTTAAAGGCTATGGACAGAAAAACTCCTCACCAAGATGTCTGATGAAGGTGGATATTATGAAAGCTTTTGACTCATTAAGCTGGGCTGGGATTTCATCTGCCAAATGCTCCACATCCTCAAGTTTCCCTCTCTGTTTATTGACTGGATCACTACATGTGTTACCAGTGCCTGGTTTTCCTTAAAAATTAATGGTTATAATAGAGGCTTCTTTAAAGGGGAGTGTGGTTTGAGGCAGAGAGACCCCATTTCTCCCTATCTCTTTGTTCTCAGCATGGAAATGCTCTCAAGACAGCTCAGGAACCTTCCTAGTTTCAAGGGCTTCTCAATGCATCCAAAATGCTCAAGAATCAACCTCACACACCTTGTTTTTGCTGATGATCTGATGATCTTCACCAGGGGGGATGTACCTTCAGTCCAAGCTGTTATCACTACCCTTGATAATTTTGCCCGAGCCTCTGGTCTATATGCAAATCCCTCAAAAACTGAAATCTACTTGGTAGGAATTCATGAGATAGTGAAATCCCAAATTCTCACCATTTCTGGATTCAAGGAAGGAGCTTTTCCCTTCAGGTATCTAGGAATTCCCCTAAATTCCTCAAAGCTGAGAATCAACATGTTCCACCAGCTGATCATGAAAATCAAAGCTCATCTTAATCATTGGTCTACTGCTCTCCTGTCTTATGCTGGTAAACTGCAGCTGATTAACTCAGTGCTGTTTGGTTTGGAAAATTACTGGTGTGGCGCTCTCCTCATTCCAAAGGGAGTCATAAGGCAGATTAACAGACTGTGTAAGGATTTTCTGTGGAATGTCAAGGAGGGGCAGAGGAAAATGCTCTTTAAAAGCTAGAGCAGTTTTTGTGCTCCCAGGTTTGAAGGGGGTTTAAACATCAAAGAAATTTTGGCTTGGAATAAAGCCTTAATCTCTAAGTGGATTTGGATCATCCAGGGGGGAGAGAATAACATCTGGAAATCTTGGATTAGGGAATATATTTGCAAAAGTGGCTGTATTTGGAATGTGGAGAACAAACAGCAATACTCAGAAGCATTGAAAGGCTTCCTACAAGTTAGAGATGACATTGTTAAGATGTCAGGCGCAAAGGAAGCTGCAAAAACTATCCTGAAGAGCTGGGAAATAGGAGGTAAATTCAGTATTTCTAAGGCTTACGATTTCTTTAGACAGAAATTCAGGAGAAGAAATGAAAGCAAAGTTATATGGAATTCAGTGGTGATGCCAAAACATGCCTTTATTGGAACTTTAGCATCTCAGAACAAGCTCTCTACAGTAGACAATATCAACAGTAGAGGGATGTGCCTTGTTAACAGGTGCTGCCTTTGCCTAAAAGCTGCTGAAACCCATGCTCACCTATTCTTTGCTTGTGAGTTTTCTGGGAATATTTGGAAAGAAATCTCAAAGTGGATGAATACACGGAAACCTGCTTGGAGTCTAAAGAGAGAGCTGCAATGGCACGCCAGAAGACATAACTCTAGGCACTGGACTGCAAAATGGAGAGCTTGTAGTCTTATGGCTACAGTCTATGAGATTTGGTTGGAAAAAAACTCTAGACTGTTTGCAGATATACATCATGACGCTGATTTCTTAATTAGTAAGCTTAAATTTGTAATTAGTATAAGAGTTCTTGCTTGGGCAAAATCTTGCCATTACGAGGAAGTTGTAGACAGCCTGAATCACTAAGTGATTCCTGTAGGAGTTTTATGAGGATGATTTAGTGGGTGTATTTTTGTAAGTGCTTTGATCTCTTTTTCCCCATTGTGGATGAATAAGGAGACTACTAATTACTTGCAAAAAAAATTGTAGTATACCATACATAAGCTTATGGTAATCATGAAAATAAGCTTATGTTAACCATGAAGATATGACATTTTCATAATCATGAAATTATTTGTATATGTTTTGGTAAAATAATATTCCATAAGTCAAAAGTCTAATATAACATTTTTTACATTTTGGTACATATAAGCAACAAACGATGACCTTCAAAGTTGAGATATTAATACTAATAACTATAAGTCACTCTATTATAGTTTTTGGTGAATAAAAAAAATTCCTTTATAAGTAAGGGAAGATAATAATTCCATATATTCAAGTATATATGGTAATTATGAATGGTGAGATAATAAACTTTTTTTTCTTATAAGTTAAGAAAATTGTAGCATACGCGTTTATTTAACCGCAAGCGTACGGGTTATTGTAGCTAATGGGTTGATCTCAAGGAGGTGTGAAAAATGTCTAAATCGTCTAAAGAATTGAGGTCAGGTACGCTATGGTCGAAATGGTTAGTGATTCTATCAACTAAAACTCATAAGATTTTAAATGGATCGGTGTATTAATGCAATCAACTAAAAGCCTAGGCCGTAGATATCCCCACTAACATGCATCAACTACGATAATAAAACACATTGCAAGTCATAAAAACATAGATTAGGGGGGGATTATGCAACACAACTACTACTTATTCGGGCGAGGCTATCATAGACTTTCTAATTACAATCCTAAGTCCTACTTCCGTACTGAAATGATCATGCAATAGAAGCATTAAGAACGCATAGATTTCCCAATTAGTCCTAACAACCCACTTTCGTGATGAAACAGTCATAATCAATATTAGAGGGCTAATCACTAAACAAGAATTGCAACTGCATGCCGTTTATAAACTCCGTTTAGCACTCAACAAGTATAAATTAGTATAAATCTAATCGCAACAACAAGTATATAAATTAGACAACAATAATCAAACTCAAGTTGGTAATTAAACCTAGCCATAATAAGCCCTAATTATATGAATCTAAAGACTTGCAAATTTACGGATTAAATCATAGTACTAGCATGTTAGGGTTCGACCAAACCCTAAAAAAAGACTACTCACACATATCCAAATTAACAACAACAATAATAATTGAATTGAAAAACATAATTAAAGAAGTTTAGAGAAAGAATTGCAATACTGTGATGGTCTGAATAATACTCTGGATAATAAAGAAAATATGTAACAGCCCAAACCACCGTCCGTCGCAACACAACCCAATAAGATGGGTAGTCACCCCTTAGGCCCATATATCCTCTCGTGGGCTCTAAAAGGTGAAGGTTTTGTTGGTAGTATGATGGTAGGAATCTATTATAAACTGATCATATGAGCCTTATTTTCCCAATGTGGGACAAACCAACTCCATAATCCACTTTCCAAATTTCGTAGTGTTACAAACTCCCCCACTTAAAGACCGCAACGTCCCCGTTGCGCCTCGACCAAACCATACCAACATTGACACAGGTCCAAGATCTCCCCCTCTAGACGGCTGGTCTGGGCCTCGCCCCAGCACCCAGCACGCGGTCGCAGGGTTGCTCTGATACCATCTGTAACAGCCCAAACCATCGTCCGTCGCAACACAACCCAATAAGATGGGTAGTCACCCCTTAGGCCCATATATCCTCTCTTGGGCTCTAAAAGGTGAAGGCTTTGTTGGTAGTATGATGGTAGGAATCTATTATAAACTGATCATATGAGCCTTATTTTCCCAATGTGGGACAAACCAACTCCATAATCCACTTTCCAAATTTCGTAGTGTTACAAAATAAATCTCCGAATCTGGTACAAAAATCTTGAATCTTGAAATAAAGTTGGATGCAGAAAATAATGAAAGTTTAGATAGATAGTACAAGGGTTCAACTAGGTATAAATAATTAGGAGGTTATTTTATAAATTCCTAAAAGAAAATAGGAAATAAACCCCCAAGTTTAGAATAAAGGAAAATCCGAAAAAAATTAACTCGTGCATTTACATGAGTCATGCAACACAGCGCACGAGTCGTGCCCGGATCAGCGGCCAATTCGTGTTTATGCACGAGTCGTGCAATTCTGGCACGAGTCGTGTAAAACTGTTCCGACAGTCCAACTTCAAACGCCTCTAATTTCTTCGTTAATTATCAGATTAAGGCGTCTGGCCACTTTTTAGAAAGCTAAGACCATAATATTTCACTTCTAATTGGTTTCACTTCAAAATTCAAAATGGTTTGGCAGATATTGAGCTCCAAAGTTGGCACTGCGTAAAAGACTTCAATCACGCATCTTAAATAGTCCAAAATTTCCTTTTTATGTCCTGAAAAGCTCAAAAACCAACAAATATACCAAGGACGTGAAATATTTGATAATCGAGTGTAAATGGGTCAAATATAGCAATTATTGCACCGTAAAGTCCAATATAATTATGCAATATAAGGACTTATCATAGACATAAAAACAGATATTCCCTACTTTGAGTCCTTTTCAAAATGTATGACGAGTTCATTTTGCGAGATAAGGTATTGGCGATTGATTTCGCGGAAAAAAAAATGACTTATGTACTTAAAGTTATACTCATTTGGTTGGTATCTACTTCATAATGTTATAGTTTTGTAGTTTTTGGCTTTCTATTTTAATATATTTTTTGTTTCATTTTAATGATTCACCTCCTAAAAAGAAATGATATTGAAACATATTTTTGAAGAGCAAATGTTTTATATATAAAATATAGCGTCATCATCGTTGTCCCTTTTTTTCATATTATTATTTTTGAATTTTTTTTATAATTGTCATCATTTGCATTTTACATCAACGCATCTTGATAAAATACTGTTAAAAATATTTTGTTGAAAAAATGGCAAAATCAAGAGAACATCAGTCTACCTTAGCTTGTGGTTATTTGCATAAAAATTGATTATGTCTTAGTCATTTAGAGCCTGTATGATTTGATAAAAATATTTGATTAATAAATAAGAAATTATTTGAACCATGCAACGCACGGGGTTAAAACTAGTTACGTATATATTAATTTCACTTTAGGCCCAATGCGGATTTGTTTGATTTCAAAGCGTGTCACTTTAGTTTGAGTCACCGTTTTTGTTCAGAGAGGAAGAAGATTTTCAGATAATACCGATAACGCTTTTGGGAATATTCCTATATGATTCACAAGGTTTTTAAAATTTTATGGTGTATACAAAACGGTTATTGGATGACGATTCACGTTAGTCGACCCCAAATCATTTTGGAAATAAGGTTTGTTTGTTGTTGTTGTGTATCGATAACGCTTTTCTGTTTTTTTTCGTTGAGATTGGTATTAAGTCATACACACCTAAAATTATTATATCTTAATATCTTATCAAGTCAACTCTATTTTATATATGAGAGTTGATTCTCGATCGGCCTCTCAAGTTTACAAAAATTGGACATACATAAGTTGACCAAACTACAACTTAAGGGGCACATATCAAAGATGGTGATTGGGTAAAGGGTACTTTTGTCCATTCTTAATGATCTTGGTCAGGGCTGCTTTGCCTAAATCAAGCCCACAAACATCAGCAAGTTGGATTAGATAGAGTAAAACATCTGATAGTTCTTCTTCTAAGTGCTCCTTCTCTGCATCACTCCACTCCGGCAATCCTCTTCCAACTTCTCCTTTCCATTGGAATATTTCAGATAGCTCCCCCACTTCTCCTACCTGCACATTAAGTCCGAGGATTAAGCCGAAAAATGCGTACTAGAATTATCGTGCCCTTTTATCGACGGCACATGATATCCCACCATATTAGGTCGTCGTCCAATTTAAAACCAGAATATTGCGATTTATCCAATTGTTGAACGAATTTACCTCAAACGTTGTCAATGTTGATTGTATATGACGTGCGTAAAAGAAAGAATGCAACCCAACTTATTGCATACACGAAAGTTGTTGAAACAAAGGAAAAACAACTTGACTAATGAATTATACAAACCAAACATTAAACAATCCAAAAGAACTCAGTCGGTAGAATATACAACTATAGTGAATTTTATCTATATTTTAAAAAATAGAATGGTTTGGAGACTTACTAGGGCAAGTAGTAAATTTCTTGGACTATGGTATTGTTCCCAACCTCGAACCCTAGCAAACTCTGATAGCCTTTGTTTGAGGTCTTGGAGAGACACATCCTTGCACATTTCTTGGACTATCATATTGCTCGTTATTGACACACTCTCTACCATAATGTCTTGGGTATGTAGTAGTGCTTTTTAACTTTGTGCATGCCCTTCTATTTATAGGCCACTTCCAATATATAGTTGGCTAGTTGCAATAGAAGGAGCCAAAATAATGGAGGAATAGTCCCCCTTCATACAAAAAAATAAGATAAAAGAAAAGCATGTAATGGGTAAGTTTTTTTTGGTCGCACGCAATTGGTAAGCTTTTATTTGTTGGAATGACAACGACCCATATGTAAGCTGTGGGAAAGTATTCCACATTGGAGAAATAGAAGATTGAGGACTAGTTTATAAGGTGGTGGGTTACCCCTCCTATATTGTCAATTGGTTTTAGGATGGAACCACACCACTTTGTGAGCTAATCTTCCACGAGGTGGCCGATACTACGTCCCTTAATTTTAGAGAAATTGTGTCCTTATAAATGAGTTAATTTAACTGTTAATTATAAAAGAGGGAGAAAATTAACACCCTGCATATTGTCTTATGAAAGGTTGTGGGATTGTGGGAACTTCAGTTCGAGGACATTTGCAAGTTTTTGACTCAAAATATTCTTTTTTTTTTTTATCCCCGACGAAGGGCATAACTTTGGGGAATACTGAGTATATGGTATAAACTAGCTAAGCCAATGTTTTTTATCGCAAATTATACCATGCTCTTGGGAGCACAATGAGCATGGTGGTCCTTTTAACAATAGAGGAGTGGGGATCACACTTAAAATAATTTAAAATCTATTTAAGTGTGGTCCATACTCCTCTATTGTGAGGAAAACCACCATGCTCCTTGTGCTCTCGGGAGCATTGGTTTTTTATCATTATTTTTGGTTAGAAATAAAGAAATAACTTTGGCAGGGTACATATCTTATACTATACTATATATTAAAAGTTGTGTTAGAGACAACGACCACGTTCACCGGTTTCATTTATGTCATCTGGACATGCCGTGTCTCTTTGTTTTTCACTTAAATTTTTTTATTTAAAATGTCTTTTATGGTAAAGAGTTAGATGAACATTTCATCTTTGATAATAAATAAGTGATTTTTCCATAAAACAAAATTCACAATATTTTTTTATTATAAAAAATTATTATTTACTATTAATTGATTTCATCTTTACCTTATTATTTTGTATTACTTATTTGAACTTGAATCACATAATCTATATTAAAAGTGAAACTTTTATAAATGATAAAATTTATTGATAAGGCGTAGCTCGGGCAGTAAACTAGTATATTAATATTAATATTGATAAGCTTTTTATTTGGATTGAGATCCTCTAGAGTTGAAAAATAACTCTACAAGGTAACATTTACTTAAAACGGAAAATTAACTCTACCATGTGCATTTATCTCTTATTTTTATAAATACATTTTCAATTATATTTAAACTTTACCAACTCTATGAAAAAATAATTTCAAGAGATCTTAACCCTTTTTCTTTTATTGTTATTTATTATTTAACGACTAGAAATAATTTTGCGCGAGTCCACAAGAAATAGTCTTGCGAGAGTCGACAATTGTTGGTGTAAGCCTAATCACATAGCTGCTGGCCCATAGTTATAGCTCAAACACATATTGGCTAGAGCCTAGAGGAGAGCCTATGAGGTTCCATATTTGTGGCTACTACGATTTGGTGCAAGATTGCCTTTGGATTCAAAGTATTTGGTGAAAGATTTACTTGCAGTAAAAATCTAGTCCTTATTCTAGGTGTGTTTAGTAATTAGCAATAAAGCCAAAAGAAGGGATAAAATTGTTGATATACCTTGTAAATTTATGAGCAACACTTTACCGTGGAGAGGATATTGCATCGCACCATTTTTCTTGGACAAGAATCGAGGGCGTAATCATAGCTAGCCACCATATTCACATGATATGATCGTGGACAAAAGTTATGAAATTAATGTTCTAATGCATACTCCTCCTATTACACATTTAAATCAAACGTTAACAAGTGAAAAGATCGAACTGAAAATTTAAATTTACATTCTTATATTCCTTCTCCATAATCGCGTACTCGTAAAGAAGGAACTCGATCAAGGAGTTTCAATAACTTGTGTTGGTGCAACTATTGGTGGTTATGGATCACAACGATGCATTCCTCGAACAAAATTTAGTGGCAAAAAAGAAGAATAATAACTCTTGTCTTCTCCAACTAGTCGACCTTGTCCTGCAACTTTATGAGAGATCTGACATGACATCCCTATCGAACTCATATTTGAAACATGTGCTTGCTAGCCTATCCAATATTGTCCCCCGTTCTATGATCTTTCGGCGTATGAACCAAACGTCAACACTTGGAAGACAGTAGAGGGTACATGCCACTAAAACTTTTCATTCATCTAGCCCGAAAAGAAATTCTTTATTTATAAATTCATACAAAATAAAGATGCGCAACATGATTATTTAAACTCTTCATGCCCTCTATGGCATTGAAAACAATATAATAACAAAATGTCATACTCCCTCATGTTTTATATAATGTTCCACAACGAAATAGCACAGAATTTTTCGTAGGAAGTAAAATGTAGTGGAAAATGAAAGTGAGTGACATTTGGACCACAAAATATATTACAAATAAGGAAATTAGAAGATAATTTAAAACTGACTAAAAAATAAAACAAGAACATCATTCAGAACTAGATGAGGTAAGAGTATTACACAACAAAAAATACATTAAATACTCCTTAGGTTTGCCACCTTTCACGTTATGTTTACGTTTTCGGGGTTTGCAAAATCAGTCCAATCTGTTTGCCATGAGAATCAGTTGGGACGATGCATAATTGTCGAAAACAAAACTCACATACCATGTTGGTAGTTTGAATTCTTTCTAACCCATAGTATTCTTTTGGGATAATTTGTCGAGCTAATATTGGCCAATTTTGTTGCCACTAACTAGTAACTAGAGTGATTGGGCAAATATGTCTCTGAAATGAAACCTGTTGGGGTGAGTTCGACTTCGTGATAGGTCGAGGGCTGTGTCTCAAACCTGCGCAGATAACACACGATCAAGGGGGCTTGGTTTTACCCAGGCGACGCCCCTCCGACGCTCAAGTCAGTATTGGGTGCGGTCGAAGATGGGTACCAAGTCACTTAACACTAATATAGCGATAAGTTTGTCAAAAAGTAGATGAAATATGATTAGAATTAACCTGGATTTGTAATAAATGGGGGGTATTTATAGTGAATGGGATACTCCCCAGTCATCCTGACCCTTCATTCTCCTTTTCATCCGACGGTTGAGATTATTCCGAAACTTATGGGCATCACATGGGCTTTTCAAGAAATTGGGCCTCTACTCCTAAGGGATGTGACCTCATTCATAAAATGAACCCCAACAGAGCCCCTCGGATTCGGGTTGCGCTTGCTCGTCTCCTCGTCTAGCCTTTTCGTCCACCAAGGGCGACCTGATTCCGCATCCCCTAGCCGCCCTTTGCCATGACTCATGCGATGGGCCTTGACAAAGCTTCTATGATGCCTCTCTTTTGTGGACCATGGGGCTCGCATTTTCGATTTTAATCGAAAAATTCGCCCCTTGCGAGTTTCGTGGTCACCTCAGCCTCTTGCAGTATCATGCTCCCTTTGCGCATGTTCCTTCTTTTTCTTCGATCATCGCCCCTGGAATAGAGGCGAAATCGCAGCCGAACATCGCCCCTGGAATTGGGTGCGATCTCAACTTGGCAAAAACCTTCGCCCCTGGAATGGAGGCGGAATCGCAGCCGAACATCGCCCCTAGAATTGGGTGCGATTTCAATTAGGCAAAAACCTTCGCCCGTGGAATGGAGGCGGAATCGCGGCCGAACATCGCACCTCTAGGCTACCCAATAGAGCGGATAATTGGTCATAACAATAATTTTGTGACTTTGGAAATAACGTCTCAACCTTCTACTTGCAACTAACAAACTCAACGCAAGCTTTTCGAGCGGTGGGTACTGCAACTCGGCTCCGGCGAGTGCGTGGCTCACATAATACACCGGGCATTGCGACCCATCGCGCTCGACTACCAGCGCAGCCCCCACTGCTCGCTCACCCGCAGAAAGATACAACATTATCTCCTCTCCCTCTTTCGGCACCACGATCTTTGGTACCTTGGTCAGATATTATTTCAGCGGAAGGAAAAAATTTTCAGCTTCGTCATTCCACTCAAAAGTCTTTCGCTTCCGAAATGCGTCGAACAAAGGTAGGCATCGATCTGCTGATTTCGCAATGAAACGGCTAAGTGTCGCCACGCAACTAGTTAATCGTTGCACATCCTTTACGCATCTAGGGGAAGGCATGTCTAGAATGGCTTTGATGTTCTCCGGGTTTGCATCAATTCCGCGTTTGCTGACCAAAAACCCAAGACACCTCCCTGATCGCACTCCAAACACACACTTTTTCGGATTCAGCTTCATGTTGTATTTTTGTAGGGTGCCGAACGTTTCTCTTAAGTCCTGTGTGTGGCTCTCGGCAAGCACGCTCTTTACTATCAGGTCATCAACATATGCTTCCATATTGCGCTCAATCTGTCCCTCGAATACTCTGTTGACCAACCTTTGAAAAGTCGCCCCCGCGTTCTTCAACCCAAAGGGCATCACCCGATACATGTAAACTCCCAGCGGAGTCACGAACGCGGTTTTGGGTCTATCTTCTTCTTCGAGGGGCGCCTGATGGTATCCCGCATATGCCCTAAGGTCGAATCAACTAACTTATCCATGCGCGGCAGGGGTTGACCATCCTTTGGGCAGGCTTTGTTTAGGTCAGTGAAATCATTACACATGCGCCATGAGCCATTTGGCTTCTTGACCAGCATGACATTTGAAAGCCAAATTGGGTACATACATTCCTTAACATAACCAGCCTTGAGCAACTTGTTGACCTCCTCCTTAATCGCATCGGACCTTTCTGTTCTAAAATGCCATCTTTTTTGGTGGACCGGTTTAACTTTTGGGTCCGCATTTTAGCTTATGAGTAATGACCGCGGGGTTGAGCCCGGACATTTCCTCAACAGCGAACGAGAACACGCTCTTATACTCTCTCAACAGCGCGACCAACGATTCACGAACCTCGGCTGCGAGAGACCTTCCGATGCGCACTACCCTCTCCGCATCTCCCTCTTGTAGGGGCACTTCTTCCGTCTCCTCAAAGGGTTGGGTGTGTCCTTCCAACTCGTGACGCGGATCCAAGGTCTCGATGCTGTACGTCACTGCGGTTGGCTCGACCTCGCCACTCACTTCTTTTCTCTTTTTGGAGGGTCGGTCTTCGGGCGCAGCATCGTCTATGTTGACCATCGGCGGTCGCAACCCCGCATGGTAACATTCTCGCGCCGTCTTCTGGTCTGACCTTATTATGGCCGGCTTCCCCTCATCGGTCACGTACAGCATGAGCAGACCCAGCGTAAATACCAACCCTACCACTTCATTCAGCATCGGCCTTCCAATCACCACATTGTACGCGCAAGGTATGTCGATAATAATGAACTCCACAACTGCGGTTTTGATCGCGCTGCCGGTCCCAATAGCGCCGGGCAGCCGGATCGAGCCCAGCGGGTAAATAGTCTGCCCCCCGAACGCGACAATCGGCTCATGAAGGAGTTTGATATCTTTCCTCGAATATTTCAACTTTAACAAGCACTCCAAAATTATAATATCAACAGATGACCTTGTGTCAACAAGGCACCTCCTTATATCTTTGTTCGCCACCTTCATGGTGACCACCACCGGGTCATCATGAGGTGTACGGAACTCGTTAATATCAGTCTGTTTGAGAGTAATGTCCGGGATTCTCATCGGTTTCGCGGAAGGCGGTGCAATCAAGTTAATAAACTTCCTCCAATTCTCCTTGCGACCGCGGTGGCTTGGGCTCCCGCTTGTGAACCCCTCGAAAATGGTGTTGATCACACCCGAACTATGATTCCGACCCGCATCCCTTGGAGGTCGCGGCCTGTTCCCAGGCCAACCATTGTTGCCTTGGTTATTGTAGTTGCCGCGGCCCTGGAATTGTTGCCGATACCTATCTCTTTGTCCGCGCAACCGAGCCAGGTACCGGTCCAACTTGCCATTATCAGCCAAATTGTGACATACATCTTCTAGATCAGGACATTTCTTCTTGCTATGCCCATTCTCCATATGATACTCACAGAACTGACTAGGATTGGTCTTATCTGCGTCAGTCATGGGCCTTGGCGCTCGCGGCATTTCATCATTCTTGATTGGCATGAAGATAGTCCTGATGGAGGTATTAAACCTTCCTGTGTTGCGCAGCCCGTCATTCGTCCGACGCACGGACAAATACCCCGGGGCCTTACCCTGCGCGGCCAACGACTTATCTTTGCGGCCTTGACCAAAGAAGCGTTGACATGTGCCGCAACCTGCTGATACGCACTCACCATTGTCCTAGACTCCTTCGGAACCAGGTCGTACTTACACCTTCCTTCCGCCATCCCCATGATTAAAGCAGCTACCCCGGCCTTATCAGTGAGGTTGGTTACATGTGTGGCGTTCATCCGAAATCTTTGGATGTACTCATCCAAGGACTCGTTATCTCAATGCTTCACAGTGGCGAGGTGGATAGATGTTTTCTTCCTAGTTTTGCTGGTTACAAAGTGGCCAGCAAACTTCTTCCGCAGGTCTCTCCACGAATCTATACCGTTGGGCGGTAATTGGTCAAATCATCTTTGCGCTATCCCGCACAGGGTGGATGGGAACAGCTTGCAAATGGTCAGTTCGTCCATAGTCAAGTAGCTAATGTTATGCAGATATGACGAAATGTGACCATGCGGATCACCCATTCCATCATATTCCGTCATCTTCGGCTTCTTCAAGCCGGACGGCTTGTCCGCGGTAAGGATCCATTTTGTGAATGGAGAATCACACATCAGGGTAGAACGCCCGTGATGCCTCTGACTGCGATACCTTGAGCTCGCCTCTCCTTCAGTTTCAGATTCGGACTCACTTTGGCTTCGCGTCCCGGAGCTTTCCTCGTCTCTGCGTGACTTGTCACGACGAGGCGAAACTCTAGATCGCGCGCTATGGTGGTGATGCCCTCCCTTACGCTGCGGGCTTCTAGACCTCGGTCGAGAACGAGGAGGGGTCCGTGACCGGATTCGGATGACCTTATTCCGAGCTGGGTTCAGGCTCAGCCTATCGAACACAGACACTCGATCTTCCGCAAGCGCAGCCTTTCCTTTCTCCGCCTCCGTGAACTTCCTGTAAGACATCTGAGGCCGCGAAGCCTCCTTTTCCTTCCTCAATTTCTCTGCTTCCCCCTTCTTCTTCTCCTCCTCTCGCCTCGCCTTCCCCGCGTTGATAATAAGACGAGCATCTAAGAATTTGATGTTTGCCTGCCTCTGCGCCTCGTTATAGCTCCACTGCTCTGTGAACGCGTTGCGCCTGGGTCAACCTCTTTTTCTTTTTCTTCGCACCCGAGGCCGCTGGGACCGTCCCCTCGGTTGCTACCAGAACCTGAGCTCGAGTCTCTTTCTGCAACGCCGCCATGCGAGAGTCAAGCTGTGCCAACATCTCCGCATGTAATTCTTCTCTTACATTTGAAATATTAGCCTCAAATGCCGCAGAGCTGTGACTATCCGTCTCCGTCTCTTCTTCATCCGTGTACTCGGTCTCGTGCTCCTCGTAGTGGACGCACTCGGATCCGAGGTCGCGGGCCGAGGTCGGATGACGTCAACGGGTCGCGATTGCTCTTGGGGTCGGGACGGACCGGCCGCGGCAGATGGGGCTTGTTCCACCAGTTCGCCCGTCATCGGATCGCACCGCCCGATGAGGGGGTTGTTGTCTACCGGTGGCGGCGCACCCGACTGTATCGAGATCGCGGCGGACTTGTCTACTTTTTTCCTAGTTCCGCCTAACATCCTCACTACCTTATACTACTCTTTCACCTCGCAAGTTAGAGTCAGACCTTTTCAACCTATCCCCGCAGACGACGCCAATTGTTGGGGTGAGTTCGACTTTGGGATAGGTCGAGGGCTGTGTCTCAAACCTGCGCAGATAACACACGGTCAAGGGGGCCCGGTTTTATCCAGGCGACGCCCCTCCGACGCTCAAGTCAGTATTGGGTGCGGTCGAAGATGGGGTACCGAGTCACTTAACACTAATATAGCGATAAGTTTGTCAGAAAGTAGATGGAATATGATTAGAATTAACATGGATTTGCAATAAAGGGGGGTATTTATAGTGAAGGGGATACTCCCCAATCATCCTAACCCTTCATTCTCCTTTTCATCCGACGGTTGAAATTATTCCGAAACTTATGGACATCACATGTGCTTTTCAAGGACTTGGACCTCTACTCCTAAGGACTGTGGCCTCATTCATAAAATGAACCCCAACAAAACCCACCTCAGAATTGCACTGCCTTCAAAAGGGCAGACACAAGGCATTTCCAGTCTTTTGGGTATGCCAATGATATGATGGTCACTTTGCCGCAAATACCAAGTAACGCTTAAGAGTCACGGTTCGCCGCCCATAGAGACGGAAGGACGGATCGTCACACTTAGCCTGCTTGAACCATGTATGCCATTTGAAGTGTTATCGAGTCGAGGCAGCTCTCTTGAGCTCTGAGTATAGCCTTGCTCACGACCGAACCAATTTCTTATCATCTACGATCATGCAGCAATCTGAAATGACAGTGCCTCTATGGCTCTATCTCATTACCTCTTATGTCCTAAATTCCTAATGCTATGGGGATAATTAAAAAAAAAAAAAAAAAAAAAAAAAAAAAAAAAAAAAAAAAAAAGAGCTCAACACACTCGAGCAATCGATCAATCGGGAACGATGAAACTAACCCGTTGAGTCGATAAGGCTTACTATACAAGGCAACTGTGAGAGTGGGTCATCATTTAAAGAACCCGAGCTGGTCCCTTTTGCTAGGATACTTTAGTATACTTAACCTTTCTTTAGTGGACGTCGACACATAGCCCTTCAGAAGCAGCAGTAGCAGCAGCTCTTCCCGATAACCTCTGAGACTGAACTGTAGTATTGTCTGCCTGTTGTTCATGCGCAGCTCCAAAGATCACACTGGGATGCCATTTATCAGTGTTTTCCAGAACTTTCAGTTGTTGCTAAGGAATAATTCTCAGATCAGCATCCAACATCTTAGCCAGCAGAGGACGAAGACTACACCAGTCACTCCCAACAATAACGAGGCCTGCCACAGGCCTTACTTGGTCCCACCAACTACACCCCAATGCAGTCGGTATCAGTGGTGGAAGAAAAGCATCGCCAACATCATCATGAGAGAATTCCAGCAGCAGAGAAGCACCATAACCAACATGAAATGCGTGTGAACTTTACGAGGCTTA
This sequence comes from Spergularia marina, assembly GCA_963680865.1. Taxonomy (NCBI): domain Eukaryota; kingdom Viridiplantae; phylum Streptophyta; class Magnoliopsida; order Caryophyllales; family Caryophyllaceae; genus Spergularia; species Spergularia marina. The sequence goes on along the minus strand of OY804548.1, from coordinate 24,823,737 downwards.
CGTTTTAGGACGACAGGAAATGTTGCTATCAATGCCTATTCACATATCAGAATTACTGCAATATGGCTGCACTGAAGCCTGACATACCTCGATTCAGGGAAAGAAACAACTGGTTGAACAACCCCCCTACACTCATTATTGTTAAGCCAATCAAGCATCAATGGAATGGAGATACACCGACAGGACAAGCCCAATATGGTCATCAGAGTTGGCAAGAACAGCAGGCGGAAGATAATACAGCTCAATCATAAAGTATACTGACAGGTGGTTGCTTGCTGCTTCTGCTCCTGCTTCTGGCTGGTGACGTCCACTTAAGAACATTATATGCATCAATATCCTGCAACTGGGACAATGCTAAAGGAAGCAGTGAGCACCATGGAATCAAACTTGTAGGTACATTCACGAAATGATTCTAAGCAATGCAGAATGCTACACCAATACATAAAAGTCACTCTCGCAACTACATTCACAGTCAAAAAGAAGATGGACAGCAAAAGATTTCATATGATCGCAAGACAAGCATAATAAACATAGAAGTCCACCAGTCACGAAGCACTGACAAAAACACAGCGGGATAGAGAAGGGAAATGAGCCAATAAAGGATTGATGAAATTTCGGGAATGCCAGAAATGGAGACTTGAAGAAACATAGTTGTCGTTTTGAACATGCTGGTCGTCTAATAGCCCCAGAAATGCACCATATAGCCAAATTGTAGATGATTATCATTACTAAAAGCATCAGAGGAGAATAGAGCAACAGAAGATCAGTTTGCAAGGCTAAGAGGTTGACATTCACCAGGGCACATAAGCGACTGAAATTCACAAAATTTTGACTGCTTATAGGAGCCATATTTTCATGGTTCACTAAACTATGCATATGCAGGCTCCTTAACTAGCAGAACCGTCATTTAAAGATATAAGCAGACATTAGCTATCTTTCAAGGGCTAACTGCTGCGACGTATAGCCAATTATTAGCCACACAGGTGACATTGCAAGATTCTTTTTTAAAAGATAAGAGACCAACCTACCTATAAATACGTGTTTCATATGATTTTTGATCCATGAAGAAAATAGAAGTCAATGTACTTGAGATTCTGAAGATTCCATTATTTTATTAGCGTTAGATCCCATTTTCATCATGTCAGGAAGAAGAGTACACACAAGAAACTTAACATTCCAAGAGCTATGTGCTAAACAGAAACGTGAGAGTCTGACAGAAGTACAAAACACAGCATCAAATGGATATTCAACTTGGAAAAGCGACAGCGAAAAGATAATCGATGACAAACATTGATCTTCACTCCCCAAGGCTTCCTCGAAGCCTGGTTAAAAACAGATAAGCAAGAAGAAATGTGAGCTGAAGGAAATCAGAGAACAGTAAAGAAAGGAAACTAAGACGTGTGAATTATGTAAGCACCTAAAAGGAATCCGTAAGTACACTATCATCATCCTCATCATCAAACTCAGCATCATCGCTAGATCCACTCAGATCCTCAACAGTGAAATTTTGATCACCTATATAGAATCGAAAGACAGTCAAGGGTTAGACTAGCAAGCACAGATCCAAACTTCATAATTTCCTGAATCAAGTGTAAGCAGATTGGTAACAGAATAAAAGTTACCAGAGTTCTCTTCAGCAACAAGCCAATCTTTGAGACATAATAAAGCTTGAAGTGTCTCAGGCATTACTGAACTTTGAACAGAGGGCAAGGTTTTACTGCTGAAGCAAAATGCCTCCTTCACATTCACGGTAGAAACAGGTATGGATAGAATGTCACGTGCCATTGTTGATAGCACAGGGTACCTGATTGAGCTTCTGTTCCAGAATTCTAGAACATCTACGTCAGAATTTAAGTCATAACTTGGCTCTTCTAAGTAGAGGTCCAATTCTGGCTTGTTCCCCTGCGCTTTTGACGTAGAACTCAGAAAATGATTGTAATCTCCAAACATATCCCCCTCGTCATTCCCGCTCATGAAGTTTGTACTGACACTTGAAGATCCTACATGAGCAGGGAAAAAAGGTACCGATTGTTGCTTATACTCAGCAAACAAACAGTACAAGGTACTCACAACTTTGCTCACGCAGTCCTCATAATTAACAAGGCTGTGAAGTTTCATATAACAGTATTCAACAAACTTAACCTTGTAACGTGGATCTAATACCGCAGCACAAGATAAAATCAAGTTGTTCTCGCACCAGAAATCATCAAATTTCACTTGCATAGCTTTCACAGCATTAGCTACGATAGGGTCTGGACCTTTTGCCATTTCCGTCATTCGGCAATGAACCATCAACATCCCCTTTAAAAACAAATTTGCTGTTGGGCTGTTGGTGCCAGAAAACAAACGTGTCACATCATAAAGGACCTTCAAAAACTTGTGAACAATGCTCAGCTTTTGCCACTCCTCCTTTGAAAGACCCAAATTGCTCAATTCTTGCTTTGACTCTGCTAGATGCTTGAACACACATCTATAGTAAACACTGCGATCAATCAATTTATATGTGGAGCTCCATCTATGCAAAACATCGAGACTCAGTCGTTTCCTTGCTCGCAATTCAAATGTCCTCTCAGCAAGGTCAAAGAACTTCTTCCTCTGGAGTGGGGACTTATTGACATACTTGACCAATTCACGAACCTTCTCAAGAGCATCATCAACCAAATGTAAACTAGACTGTGCAAGAACATTAAGCATATGAGCACAACAATTAACTTGGAAGAAGGAACCCCCATTTACAAGAGCTTTCTTGGTCAGAAGACCTCTTTTGATAGAACAAACCATAGATTCATTATACGAAGCTTCATCCACTGTGATGGTGAAGGTCTTGCTATCAACATTGTACTGTGACGACAAACATGCCAGCTCATCAGCAATATAAGTCCCATCATAAGGCGGTGCTAAAGCTTTGAAACACAAGATCCTTCTAAGCAGTTTCCACTGTTCATTGATAAAATGTGTTGTAACACAAATATATTCTTCTTTTGTGTCTCTAGCTTTCCAGTTAGCCACTGTCAAACATATACGACCAGGAGCATTTGCTAGCATTTCTTTAATGTTCTCTCTTTCTTTCACATACATAGAGAACAATTCTCGCCTGACAACAGCTCGGCTAAATGGCTTAAATTGTGGACAGGCTTTAGACATCATAGACCTAAAGCCATTCTCTTCCACAAAGCTAAATGGATGGGTTCCCTTTATTATGCAGACTGAAATATACCTTCGAAGTTCATCCTGGTAAACTTGACCATTCTCCATGGAATTGCTTCCTCCAACCAAGGCATCGCCAACCACTGATAACCGTTTTACATTACTGCTTGGAGTAGCAAATCTTTGGATTTCATCTAAGTTGATGTCTTCGGCTAACCTCTCACCAGGAAGGAAGTATTGTTCTATGTTACCCATAACTACCACACGCTTTGGACACTTATCTAAATGGCGCTTTAGATGAGATGTGCCATTTTTGGAAGCGGCGGAGAGAACCAAGTTACAGTGCCTGCACTTAGCCTTTGCATCATTCATATTTGGAGCAGGAAACAGCTCATATTCATGCCAAACCTTAGAAACCCTTTTCCCAACCTTAAAACCATTGCCATTACCCTCATAGTCACTGCCCACAGTGTCCATAGAGATAGGTTCCACATCCAGAGCAACACGCTTTGGACACCGTTCCATATGACGCTTCAAATGAGAAGTTCCACTCCTAGGTGTAGAACTAAATAATGTATCGCAATGTAAACATTTCGCTTTCCCTTCATCCTTGTTTTCAGAGGGTATCTTCTCAAAGTGATCCCACGCTTGCGATCTCTTCTTATTCCTATTATTACTCTCACATTCTACAATCTCCTTCCCTACATCTAAGGTTACCAGAGTACTCCTATTCATTTTACCTATCATTTCAAGTCAAACAAAAAACTCAGCATAACTCTAATACACAAATTCATTCTAAGTAACTTCAAAGACAAGATTCATCAAACAGATCCCACAAATCATTCATTACAATTTCGACACAACGCGCCAACAGTAGTAACAACTCTAAGTAAAATTGCAGCTTTTTACAAAATTACCAAACAGCATAACAGTAAATCACTACAAATCGAGAAATACCCATCTACAAAATTTGGCTCTAGCATCATAAAATTTGCAAAGATTAAGCAAATTTAGAGCAAAATTGCACAAATCAACACAAATAAAGAAATGGGTATCACTTAAATTTTGCAACAAATCAATTGAAGTGACCAATTATGAAATATCGCAAAATTAGGGTTTTTTAAGTCAAAGAATAGTGATTTACCTGAAGTTGCATATAAGTGAGAGAAATTGGCGGTGCAAAACTGCTGAAGTGTGAGAGTGAAGATACTTCAGACTGTTAATTTCCGATCAGTCAATTTCGAAAGTTTTGGGGGGAAATTTAGGTTTGGAGGGAAGGTAAATTTGCAGTGGACATTTGGATTAAGAATAAAAATTGAATTGGGGATATTTAATCTTTGGAGAAGCCCAGAAAATAATTGGGGGCCTTTTTCTATAACAGCAGTCCACCAATCTACTACTGGTAAAACTTTACTTTTTACGGGTTTATGATTTGGAGTCGTATTAAACACTTTTAATTCAATAGCATCGTTACAAGAAATTAAATGACCACTTTAGTAAGGTCGTAACCACATCTAGACCTAATATAATTAGATCTACTTCGACAATGTTACAACTGAAAATAAACCAACTAAAGTAATTATGCTCGAACTTTACCGGACTTTGGGACGGGTATGGCTAAAATTTTCTTTTCTTTGTAAGTTGGTTAGTGTGACTCTTGCCAATAACATGTTGGTTGAAAGAGAACTCATTCATGCACCAAATGTCACACAAATCACAGTGCAATCGAGGATCACCCACCTTTATCACATCCCCAACTTCATTGTCTTGGCATTTCTTCACCTTAGACTTGTGTTTTTGGCCCATTATATGCATCTGAAGATTAGTAGCAGATGTACAATGAACTTCACACACATTGCAATACAAGTTTCTTATCTCATTATCACTCAGATTGAGGTGATCTTGCTCATTTGGTGCCTCTTTTCTTTTGAGACTTGAGCTTGGGTTGAGCATTATTGTGGGCTTTTCAAGTGGACTCGGTGTCGGTTCGGGTCTCGAAAAAGGCATTGGGCTCCAAGTTGGGCTTGAAGGACTAGGTGCCTCTTTTCTTTTGTGACTTGAGCTCGGGCTCGGGACGAGCACTATAGTGGGCTTTCCAGGTGGACTCGGCGTCAAATTGGTCCTTGAGAAAGGCCTTGGGCTCCAACTTGGGCTTGAAGGTGGCAACTTCGGCCTTGGTGCATCTTTTCTTCTGTGACCTGAGCTTGGAGTGAGCACCATAGTGGGCTTTGTAGGTGGGCTCAGTGTTAAATTGGGCGTCGAAGAAGGCTTTGGACCCCAACTTGGGCTTAAAGGTGGCAACTTTGGACTTGGGCTTGTGCTTGTTAGCATTGGTCTTGATATTGGGCTGGCTTGATATGGGCCTGGTTGGGAAGTGCGGTTTGCCAATGATCTTGGCCGGAAAGTTGGTACCGGAAGTGACCCGGGGCGTTGAGCCGAGGGCAGGGTTGGCCTTGGTGCTGATTGTGGTCTTGGACCTGAAAGTTTGAATGATGATGGACTTGATTTTTGAGTTCCACTTGGTGATGGATGTTGTCTTGGCTTGGGTTTTGGAGGTGGGAATGAAGGTGGCCTTGGAACACAGCTCGATCCGACATGTTTAATCTGCAAGGGATGCAACAACAACATCAACCTTGTCCCAGAATGATTTGAGTTAGTTAACATCTCAACAAAAACCATCATATGGTTATTCAACGTCAATGATATATTGGCATGGACAATTGGACATAGGCTAACGTAAACAACACATGATAACATGAGATACCAACATGAAAATTTAAGGTATACATAACTCGTAAGTCTCCTTATTTACTAGGAAGAGTTAAGATTAGTTCTTACACTAGGAGATGGAAGGCCTTCGATGGATCTAGAACATCGTGTCATCTGCAATGCTTCCAACTTTTCGTGATAAGCCATTTCCCTTTCTAACGCAAGCTTAACTGACATTACATACTCAGATCTCTCACTAGCCATTTCCTGCAAGCAGTACGCGAATTTTGGGGTTGGGGTGGGGGGCGAGGCTGTAGACAAGTAACACAAGAAGCTAATGATGTGACAGAGTTAATTCCCACAGGACTTAGTCTTGATGCTGCTAGAAATATTATACACTGCATAGCTTTATTTCCATCATAATTGCATGAATTTAAAGTGGCCTAAAAAAAAAGGTACAGTAGTCTCAGAGTCCTTACATATAGTACATATGTAGAAGAATATTATCAGAATCACATACATTTCACCAATGTATGGCTCAGATGCTTCCATCTCATACAATCATAATTCGATTTTGAAGTGTAGAAAGATCAACAAACTGATATATGTACTTGAGCCAAAATTTGTCTGCTTAACCAGTGTCTACCAGTAAGGTCATCAGGTAGCAAGCGCGAAAGTGAACCTCAAAATAATTGCTTCTGTACAAGCTAAGTGCAGATTCGACAAATTCAGAGGTTTAGAACCGGTAAGGCAGTAATGTTTGATAGGATATGCAGATTATGCACTTATGCACTGCATTCACATTCCGAAATGCAACAGAAGGATTATAAGCAATATACAGGGGGGGGGGGGAAAGGAAGGTAACAAAATGAAATCTTTAGTCTGCTGGACTAGAAGTTCGGAAGTAAAAAAAAAAGGTAACAGTTTTAACAGAATGCTTACGTTCAACTGCTCAAGAGACCTCGGTCAAAAAAAAAAAAGCTGCTTAAAAGAGAGTTCATAATAGAGGTGTTCAGTGATGACTGTATGTCCTAGTTAACTATGCTAAACCACAGCTTTTTTACGGTTGACAGACTGTAGCAGGTATAGCTTCACAGCCAGCTAGATCTCTGAAGTTGGGTCATTAGGACCCATCACGGCCATCAGTTTCTTCTCTTTAGCTCGGAGTTTGAAATAATGGCTCTTGCCATTAAGGTGACGGAACAATGATTCACTATCTCCGCACCAGATGCCACAGGACTCACAGTAAAGCTTGTCATTTGGTTCTGAAGTTCCTCCAATAGCTTTCTTAGCTTGTGCGTTTCTCACCATTGACTTGTGTTTGTGACCCTTCAGGTGCATTCTGAGATTTAACTCACTGGTACAGTCAACTTGGCACAGATCACAGTAAAAATCTTCTGGTAAAACTTGAAGACGCTTTGCTTTTGTTTGATTATGAACCTGTGTTTTCCTCTTCTGATGAGCCAAAAAGGTTCGTCTTGGAGGTTGTGTTAGTGATGAATGTGGACCCTGGATAGAAGAACTCACATGTGTAATCGAGTTCAGAGTTAGTCCAGAATGCTGTGGGTTGAACCTTTGTGGCAGAGCTGGTGTAATGCTAGGTCTAGTATAAGCAACTGGCCTTGGATTTGGGATGAACATTGGGGTTGTTGCTGTGACCCTTTGTGGTGTAGCTTGCTCAGGCCGAAACCCTACAGAAGGACGCATCATTGAATTCTGAGTGATAGTGTGATCGAAACTTGGTCTCTGGACTTCCTTAATGGTGTTCAGGCCTGTGTAGGCAGTACCAGTACGCATCTGTGGTGGAGCTTGCACTTGCTGGGGTCTCAGTCTGACAGTAGGATGTGGCCTTGGATTGGGAAAGAGCACTGGAGTTGCTGGACGCAGATTCTGAATATGCCCTGGAGTAAGGTTTGGAGTTGATGTCTGTACCTGCTTAGTAAAACGCAAAGCTGAGTACGCAGTAGCTACATATTCCATGTATTCTGAAAAATAAGATATAGGCAAAAACCAAAGTCTATACACTGTCAAATGTCAATCTCTAAAAATCTGGACTCTACACGCTACTGAGCCTGACTGAATGACTGCGCGCATATTCTTGCCTGAGCGTTCCTGGGCATGAGTCTGGCAGGTGCCCTTACAACAAGCACTTGACAGACCAATGCGCCTGGGTGGCTGTATCTCCTGTTTAAGACGGTCTCTAGCACAACTTGCTGTTAAACCATTCCATATTAGCTCTTCCACATACAAGCAAGAGTAAATCTAGCCCCATAAATTAGGGGTAGCCTTCTTATACAAATATTTGTCATTATTTTTCGTACATTCATGTCACGATGTTTACTCCCTGCGCGAAAAAAAAGAGGGTAGCCCACACACCCCTTACATTCGCTCCCTTGCAAATGTAAACACATGAAAGATACTTCCAGTTTCCGAATTTTGATCCCAGCTAAAATGAGGAAATACATGATCTATATAACATGTTGCAGTTTTTTCGTCATTCTAAATGCGGCTAATTTCATAATTAATGAGATGAACATGTAACCACCAAAAAGAAAAAAAAAAACCACCAACATCATTGCCCCAGTGCCTTGACTACCGCCTATGGCGGGGTAGAGGGGGTCGGATTTATGATTGCACGAAAGTCTTGCCCCTATTGAAACATAGAAAAATGAGACGAACAATCAGAAATCAGAAAGTCGATGACTACCTGAGAAGGCAGACGATCTTTCTGAGGGATGATAACTGCGAGCTTTTCCCGATACGTCATCTCTCTTTGCATTGCAAGCTCTACAGACATCACATAGCGCCTCCTGTCAGCTCCTCCCATCCTCTCTTCTTATCAAACCCTGCAATGCACACAATCACCTTCATATGCATCCCAAACAAAATTCCTAAAACAGGGTAACAAAACAGTAAAAAAGTTTGCAACTTTATCTACAGGATGAATTTCTTAGTAAATGTCAACTAAATAGACACATTTAGACATAGAAATATACGAAAGATTGTAACTTTATGCTCAAGATTGAGAAAGTTTGCATCTGTAAGTCCTGTGGAACACAAATTTCCGTGAACAGTAAATAATTTTCAACTCTAAATTTTAAACTTACCCGGGTAATCTAGACATAAAAATGTAAGAAAGATTGCAACTTTCTTTAAGAAATTGAGAAAAATTGAAACTTTGTTTTAGTGGAATACATTGGATAGTAAATAAACGAGGATTAAAAATGGTGAAAAATCATACTCCTTGGAAAAAAAATCTTACCTTTGAACAGCTTAGAATTCGTGGGTACTTGGGTAAAAACTCAAGAATTTAGGTGGTAAAAAAACTTTACAGGTGCTGACATTTTTGGGGGTGGGATGAATTTTTTGGTGGGCTAACTGACGCTGGCAGCACTAAGCAGGAAGAATCAGATTGTACAACAGTACAATCACAAGGGTATTTTCGTCATTTTCTCTGAACTAAGTAGTACAGAATCTGGTCCAGCATTTTCTACCTGCTGTCAATACATTTTCACATGAGACGAAGAATTTGCAAGTGTGCACCTACAGAAAAATTTAACTATCCTGATGTTATGACTCACAATTTATGAAAAGGCGATTCTAGAGGCCTCCGATAAAAATCGAAGGTTATACCATGGCCCCGGGACCATGAGGTGCATCATGGTCCTCCTACGCAATTGGGATTAACTACAGGCATTAGCATTTTTCGCAATAGATTGTCATGAAACCAACATAATTTGAGCAAATGTAAAGAACGAGTACATTGCATTGGTCAGCATAGACAGGTTCAAAAGTTCCTGTCAGAAGTGTTACTGACAGTAAAAACTTCTGTAGATGCTTAATTGCATCTCTGATGTTTTTGTCACTCTTAAGGTTGTATGACAGAAATCATCAAAACCGCCAAAAGAAGTTTGCACGGGTAGAGAATGATAATTGACACAGTTTTACGCTTTCACTTACCAAAGATCTTCAAATTGAATGATTCATCAAGTGCCTCTGCAATAACTTGATTCCTGAAGTTAACTGTTTAATTCGTCAATGGGTGACCTAACTGTAGACGAAAAGTAAACCAGCGAACATGCCCAGTGGGATTCCATCCTGAAACCAATTTGTTTTTAGGAGCGACCCAGTGACTCACATGTGGGTTGTCGTGCTCATAAACAGAATACTGATGACAAAATTGTACATTGATTTATTCAACAAACAATCAAATTCATGGATTTTTCGGATCCACAGACCATAGTAACCAGCTTCTGTAGTTGTTCTGGCATAAATTGAGAAGCTTTTGCTTCTGAAATACACAATTCTCCTTTACATATGCTTCTTCATTCTCTTCTCATGCTCTTGGAGTGTAAGACCATGATTCTTGCATTGAAGGTGGTACTTAAATGCGAACTCATCCTTACACCAAATCCCACACGGGTTACAATAGAGGCGCTCTTTTGATGTTGAGAATCCATTTCCACCAGCTAATTTCTTCCCTCGAGGCTGTCCCGACAGCTTGGCCCTGTGTCTCTGACCCTGGTAGTGCATCATGAGATTGTGTGAAGTTGTGCAGTCAATTTTACATACTAAGCAGAAGAAACTGCCCAGTTGGACTGGTTTATCATACTCCATTGGCGCTTTCCTCTTCTGATTATTCAAGTTGGTCGGTTTCCATATTGGGGTTGACACTGAGATCTGATCAGCTGAGATAGTTGGACTCCAACTGGGGCTGGCACTAGCATGTGCGGGTGCAAATGGAGGTGGCATTGAACCAGGAGGCACCCCAGGCCTTTGATTTTGTACAAGTCCTGTTGGTACCTGTAGAACATAAAATAGAACTCAGAGACTACTTTTATGATCAATGAGCGCGCAAGGGAATACTCATCACGCATCAGTGCTTCTTAACAAGGCTATGGACAATCATTTGCCAAGTTCAGGTCTCAAATTTGTACACATTTTAGTTGAACAACCGAAACAGAAATGACCCTTTTAAGCTTTTGCTGCCGAAACAAAATGCATTCAGTTTCAGTTAGAATCCACACATGAGCATGTAAAAACCTTGAATCAGAATCACTTGAACTCTATAACTACAGTCTACAGAAGAACAGATAAAAATGCCTAGAATCGCTTGTTCCGACTCAATGACAGTCATTTTGCCTCCTTCAGAATATCAGGATAACAGTTACTTACACCATATATAAATACAGTCTACAGATCAATGTTTCTGATCTCGCTTTTTTAAACAAGAAGACAGTCATTTTAGCTCCTCATAGATCAATGACTCTTGACTTTAAGTATACATAGTTGCCTATTACAACACTTGTAGCTGTTCTATTTTATCATGGCAAAGTAATTAAGAGCAATTTGTGGTTGGGAAATTGTCTTTGATTGCAAAATAATCAGTCATATATACATCACCTTAAACTTCATCTATCTAAAACCCCATAAAAGCCCAAACCGAACATCAACAACATTACCCGCGTGCCTCAAATGCTACCGCCTATGCTATGGTAAGGGGGGTCGAATGTAGGCAAGCCTCGTACCCCTATGTTGAGAACATAGAGAGGCTTCTTCCGGATGACCCATAATGAAAACCATCGAGAATCAATCTCAAACAACAGAACAATGCATTTTTCAACTAGAATGAATAGAATCACAATCACAACAAAATGCACATTCAACTACAATCAAAGTCCCTAAACAATAAATAAATAAATAATAAAACATCTAAATCAGAAACACAGGCATGGGTAATATATACTCGAAAAAGAAAGGTTACATCGTAAAACCAATTGGCAATAACTCGGGCGCACTTGACTTGTGTCTTAGTTAAGATTACCACAAAACGATTGAAATATCAATTACTGATATATCAGTTACCTGAGAATGTAGTGGATCTTTGCTACTACTAGCAGCTTCCATACCAAGTCCTTGAAGCTTGTTCCTGAATGCCATTTCTCTGGCCATGGCAGCCTCAACTGTTACTACATAGTTCTTCCTGTCAACTCCCATTTTTATTCTTAATCTCTCTCTTCCCACTTCAAATATAATCTCACATTCAGAGATCTTGTAAATCTAATAGTCCTGCTTTTTTTTTTTTTTACCCAAAATACTAAATTTCTAACAGCTATATTCAGAGCACCACCACTGCTGCAAGCCTGCAATAAACAATCCCGACACTGATATTTTTCTTAAATTGGATTCTACTCCCTCCGTTTCATTAAATTGGAAGTATAAAAAAGACTCGGGATAAGAGAGACAATCGACGACCTTGAAAAAAGGTTTCTGCCTAAAACAAGATAAGGAGTACTCGCAAAGATAGCAAAATGGAAGTCATGCAGCGGTTTATCAAAAATTTGTGAACAACCAGTAAGAACCATGTGACATAAACATTCCCAACTTACTTTGACCACTGAATAAAAGGTGTGTATATGTAACAACTTTCATGCATTTCTCACTAACCTTGTGTTTGATTGGTGCTTTGACAATACTTTGATTTCAGTTTTCTAGTCCCTACACAGACTTTTCCTCACATTTTTTTACTGTCTTAGGATAAAATTACTCCAGTCTTTTCAAAAGTCAATGTTATTGTACTGTAACTCTTTAGTCAAACAATATTATTTCTCTTAGTTTTAGGAGTTTGTTATGATGTATGTAGGAGTAACTCCTAGCCTCATTAATACTCCATACAATCGACCAACTATTTGTTTTTCTATTACACATCTAGTTCACCGGACCTTCACTCAAGCTGCTTGATAATTGATCCAACCCTTGTCACCTTCTTGGTAGCTTTTCGCCTTTTACAACTATCCGTTTTTAGAAATTACCATATTTATAAAATAAATAAAAAAATAAAAAAAAATACTTCCAAGTATCTGTTGATTCTTACTGTGTAACTACAGTCTACAGAGCTTCATGAATCTGGTGGAGTTCACTGAGTTATGCCAGCCAAATTAGTGTTTACTTGAAAGATCTTGACCTTAAGAAAAAAGATGAAAGAAGACAGAATCCTTGCTTTTCTTCTGATCTCACAAAATTATGTCAGTAGTATTATTCCTGAGAAAAAAATGAATGAGGTGTGTACAAGAAGAATGATTACAGCCTTACAGGTCAGGTCATTCCTGTGTATGTATACCTATTATGCAAGTTTCTTCTAACTGTGTGTGTCTAAACCAAACAAAACCCGATAACTATGGACATTTCTGTAAGATCAGAATCCTATACATCACAGACTACAGTGACAAAAGATAGATTATTACCAGTATCATTTTCACAGCCTAGGATTTTAACCAACATTGACAGAACCTCCTTCATGTTAGGCCTCGCCTGAGGTGTCTCCGCGGTGCACTTAATACCAATCCGAAGCAGTTCACCCATCTCTGATGTCCCTTGTTCTGTCCCTGCCTCTATGGCTAGGCCTGGAACCACAGAATGATCTAGTAAAAGCTGTTCATTTTCACCAATTACGCGTCTAGCCCACTCTAACAAGCATTCTTCTCCACCATCCACGGCCCTCCTACCTGTCGCAAGCTCCATTACTAAAACACCGAAGCTGTAAACATCTCCTTTGGTAGTAGCTTGCCATGTCTGGCTATATTCCGGGGCAACATACCCTACAGTTCCTGCCACAGTAGTTGTAACATGAGTCTCTCCTGCATCAACCATCCTGGCAAGGCCGAAATCTGTTACACGAGCTTTGCCATCTCGGTCTAGTAGTACGTTGTTTGCCTTAACATCCCTATGAACTATAGAAGGGTAACACTCATGGTGGAGAAAGACTAAAGCACGAGCCACATCCATTGCTATCTCTACGCGCATTTTCCATGTTAGCCTTGTTTTGTCTGAGATGAAATCGTCTAGGGTTCCTCCCTCCATGTACTCGTAAACTAATAATTTGTCAGCTCCATTTAGACACCAACCATACAGGTTTACAAGGTTTGGATGAGGCCAGTTGATCCCATGCTGGCTGAGGACTTCCATTTCAGCGCGAAACTCTCTCTCCCCTTCAATTCCTCCTCTTTGAAGCTTCTTTACAGCCACTTTTCTTCCATCAGGGAGGACTCCCTCGTAGACTGTCGCATACCCTCCCCTGCCAATCACTCTTTCCTCTGAGAAATTGCCTGTTGCTTTCAAGATATCAGAGTGAGTAAATACTGTTTTGTCAAGTCTGATGACTTTTATGGCATCTGAAATACAGGAAGATGATGAAGTGCATGAACTGGATGTGCAATCATGTTGGCATTTGGCTTCTCTAAGAAGATACCCGGAGTTATTCTCTGATGGGGTCTTTCCAATGCTGTACACTAGAATAGAAAGCACACCAACAATTGACATGATAAGCACCAATATAATGATGACCAGGAAAGAAGCTAGCTTTGTGGTTTTTGCCTTCTTCTGGAGTGCAGTTCCTCCTGGAGGTGAACTTGACGTGCTCTTAAAGAAAGATGGAAGGACTAAGAGAGGGTTACCAAGGTACGCGTCTTTGTCAAAAGTCGCAAGTTGCCCTGTCGAAGGAATCACACCCGAGATAAATGGGTTAAAGGACACATTGAATTTGTTCAATTCACCTAATCCGTTCAAGTTTGTAGGAAAGATGCCTGAGAAATTGTTCCGCGACAGATCAAGATCCTGCAGACACTTCATATTTGCCATCTGTGTCGGTATACTACCAGAGAAATTGTTCTCAGATACATTGAAGACAACAAGTGACAAGTCTCCAATTTCCGGGGGCAATGCACCATACAAGTTATTATCAGCAAAATGAAGCATACTGAAATTCTTCATTCTACCAATCTCAGGAGGTACTTCACCAGAGAATCTATTGCCTGTCAGCTGAACATAACCCGAAATCTGAAGGGTCTGAACATTTGAACCAGGTGAACACATAGGAAATAGACCATACCCTTTCAGTATTCTGTCCCATATATCTCTGCAACTCTTTCGCGTCAGTAAACTAAATGCAAAACTAAAAGGAGGGTAATTTGCCGGTATCCATCTCCTCATTGCCAAGCACTCCCCAGATCCTGGAATTAGTTGCCCCTCTCGATTTGACATAAAAGTAGGCATAGGGTTGCTCCCTATGTTTGCCAATTCAGGAGGGAGTTTCCCCTGAAAACTGTTGTAGGCTAAATTTAGCCATAACAAGCTGCTGCAGTTTCCAATCTCAGCTGGTATTTCACCTGTAAGAGAATTATTCGCGAGCATAAGCCAAAGAAGAGAAGTCAAATTCCCTAGACTTGGTGGGATTGAGCCAGTCAATGTGTTGAAAGAGAGATCAAGAGCTTGAAGTCGAGTAAGACTGCCATATTCAGACGGAATTTCTCCTGAAAACTGGTTAGAAGACAGGTCTAAATATTGCAAAGATTTCATCCTAGAGATCTCAACAGGGAGTGCACCAGTAAAACTGTTGTAACTGAGGTCTAATCTCGAAATGCTAGGCAATTTCAGAATGCCAGAGGAAATCAACCCTTCACTGAGATTGTTCCCGTGCAAAACAAGAACTTTCAACTGAGTAAATCTTCCAAGAATTGCCGGTATCTTATTCCCCAAATTGTTCTTGCTAAGATCCAGGAACACCAATTTGTTACATTTGAGTAGTGATTCTGGTATCTCACTCGAGAAGTTATTTCCACCCAAGATCAGCCATTCAAGGCTCGACAACAAACCAAGAGTATCAGGAACATTCCCCGTGAAGTTATTCCCACCTAAAATCAGCACCATCAAATCCTTACAGTTGGAAATTTCCCCAGGAAACTCCCCAAAAAACTCATTCTCAGACAGGTCTAAAACCTGCAGGCTGCAATTCCCATTGAAAAACCAGGGCAAAATCGAACCAGTAAACTTATTCTCCCCTACATTGAGCACCTTCAGACGAGGAAAACCCGACCACAGCTCTCCCACAAAGTGATTCGCGCTGAGATCAACATACTCCAAATTAGGGCACCCATCAAAACACCCATCAACAGACCCAGTAAAGTTGTTGCTAGAAATGTTCAAAACCCTCAAATTGCTGCAAATTGCTGGGAAACAGGACCTGATTTCACCTCCAATTTTATTAAGGGACAAATCCAACACCTCCAAGCTTTTCAACCCAGTTAAATTCAGCTCCCCACCAATAGTATTATGTGACAAATTTAGAAACTTCAGCTTCACACAACCACTCAAATCACTAGGAATCACACTCAATGTATTACTAGACAAATCAACATGACTAAGTTCTGTCAATCCAGAAAAATTCCCTGATACCTCCCCATTCAGGCTACTACTAGAAAGATTAATCCCGACAACGCGACGCGTGTCAGGATCACAGGCAATCCCAGACCAAGTGCAAGGGTTTGTGCTGAGTACATTCCACTGTGCATATTTACCTCTGTTCACTTTGTTGTTTTCTTCTAAAAAAGACTTCAAATTTAACAGGATTTCTCTGTCATTTTCCTCTTCTACTGTCAAAATATCAGCCTTGGTAATTGTGCCTAATCATTACCAATCATTCACATAAAAAAAAAAACCATCAATCAACAAATCAATCATTTCATTATAAATTCTGTCACAAAAATCTTTCTTGAAACTCACACAACTAAAAAAACAAGATTAAACAATAAACTGTACCTAGTACTAAAAAGTAGCTTGAAACCCCACATATTTATGACATGTTTTCTTACTAAAAATGACAAAAATATGAAAAAATAAGCAAATGGGTACCTGAAAAAAAAACCAAGATGATGAATAACACAAGAAATATGCAACCATGACGACCCAAATCAGATTCTTCTACTACCATGATTAATATATTCACTTCCTCTTGTCAATTTTCGTCGTCGTCGTCTTCTTCTACAAGTTACTGCTCAAAGATGTTATCTTTCATAGCTTCAACAACAAGATTTTTGGTTTGTAACAGCAGAAATTTTATTGTGGCATGAATGAAGTAGACTACTACTACTTGGCTTAGAATTCCTTTTTTTTTTTTCTTCTTCTTTTAAAAAATGAAGGGAATAAAGTTTTCTTTTTTCTTCTTCTTCTTTATTAACACAACAACAACAAAATTAAAAATCACCCTTTTTTTATAATTTGATATATAATGTATAGTTTTTTTTTTTTTTGGTATGAATAAAATGATGGTTTTTTTTTTTTTTTTTTTTTTTTTTTTTTTGTGAAATGGTAGAAAAGTTTTCCATGGTTGCAAGTTTTGGTAAATGGTCGTCATATGGAGGTGGGAAGAAGGAGAAAAGCCCATATGTGGAATGAGTCGCCTATGTTGACTTAGACCCATTTATAGGAAAATTAGGATGAAATGAAACTTATATTATACTCCGTACGATTTTAGCCGATATTTTTTAGTTGAAAAACAAGGGGGTTTTGTTGGGTACAATCCAATTCTAGAAACATGTTTAAGTGGTGAATGATTTCAACATTAATCAAGTGTTATGGTGGTGTTTAGATTGTGATGGCAAGTTTTTTAGTCAAATGTTAGGTGAGTCCAAATTTTCTTTCAACGTTTTTAGTGTGGGGACCTATGTTGCACGAGTACGGACACCGACACGGACACTGGGAGGACGCGGATACCAGGACACCTCAATCTCAAAATTTAGGACACCGACACCGCTATTATTTTTTAATATAAATATATCAAAATAAATTAAATATTATATTTTTAATAAAAACAATAAGAATTTATAACTTTAAAACTTAAAACAATTTCAAAATGAAGATATTACACACATTATCATTGAATATGTTAAGGGAAACGCAAGGAATTCAAGTTTAAGAACGTTTATTTCACCCAAATGCTTGCTTAATGTTTGTTTTTTGTGTCCTATAGGTGTCCGAGAGGTGTCCAACCGGTGTCCTGTGCGTAAAAAACCGGGTTTTGTGTCCGGCTCAACCCAAAACTATGAATTGGCAATGTGTTGGAGGCTACACTCAATAGTCCGCTTAATTCTAAGCATTTCTTTACTTGTATCTTCATTACCATGGTGATCCTCAAACTCAGCCCACTGGTTCCAGAAATCGGGATTACTTTGAGGAGTAGCAAAGTATGAGGCGTGCATGAAGATGGAACGAGCACGATCGACTTCCCCATTACGCTTCTCAAGCTCGGCGTATTTCACGCATAAGCTCGTCAATTGATCGTTCGGAACCCGTACTTCATCAGTGATTGCATCCTCATACATTTTTCTCGTTTTTGCAAATCCAAATACTTCAGCAGCTTGTGTAGGATCATCATATGCCTGTTCATCATTCAGGGCCCCAAATTTTACATGTTAAAGCATATGTTTGTCAAAAAAAAAAAAAAAAAAAAAAATCAACATACAAGATTAATAATGCTTCTCTTAATTAGCTTAGTAAAAAGACACAAGACGTAGCTAGACGATGAGTGCCAAACCGCCCGTTGGGCTGTGGGTTGTGGCGACAATAGACTTTTACTTGATTTGGTTCTTTAACATGGAGTTATATTAGGACGGTTCCAAATTCAAATCCCTATTAATTCAAGCACATATGTGCATGGATGTGTGTGGATTTGTGTATACTACACGTTTGCAACCCAAAAAGCATTCACATTGTAGACACAAATTTTGTATAGATTTGAATAAGACAACAAAATATGAGTTTCAAATGAATTTAATATTTATCAGAATTTCGTGTACAATCTCTGTGATTTCTATTAAAATAGAAATAAATCCTCTGATTCAATCTCCACTTTGATCTTCAATTCGAGGGTCGTGATGACTTGATCTCGAACTATACTTGGATTTGAATTTAGAGTTTTGACAATCTTGATTTGCGAATCTCCTTGATGGTACTCCGAATTTCGCGTTCAAGGGCCTAGGCTTGATCTTGAATTAGATTTGATTGTTGAACTTTTGTGGATGATTGTTGAACTTTTGTGGATCTCCAGTACTTGGAAGCTTTCTCCGGATCTTGTGAGTTGATTGTTGTAGGTTGATTGTTGTCGGCGACTTTCTGGTGCCTGTGAGCTTTCTCCGGATCTTGAGGGTTGCTTGATTTGATCTTGGTGCTTGTGAGCTTTCTCCGGATCTTGAGGGTTGCTTGATTTGATCTTGGTGCTTGAGAGCTTTCTCCAAGATGGTTTTCAGGGATTTTCTAGACTTGGACTTCAGGAATGTGGAAGACTAGATCTCCAGGAATCTAGAAGACAATTGTAAGGTGGGGGTCATCCTCTATTTATAGTCACTACGCCAAAACTAGTATATAACACCGGCATATATAACACCGGTAACGCTAAAACCGGTGTCGTAAATCAATAAGACACCGGTTGTCCATCACCCGGTGTCATAAGCCATTTAAAAAAAAAACAATTGCTTAAAAGGATTTAAAAGAAAAGATACAAATAAATACATTTTCTGGGGGCATTTTTAACACCGGTTTTGCGTAAAACCGGTGTCGTATGTGTCACATAAGACACCGGTTGTATATAAAACCGGTGTCTTATAGTAAAAAAAAAAAAAAAAAAAAAAAAAAAAAAAAAAAAAAAGGTTAAATTACTCCACATTGTTATTTCCGCCAAAATTTCCTCCTTCCTCTCTAAAAAAAACTTGTCTTTCTCATTCAACAAAACGAACCTCTGACTTCTCTCCTCCATAATCAACCCTATCTCCTTCCTCAATTATCAACTCTTCTACAACACGTTCATCCTTTGATTCGATCTCCTCTTCGCCATCTATATGTTGCTACAAATAACTAATGATTGCTTAGGTAAGTGTTGGTTTTTCGTTTTTAATTCGAGTTGTTTTATGTTATTTTGGTTAAAATTGGGGATTTATTTCGGGTTGAAATCTGAGGGGAGTGTGTATGTGTGATTTTTATAGATCTACAAATTAAATATGTTTGATTTTTTTTTTTTTTTAACTTGTGTTTCGTCTTATGTTGTTATTCCAGATCTTTGAGGAAGGAAGTTTGATTTCACAATATGTTTCATGATTTTGATGATAGGTAAACTGATCTTTTTTGGTTTTTAAGTTGAATTATGTTTGATTTTTTTTTATTAACTTGTGTTTGATGTTGTGTTGTTATTCCAGATCTCAAGTTTGATTTCACTATCATGCATGATTCATGATTTTGATGATAGGTATGTTGATCATTTTTTTTGTTTCAATTATTCAGTTTTTCGTTTTTAATTGATTTCTGATTCCTTTGTTATTTACTACTATTTCGTTTTAATTCTCTTTATATTTTTTTTCTACCCAAAACCCAGTTTGAAAAACACCGTACCTTGTAGTGCTTGCTTTTCGTTTTTAATTCCTTGTTATTTTCTTTGATTCGTTTTTTTATGGTTTTTTTTTTTACGTTCGAATGTTTTGTTATTACATTACAGGTCTTAGTTGTAGAGGGAATGAAGGAGAAGAACAAGATGACGAATAGAGAAGATTTGGAAGGAGGAGAGGATGATGATGAACAGGATATAATTTTTTATTTTTTTTATGGTAACATAAGACACCGGTTTTGGGTACAACCGGTGTCTTATGTGTGTAAAAATTAATTTGTTAATTAATACATAAGACACCGGTTTTTGGCTCAACCGGTGTCTTATGTGTAACTTACGACACCGGTTATTTTTTTAGTGACATAAGACACCGGTAGTCCAGACACCGAGTGTACCCGGTGTCTGATTGGTTTAGCACCCGGTGTTATATCCTTTATTTGGCGTAGTGAGTGGAGGAGATGAGAGTTTGATGGAAGTTAGGATAACTCAAAAGATTGAGTTAAGATTGAGCTAGGACCCTATCTTAGGAGGAAGTTGACTGGTGGAAGTCATTGTTTTCTGATAAACTTCATCTTCTGAGTTAATTAATTACAGTTTAATTTGGAATCATCTTCTTGCAGTTCGCTTCCAACTGTGAGTCGTAGGTGACATGTGACGGTATTTTATTCAACAGTCATCTAATATAAAAATGACAGGTGGCCTTTTATAATTGGCAGGTCAACTTGTCAACGTAGACTTTTCAACCTCCACGTGGTGCATTTTGATAGGTTGTGAATTTTTTGCCTCCCACAAATGCCCCCTCGAGACTAGGCTACGTGCACGACTTAGGAGTGCTTAGACGTGGGCTGGTCTCGAATAACTTGAATTTTGACTTGAAAGTCATTTGAGTTCGCTTGATTTCGACTTGAGAGTCACTTGAAAATTTTTCTAGACTTGAGAGTCACCTTGATTTTGACTTGGAAGTCACTTAATTTATTTGATTTCGACTTGGGAGTCATTTTGTTGAACAGGTGTCCAATGAACTTTGATATCACCTTGGATGAACTTCAACTTCGACTTGGTAGTCATTTGAATCTATTTTCTTTGACTTGAAAGTGTTCATGACATGGAACCGTTGTCAGTTTAGAAGCCAGCTCGGTTGAAGTCTGAATTTGATTTTGATTTTGAGATTCGACGTGAAAGTGGCACTTGAACATTTCTTTCTTTTCACCTGGGTGTTGTAGCTCAGTTGTAATTTGGACTAGTGAGTCGTTGTCGTTGACCAGTTCAGTTTGAACTTGGTTTTTGGTTCGACTTGAAGGTCGTTGTAGTCGATTTTCATCTTCGATTTGAAAATCTTGGGCAACTTTGATGATATATTTTTTTCAACTTGTAAGAAGTCGGACTGGGGTCGATTTTTGACTTGAGAGTCCCTCAATTGCACTGGGAGGTTGAACTTCAACTTTACGGTCACCTCGATTGCGGTTGAGGTTGAACTACGACTTGTGAGACACCTCAATTACGGTGGAAGGTTAAACTTTGACTTGAGAGTGACCACCGTTGCTGAATATTTGTTTTTTTCCCCGACTTTTAAGTCGTCGTGATTTATTTCATCTTCAAATTTGACTCTACTATCGTTGCACTTTAATTTGATTTTGACTCGACGGCCCTTGCATTTGAACTTGAGTTTGTCTTGGAATGCTCGATGCTTTGAGCTGTTGTTGAGGCGGCTTGTCATTTGACGAATTGACGAACCGTCAAATGTTGAGTTGACGAATCGCTGAATGATGAGTTGGCGAGTTGACGAGCTGACGAACCGCAAAGCCACGAATCGCGAGTCGCAAAGAGACGAATTGACGAGTCGTTGTAGAAGTGAATTGACGAACTGCCCAAACTTTGAGTTGTGGAATTACTACTTCTATTGTGATGCGTGTTGGATCGTAAACAATAGGAGTAGTTATTCTGTCTACATCAACTTAATTGGAGACTTTCCAACATGCGGTTGACGACGCCTTATATCAATCCTCGCCGTTTTTTTGAAAATTTGACTTAGAGTTAATTGAACATTTTGTCGATCGTCATTCACTTTGTGTGCATGTTATTTACTTGAACACGAGCTTCTTGCTTTCTCTCGATCAAGTGCGGTTTCTTCACATCTTGGTGATGTGATGGTTGACGTGGATTAAGTGCTTTCTGCTTTCTCTTAATTCCACCTTTCTCTTCTTTGTCTTCAGCCGACACGATCACCATAGGAAGAATTGAAGATGAATTTTCCTCTTTTTCGAAGTGAAGATTGAGGGTTTTTTTGTTGTTGTTGTTGTGGTGTGACTGAACTTGAGGGGTTTTTCAAGCTCCCTACGTACTCACTTGACAATTTAAGTGAGATCAAGTCATAACGTAGTTCATTTATTTGGGATTTTTTGTGGGTTTTTTTTTTCGTTTGGTTTTGGTTTGTTTTGGTTGCAGTTTAATCTCTCGCCGAGGAGGAGGTCTTGATTTGTTGTTGCAGTTTCATCTCTTACTGAGGAAGAGGTTTTGATTTGGATTTGAACTTGCAGTTTAGGCTCTTCCTTAGGAGCGATTGATTTGGGCTTGAACTTGCAGTTTAGGCTCTTTCTTAGGAGCGCTTAATTGGGATTTGAACTTGGCAGTTTAGGCTCTTTCTTAGGAGAGCTTGATTTGGATTTGAACTTGGCAGTTTAGGCTCTTGCTTAGGAGCACTTGATTTTGTTGATTTCTTGTTCAGGATATACCTTCATTTGGTCCGGATTTGAACAATCGTCTACGACTGGCTTGAATGCCGACTTCGTTGCTTTGTCGAAGACGAGGAGTTTGCAACTCCTATGTGCCCTACCATTCTGGAGTTGCCCCCTTTGAGGAGACGAATTGCAATTTGCGATTCGTGGAGGGGAATTGCACTTTGCGAGTGGTGGCGGCGAATTGCACTTTGCGAGTGGTGGTGGCGAATTGCAGTACGTGATTTGAGATGATTACAATTCGCGATTTGTGGGGAGCTTTCTTCATGACTGGTTTGTCATCAAAACTACAGTATAATTTGATTCTGCATTATGTTCTGATTCGTCATCGGGCACAACTGAATCGTCATTTGATTGATCATCATCTTCCGAAGATTTTGAAGTTGTCGACTTCTAACTTCCATCATCAGACGTGGTGGTACTGCTATCATCAGAATCTTCAGCACCAGATTTGTTGGACGGCAACTCGTACGCAGCTTTTTCCTCCACTTTGCTTGGAAATTTGAAATCTTTACAATTGGAGATTGTATGTTCCATGTCGCACGCCATTGTTGCCAAATCTTGAAAATTTTTGGGCTTGATTCCATGGAGTATGTAGAACAATTCTGCATGCATTCACTTGATGCACATCTCCACGGCCAAGGCTTGAGACAAGTGATCTTTGCATTGAAGACTTAAGGCTCGCCAACGGTTGATGTATTCGATGACTGGTTCTCCATCAAGTTGTTTGGTGTTTGACAACTCGGTCATGCTGACGACTCTACGGGTACTGTGAAAGCGATTGAGAAAAGCTTCTTCCATTTGTTTCCAACTGTCGATTGAGTCAGGCGCCAAATCTGTGTACCAGTCAAAGGCCACTTCTTTTAGGGTGCGAACGAACTGCTTCACCATGAGGTCTCCTTTAGTTCCAGCGCTGCTGCATGTCTCGATGAAGTGAGCAATGTGTTGTCTTGGATCGCCTCTTCCACCAAATTGCTGAAATTTTGGAGGTTTGTAACCGAAGGGCATTCGGAGCTCGTCAATCCTTCTGGTGTATGGTTTGACGTATCGCTGATTGGTCTTGAAACCTTCGTCCACTTGCATCTTGACCATATTCACCACCATGTCTTGAATTTGTTGCCGTGATAGTGAGTTGGAGGAAGATCCTTTGATAATTTCGCCTCCTTTTGTCTTTTGTTTGCCTTTGTTCTTGGAGGACTTGTTTCTTGAACTTTTCTCCAATTCTTCTGTGAGGATGGCTATTTGCTCGTCACGGTGCTTGATTTCTGTATTGATCTCTTCACTTTGCTTAATGAGATCTTCGAGAAGAATTTCCATGTTGGCAATTTGTTCCTCCATGATCTCTGCTTTAATCACCATAACCGCTACTGTTGTGGATCGACAAGAGTGTGGAGGATGTCGTGCACCTTGAGGACACTCCTTGTTGGCAACAATTTTCTTCATCAAGGGCACGTTCAATCTTTCGGAGAAAAAGATGAGAGGCAGAGATCTTCACGTCGGGTTCACCAAAAATTTTGTAGACACAAATTTTGTATAGATCTGAATAAGACAACAAAATATGAGTTTCAAATGAATTTAATATTTATCAGAATTTCGTGTACAATCTCTGAGATTTCTATTAAAATAGAAATAAATCCTCTGATTCAATCTCCACTTTGATCTTCAATTCGAGGGTCGTGATGACTTGATCTCAAACTATACTTGGATTTGAATTTAGGGTTTTGACAATCTTGATTTGCGAATCTCCTTGATGGTACTCCGAATTTCGCGTTCAAGGGCCTAGGCTTGATCTTGAATTAGATTTGATTGTTGAACTTTTGTGGATGATTGTTGAACTTTTGTGGATCTTCGGTACTTGGAAGCTTTCTCCGGATCTTGTGAGTTGATTGTTGTAGGTTGATTGTTGTCGGCGACTTTCTGGTGCTTGTGAGCTTTCTCCGGATCTTGAGGGTTGCTTGATTTGATCTTGGTGCTTGAGAGCTTTCTCCAAGATGGTTTTTAGGGATTTTCTAGACTTGGACTTCAGGAATGTGGAAGACTTGATCTCCAGGAATGTGGAAGACAATTGTAAGGTGGGGGTCATCCTCTATTTATAGTGGAGGAGGTGAGAGTTTGATGGAAGTTAGGATAACTCAAAAGATTGAGTTAAGATTGAGCTAGGACCCTATCTTAGGAGGAAGTTGACTGGTGGAAGTCATTGTTTTCTGAGAAACTTCATCTTCTGAGTTAATTAATTCCAGTTTAATTTGGAATCATCTTCTTGCAGTTCGTTTCCAACTGTGAGTCGTAGGTGACATGTGACGGTATTTTATTCAACAGTCATATAATATAAAAATGACACGTGGCCTTTTATAATTGGTAGGTCAACTTGTCAACGTAGACTTTTCAACCTCCACGTGGCGCATTTTGATAGGTTGTGAATTTTTTGCCTCCTACACACATCCACGCACATATAGCATTCACATGGGAGATGTACGTGTTAAATATAAAATTATTGTGTGTGTTTCATCTTTCAACCATCAATTTAAACTTTCGGTTGAATTAATTTTTTAAGGTTGCTTTTCTAAAAAAAATCCTATTTTAGAGATTTTAGTAAGTGCACCGCCTAAGCATATACACCCTCCTACCCACAAAAATTTCCTCCTTTATTTTTCTATTTTTGAGTAGCTATGTTCGGAGCTACTTCTAGACCAAATGAAAGACTCGCTTACCTTAAAATCGAGTGGAGTTGGTAAAATGCAATGCAGAATAGATTATGTACTAATTTTTATAACAAATGAATGATTCATTTGGTTTAAAAGTAGCTCCAAACATGCTTACCCAAAAACTGTTTTCAAAAGAGGGAGATCTTTGTAAGTAGGAAGGGTCTCATGCAATTATTCCACATAAACCAATCAACATAATCAAAATCGATAATAAAAAAAGGAATTTTTGAAGAAAAACTTATGCGGGTAAGCGCAAGGGACCAGAGTCTACTCGTCACCGGTGAACATAGCCCACATAGGTGGCGAACTGGCAGAGTTGTGAGAGTTAGGATAGGTACATTCAAAGAGGAAGAAAAAGTTTGAGATTTGGGATATTTTGGGTGTTTTTCGAGGGGTGTTGCAGAAATATGGGAATATGGGTTATTTACACATATTTTTAATATATTTGAGGTATACATCGGTCTTCGGTCCCAAGACCGAGGACCCCGGGTATTAGACCGGACCGGACAGGACCCGAAGAGCTGGGAGATCGAGGACCGGGGACCGGACCGAGTAAGTCCGGGTCAGTCCGGTCCGGTCTTCGGTCTTATCGGGTCGGTCATCGGTCCAGGCTAGTTTTTAAACAGTCCTAGGAAATTGCATAGTTGAACGTCTAGGGTAATAGCTCTGTTTGCCTTAGGCCTACCGTGTTTGATGTGCGATTTTTCAAAGTAAGATAAAACTAAGTCGCAAATTGAGGAACCTAAAATTCAACTGATCAAAAACAATAATCTACCAAAAGAAACAATCATACAAAAAGTATAGATCGTTGATAATGCAGAATCCACACAAAAATTGCTTGTTCATCACATACCAGGATGTCTTGGCTTCTTGGGACCTCCTACTCTGTCGATTGCGAGGCCATATTATTTCACTTCACCATGCGCTACTCAAAAACCTAATCCAACCTCGTAATCTTCTTATACACGTTACACCCAATTGTTTTAGCAAGTCCCAATCCTAAAAAAAAAGTAACTTAAATTTTTTTAATTAGGAAAATTAGCCATAATTAGATACAAGCAACCCAATTTTGAATTTGATAATTCAGCAAAACGAACTTGTAATAATGGCGTTCGGACATACACTACAGTGATATCGACAAAACTGAATCAAATGGTCATTTTTTTGTACATATATAGTTATATTGATTGATTATTGACATGTTTGAACCGAATGGACAAGTCTCAACCTATTATTAACTTATTAACAAATAAGTGACTAATCCCGAGTTTTAGTCATCTCAATAATCCACTCAATCTTTTCTAATGTTTTGGTCATATCTTATCGTTTTGCACTCACCTCATTATCGGAAATTAATTAGAGCTACGATTCAGTTCCACATTTTAATTGTTCTTTGCCTCGTTTCTTATGTTATCGTTGTGAAATGCAAGTTACCTCCCTACAAATTACTAGTACTTAAAATTAAAACTTTTACATGTCTTAGACTAATAAGAATTATAACGCACACAATTGGAAATCTTATAAATTCAATATTATTCCGTAATAACTTGCTTACAATAACCTTGGGGTAAACCCCTATTTATACTATTACAAGACTTGACCCTTACGAAACCTATCTCGTAACATATTCCTAAACACATATTCTACTATATATCGTATTCCTAAACACATAATATTCCTTAACCCGGAATTCTCTGGAATATTCCATAATCCTCTATTACTCCCCCTCAAACTCATGGTAATTTGACTAAAATTACAATGAGTTTGCCAAAACGATAAGGAAACAAAATAACTCTGTCGAGATCTTCAAATCTTCAAATCCGGCACGTTGATCGTCGTCGTCGCAAAACCAGTCGAGTAACTCGTACACCCACACTCATGCATCCAAAGAACACCACGAATCGCAAATAATCAACTTCACCACTAAACGCCAGATACAAGGGAACGATGAATCACCACAGTCTCACAAATCATGAAGCGACCATTATCAGCTTCATCTAAAAAGAACCAAAAATAAATACCATGAATAAACATGGTCTCAAAACGTGAAGTCGTCATATCAACTTCACCTAAAAATACCAGACATGACTGGTAGGGGCACTCCCCCATTCCTTGATCGGCCTAA
The DNA here is from genome assembly GCA_963680865.1 of Spergularia marina. Classification (NCBI taxonomy): domain Eukaryota; kingdom Viridiplantae; phylum Streptophyta; class Magnoliopsida; order Caryophyllales; family Caryophyllaceae; genus Spergularia; species Spergularia marina. The sequence continues at coordinate 24,796,110 of OY804548.1, read as the reverse complement.
AATCATCACACATAATCCACCAAAATCTCAAAGGAGTGTTCTCACCAACATCAAATAACGAAAACACCAACAACGACGACGAGCACGTACACAAAAGCCGCTCAAATTACCAAAAGATATCCCCACAAAATTTACCGACAATATCATGCCAAACAATTAGCCAATAAACCAAAGAAATACGTACCAAAGGCCATGTGTACACACGACCAAACGCCCTTCATGAATCATGATTAAGGCGGCGGCAAACTCTCCACAAATCAAGTCAATCGATCAACGTACACCAAAATTCATAGATCAAGATTAATCATACGACAACGCAACGGCAACACTCAAATTATAACGCACACAATTGGAAATCTTATAAATTCAATATTATTCCGTAATAACTTGCTTACAATAACCTTGGGGTAAACCCCTATTTATACTATTACAAGAGTTGACCCTTACGAAACCTATCTCGTAACATATTCCTAAACACATATTCTAGTATATATCGTATTCCTAAACACATAATATTCCTTAACCCGAAATTTTCTAGAATATTCCATAATCTTCTATTATAGACCTTAAAAATCGAACATTGCGACAACAAATTTTACCTACTTTCGATAACAAAAGGTATACCACCAGGCCATATACAATGATGATAGAAGTAATTAATAATCTCATCTAATAAAAGAATGAAGTAGTACATCAAAACTCTTTAACTTTAACAGAATCATGAATAATTTCATAAGCATCTTTAGCCCTAGCTTTTTTAACCCCAGCAGTAAACCAAACTTTATCGGACTTATAACTCTCAACATGCACACTGTTGACTTTGACCCACACTATTACTTTGGTCTTCATTCCTTCAACTCCACTGAGTTTGCCTTTAGACAATGTGGCCTTGACGCGGTTAGCATACCTCACTACGCTCGAGTCCTTGAACATCACCTCGCACGGGGATGTCATGTACACCATTAGTTTCGATTTCGACTCGTCGTACTCGTAACATATGATGTTCCGAGGGAAGAGTCCTGCCGGAAGGTTGTTCTCCCGGAGAAGATCCGGCAACGGTTTTTGGCCCTTGCCTGTCAATTTGTTGAATGCCCTTTTTGCTTTGTCTTCAATTGTGCTTGAAAAAGACTACATCAATGCAAGAGAGAACAATTTAAGCGTCTGTTTGGTATCGTTAGTTTTCAGTTTTTTTGAAAACCAAAAAAAAATGGTTTTCAGTTTTCAGTTGTCAGTTTTCATTTTTTATATGACTATTATAGAACCAAACAACTTAAATTTAATGTTGCAACTTATTTAACTAAATTTTTTAAGCAAAAAAACCAAAAACTGAAAACGGCAATGATACCGAACGGACCTAATTAATGACGGAATCCAGAGAATTTTAAGTGTCTACTCATTGCATTAGACCTCTAACATTTGACTTTAATTATTTAGATGATTCTATAGAGAATTAGAGAGGAGAGGGAGGAGAGAAGTATACATGAAAGCTTCAGTTTTATTAATCACAATGAACCGTTTAAATACTAGTACATGAGTAGCTAATCCAGGAAGGAGATTAAACAATAATTACTATAATAATCTAACGAGGGAAGGGGAATACAAAATAGAATCAATTACATATGAACATGATAAATAAATATATATCATTATCAATTATGTCGTGTGCACAATATAAGGAGAGCTTGATATGGTGTGATTGGGAAATGGTCATGATCGATTGATTCATTTCCCTAATATATTCTTGATTACTACAAACTTGAGCGATAATCATTACAAACTTGATTGTTACAAGTTTACCTATAAATTAAAAGACTAGAATATAAAAATGAGTTGATGGCTAACAATAAGTTCGTGTAATATAGATCGCTTTGTACACGCACACTAAATTAGATGGTCGATCTAGTCAAATTAAATCGTCTCAAATGAGACTTACTACATGTATGTGTACATGTATTATCTATAGTAGCATAAGATTAATTACTATATATCAATTAGATTCATACAAGGTGAGAGAGTTAGAACATACAGTGAGATCTCCTGTAATGCTGGAGAATTCTTCCTTGGCTTTCTTGGAGATCCATAGACTCCCAACTTTCAAGCTTCCGACTTTTGTTAGTGCTTTCTCCATTTTTGCCCTCTTATTCTTTGCTTAATTAATCGATCACCTCTTTATTTTAAGTATGAATGAAGATTAATGAAAGCCTTTAATCACCCTCATTAGTCTCTCTTTCTCTCTCCATCATATGTCTTTATTAGCACAAATTTGCAATGCAAGCTAAATGTATGTAGTTGTATATATGTGTCGTTATAATTTGTTATTATGCTTCAATCACAAGATACTTAGATGAGATGTGTCCCTCAATGATTACATACAAATGATGTAAAGAGCGAGTGATCATGTTAGCAAAAACCATTTTATCCAACATTAGCCACATGATCAAAACATGTAGTGTAGGGCTAGCTATCTGTCTAAAACTATTGTATATTGGAAAAAAAAAAAAAACCAAGTCCATTATTATTGTCTTAATTAGATGATTCTTATTCTTTGTGATTATTTAAGTTTTTTATGTATCATTAGTGTAGGGCTAGTATGAGTTTGAGGTTTGCCCTAATATATACCACCTCCATTTATTTTCATATAATTAAGTGTATGTATAATTTTGACATTTTAAGATAATGTTAATCCGATCCAATGATTACGAGCACTCGACAATATCTCTTAAACTATATGAGTAATTAAGCATCATAAAAATTATTGTGTTAATTTATGAAAGTAAATTAAATTTTGCTACAATTCTAATTATATAGGTTTACAATTTTTTTTTTAATTACCTAACTTTTGTTGAATTTATAAGTTGTCGTATTATAAAACATGTGTCGATCTTTTTTTAAAGATCCAATGCAATGTGAATTGAACTATGAAATAACTCGCGATTTGCAATTTGGATTTACGGGGGTATAAGTGTTATGTTTCATTGACCTACTTGATCTTAAAGTTGGAAATCGATCTCGATAGTATAAGGAAATGATAATTCCCTAGTATATAATATCTTGTTTATATTGTAATATAGATAATTTAGATAATTGTGTTATCTTGTTGTCTAGTTTATAGGATTTACCCTAGCTAACTTAGGTAGGTTATTATTAGCATTCACACTCTTGTATCATGTATTTATACCCATCTTATTAATGAGAATGATTAAGCTTTTCCACTATCTCATACTCTCCTCCTCAACATGGTATCAGAGCATAGATCCTATGCTCGGCCTAACCTTCCGAAAAGCTTCAACTCCAAACCCTCGGCCACCCTCCTTTCTTAGCGGCCACCCTTGATCTGATCAAGCTTCCCTCGGCAAACCTCTGATCCGTCCACTCTTCCTTTTCTTACCCTCCAAAACCGTGGCCAACACCCTCCCAAACCACCACAACTCTCCTAAAAATCCTCAAAATCACCTTCTCGAAAATCTCTCATAACTTCAAATATGAAGCTCTAATCACAATCTCCACCGTTCAGATCGAAGACTCTTGTATTCTCAACACCCTCGTCAAATTTCGTACGAATCGGACCACAGATGACTACCCGATCGTTGACTTGATCATTGTCTTACATCAAAATCCGGGAATTGGTAAACCCACGGCTTTCTCTCCAATCTCTATTTCTTTTTTATCTTCTTTACAATTTTTCTTTCAAGTCAATTACTCAAAACCCCCTCAAACCTTTATTTTCTTTAATTTAAATCTCTTTCTTTTCCCAACAAAAATACAATTCACTGTCTCCTTCAAACTACTCCAAACACCACCATTCATATACTCTGTTTTGCACCTTCTTCGACCACCACCCTTTAATCGGCCACCTTCACAACCCTCGGCCACCCTCTGCTCTGGCCACCCTTCACAACTATGGGTCAAACACCTTTCCGGTCATCCTCGAAAAGCTTCAAACTCTCGGCCAACAAACCTCCTTGGCACCTATCTTTTTCTGCCTCTCACCAATTGCTCTTATTCTGATCTTGATCATCTAAAACTCCCTTTCCTCCTCTCCTTTGCTCTTTTCCTTGATCTACCACAAACTCTTTCTTGTCCTTTATACGTGCAATTCAATCCAATACTTTCCTTTCTCCCTTAATCAACCTTCTCCAAACTATTCAATCCAATACTTTCCTACAAAATTATTCATCCTCTTACCCAACACTCGCCTATATTCTAATCTTCTTCTCAAACTCTGGAGCACTCGTCTATTTTATCCCTGCCTTTCTTTCAAGTCAATTAACCACCTTTCCTTCTTTTACTCTAATATTAAAAATCAAAAAAAAAAAAAAAAAAAATCAAAAATTTTCACTCTCGGCCAACACTCCACCCAAGGCCATCCTCTAAAATTGTTCTTATTTTACATTCATCCTCCCTCTTCTATTCTTCTTACCACTCTTGACAGCATTTTTCCCGTATTATCTATTTCCGCTGCAACACCATTTCACATGTCACAACTCATCAACTATTCAAGTGCTCACAACTCCCGATTCAAGCGACCACCAGCATTGTCATTCATTATGTTATCCAAGATTGGTCTTACTCTTCGAACGTCCATCTTGCGGGGGCATATAAGGAAATGATAATTTCCTAGTATATAATATCTTTTGTAATATAGATAATTTAGATAATTGTGTTATCTTGTTGCCTAGTTTATAGGATTTACCCTAGCTAACTTAGGTAGGTTATTATTAGCATTCACACTCTTGTATCATGTATTTATACCCATCTTATTAATGAGAATGATTAAGCTTTTCCACTATCTCATACTCTCCTCCTCAACAGATAGACCCCCAGAATTAATCTAAAATATTAATAATGATTCAAACTTGACTCGATCTGAATGACACAATAATATTGTATGACATCTTCTTTTTCAAAAATTGTTCTGCCAAGGAGTACAAAATTCTAACATATACATCCACAAATGGATGCATATGAAACCCATAACGTCATATATTTTAAGGCCACCACCAGAAGTTTTTTGAGCTAGAGGAGATCGACTCAGGATCAGCAACATACTCTGGAGCTGGGGCTGGGGCATGATGATGGTGGTGGCGGCGGTGATGGTGATGACGACGGTGGTGGTGGTGGTGGTGTTCAACAGGAGATGGAGCCTCTACGGGGGCATGGCCATGAGGGTGATGATGATAAGGAGGAATGATGATGATCTTGTTATTAACATCATAATTATCCTTCAACACAAATAAAAGACGCAACTTTAGTCAGTCAGTAATAATCTTATGAAACAAATTCAATCAAGAAAAATGCATGCACTTCCATAAAAAAAACATTGAACACGTAAAATAAGCATCTAAATTAAACTTGTTCATGAAGACTATATATATATATCGATAATGATATTACCTCCTCACATAATGCTTGATGATGAGACAATATGATAACACTGACAAAGAAGAAAAAGACGCTCAATTTCGACATTTTGCTCAAATTAGACTAGTAATAGAAATTTGTATATCTTGATTATTGCAAAGTGACGATTAGTAATTGTTTGAATGTTTGATTGTAGATGAAGAATGAAGACTAGAGTTTGTGGTTTTTATAGGGTGAAAAAGAGTGCTTAATGATCTAATAGTATAATTTTTTTGAAGGGAAACAAATCAAACATCAGATAAATTATTGCTGAATTGTATCAACCCTATATCAGATGCGATTTTATTGTTGTAACAAGAGATACCACTTATCAATTAGCTACTTTTTGTAGCTAATCAGGAGAGATTGGGATTTGATTTTGAGGTAATTAACTTCAACCTACAATAATCTCCCACTATATATGTTTTCTGTTAATAATTACCTTCTAAAGAGAGTTAATGTAAAATAAATAATCATGATTCTATTCCTTTTTTTTTTTCCAAGGTTAAAATATGTGCATCTTTATTTTTCATTTTAGGGAGAATGTTTAATTTCTTAGCCTCGTGAGTGGAATCTAGAGGTGGCAAAACCCGACCCGAGAAAACCGACCCAACCCATCCGATACCCTACCCGCCCGACACTCGCTTATATGTCAAAACGATGTAACCCGTAACCGACCCGTTCTTATCCGTCTTAACCCGATAGCCGACTATACCCGTAACCGATATAGCCCGAACCCAACAACACACGACCTGATTAAAACCCGACTCGAATAGTACCCGCATTGATTAGAACCCGATCATCTAATTATACCCGTATATCTAAAGTTTTATTGACAACTATATTCACAAATCACAAGTACAAACTAAGGGCCCGTTCGGTATTACTGCCGTTTTCAGTTTTTGGTTTTTTGGAGTAAAAAATTTAGTTAAATAAGTTGCAAAAATTAATTTAAACTGTATGTTTCTATAATAGTCATACAGAAAATGAAAACTGACAACTGAAAACTGAAAACCACTTTTTCTGGTTTTCAAAAACGGGACTTTGGTTTTCAAAAAAAACAGAAAACTGAAAACAAAAAACGATACCAAACAGGCCCTAAACTAATCATATGATACATGTATTTACAATTCTATTGTTTAGAGTTTGGCAAATGACTTTGAAAATGTGTTAGGGAGGGAATTGAAAAAATTATGAAATTTTTATCTTGGAGGATATCGCATAATTAGTTTTAATCATGAAGGGAAAACAAATAATTCCATATAGATATTAAGTGCTTCATTTTAGATCCAAGAAGTTAAAAAGTGAATTCTATTATAAGAACCAAAATTAATTATATTATATACATTGACGCGATAAGATCCACTAACCAATTACCCGACCCATGGTCAACGACACCCGATTTAACCCGACCTGATGTTACCCGAGTTCTGATATCAGTTTCAACCCGGCATGATCCGACCAACCCGATCCGACCCGAAAGCTTACATGACCCGAATCAACCCAAATCGATTATGAACCGAACCCGAAACCATCCGAAAAGACTCGACCCACCCGATTGCCACCTCTAGCTCTACACACACATGTGACATGGATGCTTGCTAAAATCATTGCTCCAGATTAGATTGAGACAATGCCTCCACAAAAAGAAACATAGAAACTCAATTGAAATTTATTTGTTTGAAAAATAAGATTATTACATAAACATTGTTTGTAAGAGATCAAAATCAAGCAAATCAAACATCATGAATGACCATCTGGTTGAGCTGCCTTGAGCACTCCTCCTTCTCGCGAATGGCTGCCATCACCCTAGTTCTAAAGTTGGAAAAAAAAAAAAATTAATTCAATTGATTTGGGGAAACGGAATATGGAGGAGATGCTCTTTATTTATTTGCGGCTTCTTCTTGTGATAAAACTCTCTCTACCACCCCTTATATATACTTTTCTTCCCCTTTAAAAAATAATTAATTAATACTTTCCTAGATTTTCTTCCCCGATTTCTTATTGTCCGGGTTATACTCGAATTAACTTTTACCGTATTAAGTCATCGCATTTAAGGAAAATATATGTAGGAGTCTTTTATTCTAGAAAAGTTAACTTCATGTGTATGGCACAATTTCCCAAATTTCAGTTACTCTAGAAGTCCATCCTAGTGCCTACATTAAAGATGTATTAGTTAAATGTGTAGAGTAACTTTGGGTTTTCTATGTCGTAATCTGCGATAATGCAGAGTGTTGGTGGCATTATATTGCCTATTCTGAAGCAATTACTTTGTTTCTATATCAGGGAGGCTGGCAAACTGTTGAAAAGGAATTCTGTTCCTGATTGGCCACTACTTGCGACATACCTAACTTCTAGGTGAAGCAACTATATTTCAGCCTTGCCTTGACAGCCTTATTCACTTTTGTACTGGTAAGTTAGCTGCTTCTGTTTTCAGTCGCAGGTTGGATTTTCTAACTTCTCCTACATTAACTTTTCGCAGAAAGGGTGTACTCTCAGTGTCTCTCCCTGCGGCTTCTCTATGTTGTTTCAGGACACGGTCAGAACTGGATAGATATCTGGAAGCGTCACATATTAGAGAACCTTGTACTTTTATTGACAAACTTATGAGTGGTCGTCATTCTAACTTTGACCATAGATCACATCACATGAGAACTGTGTTAATAATCATAAAATTTAGTGAAACTTTTAGGTATAACCATTACATAACTCGTATATTATACTATTCAATAAATTTCTTACGACCAACCCATGAGACAGTTGTGTGCAAATGGGAGTTGGATCAAGTTCAGGACTTGGGGCGACAGCTTACTCATTGTGCAGTCATGAAAGTCGATAGAGACGAGGTGATGGAAGAACAACGATTAGCTATATGTGCTAGGAAGTCACTTTTGATGTAATATTTGTTCTATTTTCTTTTCATGTTTTATTTTAATTTAGACGTTGTCTAAAAAAAATAAAAATAAAAAAAACAAAAAAAACATGAGACACATACAAACTTGGATTTGTTTGAACTTATTGTTCACTTTTACATTTTACGGTCTCCAATGGCTATGCTCCTTTATTTTCAACTACGCTAATCATTGAATTCCGTCCTCAAAACCTCCAAATAGAATGTACGAAATCAACAAGTGAAGAGTTATTTAGCATTTTAGCCCTAGCCTTGTTCACCATAAAATCGAAAAAATTGTCAATTGCCGGTATGGGCCGAAAACTTGGAAAAGAGTTCGACTCGAGCCTTCGATATGCTAGCTCCTAATTCAAGGTCACGCCTAAGCAAAAAAGCCCTAGCGCACAAGCCCAAAGTTTCGCTGGTCCAACCAAGTATATAGGGCTGAATGGATGCCGCCATTTCAAATGCTCCCTTAATTACAGGCTCCACAGTATCCAAACGTTCAAGTACCATTTCCTTCTCAACAGTGTCATTCATTTCCACCAACGATTGGAGTAGAGGACGCCGCTGTTCTTCGGAGCATTCCATTTCTCGCATTGTACTATCTGCCCTGATACACAAATGATTAAATTGCTCAACAATCCATGCAATTGTGCAAGACGGGTCCGCGAGTGATTGCAGTTCACAAAACTTGGCTAAGGAAGTTTGGAACTGTCGGTAGTCAGTTTCCTTTCCAGGCTCAAGAAAGTACAACACAAAATTTTGTAGGTACAGCTCCATCTGGCTCACCTCTTCCCCTTCTGCTCGAGACAAAAAGAGCTTCACAAGCTCAAAATACCCTCTACGATCAGATAAATTTGTTATAAAATTGGATGTTCTCGCAAGGTCGAGGGAATATGCTAAGGGAAAGTCCAGTTCAGCATTAGCATTTTGCATGGTAGAAGCACATATCATGACAACCTGCATGGAAACTAAAAATCAGATTGCAATCGAAGTATATGATTAAAGCACACACACACAGAATACCGTGAATATAACTTCAACCGATCCTTCCTATTGTCTGGCGAGCAATGCACCATTGTCGAAATCTCTCACCAAGAAAAGAAAACTGTTTAATAAGCAGAACAGGGAATGTACTCATACGAGACACGCAGACAGTAGTACTACTATAGCACATCTAAGATCACAGGTAGCTAATACGAACCTACAGTCTATGTAGGTTTGTAGCCATTATTCCTAAATGTCTTAGTGGTCATTCATGATGTCATAGCAAAAAATTAAAGGCCAATTAACTAAAAACAATAACAAACAGGCTGTCTCAGCAGCAGGGAATAACGGCTACTACAAACTTCAGTAAGCATATCGATAAGATATATGGAAGATAAAATTTTGTAATGAATTACATACAGTTGCAAGCAGAAACTGAGCGTCTGTGTTTCCTGCTGTGGCAGACTTAGCGAGTAGTCCACGCACTTCCAGAAATTGTTCAAGTAGGCGCAAGAGGTCTGAGTACCTGAACCTGAAACAAGTATTCGATGGACTTGAATTTCACATGAAATATGCAGGCGTATAAATTCACTATAATGAGCCAAAGAAAGCTAGACAAAACATCAGATTGACATGCAATGGGTGTCATATGAATATACCCGGGCCAATGTCTAACAAACATCTCTGAAAAAGATACTGCCCTTAAGACATCTCGGTCTTCAGAATATTGGTGAAAACTCTTGGACCTGAAAACACATAAAAGATGATAAACCAGACTTGAACAATGTCAATTGCCATAAATTCTCACGAAACAAACAATGGTCGTTGTTTGATCATATGAAATTCAGAGACATATAGATATATAGTAGATCAAAATAATATCCGATCCCTAGGGTAATGTCACATTATCTCTTACAGTGTAATTAATCTTGCAATACCACGTGCTCCCCCAGGTGCCTTGGCTACACGCGTAAGGATTTCTCTTTTGGCATCTTCAGGCAGATTCTCGATGCTCCTAAGTTCTGCCATAACTTCTGTGAAATAATGGCTGTAGAAGGGACAGTTAAAACATATAAGACCAAACTAGTATCTTGACATTACGTAAATGGGCATCTAAAGTTCTGATAAATCCGGCATCAATTCATGTCCACTTTTATAATACATACCCTTGAACAAAACAGATGGCTAACCGAAAAATGGATAATTTTAAGTGACTTAATCATGGAGTCTGATACTAAATTGCAATCATAAATATGTCATATTTCTCTATAGAGTCAGATAAACCCTTTTAAGCCTACATGAAAACGTTTGCTAGTAAAATCTTTGCTTTCCCAAGCTTTACTCACGTTACTTAGAGACATAGATGGTAAATCTTCAACGTACAGAACAACAAAAGAAGCACTATTTTTAGTCATTGGCTTCGAAGTTCCAATTGTAAGTCTATCCTATCTACTTTACACATCAGAAGAAAAAGTTCTTCTATTTGTCACAGAACATGACCAAAATAGGAGCATAACCTCTAAACAATACGGCCCCATTTGAATACCCTCTATTCCATAGCGATTTCATTTCTTTCGGAATTGAGTTATCTTAGGGTTGTTTGGATTCCCCTTTTTTCGAAGTAAAGGAATTTAAACAAATGAAGCCTAGCGGCATAATACTTTAAATTTCAATGAAGCGTAGGAAATCACATACCCACCTCACCTCCCCATGGTCACTCACAATCTCTCTAGTGTAAATTAAAAGAAATGACTCCTTTACCATCTAATTAGTTCTCTAGAATTAGGTTAGCTACTTAACATGAATAGAGGGCAAAGTAATCACTTGAATAACTAACGTGGGAACTGTAGTCGGGTAACCAAATAAAATATAAGAATGACGTGTATGTCATCCTACATCAGCAGACAAAAATTACAAGAATCAACTTTACACACTTTTTTATATTTTTTACAACCAATCGAAGACCTCAGTCAAGAATATCCATTCAATTTCGCATTAGTTAGCCCATTCAAAACTGTCAGAATGAGATTTAACCTATAATAAGTGACCGCTTTTATGCAATGACGCAAGCCCTAGGACATGTCTTAAACATTGTGGACTATATGAATCAAAATCAAAATATGTGCATGAATATCTAACGTCACCTCGGGTTTCACTTTCCACCGTTCCACTCTCTAAGAAGTGACAAGTAGCGAAAACCAACAACAACGAACGCACACAAGCATGAGCATGAACACAAACACAGTTCATACTTTGATTAAACTCAACTTTTACTCCAGTTCTCACTCCTAACTCAAGAAATGTTCAACACAAGTGAGATCAGGTTCATTTAATGATCGAAAATTACAATTGCATAACTTAAACACGTTTAACGATCAGATGATTCTTCGTGAAGTTCAGCGATATATAGGGAAAGCAATAAAGCATGAGTACACACAAGTGCACACCCACACACAAATCCAGACAGATTTTCATACGCAAATTCACATATTCTGGAGGATGAGACAAAACTCAATGGTTAGTTCTGTTTTCACTCTTAAGTCAAACAAAATCAACCACAAGTCCTATCAGTTTGAAATAATGATACTACAGAAGCATTTTTAAAAATTAAATCCTTACTGACAGACAACGTTTTGTACATAGGAATCATTTTTGTCATCTAACCACTACCAAGTGTATTCTTATATGACAAAACTAGCAAAGAATGCAACTTTAGATGCAGAACAAAACTACCAACATCCAAAAGATAGATCAATTGACAGAATAATTCACGGAGCAAATTTAGATCTGTTATTGAAAATAACAACCGACAAAAGAAAGGTTCATTTGTGTGTTCATGTGATACCAGGCAAATCTTCAACGCCCAGAACAGCACATGCATTTTATTAGTCGTTGGCTTCTACGTTCCAAAATGCAAGTTTGCCCTATCTTTATTATATGACATAGAACAGAACTTCTGAACAATAAGGGCCATAGCAGGCACGATTAGGTCAAAACTCACCTACAAATGTCACTGGAGAGTAATTTCTTGTGTCGAGTACTCATTAAGTATCCAATTAAACCATGCAAGATTATTTTTTATTCAAAAAGCACAGTAATCACAGTAGATACAGGTTCAGAAGAAAATCAAGAAATTTTCGGTTCATCTACGAATAATTTAAAAACACCTCCTTAAAAATCTATTGTCACATTATAGGCCAAGACCTAAAAGAAGGGGCAGTAGCATCCCTCTTTATTATCGTTCTACCCTATTTTTTTTGCTACAGCCAAATAGGGAGAAAGAACGTTTTTTATATTTAAGGAAAAGAATATCACAATGTAACATTGGTTTGATAGGCTTAGCCAATCAAACATTAATTTTCAATTTTTCATAGCGTACGGAACACGTAAACTCTACGTAACCTAAATGTCTCAACCAATAAATTTGTTTAGATATATTCAAGCCCAGTCTCGATGAGCCTAATCGAGATGTAAGATATCAAAAGCTTTTAGGCTCTTCGCAAACTTTGAACCTTCAGTTTGAGCTTTTTTTTTTTTTTTTTTTTTTGAAAGGTAAAATAATTTATATAAATAAAGAAAAGAAGAACACAACAATCAAGGGAGGACAGAAGCTCAACCACACCCACAAAAGGGACCATCACCCCCTAGCTAAAAAGCCCCTCTTCAAGCCACCATCATAACTGATAGTGGATTTCAGTATGAGCTAAATTGGTGGCCGAAGGCTATTAAGGGCCACTAATCAGGCAACATAATATTTAAATATTTTCAGAACAAAAGCTGGCGTATGTCATCCCTGTATCAGAGAAACTACAGGAATAAACATTAGGCATTTTTCATAACTACTTGACCTCAGTGAGAATAGGGCTAATTTTTTTTTTTTTTTTTGAGGTAGGGCTAATTAACATTTAACAAGTGACAGCTTTTATATGACCATTCCTCAAGACCTTGCATATTCCTTTAACATTGTGGGACTGTATGAATCAAACCACCAGTCCCACCTTAGAGAATGTGTAGGCATGGCATAGTGTCTAGAAGTCTAGAACACAAAACAACTCAATTTGAATCGAAATCAGAGTATTTGCATGAATAAATGTATGAAATGACTCCAGATTTCTCTTTCCACACTGTTACACTAAAAATATTGAAAAGGTTTTGGAAACCTCGGTGACATATAATGAAAACCAATAATTAATGAATGCACACCAGCACGAACATGAACACAGTTTCATACACATTTTATGTAGCCATGTAGGAAAGTTGTTCAGCTTAACTTTACTCCAGTTTTAATTCCAAAGTCAAGAGAGTCATATACCAGTCGGACCAGGTTCATATAATGAAAGGTACAAATGTATAACTTATAGCGATTTAATGATAAGAGATTTTCTGGTAGATCATGCCTCCAGGTTTCTCTTACACACTAACAACATTGAAAATGCTTTGTAGAATTTAGCGACAATCAAGAAAACCCATAAAATGATGAACGCACACAAGTGCATGCCCACACCCAAATCGAAATAGGGTTTCATAACCATATCCATGTCACTTTTTACTCCGATCAAAAAAGTCAATCGCGAGTCAGAAATGATTAAAATAATGAAAATTATAAGTGCATGATTTAAGATCCCGTGTCGATTGGACAATTCTTTGTACATCATGCTTAAGAACCATTGTAATCCTCGGTAAATGGTAATCATTTTTGTTATCTAACAAGTAAGATGCATTTAATTATATGACAAAACAAGCAAAGGATACAACTTTAGATGCAGAACAAACTACAACCATCCTAAGGAAGATCAATTGACAGAAAAAATGAAGGCAATTCTAGATCTAGCAACCAACCCAGCGAAACTCCTTAAACTTTATGTCACCAAACAACAAATCAAGCCAAAAAGGAATTCGTATCAACTTTGTAACGATAAACATTACCAATTACCGACACAACTCAGGAACGGAAACGAATGACGTATAAGCCAACGAACCGACCTTCAATAATCGCTTTTTCTGAGAGTTCTCTCTATAGTTTCTCCCTTCGCAACTAAATGTTTTATTAAACTCAACTGCAACTTTGCAAGTCTGATTTAAAAAACCCTAACATTGTTAAATCATGCTATCCCCTTTTATCCTTTGATACCTTACCTAAATTGTTGAGCCTTAGATAGTATTTGCAAGTCCATATAACCAACGTTCTAATTTAAGAGATTTCATTTGTAATATGGGTTTTTAGGTACGTTTGACCCATACATCACATTATACCCAAAGTGAGGTGGGGGCTGTATCTAGGATTCTTTAATATCATTATTAGCTTAATGTCCAAAAGCGGTTCACGCTCCAAGCAAGGTAGGGGAGGGTGCATATGATAAAATCAAACTCTTCTGTTTCTGTCTATTTCTCTAAAGGTAACAATTGATTTCTGTCCAAAAATGCTTCACTCATTGATTGTTGTTGGCATCTGAGCTATTGTAGCAACAATAAGTCATGAACTGGATCAAAGATTCAAAGGAGGTAGACCTCAGACAGTCTCTTAGAAATTTATGCGCAAAGCGATAATTTAAGCAGGATGAAAGGTGCAAAGCGAATGATTGATACGTTGAAATTTAGCTGGTATCATTATTAGGAACATATAAGCACAGCACACATTTGTGTGGAGAAAATGAACAAGCAAATAAACAACATGACGAGCACATAAGTCATAACAGATCAAATATATGGGAAAAAATAAGAAAGAGCAGATGATTACAAGTTCAGCAGCTAAGATCAATTCGTTCTTCACCTGATATAGACAATGACATCCGTTTTTAAACCACCAGGCATTATATATGTCACAGCTTCTTCGAATCATGTTGTAATCAGTTGCAACAAACAGCAACTTCGTCCGCCACTGGCAACAATCTAGAAGCAAAATGATCAGTCAACAGTCGTGCTCAATAAAAAAATTCAGCTGAAGATTTATCTAAATTTTGACTCGGAAAGCTTTACTATGCTCATAACATCGGTACAGTAAGTTTGCGTTTTACTCTACAGATATTCAATGGGTGGTTTTCTCCATTAACATCTACTCATTCAGTATAGGAAACATATGAACATATATAATTATCTCAAAAAAATTGATCAAGTTGCGAGTCATGATCCTTAGTCATGCTCAAGAGTCCTACACCATGTTGTATCTCAAGACCACAATGTCGATAAATGATACCCTTTTGATCATTTTTGCAGATAGTCAAGCCTTGGTTGTCATAATATCTTAAGCTCATCAGCTCATATCTTTAAAAAAATGTGGTGCCTTCACTATTCTCCGCTTCTAAGTGAAGCTTCGCACTTTGAATCATACAACCCTTTCACAAACTTCAAAGCATATGCATATCCCATTGTCTTTTCTAGTCCATTTAGTTTGTCTCGCATTCTTACTACAACAACATTAGCCAAATGCCTCCACAGCTTTCGTCTTAGGCAACGTAAAAGGGGTGTGCCGTGTGCAGCACGCATCCTTATGAATTGAAAACATTGTGTTGATATACGAATCTACCCTCATTCTCTTTTCTTGACTTCCATAGTTCCATTAATTCTCGCTCACAATGCAACAAGATCCTACGGTAAGTTATTACCTATCATAGCGTACCTTACACTAAACAAATCGAAAAACAGACAACAATTTTGTGTGGGTTAACCTAAGCAAAATTTGATCACATTTTTAAGAGAATCCATATTAAAGGGTATAACCCAGTGGCGTATCTAGATACAAGTTTGGGGTCTCAAAAAAGACGGAATTTTTGCTTAATCTGACCCCTCACTTGTAACTTTTTGGATACGCCACTAGTACCCACCAAAATGACCACCTTACCAACTGAACTAGCAAAATACACACATTTCACGGTATTAGTTAGCAAAATCAAGCAATGTAAACACATGATAAATTACTAAATTACTAAATAAACCAAACAACTAAGTCCATAATTTCTGGCAAATTAAAGATTGAAATGTTCATCAATTTGGATCAATAAGAAAGAACTTACCAAATCTGATGAGCATGTTTCTATAAAAGGCAAGTACCCCCGTATAATTTAGGCAACAACCCATGAAAAAGTTGTCTTTTCCTGAGCTTTTGAGATTCGGCTATGGAGGTATAATCTCAGAAAATGGGTTGTTTTCTTTTAGCTGGGCATTTTATCAAACATGTTGCGGGCACCTGACACGCGTATCACGGGTCTCCAAGATGCTGTAATGTTGGCGTTGCGTATAGAAGATCAAGGTTGGTGTAGTGAGTTCGAAACTTAATCTACTTGACTGTTTGAATTCTGTCTTTTACGATCGAGCAGCGTTCGGTTTGATTCAACTTGATAAATGGTATACTCCCTCCGTCCCAATTAATTCCTATTTTTTTTTTTTTTTAAAGGGGTCCAATCAATTTCTTACCCTTTTTTTTAAAGTTTAATTTGGGATAGAGAAGCATTAGATTTGTTTCTCTCTCATCCCCTTGGACTTTGTGCAAAACACAAATGTAAGGAAATGATTGGGATGAAAGTTTTATATTGCAACTTTTGTAGACGATCCAAATATTGCTAAATATACGACAAGTCTCATATGAAACGGTCTCACAATAACTTACTGTGAGACGGATCCAAAAAAACCCCAATTAATACTAATACCTATATTGACAATCTCTGTTAACTTTAAATATTTACTAAATATTGATGATTTAATTTGGAATTACCATCTATAGTATACTACGGAGTATTCAACAAATTTCTTACGATCAACCTATCAAACACATACAAACTTGGATTTGTTTAAATTTATTGTTCATTGTTCACTTTTACATTTTACTCAAATCAGAATCACCTGGAAAACCCTCCAATGGTTATGCTCCTTCATTTTCATTTACACTAATCTTTGAGAGTATCTTTGAATTACTCCGTCCTCAAAACCTCCAAATAGAATGTACGAAATCAACAAGTGAAGAGTTGTTTAGCCTTAGTAGGTTCACCACAAAATTGAAAAGAGAACATTGTCAATTGTCGATATGGGCCAAAAACTTGGACATAAGTTCAATTCGAGCTTCCGATATGCTAGCTTCAAATCCAAGGAACTGTCTTAGCATCAGAACCCTAGGGTAAAAGGTCATAGTTCTGCTGGTCTGGCGTTGAAGGAATGGCGGCATTCCAAATGCTTCCTCAATTACAGGCTCCACGGTATCCAAACGTTCAATCACCGTTTCCTTCTCAACAGCGCAAATTCTACCGTACCCCTGGGGTACGGTGAGAATGGTACACCCCGGCCCAATCCAACGTGAGGCTTGTGGTTTTTTTTTTTTTTAATTTCCGTTCAGAGCAAGCTATTTGGCCCAACATGTTGGCCCAATTACTATTTCATTCAACAAAACCCAGATTTTTACATTAAAAAAAATAAAAAAAATTGACCCAACTATTTCTCGCTCCTCTCTCACGTTCCCTTCCCCTCTCACCCACCATGGCTGCCATCGACAATGCAACACCGCCGCACTACATCTAAACCCACCGCCGCCCACATCGTGTGCTCGCCGGATTCAGCTGCGTTTGACGCCTCTCCCTAGATGTCGCCGGAAATAGACGAAAAGGGAGGAGAGAGAAATGTGGGAGAATGAGTTAATGGGGGGCGAAAATGGGGTTACATTTTCGGGATGGTGGAGGTGATGGCGCCAGGTGGTTTTTGCCGTGGATGATCTCGGGCGATGGGTGATCATGATGGTGGTGGTGGCATCGGGAATGGTGGTGATTTATGATTAATGTTCTATAATGGCGGTGGTGGTGGTGGTGGCGGTGGTAGGATGGGTGGGAAGGGGAGGGATTAGAGACTAATTTATGTTCAATAATGATTAATTTATGTTCTATAATAATTTGTTTTTGTTTCATAATGATTGATTTTTAATGATCAGTTTTTGTTCTATAATGATGTATTTATGATCTATAATGATCAGTTTTTATTCTAGAATGACATATTTATGTTCTATAATGATCAGTTTTTGTTCCAAAATGACATATTTATATTTATATATCAATTTATATTCGAGAATGATAAAATTTTGTTCTATAATGACCTATTTATGTTCAAGAATGATTTTTGTTCTGAAATGAATGGGTTTTGTCCTGGAATGAATGGTTTTTGTTCTGAAATGAATGATTATAATTACTGTTTTAGGCTCCTATAAAACAAAAACGCAACATTCTAAAACAAAACCCATTCAATCCAAAACAAAAATCATTCATTCCAAAACCGGAACCATTCATTCCAGAATAGTAACAATTCATTTTATAACAAAAATCATTCATTTCAGAACAAAAAACATTCATTCCAGGACAATAAGTATTCATTCTAAAACAAAGACCATTCATTCTATAACCGGACCATTCATTCTACAACCGGAACCATTCATTCCAGAACAATAAGTATTCATTTCATAACAAAAATCATTCATTTCAAGACAAAGACCATTCATTATAAGACAATAAGTATTCATTTTAAAACAAAAACCATTCAATCCAAAACAATAATCATTCCAAAACCATTCATTCTAGAACCGGAACCATTCATTCCAGAACAGTAACAATTCATTTCATAACAAAAATCATTCATTTCAGTACAAAGACCATTCATTCTAGGACAATAAGTATTTATTCTTAAACAAAAATCATTAATTTTAGAACAATAACTATTCATTTAAAGACAAAAACCATTCATTCTAGAACAAAAATAAATCATTTCAGGACAAAAATAATTCATTCTAAAACAAAAACCATTCATTTATTTTGTAAAGATGAATGGTTAGTTTTTGTTCTAAGATGAATGGTTTTTGTCCTAGAATGATTCTTTTTTTGTTCTGGGATGGTTAGTTTTTGTCCTGGAATGGGTGCCTTTTGTTCTGGAATGAACGCCTTTTGTTTCGAGATGGTTAGTTATTTGTTCTTAGATGAATGATTTTTGTCTAGGAATGGTTGATTTTTTGTCCTAGAATGGTTGATTTTTTGTCCTAGAATGGTTATTTTTGTTCTGGGATGGTTAGTTTTGTCCTAGAATAGTTGCCTTTTTGTTCTGGAATGGTTAGTTTTTATCCTAGAGATATATGGGAATGAGTTTATTTTATGACACAAACAAATCATAAAATAGGGCATTATAAAAAATAAAAAAAAATAAAAAAAGCATTATAAAACATAATCAACTTATGTAATGAATGAGTTTTGTTCTGGAATGAACGACTTTTGTTTCGGGATGGTTAGTTTTTGTTCTGAGATGAATGATTTTTGTCTAGAAATTATTTGTTTTTGTCATAGGATAATTATTTTTTGTTCTGGGATGATTACTTTTTGTTCTAGAATGATTGTCTTTTCTTCTAGAATGAACAACTTTTATTTTGGGATAGTTATTTTTTGTTTTGGGGTGAATGGGTTTTGTATTAGGATGATTAGTTTTTTTTTTCCTGGAATGAACCTTTTGTTTCGAGATGATTAGTTTGTGTTCTGGAATGAATGTTTTTTTGTCTAGGAATAATTGGTTTTTGTCTTAGAATGATTATTTTTTTTCTGAGATGGTTGTTTTTTGTTCTTGGATGGTTGATGTTCTGGAATGAACAACTTTTGTTTCGGGATTGTTAGTTTTTGTTCAGGGATGATTGGTTTTTGTTTTAGAGCAAAAACTAAATCCCTAAATTCCAAAACAAAAGTCGTTCATTCCAAAACAAAAGTCAACCATTCTAGGACAAAAACTAACCATACTTTTTGTCTTGAAATGAATGGTTTTGTTCTAAAATGAGTGGTTTTTGTTTTGGAATGAATGTTTTTTTTTTTTTTTTTTTTTTTTTTTGTCCTGAAATGAATAGTGTTTGTCTGAAATGAATGATTTTTGTTATAAAATGGATGCTTTTGTCTTGGATTGAATGTTTACTGTTTTGAAATGAATGATTTTTTTTCCTGGAATGAATAGTTTTGTTAGGGAATGAATGCTTTTTGTTTTGTTTTGTAATGGTATGTTTTTGTTATAAAATAATTTGTTTTTGTTCCAAAATGATATACTTTTGTTTTATAGTAGTATGTTTTTGTTATAGAGTGACATATTTTCGTTTTATAATGGTATATATGTTTTTTTATAGAATAATTTATTTTTATTTTGAAATAAATGATTATTGTTCTGGAATGAATGATTTTTGTCTTGAAATGAATGATTTTTGTTTTGGAATGAAATAAATGAGTTTTGTTTTAGAATGAATGGTTTTTGTCCTGAAATGAACGATTTTTGTTTTGGAATGAATGATTTTTGTTATCGAACGATATATATTTGTTTTTATGGTATTTTTTGTTATTGAAAAATTTGTTTTGTTCTAAAATGATATAGTTTCGTTATAGAATGATCTGTTTTTGTTATAGAATGATATATTTATCACATATATATACTCCCCCATTAAAAAAAAATTAAACCCTCTTTCCCTCTCCCTCCTTTAACCCCCAACAACTAACCACCACGCAGTTGCCGGCAACGGTGGAAAATGGCGGGGACGGTGGCTGATGAAGGAGAGAGAATGGAGGGAGATGAGAAAAATGGAGGGGGAAAAGGGATAAACGAAGTCGCAGGGGTGGAGGGGTGGGGTCGCATGACGAAGGCGTGATTCTGATTGGTCGGGGGTTTCTCACATGGCGGTTGGTGTCTAAGATGGTGGCGGCTGGGGCGTTTAATGTGGTGGTCGGGTTTGGGGGTGGGAGGAGAGAGAATGAGAATTTATTTATGTTTGTTTTAATTTAATTGTTAGTATGTTAGGGTTGGGCTTGATTTGTTACAATGGAATGTTGGGTCTGATTTGTTACATTGGAGTGTTGGGTCTGATTTTACATTGGAGTGTTGGGCTTTAAAAACAAACATATGGACTATGATGCAAAAAATAAAAACGGGGGGTACACAAAGGATGGTACCCCAAGTGTACCATAGAATGATTGCATTGTGCTATCTGCCCTGATACACAATTGATTAAATTGCTCAACAATCCATGCAATTGAGTAAAACACGGGCGAGAGTGATGGCAGTTTACAAAACTTAGCTAAGGAAGTTCGGAACTGTCGGAAGTCAGTTTCCTTTCCAGGCTCGAGAAAGTACAACACAAAATCTTGTAGGTACAGCTGCATCTGTCTCACCTCTTCCACTTTTGCTCGAGACAAAAAGAGGTTCACAAGATCAAAATACCCTCTACGATCAGAGAAATTTGTTATAAAATTGGATGTTCTCGCAAGGTCGAGGGAATATCTGGCAAAGGGAAAGTTCAGTACTGTATGAGCACGTAGCATTGTAGAAGCACATATCATAACAACCTGCACGGAAACTAGAATCAGATTGCAATCGAAGTATATCATTAAAGCACACCCACACAGAATATCGTGAAAATAACTTCAACCAATCCTTCCTATTGTCTGGCTAGCATGCACCATTGTCTAAATCTCTCACCAAGAAAAGAAAATTGTTCAATAAGCAGAACGAGCAAAACGGGCATGTACTCATACGAGACACGCAGACAGCAGTAGTATTATAGCACATCTAAGATTACCGGTAGCTAATACGAACCTACTGTCTATGTAGATTTAAAGCCATTATTCGTGGTGTCTTAGCCTTGTGCGATTCAACTGCAATTTTCTGATTTGATTTTAATTTGAATGAACTTGATTTAACTTGATCTGAACTGAATTTATATAAATTAATTGCATTTAGATGAACCAATAACTAGAAGGAGACTAGATTCATTGAGTGTTATTTGGATAATTTTGATCTAACTTGATTTGAATGAAATTGACATCATTTGATTTGAATAAATCTGATCTGATTTGAAAACACTCTTAAAGAACTTTGTGGCCATTCATGATGTCATAGCAAAAAATTAAAACAAAACAATAACAAACAGGCTGTCTCAGCTGCAGGGAACAATGGCTACTACAAACTTCAGTAAGCATACCGATAAGATATATG
This sequence comes from Spergularia marina, assembly GCA_963680865.1. Classification (NCBI taxonomy): domain Eukaryota; kingdom Viridiplantae; phylum Streptophyta; class Magnoliopsida; order Caryophyllales; family Caryophyllaceae; genus Spergularia; species Spergularia marina. The sequence continues at coordinate 24,773,858 of OY804548.1, read as the reverse complement.
GAAAATTACAAGAATCAACTTTACAAACTTTTTTATTTTTTTTATATCCAATCGAAGACCTCAGTCAAGATTATCCATTCAATTTTGCATTCAAAATCACTTAACCTATAATAAGTGACCGCTTTTATGCAATGACTTAAGCCCTTGAACATGTCTTAAACATTGTGGACTGTATGAATCAAAATCAAAATATGTGCATGAATATCTAAAATCACTTTACTTTCCAATGTTCCACACTATAAGAACTTTGAAAAGGCTTTGGAGACCTCAGTGACAAGTAGTGAAAACCAACAATAACGAACGCAGAACACAAACACAGTTCATACTTTGATTAAACTCAACTTTTACTCTAGTTCTCACTCCTAACTCAAGATATGTTCAACACAAGTGAGATCAGGTTCATTTAACGATCGAAAGTTACAATTGCATAACTTAAACATGTTTAACGATCAGATGATTCTTTGTGAAGTTCAACGATATATAGGGAAAGCAATAAAGCATGAGTACACACAAGCACACACAAATCCAGACAGATTTTCATACGCAAATTCACATATCCTGGAGGATGAGACTAAACTTAAGTCAAACAAAATCAACCACAAGTCCGATCAGTTTGAAATAATGAAACTACAGAAGCATTATTTTTTAAAATTAAATCCTTACTGACAAACAACGTTTTCTACATCATGCCTAAGACCCATGCGATTGTCTGTAAATAGGAATCATTTTTCTCATCTAACCACTACCAAGGTGTATTCTTATATGACAAAACTAGCAAAGAACGCAACTTTAGATGCAGAACAAAACTACCAACTTCCAAAAGATTGATCAATTGACAGAATAATTCATGGAGCAAATTTAGATCTGTTATTGAAAATAACAACCAACAATGCATCTAGTAGACATCACGGTTATCATTACCTCAATGCCAAAAGAGGCTCTCGCTGCAAGAAACATACCTTTGTGTGTTCATATGATTCCAGGCAAATCCTCAACGCCCAGAACAGCACACGCATTTTATCAGTCATTGGCTTCTACGTTCCAGAATGTAAGTTTGCCCTATATCTACTATATGCATAGAACAGAACTTTTGAACAATGAGTGCCAAAGCAGGCAGGATCAGGTCAACAACTCACCCACAAATGTCACTAGAGAATAATTTCTTGTATCGTGTTTTCATTACGTATCCAATTTAAAACATGCATGATGATTTTTAATTTAAAAAGCACAGCAATCACAGTAGATACAGGTTAGAAGAAAATCGAGAAATTTTCGGTTCATTTACGAATAATTTAGAAACACCTCCTTACAATCTATTGTCACATTATAGGCCAAGACCTAAAAGAAGGGGCAGCAACATCCCTCTTTATTATCGTTCTATCCTATTTTTTTGCTACAGCCAACTAGGGAGAAAGAACGTTTTCGATATTTAAGGCTTAGCCTTTCATAGCGTAAGGAACACGTAAACTCTACGTAACCTAAATGTGTCAAACAATAAATTTGTTATGATATATTCAAGCCCAGTCTCGACGAACCTAATCGAGATGTATTCTATCAGAAGTTCTTAGGCCCTTTGCAAACTTTGAACCTTCAGTTTGAGCTATTTTTTTTTTTCTTTTTTTTTGATAGGTAAAATAATTTATACTCCGTATAAATAAAAAAAAGAACCACTACAATCAAGGGAGGACAGAAGCTCAACCACACCCACAAACGGGACCATTACCCCCTAGCTAAAAAGCCCCTCTTCAAGCCACCATCATAACTGATAGTGGATTTCAGTTTGAGCTAAATTGGTGGCCGAAGGCTATTAAGGGCCACTAATCAGGCAACATAATATTTAAATATTTTAAGAACAAAAGCTGGCGTATATCATCCCTGTATCAGAGAAAACTACAGGAATAAACATTAGGCATTTTTCATAACTACTTGACCTCAGTAAGAATAGGGCTAATTAACATTTAACAAGTGACAGCTTTGATATGACCATTCCCCAAGACCTTTTATCCCTTTAACATTGTGGGACTGTATGAATCAAACCACCAGTCCCACCTTAGAGAAAGTGTAGGCATGGCATAGTGTCTAGAAGTCTAGAACACAAAACAACTCAATTTGAATCGAAATCAGAGTATTTGCATGAATAAATGTATGAAATGACTCCAGATTTCTCTATCCACACTGTTACACTAACAATATTGAAAAGGTTTTGGAAACCTCGGTGACATATAATGAAAACCAATAATTAATGAATGCACACCGGCACGAACATGAACACAGTTTCATACACATTTTATGTAGCCATGTAGGAAAGTTGTTCAGCTTAACTTTACTCCAGTTTTAATTCCAAAGTCAAGAGAGTCATATACCAGTCGGACCAGGTTCATATATTGAAAGGTACAAATGTATAACTTATAGCGATTTAATGATAAGAGATTTTCTGGTAGATCATGCCTCCAGGTTTCTCTTACACACTAACAACATTGAAAATGCTTTGTAGAATTTAGCGACAATCAAGAAAACCCATAAAATGATGAACGCACACAAGTGCATGCCCACACCCAAATTGAAATAGGGTTCATAACCATATCCATGTCACTTTTCACTCCGATAAAAAAAAAGTCAATCGCAAGTCAGAAATGATTAAAATAATGAAAACTACAAATGCATGATTTAAGATCCCGTATCGATTGGATAATTCTTTGTACATCATGCCTAAGAACCATTGTAATCCTCGGTAAATGGTAATCATTTTTGTTATCTAACAAGGAAGATGCATTTAATTATATGACAAAACAAGTAAAGAATAAGACTTTAGATGCAGAACAAACTACAACCATCCAAAAGAAGATCAATTGACAGAAAAAATGAAGGCCATTTCAGATCTAGCAACCAACCTAGCGAAACTCCTCAAACTTTATGTCACCAAACAAAAAATCAAGCCATAAAGAAATGCGTATCGAATTTGTAATCAAAGAACCGATAAACATTACCAATTACTGACACAACACAGGAATGGAAACGAATGACGAATAAGCAAATGTTCAAAGAAATAACACCACAAAGCCTCACATTATTGATTTCGATGATTCAGGAGATCTTCAATAATCGCTTTTCCTGAGAGTTCTCTCTATAGTTTCTCCCTTCGCAACTAAATGTTTTATTAAACTCAACTGCAACTTTGCAAGTATGATTTAAAAAACCCTAACATTGTTAAATCATGCTATTCCCTTTTATCCTTTGATACCTTATCTAAATTGTTGAGCCTTAGATAGCATTTGCAAGTCCAAATAACCAACGTTCTAATTTAAGAGATTTCATTTGTAATATCGGATTTTGGGTATGTTTGACTCATACATCACATTATACGCAAAGTGAGGTGGGGGGTGTATCTAGGATTCTTCAATATCATTATTACCAATGCCAAAAGGGGGTTACCACGCTCCAAACGTGGTAGGGGAGGGTGCATATAATGAAATCTAACTCTTCTTTTTCTGTCTATTTCTCTAAAGGTAACAATTGATTTCTCTCCATATATGCTTCACTCATTGATTGTTGTTGGTACTGAGCTATTGTAGCAACAATAATTCAGGACGTTCATGAACTGGATCAAAGTTTCAAACGAGGTAGACCTCATATAGTCTTTTAGAAATTTATGCGCAAAGCGATAATTTAAGCAGAATGAAAGGTGCAAAGCGAATGATTGATACATTATAAATTTAGCTGGTATCAATATTAGGAACAGATTAGTACACCACACATTTGCGTGAAGCAAATGAACAACATGACAAGCACATAACAGATCAAATATATAGGATTAAATAAGAAAGAGCAGAAGATTACAAGTTCAGCAGCTAAGACCAATTCGTTCCTCACCTGACATAGACAATGACATTTGTCTTTAAACCACCAGGCATCATATCTGTTACAGCTTCTTCGAATCATGTTGTAATCAGTTGCAACTAACAGCAACTTCGTCAGCAACTGGCAAGAGTGGCAACAATCTATAAGAAAAATGGGGAGACCACATCAGTCAATAGCCTTGCTCAGCTGAAGATTATCGAAATTTTGATTCAGGGAGCTTTACTATGCTCATAAAATTGGAAACATATGAACATATAACATTATCTGATAAAAATTGATCAAGTTGCCAGTCACGATCCTTTGTCATAGTCAAGAGTCCTAGACCATGTTGTATCATCACTTTGTTCTAGTCTCTGTCTCAGAAGATTGTTAGAAACCCAAATCAAAGATCGTCTCGTGAATACCAAATTCTTCCATTTCACATTGTAGTTTGGTTTCAAAGCTACCAAATGATGCAAGATCGTGTCTCAGATGTTGAGCCTGGGTGTTCATAATAGTTTAAGCTCCTCAGTGCACATATGGCTTCTTCACTATTATCTGCCTCTAAGTGAAGCTTCGCACTTTGAAACATACAACTCTTTCACAAACTGCAAAGAATATGCATACCCCATTGTCTTTTCTAGTCCATTTACATTGTCCCGCGTTCTTACTACAACAACATTAGGCAAATGCCTCCACGGCTTACGTCTATGGCAAGGTAAAAAGGGTCGGCTGCACGCATCCTTACGAGTAGAAATCATTGTTGATATACGAATCTACCCTCATTCTCTTTTCTTGACTTCCAATCATTCTCGCTTAGAATGCAACAAGATCCTAACGTAAGCTATTACCTATCATAGCTTACCTTATACTAAACAAATCGAAAGACGACAACAATTTTGTTGGTTGTTAAGATGACATCAATCTTAGTGACACTAACCTAAGCAAAATTTGATCACAATTTGTAGAGAAACACAAGGCCAACTTGAATAGCTGACATTTTAGTTGAGGGTCTTGAAAAAGACGGAATTTTTGCTTAATTTGACCCCCCCATTAATAACTTTCTGGATACGCCACCAATACCACCGCAGAAATTTTACATAATTACACACCAAAAAGACGACCTTACCAATTAAACTAGCGAATACACACATTTCACGGTAATAGTGAACAAAATTATTAAATCAAGCAATGTAAACACACGATAGATTACAAATTACCAAATAAATCAAACAACTAACACCATAATTTCTAGAAAATTGAAGATTGAAATGTTCATCAATTGTATCAATATGAAAGAACTTACAAAATCTGGAGAGCATGTTCCTATAAAAGACAAGTATCCCCATATAATTTAGGCACCAACCCATGAAAAGAGGTCTCAGATGAGCTTATGAGATTCGTCAATGGAGGTGTAATCTCAGAAAAAGGGTTGTTTTTTTTTTTTTTTAGCATAAGCATTTTATTCCGTCCTCAAAAAATAATTTCGTTTAGATAAGCACTGTCTTGCTGACCCATATGCAATCTATCAAAAGTTTTTAAGCAACTATTCTTTCACACACAAAGAAATTCTTCAGCTAATAGCAAATTTTGAGCCTTCAGTTTTAGCTAAGCTGGTGGTTGAAAGATTAAAAGGGACACAGATAGGCTACAGCAAAAATAAATGGATTAGGCACATAAAATGACGTGTATGCCATCCTACATCATCAGACAAAAATTCCAAGAATCAACTTTACACAATTTTTAATATTTTATATCCAAACGAAGACCTCAGTCAAGAATATCCGTTCAATTTCGCATTAGTTGTCACATTCGAACTTGTCAGAAATGAGATTTAACCTTCAATAAGTGACCGCTACTATGTAATGACTCAAGCCCTTGGACATGTCAAACAAAATCAACCACAAGTCCGATCAGTTTGAATTCATGAAACTACAGAAGCATTATTTAAAGTTTAAACCCTTACTAACAGACAACGTTTTGTACGTCATGCCTAAGACCCATGTGATTTTCAGTAAATAGGAATCATTTTTGTCATCTAACCACTATCAAGTGAGTTCTTATATGACAAAACTAGCCAAGGACACAACTTAGATGCAAAACAAAAGTACCAACATCCAAAGAAAGATCAATCTACAGAATCATTCATGGAGCAAATTTAGACAATAACAACCAACAATGCAAAGGAAACGCGTAAACTATACATAACCTAAATGTGTAAAAGGGCAGCCCGGTGCACATTGGCGTTCCCGCAAAGCGAGGGTCCAGGGAAGGGTCCCACCACAAGGGTGTATAGAGGGCAAGCCTTCCCTTCTCACCTTTGGACAAGAGGCGGCTACCAGGACTTGAACCCGTGGCCCATCGATCACACGACAACACCTTTACTGGTGTGCCAAAGCTCCCCTTCACATAACCTAAATGTGTCGTAAAATATTTTTGTTTAGATGACCTAATCGAGATGTAATCTAGCATTTTTAAAGCTAGTTAAGCCTGGGTTGTCTTAATATTTTAAGCTCTTCTCTGCTTCTAAGTGAATGTGCACATCCCATTGTCTTTTCTAGTCCAGATACTCTGCCTTGCATTCTAACTACAACAAAATTAGGCCAATGCCTCCACATACTTGTGTGTTGAAAACAATGTGTTGATATACTAATGTACCATCATCCTCTTTTCTTGACTACCATTCATTCTTGCTCAGAATGCAACGAGATCCTAAGCTAAGCTCTTACCTATCACGGCTTACCTTAGAATAAACAAATCAAAAGACGACAACAACATTAACCTAAGTAAAAATTGATCAGATTTTCTAGAGAACCACAAGGCTAAGTTCAGTAGGTGACATTAATGTTTGGGGTCTCGAAAAAGAAAGAATTTTTGCTTCATCTTCCTCCTAAAAGCTAAGTCATGATAAATGTATCAAAATTACTTAAATTTTTTAACTTTTGTCTATACTATCAAACCCCTCACTAGTAACTTCTGGGTACGCCACCCCTACCAGTTTACCACCACATTTTGCATAACCTCCCTCGTAAGATAAAACTTCTCACACACATTTCAAAAGTACACATTACTTCTCAAAGCTTAACCTATTTTAAAAGTAACCTGCTAATCTTTCAAAAGTAACCTATTAAGTGGTCTCATTCGACGAGGCGGTCTCACCCTACCCATCAAAAGAAACACTTTACACACATTTCCATGAATTAGAGTAAAATCAAGCAATGCAAACACATGGTAGATTATATATAACGGAGTACAAATAAATTAAACAACTAACTCCATGATTTCTAGCAAAGTTTGAAATCTTCATGAATAAGATCAATAAGAAAGAACTTACCAAATCTGATGAACATGTTCCTATAAAAGGCAAGAACCCCCATATAATTTAGGCACCAACCCATGCTCTTGAGATTCGGCAATGGAGCTATAATCTTAAAAAATGGGTGGTTTTTTTTGCCGGCATCTGACACGCGTATTTTCATGCAAAATCAAATGTGTATTACGGGCCATCGGTTAATAGAGATATTATATTACGACCAGGATCGCGGTTGATGTAATCGAATCTAATATATATATATATATATATTAAATGATCTATTTCACTTCATCTAATAGCCCATATTAAGGATTATGATAAAAGAAAAATAAAATTAAAAATACACCCAAATTCACCAATCCCTCGCATTTTCTCTCTCCTCCCCTTTCCTCCTTTTCTCTCTCCCCGCGCACCTGCCCGCCGCCCACCACCGTCGCCGGTGAAGGAACCACCGGCCGACTCAACTGACTACCGCGAGTCATCGTCGGCCACTCCTCTCCTCTGTCGAGCACGGTTACACCTCGAATAACGTCTTCTCCTTCCCTCTTCTTGTTATCGTTTTTCTCAGATTTAGTCACCGTCGATGAACGCCGCTGGCGATCGTCACCACTACTGCCTTCCTCCGACGCTCTCGCCTCGATTGCCGGTACCGCCACTCCATTTCGCCTCGGTTGATCAAAATAAAGAAGTGAGAGGTGAGGAAAGAAGGGAAATGAGAGATCGGAGATGGTGGAGTTGGTGGTTGGAGGACAGGTCTTGGTTCGTCGGCCGTTTGCGAGAAGTTTTCCGACAATCGTGGGCTAGGCGAGGTGGAGTCGGAGCAGTTGATGTGGTGGTGGAGGCTGGACGGGTTTGGGTGGGGTGGGAGGAGAGAGAAGATGGGGAAAGGTAAATTTCTGTTTTTTTTTTTTTTTTAATTTACGTGTTTTGTCGATTAGAGTTGATGTCGAGTTATTAGAGTTACGAATTTTAGTTATTGGAGTTACGTGTTTTATTTAATGGAGTTAAGTTAGAGTTATTGGAGTTACGGGGTTTAGTTAGTGGAGTTAAGGGTTTTAGTTATTGGAGTTACGGGTTTTAGTTATAGGAGTTATGTGTATTAGTTAGTGGAGTTATGTCAGAGTTATAGGAGTTACGTGATTTAGGTAGTGGAGTTAAGTTGGAGTTACGCGATTTAGTTAATGGAGTTAAGTGGGAGTTACGTGATTTAGGTAGTGGAGTTATTAGAGTTACGTGTTTTATTTAATGAAATTAATTTGGAGTTATGTGTTTAGTTTATGGAGTTAAGTTTGAGTTATATGATTTAGGTAGTGGAGTTATTTGAGTTACGTTTTTTATTTAATGAAATTAAATTGGAGTTATGTGTTTTAGTTGATAGAGTTAAGTCGGAGTTACGTGATTTACGTTAGAGTTAATGAATTTTCGTTGAATTTGGTGGAGTTAATAATAATACTCGAGTTAGACAATTTACTTAATGGAGTTAGTTTACTGGAGTTAGGCAATTTAGTTAGTAGAGTTAATTGACTGGAGTTAAGAGTTTTAGTTAGTGGAGTTACGACTGGAGTTATGCAGTTTAGTTACTGTAGTTATGCAAAATCAATGGCTGAGATTACTTCTCATTTCTCACCAAATTATCACTTCTCACTGGATATATATATATATATATATATATATATATATATATCAGGTGCGAACTCCTGTTCGCGTGAGAACTGTGCACCGCCATAGAGTGACAGACATTGTCACATAGAATGACACTCACATACAATGACACAAAATATCCATAGAATGACACCTCCATACAATGACACTGAAAAGTCTATACAATGACATGAAAATTTAGAGCTCATGTAGGAATTGAACCTACAACATTCGTGTATGTACACAAATGTTTTACCAAATGAGCTGTCAAATCAACCACCACAATCACAACCACAACCAATGACACTATTATGTGCATATAATGACAAATAGCGTCCATAGAATGACACATCCACAATTTATACGATGACACCTTACAATAATACCGAATGTCCATAGTGTCATTCTATAGACAAACCTATGTCATTCTATGGACAAACTTGTGTCATTCTATGCACAACCGTATCTCATATGCACAACCGTAAATCATTCTATGCACAGACGTGTCATACTACGCACAAACGTGTGTCATTCTACCCACAATCATGTGTCATTCTATGCAAAAACCGTGTGTCATTCTATGGACAATCGTCTGACATTCTATGGACAACCACAACCACCACCACCACAACTAGTGACAGCCGTTGCAGCCACAAATAACAACAATCGCAAAAACAAACAAATAACAACCACCACCACCACAACGATTTCGCCGTCCTCGTTTCACCGCAACCCCACCCGCACCCGCCACCACCACCACCACCACAACAGCAACAAAAACAACAAAAACAACAACATGTGTCATTGTATGCACAATCATGTGTCATTGTATGGACACCCACAGCCACCGCCACCACAACCAGTGACTGCCACCACCGCCTCCACAAACAACATCAACAATAACAACCGCAAAAACAACAAATAACATACATCATTTGCTAATCAAATCGATTAACCGATAAAATTACACAACAAATCAAATAAAACATCAATTTTTCCATGCAATCGAATCGATTAATCATGAAGAAATCGAAATATAAATCTCAAATTTCAATCTAACAATAATTGATGACAAAACGACGAATCATGAAGAAATCAAAATATAAATCTCAGATGTAAATTAAAGGAGATTTCAATTGAAACAATATATTCGAAAAATAATAGCAAACCTAAATCGAGGATACATCAAGATCGACGGCGACGGCAAGATGAGAATCGACGGCAGCGGGAAGATGAGAATCGACGACGGCGGCAAGAAGCAAAACCGAAGACGGCGGCGCACGAGAAGCGAAACTGACGGCGGCGCACGAGAAGCGAAACTGAAGGCAGCGGTGCGCAAAAAGCGAGAACAACGGCAGCGGTGAGGAGAGAAAGTGGTACTGAGAAGAGAGGGAGAGGAGGCGAGATTTAAAAAGAGATGGAGGCGTCGATGGCAGGGGCGACGACGAGAGAGTGAGAAGCTGCGAGATTTAAAGAGAGATGGAGGCGACGATGGAGGACGGTAGCGGCGAAGAATTAGGGAGGAAATGAGGAGAGAGAAATTGAAGAGAATGGTGAGGTCGAAAAAGTGGGAATTAGAAATGAAAGGAGAGAGAAACTGAGAGTGGGAGGAAGGGTTTTGTTTATTATCGCGAATTACTGAATTGCCCTTTATGACGTGTGTGATCTGCTGACCGTAGGATCTATGTCATCTAACGGTCAAGATTGGGTGCGCAGTACTCACCTAAAGAGAGATTTTTGAAGAGCATAGAGAGAGTCCAACAAAAGGGAATACTCAAAGAGTTTAGAAAATGATAAATACCCGCAGTTTATTATTAACAATTCACACGGACAATTATTAATAATGCACATATATAATCCTTATTTTAGTGAGACTCTTTCATAAATGTATGTAATAGATTTGCGACATAATCACTAATAACATTGGTTACGTGTTTCAGAAAATTTAAAAACATGTGTCATTAGATTTGTTTCGAAATGTATCTCAATTTGAGATCCATTTACAAAGTTTTCCGATATGCAAAACAAGTGAGTTACTCCGTATACGTTTAGTAGAGTTGTTTTTTTCTTAAAAAGTTTAAGGAGAGTCCAAAATAAAAGAAATGATGATAGAGTTTGTAACACCCCGTAAATTTCGGGATTATTATTTAATTAGGGTGTTACGTTTTGTGACTCATTTTAAGGTGTAGTTTCTACTGTGGGATTTAGGTATATTTACCGTTTTGGGTCACTTTCCTAATCGGGCAGTTAATTGGCGAAATTACCAAAATACCCTTACTTATTCCCTCACCTTACACTATATAAAAGAAAAAAAAAAAAAAAAAAAAACAAACCCCCTTCAAGTCGTACGCAGAAGAAGAGGAAAAGAGAAAGAAAGGAAAAGAGAGAAGAAGAGAAAGAAGGAGAAAGAGAAGAGCAGCGGCAGCAGCCACCGTCCCACCGTGCGCCGCCGCCGTGCATCCCACCTTCAGCCGCCACCCTCGCCTCCCCCTTTCCACCCACTTGGTCCTTGATCAAGTGTAGTAAGATTCTCACCCCTTTTTCCTCATGAATTTAATTAGGGCTTTTCAAATTCATGTTTAATTGATGATGTAAAGCATGAACATGATTATGGTGTTGTGATTGGCGTTGTATTCGTTGTTGTTTGGGGATTTTAAGCATGAAATTGTGAAGCTATGAAATTAGGGTTTATAAATTAGGGCTTTTGTGTTTGATGATAATTTTATGGTTAGAATTGCATGAAATTTGAAAGGATGGCTTATTATGATATGGGTAACGTGTAGTATAAATTTGGGAAGGTTTCATAATGGTTTGTTTGAATTAAACGGTTTCTGTCCAGTTCTGATTTTGCCCTATTTTGGGTGTTATTGTTGATATTTTAAGGATTTAAATGGTTGAAAACGTTGCTAGCATGTTGGGGAAGGTGTGGTGAAAGTTTGGTGCGTTTTGGGGTTCGTTTGGTTACCCTATGATCATGTTTGTTTGGGGTTGTCTTGTGGGATGTGTAGAGTGTGGGTTATGATTATAATAAGTCGCTTGAAGTTAGCTACCTTGTGATTCGTAGTAATCCGTTTTGTACTTGACACTTGTTTAGGTGGTGACTTTGAGGAAGTACCTTTCGTGGGCTTTTGATACTTTCCTAGCATTGTGAGTGTTGAAGGTAAGAACGTTGATCATCTAAGACTTGAGCATGATTGTACCTTTCGTTCCCATAAGCTCATTCGTTCGCTTCAACTATTCGTTATGCTCCTTTCATCTTTTTCACTCTTGAATCTCATATTCATGCTTGTCTTGTTTCATGACAATGCCATTACTCATTGTTGATTTTTATGTTGTTGTTTCCGGCTACGGCCGTTTATAAATCGAAAAGCGCGAGCACAAATAATGTACTCTAATGTTAAGGCAGAAGAGTATTGTACGAAAGTGAAGATAAATAAAACCCATCTAGAGGGGCGGACGTAGGAGCCGTCACCACACCACGCGGTTGTGGCTTGTGTTTGTACCTCTGATCAAGGTAGTATTGTGGGTCGGAGATCAGCTACCGAACCCCCTAATAGACTTCCTCCTAGAGGTGGTTTCGTCCTACCGGCCCTCTAGCGAGGGGTGTGCACACTCGAGTCGTTAGGTTGCGTTACTTGTAACTCTAGATGCGGTAGTCTTGGGGTAGGACCCTTGGCTTGTCTTTAGGGACCTCTCGGAGGCCCTCGATGATCGTATTTTGCTGTTCAGAGTTTTGAGGTGTAAGAATATCAGTTTTCGCTGTTTGGCACTTTTCTGCCGGTTTCTGTGTTACACCTGAATCGTGCCCAGTTCTTCGTTGACTTAAATTCTTGGCGTAGTTTGTTCAGTTATTTGTAGCTACGCGCCATTTTAAGGCGCGTATCTTCTTTTCTTTTTGTTGCTCTTTCCTCTTACTCAGCCTGTGCTGACGTTCTTTCTGTTTGGGTTTGTCCCTACCCTATTCTGGGGCCTGTGTCATTGTTATGATGGCGCAGTTGACAGGTCTTGAAGGTGATTGCTTGTTTTTGCTTGAAGGTCAACGCATGACATGGGGATCTAGAATAATTCGTCAAACATTTGGATTTTTAGGAACGATTGTAATTTGTTTCTTCTGGTTTGTTTTTGGATTGTAAACTTAACTACAAGTCTTCCGCTGACCGTCGTTGTTTCTTTCAGAATTTTGTTTTGGTAAGCCTTGTCGTTGACTTGGTGGTCAACGGCGGCATAACAGCCCTTTATTTTCTTGTTTAAGTTTGTCGAAAATTTAGGGTTGTTACAGTTGGTATCAGAGCCACTGCTCTGGTTGGTTAAGTTTACAAAATGATTTCAAAAAAAAAAAAAAATTTTGTGACTAACGTTTTTTTTTTTTTTTTTTTTTTTTTTAGAAAAAAAAATTTTTTGGGAATTGGTTGGGTGCATTCATTCGCATGCTATGTGTTAACTGTTATGTGATACTAGGGAAGGAGTTTACATTGATACTAGGTGGTGTACATATACAATTTCGATACTAATGCACTTGGAGTTTCTCTTTGAAATACTGGCAGAATGGCAGGCCCAAGAATGTATGTTTGGGAGTTCGGACCATCTGGTGTAAGGTCAATTGCTGGCCCATGGACGATACCGGATCATATAGCTTTTTCATCTGAGACTTTTCAGGACCGTATGAGAATTGGTGAGTCTGTAGAGGAGTTCGTCACCAGAATGAGAGCAAAACTGAGTGAGGCAGCCATAAGATTTCCCTGGGCAACTAGGCCCGAAGTCCAAGTCTTTGTGACCTTAATTAATCTGAGGATACATCCCCGCTGGGAGGAGGTTCGAGCTAGACTGGAGAGGAATGCTTATTATGCATGTCTCACAGGGAATACACAGTATTTGAGGGACAGATCAGGTAGAGTGATAGACCTTAACAGGTTGGAGGTAATTCTGGAGTGGGAATATGAGATCTCCCTTAGCCCTGTTCAAATACCTGAAGATCACCCAATCTACATACCTCCTGTACCCTCGAACCCTGGTAATGGTGACCCTACCCCGGAACCTAATGAAGCGTATGTGATGAAAGGCAAGAAGGTTCAGCTACAGGAGCATGAAATATCTAGTCAGTTGAATAAGAAGAAAGTTAAAGTTGAGGAATCTCCCCACTCTTCTAAACCCCCATCCCCGCCTATTGGAGAGGATGCAACAGTGGACATGGAGGAGGAGCCTGAGGAAGTCCCCACGAGTGAAGAGGAGGATGATGTTATTGGAGCTAGTGACACCGAGATAATTGTGATTAGCTCGGATGAGGAGTTGAGTGACTCAGGCCAAGATGATGGAGGAGAAGTACCTAATGATGAGGATTATGATCCAAGTGATGATGCTTAAAGGATCAATAGATACTTATAAATAAAGGCATAAGGCCTACTAGATATCTAAAGATTTGTAAAGTTTTATTTCTGTTTACTTTGGAGTTGAATGTTATGCGTACTCTTTGCTTTTATGTTTGTCATATCGTTTTGGTACTTTAATTAGGGGACAAGACCCCTAAGACCTATTATGTTGCTTTAATAAAGGTTATGGGTAGTATTATACGCTAATTGTGTGTTGCTAATGAGTTTATGCCATGGTTTATTCGTTTCCAATTCGCCCCTTACGCCGTGAGGCTACTGCTCTCGGCACAACTCGTGCCACACCGAACACGAGTCGTGTGCCGTACCCAAAAAAAAAAAAAAAAAAAAAAAAAAAAAAAAAAAAAAAAAAAAAAAAAAAAAAAAAAAAGAAAAGTCAGAACTAAACGAGACGAATAACTTAGAGGCGTCTGTTTCAACTATTTATCGTTTTCTGCCTTACTACTCCTTGTTGTTTACGTCAAGCTGTGAGATGCCTTATATAGTATTCTATACTGCTAATATAATCCGTTACTATCATATAGAATATGGCACGCGGAAACAGTTCTACTAATCAGGGTAACCCAGAGTTGACAGCTATCCTACAGCAATTGGCTGCAGGACAAGAGGCCTCAAACCAGCAAATGGCAGCCTCGAACCAACACATGGCAGCTATGACCAACTTTATGACCCAACTTCTGGCAAATCAAGCTGTAAACCAACAAAATAGTAACAATACTGCTGCTAATCAGGCTACTGCTACGCCGAATAATGAGGAGATGACTTTGGCAAAGATGTCTAACGCTGTGCAAAAGAAGAATCCTCCGAATTATTCCGGAAGAGGTGACCCTGTGGAATTAGATGAATGGATTGAGGATATGGAGAGGATCTTCCTCTCAGTGGGCTGCCCAGATGCATATAAAGTACGAATCGGGGCCTATTATTTGAGGGACTTGGCTGGACGTTGGTGGCAGGGAATTCGTGACGAATTCTTCAAGCCAATAGTGGAAAGAGCAGCTGATGGTACCGTAACTTCTTATGAGAGGACCTGGCTCTACCTTAAGAAATATCTAGAGGCTGAATTCTTCCCTGAGCACTTGAAGAAACAGAAAAAGGCTGAGTTCGAAGAATTGAAGCAAACGGAGAAAATGAGTGTTAGGGATTTCCATGAAAAATTTATGGACTTGAGCCGATTTGGCGGTGACCTCGTAGCCACTGATGAAGCACAAGTCAACCGATATTTGGAAAAGCTTCACTGGAAGGTTAAGGGTTGGTTTGTTGGTGAAGATTTCCCGACTGTCAAGGCACTGTACGCTAAGGCTAACAATACTGAGAGGATGGTGACTAAGATGGAGTCAGACATAGGGCTGAAGAGGAAAGATAGCCCGCTAGACCTTTTGGAGCTCTCTAACAAAAGAGGCAATTTTGGGGGTCACAAAGGGAAAACCCAATCAGCTAACATGGGGAACTACTCCAACAAAGGATTGTCGGCAAACCGCGCTCAGACCCAAGGGAATGAGCGAAAGCATTTCTGCAGAAAGTGTAACCGTAGCCACCCGACCACGTTGTGCAATGGAGATAAGATACAGTGTTTCCATTGCCAAAAACTTGGCCATAGGGCGTCAGATTGTTACTCAAAACGGGCTGGGAACCCACCAGCTCCCGTTTCCGGAACGTCGGTTGCGTTACCTAGATTCCCGAACCAGAGGGCTCAGAGCGATTATGTGGGGTCTAACAACAACACTTTTAGGAACCCGGCCCCTACGAAGGGTAATGTGGCTACAACCCCTGCAAAACCAAGTGGGTCTGTTAATGCTGCGACAAAGAACAAGAAGGCTGCGGGGCAATTATATCTGATGAACCAAGAGGAAGCTGACAACACTGATGTGGTTGCTGGTAATTTCCTTGTCAATTCTGTTGTTGCACATGTTTTATTTGATAGCGGTGCTTCCCATTCTTTTATTGCTGCTAAGTTTGTTGAGAAATGTGGTCTTAAGTCTAGTTTAATTGTGGATTTTGATTTCTCTATGCCTACTGGAGTGAATGTCAATTGTAAGAGCATGTTTAAGGATGTTTCAGTAGTAATTGGAGGTCATGAGTTCAAAACCGACTTAGTAGAGTTTCCTTTACCATACTTTGATGTCATCTTGGGAATGGATTGGATGGGCAAGTACAAGGCAAGATTAGACTGTTGGTTGGGAAAAATATCATTGCGGGGATCTAAGGATGTTAGGGTTTCTTACCGTGTTAGCTTAAAGAGACCGAAAGTCAAACTGATTTCGGTAATGAACCTAAAGAAACAGATCTCTAGAGGGAATCCATTATTCTTATGCCACGTGCGGGATACTAGTGTGGAATACCCGGCCTTGAGTGATGTGCCAGTAGTGAAAGACTTTGAGGATGTCTTTCCGGAAGAGATTCCTGGAATGCCACCAAAAAGGGAGGTCGAGTTCAAGATTGAGTTAGTCCCTGGAACTGGTCCAATTGCTAAGGCACCCTATAGGATGGCACCTGCGGAAATGCAAGAACTTAAGAAGCAGTTGGATGAACTTGTGGAGAAGGGGTATGTAAAACCTAGTGTGTCACCGTGGGGCGCACCCGTTTTATTTGTACGAAAGAAAGATGGAAGTATGAGACTATGTATTGATTACCGTGAACTCAACAATGTAACGGTCAAGAATAGATATCCCTTACCTAGAATTGACGATCTGTTCGACCAATTAAAGGGCGCGAGTGTATTCTCTAAGATTGACCTGAGATCTGGATACTATCAACTTAAGGTTGCAGAAGAGGATGTTCCCAAGACAGCATTTTCCACTAGGTATGGTCATTATGAGTTCACTGTGATGCCGTTTGGGCTGACAAACGCACCTGCTGTGTTTATGGATTTGATGAACCGAACGTTTAGGCCTTACTTGGACAAATTTGTGGTGGTTTTCATTGACGACATCCTAATATATTCGAAGAGTGAGGAGGAGCACAAAGAGCACTTGAGGATGGTACTAGAAATATTGAGAGAAAAGAAACTGTATGGTAAGTTTTCGAAGTGCGAGTTTTGGTTGGGTAGGGTTGCATTCCTGGGTCATATCATTTCTAAGGAGGGAGTAGCTGTTGATCCTTCCAAGATTAAAGCAGTCAAAGACTGGCCTACACCCAAGAGTGTAACTGAAATTAGGAGCTTTTTGGGACTTGCTGGCTATTATAGAAGGTTCGTTAAGGATTTTTCAAAGATAGCTAAACCCATGACAACACTGATGAAGAAAGCAACTAAGTTTAAATGGGATGACTCCTGCGAGGAAGCCTTTCAAACCCTGAAAACTAAGTTGACATCTGCACCAGTTCTTGCACTGCCAGATGAAAACATTCCATATGAGGTTTACACGGACGCTTCGAAGAACGGTCTGGGTTGTGTCCTTATGCAGAACCGAAGAGTAATCGCCTTTGCGTCTAGGCAACTCAAGAGTTACGAGGAGAACTACCCAACACACGACTTGGAGTTAGCTGCTGTGGTATTTGCTTTGAAACTATGGAGACATTACTTGTTTGGAGTAACATTTAAGGTATTCTCTGATCATAAGAGCCTCAAGTACATATTTACTCAAAAGGAGCTTAACATGAGGCAGAGAAGATGGCTAGAACTCATTAAGGACTATGATATGGAGATACAATACCACGAGGGTAAGGCCAACGTGGTGGCGGATGCTCTTAGTAGGAAGTCCTTGCACAATATTCAAATGGTGGTACAACGACAAAAGCTGAGAGATGAATTTATAAACTTTGGGGTACAGCTAACGGAACATGGGGTCACTACGTTTCAAAATGATCTCTTAGGGGAGATTAAGGAGCTTCAGAGTTCGGATGAGTACCTCAAAGGGAGGTTGGAGAAAGATGGCGAATTATTCAAGAAGACTGGAGATGGTGTGATTCGCTATCAAAGTAGAGTATGTATCCCCGACAATGTTCAACTGAAAGAAAAGATACTAACGGAGGCTCATGCTACTTTATACTCTGTACATCCAGGAGGAGATAAAATGTACCAGGATCTGAAACGAGTGTTCTGGTGGTCTGGGTTAAAGAAAGACATAGCCGAATTCGTAGCTAAGTGCCTAGTTTGTCAGAAGGTAAAAAGTGAACATAAACGACCGCAGGGTAAGCTGCAACCACTACCAGTGCCGGAGTGGAAGTGGAGTTCGATATCCATGGATTTTATCGCTGGTTTACCCAGGACACCTAAGGGAAATAACATGATTTGGGTGATCGTAGATAGACTGACGAAGAGTGCTCACTTCCTACCGATGAAAGATACTTGGAAGAAGAAACAACTAGCCAATGCTTACATACATCACGTTTTGAGACTACATGGCGTTCCAGACGAAATTGTTTCGGATCGTGATGCGCGGTTTGTGTCTAGGTTTTGGTCAAAGTTACAAGAAGCCTTGGGCACAAGACTTTTAAAGAGCACTGCATTTCACCCAGCTACTGATGGTCAAACTGAAAGAACAAATCAGACGTTGGAAGATATGCTCCGAGCTTGCGCTCTACAGTTTCAAGGAGGATGGGAAGACAAGTTGGACTTAATTGAGTTCTCTTATAACAATAGCTATCAAGCGTCAATCAAAATGGCACCTTATGAGGCGTTGTATGGGAGAAAGTGTAGGAGTCCGATTTGTTGGAACGACATCAGTGAGACTGTAGTATTGGGGCTTGACTATATCCAAGAGATGACTGATCAAGTAAAGCTAATCAAAGATAGACTCAAGGCAGCTCAGGACAGACAAAAGAGTTACGCCGACAAGACTCGTAGCCATATCGAGTTTGAAAAGGATGACATGGTGTTGCTAAGAGTATCTCCTACTAAAGGTGTCATGAGGTTTGGCAAGAAAGGGAAGCTGAGTCCGAGGTTTATTGGGCCATACAAAATATTGGAACGAATTGGTGAAGTGGCCTATAAACTAGACTTACCTGCAAAGTTGGACCAAGTGCATAACGTGTTCCATGTGTCCCAGCTGCGAAAGTATGTTAGTGATCCATCTCATGTGCTTGACCCGGAAACGATCGAGTTGGATGAGACAATGACCTATGAGGAGGCACCTCTGAAAATTCTAGATACCAAAACAAGAAATACACGGCGTAACGAGACCAACATGGTCAAGGTACTGTGGTGTAACAACAACGTCGAAGAGGCCACTTGGGAGGTTGAGTCCGCCATGCGTGAAAAATACCCCCACTTATTCGACTAAGGTACTTTTGGTTCGGGACGAACCTTTCTTTTAAGGGGGATGTGAACCTTACGCGTTCCTTCTTCCTTTTTCCGTGTTTGAAGTACTGTATGAATTTCTAAATGTGCTTAATTCACTTATAAACGTGTGCGCGCTACCTCAGAAATGCATTGATGATGTATTTCTTCCTAAACACAACTCCTTGTGTGGGAGCGCATTGATGATGCACTCCCCCTTTTTTTTATATTACTATACCTCTACATTTTTACTCTTCACCTTTACTTATTCCATGTGTACCTTTGTGTACCCCAGCCCAAATCAGTAAGTAGAAAGTTGGATGTGGGACACCGACCGAGAAATGTGTGGTTATACATGAGTCTGTGTTACCTTAGAGGAGGAACCTAAATCTTCGGGACGAAGATTTGTTTTAAGGAGGGAAGTCTGTAACACCCCGTAAATTTCGGGATTATTATTTAATTAGGGTGTTACGTTTTGTGACTCATTTTAAGGTGTAGTTTCTACTGTGGGATTTAGGTATATTTACCGTTTTGGGTCACTTTCCTAATCGGGCAGTTAATTGGCGAAATTACCAAAATACCCTTACTTATTCCCTCACCTTACACTATATAAAAGAAAAAAAAAAAAAAAAAAAAACAAACCCCCTTCAAGTCGTACGCAGAAGAAGAGGAAAAGAGAAAGAAAGGAAAAGAGAGAAGAAGAGAAAGAAGGAGAAAGAGAAGAGCAGCGGCAGCAGCCACCGTCCCACCGTGCGCCGCCGCCGTGCATCCCACCTTCAGCCGCCACCCTCGCCTCCCCCTTTCCACCCACTTGGTCCTTGATCAAGTGTAGTAAGATTCTCACCCCTTTTTCCTCATGAATTTAATTAGGGCTTTTCAAATTCATGTTTAATTGATGATGTAAAGCATGAACATGATTATGGTGTTGTGATTGGCGTTGTATTCGTTGTTGTTTGGGGATTTTAAGCATGAAATTGTGAAGCTATGAAATTAGGGTTTATAAATTAGGGCTTTTGTGTTTGATGATAATTTTATGGTTAGAATTGCATGAAATTTGAAAGGATGGCTTATTATGATATGGGTAACGTGTAGTATAAATTTGGGAAGGTTTCATAATGGTTTGTTTGAATTAAACGGTTTCTGTCCAGTTCTGATTTTGCCCTATTTTGGGTGTTATTGTTGATATTTTAAGGATTTAAATGGTTGAAAACGTTGCTAGCATGTTGGGGAAGGTGTGGTGAAAGTTTGGTGCGTTTTGGGGTTCGTTTGGTTACCCTATGATCATGTTTGTTTGGGGTTGTCTTGTGGGATGTGTAGAGTGTGGGTTATGATTATAATAAGTCGCTTGAAGTTAGCTACCTTGTGATTCGTAGTAATCCGTTTTGTACTTGACACTTGTTTAGGTGGTGACTTTGAGGAAGTACCTTTCGTGGGCTTTTGATACTTTCCTAGCATTGTGAGTGTTGAAGGTAAGAACGTTGATCATCTAAGACTTGAGCATGATTGTACCTTTCGTTCCCATAAGCTCATTCGTTCGCTTCAACTATTCGTTATGCTCCTTTCATCTTTTTCACTCTTGAATCTCATATTCATGCTTGTCTTGTTTCATGACAATGCCATTACTCATTGTTGATTTTTATGTTGTTGTTTCCGGCTACGGCCGTTTATAAATCGAAAAGCGCGAGCACAAATAATGTACTCTAATGTTAAGGCAGAAGAGTATTGTACGAAAGTGAAGATAAATAAAACCCATCTAGAGGGGCGGACGTAGGAGCCGTCACCACACCACGCGGTTGTGGCTTGTGTTTGTACCTCTGATCAAGGTAGTATTGTGGGTCGGAGATCAGCTACCGAACCCCCTAATAGACTTCCTCCTAGAGGTGGTTTCGTCCTACCGGCCCTCTAGCGAGGGGTGTGCACACTCGAGTCGTTAGGTTGCGTTACTTGTAACTCTAGATGCGGTAGTCTTGGGGTAGGACCCTTGGCTTGTCTTTAGGGACCTCTCGGAGGCCCTCGATGATCGTATTTTGCTGTTCAGAGTTTTGAGGTGTAAGAATATCAGTTTTCGCTGTTTGGCACTTTTCTGCCGGTTTCTGTGTTACACCTGAATCGTGCCCAGTTCTTCGTTGACTTAAATTCTTGGCGTAGTTTGTTCAGTTATTTGTAGCTACGCGCCATTTTAAGGCGCGTATCTTCTTTTCTTTTTGTTGCTCTTTCCTCTTACTCAGCCTGTGCTGACGTTCTTTCTGTTTGGGTTTGTCCCTACCCTATTCTGGGGCCTGTGTCATTGTTATGATGGCGCAGTTGACAGGTCTTGAAGGTGATTGCTTGTTTTTGCTTGAAGGTCAACGCATGACATGGGGATCTAGAATAATTCGTCAAACATTTGGATTTTTAGGAACGATTGTAATTTGTTTCTTCTGGTTTGTTTTTGGATTGTAAACTTAACTACAAGTCTTCCGCTGACCGTCGTTGTTTCTTTCAGAATTTTGTTTTGGTAAGCCTTGTCGTTGACTTGGTGGTCAACGGCGGCATAACAGCCCTTTATTTTCTTGTTTAAGTTTGTCGAAAATTTAGGGTTGTTACAGAGTTCAAAGAATGGAAAATTCTCACAACATTTATTAACCAAAGTCCATACTTTCATAAAATTGTGATTTAGACGTGACACGGCATAATTAGTCATAACTTTCATTTTGTATATCAGAAAATTAATACATATAACTCATTAAACCTATTTTTGAAATTTTAATCTAAAATGAGTTCCATTATACATATGTTTGATAGAAATGTATTAATCAGTAGTCATCGAAAACATATATCATTATATTTGTTTCGAAATGTATCTCAATTTGAGATACATTTACACATTTTTATGATATGCAAAACAATTAAATTATTCCGTATACATATAGTAGAGATTTGTTTTTTAAAAAAATAAAAATGTTTAACGAGAGTCCAAAATAAGAGAAATGGTGAGAGAGTCCCAAGAATGAAAGATTCTCACAACATTTATTAGTCAGACTCCATACTTTCATAAAATTGCAATTTGCAAGTTATTTAAATGTGACACGACATAATTAGTCTTAAATTTCATTTTATATATCATAAAATTAATACATATAACTCATTAAACCTATTTTAAAATTTAATCTAAAATAAGTTTCATTATACATATGTTTGATAAAAATGCATTAATTAGCAGTCATCTAGCGAAAATTGCAAAAATGATAGTGGCTATTCGTAAACTAAACTCAACAAACAAAATATAAACACTACATCTGACTATCGAATAAACATGTTAAACGTGGAACTTTTGTATAATAAGAATTATCATACACAATATAATATGTGTACCGTGCAACACACTTGTGAAAGATTTGAAATGGAATTTAAATATATGTTTATTTTTTTATATAAAAAAATAAAAATAAAAAAGATCGTTGAAGAGCATAGAGAGAGTCTATCATTTGAGAAATACTCAAAGAGTTTAGTTTATGGTGAAAGAGCGAAAAAGAAGAGTCAATCATTTAAAAACTACTCAAATAGTTTAGTGTATGGTGAAAGAGCAAAATGAAGAGTCCATCATTTAATAACTACTCAAAGAGTTTAGTGTATGGTGAAAGAGCAAAGTGAAGAGTCCATCAGTTAAGAATTACTCAAAGAGTTTAGTGTATGGTGAAAGAGCAAAAAATGAGAGGATAAATTACACAGTTAATTATTAACCATTCACACTATATTATAGAAACACTGTAACACTACGGAATATGGAAAGTGGTTTATGGAGTTGATTTGTCCCACATTGGGAAACTAAGGCTCATATGATCAGTTTATAATAGATTCCTACCGTATTATTGTGTACACCCGAGAGTACGTACTCTCGCTTCTCGTGTTGTGTACTTTAACATAGAAATTGATGTACTTTTACTCTAATTTAATGTACTTTAAGTACAATTTTGTGTATTTTTTGTTAAAACGGTGTAAATTTACTTATCAAATCATTTTCGTATAGTTTTGCTAATATTTATAGTATTTGGAAGTATAAGTATGTAGAATAGTACAAAGATGTACACGATCTTGAAGTACAAAGATGAAAATATCGATTATCAATTCATTAGAGTCTCTTAATGGGTGAAAAATGCTTACGTAAATAGGTTAGAACCTTAAAATATCAATGCAAAGTTTTATTAATCTATCTTGATTGCAAATGACTAAAACTATATATGAATTCACAAAAATACATAAAATATCCACTAAAGTACATGCAAAACTTGCAAAAGTACATTAAAAGCAAATTCGGGAGTACATAGTCTCGAGAGTATGATATACATGCTGCCATCATACTACCAACAAGGCATTCACCTTTTAGAGCTCAAGCGAGGATTTATGGGCTTATTGGTGACTTCCCATCTTATTGGGTTGTGTTGCGACGTATGATGGATCGGGCTGTTACAAACACGGTATGATTGATGATACAATTGGTTAGTGTATCAGAAACTTTTGAAACATATATCATTTTATTTGATTTAAAATGAATTTCAATTTGAGATCCATTTATACATTTTCCGATAAGCAATGCTTAATGATTGCAATCGACTTTATATACTATATTTATTAAAAAAATGGGTTTTTGAAGATTATAGATAATAAATGTTGTTTGTATAGTTTAAACATGAACAATCTAGACAACTTTGTATTTTTTTTTTTAAATTGATCAAGATTTTAAAATACATGTAAGCAACATCATAACAATTGCTATGAATTATTTTTATTGAAATGATAGCATAGTTTGTTATAAACATAAAAATCATTAAGAATGATATAATATTTGAACCGTGCAACGCACAGGCTTAAAACTAGTTTAATTTATTTTACGGGTTTTATTCTAACTACTGAATAAACTTAAAATTGAGCTATGACATGGAGTTATCAATTATCATCATGTTCTATATCGACGCGTTCTTTTTTAGGTGAAGTAGGGTATTGTTTGGTTCAATTTAATAAAACGGTGTATTTTAATAGTTTCAGCACGTTTCACTAAATCAGATGATATCAGATTACACGTTTATGTCGAGGGTTTTACGTTGGCAGTCTCTATCGACTATAAATGTTTACTGAATTTTGACGTTCTTATTTGAAATTACCATGTTAAGTTTACATGGTTTGTTTGAAATCATTTCAGTTTTACATTTTACTCGAATTACACAAAATGGTCTCCGATGGCTATAGTAGAGGATATGGAAGTCGATGGTATTATGGCGATATTGTGAATTATGGCCGAATTAGATTAAGTGTGAATGTATTTAGTGGTTAACATGGTGACTTGTAAGTTGTAACTAGTCGTAATAGTGTAGTCCCAAATTCTTAACAGGCTAATAGGCTATGCACATTCATTTTCATTTACGCAAATTTTCGATAGTATCTTTGAATTCCATCCTCAAAATCTCCGAACAATAAGTATGAAACTGATAAAACGAACTTAAAGTATGTTTGGGAATGAGAACTTTTATATCAAGTCTAGATTTGACCCAAATCACATGTTTGACAAGTCTAAAAATTTGTGAATTTGGATTCGCATCAAATTCATATAATTTGAAAAAAAAAAAAAAAAAAACATATTTAAACCAAATACGAACCGGACTCTCATTTGCAAATCCTACTTCCCAAATAAACAATTTGTATTAAAGACTACAATCTCAAATGATGGATTTAAAAAATGATAACCAAAATGAAATAGTATAGTTTCCAAATGCTACTTTATTACAAATGAACCTCCACAGAGCTTGATCTAGAGGAATAAGCCCTCACCCTGTTTGCTATTATCAAATTGAGAAGCAACTGATTTAAAGGAGAAAATTGTCAATTGTCGGTAAGGGCCAGAAACTTGGACATAAGTTCGATTCGAGCTTTCGATATGCTAGCTCCGAGTACAAGGTCATACCTAAGTATCAAACTAGTAACGAACAAGGTTATGGTGGTCGAATCAAGCTCCCGGTCGTCTTGAAAGGATGACATTTGAGACGCTACCTCAAGTACAGGCTGCACTCTATCCAAACGTTCAATTAACGTTTCATACTCAACAGTGTCATTCATTTCCACCACGGACTGGAGTAGAGGACGCCGCATTTCTTCGGAGCATCCCATTTCTCGCATTGTGCTATCTCCCTTAGTACACATATGATTAAATTGCTCAACCATCGACGCAATTGAGTTAGAAGGGGCCGGGGCAATGAATGATGACTCTCCACAAAACTTCCGTAAGGAAGTAAGGAACTGTTGGTAGTCAGTTCCTTTACCAGGCTCAATAAAGTACGCCATAAAATCTACTAGGTACTGCATCATCTGTTCCACCTCATCCACCTCTGCTCGAGACAAAAAGAGCTTCACCAGATCAAAATAACCTCTACGATCAGAGAAATTTGTAATAAAATTGGATGTCCTCGCAAGGTCGAGAAAATATAGATATTTGGCTATGGGTCTGTTTGCTACAGCATTAGCTTTTAGCATCGTAGAAGCAGATATCATAACAACCTGCATGGAAACAAGAATCAGATTGCAATCGAAGTATATGATTAGAGCATACCCACACAGTATATTATGACAGTAACTTCAACCAATCCTTCCTATTGTCTGGCTAGAACTAATGTCTTAATTTTTCACCAAGAAAAGTAAACTGTTCTATAAGCAGAATGAGCAATGTACTCTTATGAGACACACAGACAGCAGTGCTACTACAGCACATCTAAGATCACTGGTAGCTAATACGAAGCTACGGTCTGTAGATTTAAAGCTATTCATGACGTCTTAGTGGCCAGGTTCTTACATTAGACAACCAAATATACACTAAACGATTGTTGTCATAACAAAAAGAAGTGTAATTAACTAGAAACAATGACAAATAGGCTGTCTCAGATGCCGGGAACAACGGCTACAACAAACTTGAGTAGGCATATCTATAAGATATAACCAAATTTGGTAATAAATTACCTTTGCAAGGAGAAACTGAGCGTCTGTATTTCCTGCTATGGCAGACCTCGCAACTAGTCCTCCCACTTCCTGTAATTGTTCAAATAGGCGTAGGAGGTTTGGGACCATTGGGTACCTGAAACAAGTATTCAACGGACTTGAATTTCACTTAAAATACACACGCGTATATATGAAATACTAAATTCACTATTTCACTATATGAGGCTAGACAGAAAATTCGATTCAACCAGTGAGTCTGTGATAGGATAGAACAAGCCTTAGGAAGCTCGACAAAACACCAGAGACATGCAACGCGTGTCATATGTATATACCTGAGCCGATATCCAAGAAACATTTCTGAGAAAGAAACTGCCTTTAACACATCTCGGTCTTCAGAAAATTGCTGAAAAGACTTGGACCTGTAAACATATAAAAGATGATCAACCAGACTTGGATAATGTCAGTGCCATAACTTCTCATGAAACAAACAATGGTGGTTGTTTTATCATACGAGATTCAGAGACATATAATAGATCAAAATAATATCTAATCCCTAGGGTGATGTCACATTATCTCTTACACAGCAAATACTCTTGCGACAGTACGTGCTCCCCCAGGTTCCTCGGCAACACGGGTAACAATGTGTCTTTTGACATCTTCAGGCAGATTCTCAATTCCTCCAAGATCTGCCATGACTTCTGTTGAAATAATGGCTGTAGAAGGGACAAAGTTATCACATATAAGACCAGACTAGAATCTCCACATTACGTACATGGGCATTCAAAGTTCGGATAAATAGGGCATCAACTGATGTCCACTTTTTTAATACATGCCCTTAGAACTAAGCAGATGGCTTACCAATAAATGGATAAATTTAAGTCCCTTCATTATGAGAGATTTATACAAAATGCAATATATGTCAT
Source organism: Spergularia marina (assembly GCA_963680865.1). NCBI lineage: Eukaryota > Viridiplantae > Streptophyta > Magnoliopsida > Caryophyllales > Caryophyllaceae > Spergularia > Spergularia marina. The sequence continues at coordinate 24,746,582 of OY804548.1, read as the reverse complement.
CTTTGAGTCCAGATAAACCCTTTTAAGCCTACATGAAAAGGTTTGCTAGTAATTTCTTTAATTTCCCAAACTTCACTCACGGTAATTAGAGACATACATGGTAAATCTTCAACATACAGAATAACTGACAAAAGAAGCACTATTTTAGTCAATGCCTTCGAAGCTCCAGATTGTAAATCTATCCATCTCCTTTACACAGCAGTAGAAAATATTCTTCTATTTGTCACATAACATGACCAAAAAAGGAGCATAACCAATAAACAATAAGGCCTCATTGGGATACCCTCTAATTCTATAATTAAGGAATTCATTTCTCTAGCAATTGAATTTTCTTGGGGTTGTTTGGATGCTTCTTGTTTACAAGTAAAGAAAATGAACCAAATGAAGCATAGCTGCATAAGACTTTAAATCTCAATGAAGCAAAGCCTCGGAAATCACTTACTCATCTCTCCCCCCTATGGTCACTAACAATTCCTATGGTATAAAATACAAGAAATGACTCCTTTACCGTCTAATTAGTTCTCTCGTACTCATATCTGGTTAGCTATTTAACATGAATAGAGGGTAAAGTAGTCACTTGAATAACTAACATGGGAATTGTAGTAGGGTAACCAAACAAAATATGGGAAATGAATTCCAAAGAACTCTAAGTTCCTCATGATTACCAAAATACTCAAGGCAAGTTCCTAGGAATTTATCATAGGAGCTCATTTCATGGAAAATTCAACTTCCCGTTAAAATTTATTTCTCATGTTATCTAAACGAGCACCAAATTTCATAGCGGGTACGATCAGACAAAGATATGGATGATTAATCATTCTTGACATAGCAAAGCAATCATGCAAGATACAGGTTGAATAGAAAATTGACAGATATTCAGCACATTTAAGTTTAATTTGGAAGCCCCTCCATAGAATCTTCAGTTACAGGCCAAGACCTAAAAGATGAAATAAGTACTCTTTAATATTATTGTTTTTCCCTATTTGCTTGCTACATAGAGCCTGTGAGTAATACAGGGCAATCTTGACATTTACGAGTGATTAACGGACACTAAGGCTTAACATTGGTCTATTAGGTAAGTAAATCAAGCATTATAATTTTATGGCCCAAGCGACAGTAAACTCTATGTAAACCTAAATGTCTAGAAAAATAGATTCGTTAGATACGCGCTGTCACGCTGAACACTAATCCATATGGAATTTATCAAAAGTTTTTAGGCTCTTATTCTTTCAAAAAATAGTTCTTAGGCTATTAGCAAAGTTTGAACCTTCCGTTTCACCAGAGATATGCTACATCAAAATCAAATGGATTAAGCACATAAAATGTCATAATGACGTATATGTCATCCTACATCATCAGACAAAAATTACAAGAGTCAACTTTACACACTATTAATATCCAATCGAAGACCTCAGTCAAGAATGTCCGTTGAATTTCGCATTAGTTAGCACATTCGAAATGGTCAGAATTGAGATTTAACCTTTAATAAGTGACAACTTTTAAGCAATCACTCCTTAAGCCCTTGGACATGTATTTAACATTGTGGACAGTATGAATCAAAATCAATTAATGTGCATGAATATCTAATATCACCTCACGTACAGTTCCACACTAAGAACTTTGGAAAGGCTTTGGAGACTTCAGTGACAAGTAGCGAAAGCCAACAATAACAAATGCACACAAGCACGAGCATAGCCACAAATACAGTGAAATTTCATGTAGAAAGTTTAGATTAAACTCAACTTTTCATTCCTAACTCAAGAAAAGTTCAACACAAGTCAGATCAGGTTCATTTAATGATTGAAAACTAATGATGCATAATTTAAAGACGTTTACCGATCAGAAGATTCTTTGTGGAGTTCAACGATACAGGGAAAGCAATAAAGCATGAGCACACACAAGCGCACAACCACACACAAATCCAGATAGATTTTCATACGCAAATTCATATATCCTGAAGGATGAGACTAAACTCAATAACTACTTCTGTTTTCACTCTTAAGTAAAACAAAGTCAACCACACGTCCGATCAGTTCGAAATAATAAAACTACAAGCATTTAAAAGTAACGCCTTACTGACGGACAACTTCTTTTATCATGCCTAAGACCCATTGTAATTGACAGTAAATAGGAATCATTTCTGTCATCTAACAACTACGAAGTGTATTCTTATATTCATTTAAAAAAAAAAAAGAGAGTGTATTATATGACAAACCTAGCAAAGAACACTACTTTAGATGCAAAATAAAACCACCAGAATCCAAAAACTGATCACTTGACAGAATAATTGATGGAGCAAATTTCTATCTGCTATTGAAGATAACAGCCAACAAAGCATCTAGGAGTCATTACGGTTATCATTAGCCCAATGCCAAACGAGGCCCTCACTCCAAGAAAGGTTCATTTGTGTGTTCATATGGTTCAAGGAAAATCTTCAACGAACAGAACAGCAGAATCATTTTATAAGTCATTTACTACTACATTCCAGATTGTAAGTTAGCCTATCTCCATTATATGACAATGGAACAGAACTTCTGAACACTAAGTGCCATAGCAGGCAGGATTAGATCGACAAATCACCTATAAATATCACTAGAGAATATTTCTGGTGTCTTGTTCTGACGTATCCAGTTTAAAATATGCATGATTATTTTTTATTCAAAAAGCACAGAAATGATAAGAATAGAACTAGTAAAGATAAAGCTTTGTAGCTCAGAAGAGTTTTAGAGAAGTTATCCTAGATAACTAATAGGTGTAGTTGTGGTTTTATTTGCGGGTAGCACTCTGCTATCCCTTGGAAAGGCTTGTAACCAGATTTGTTTCTTTGCAAAAAAGAAAGAAAGAAAGAAAAAAGTACAGTAATCAAAGTAGACACAGGTTAAGAAGAATCGGAAAGTTTTCTATTCATTTAGGACTAGTTTAAAAACACCTCCTCACAATTTGCTGAGACATTATAGGCCAAGACCTAAAAAAGGGGCACAAGTATCCCTCTAGTATTGCCCTCTCCCATTTGTTTGCTACAGCCAACTAGGGAGAGAGAACGCTTTTGATATTTAAGGAAAAACAAATATCACAATTTAACATTGGTTTGATAGACGAAGCCAATCAAGCATTAATTTTAATAGCGTAGGGAACACGGAAAAATTACGTAACCTAGATGTGTCAAACGATAAATGTCTCGATGAACCTAATCGAGATGTAGTCTATCAAAAGTTCTTAGGCTCTTAGCATGAACCTTCAGTTTGAGCTAAGTTGGTGGCTGAAAGCCTCTAGGGCCAATGGGCCACAATGAGGCTACATAATAATTGAATGTTTTAAGAACAAAAACTGGTGTACATGGCTATCCCTATATCAGACAGAAATACAAGAATAAACCTAGACAATATTTGAATCTGATTGACCTTAATGAGATTAGGTTTAACATCTAACAAGTGACTGATTTTATATGATCACTCCTTGAGACCTTGCATATCTATTTAACATTGTGGACTGTATGAATTAAATGAGCAGTCCGATTTCTGGGAAAAGGGTAGGCATGGTACAGTTTCTAGAACACAAAAGAACTCTGTGTAAATCGAAATCAGAATATCTGCATGAACAACTGTTTGAAATCGCGAGGCTCAGATTCTTCTATCCACACTAAAACATTGAAAAGGCTTTGGAAACCTCGGAGAATATAGTGATAACCAATAAATAGTGAATGCGCACATGCAGGTCAAGAACACAGGTAAAAATTCATACTTTCATATACATTTTTTTAGATAACCTTTTCATATATATTTCATATAGGTAGATTGAGTAAAACGTAACTGTTACTCCAGTTTTCATCCCTAAGAAAAGAGAAAACATATACAAGCCAAATCAGGTTCACATATTGAAAACTGAACTCTATGATGCATAGCCATTTAATGATATGAAATTTTTTGTAGATCATGCCTCACACCCAAAGTAATCCTCATGTTTCTCTTCCCATTAACTACACTGAAAACGCTTTGCAGAGCTTAGTGAAATTCATGAAAACCCATGAATTGGTGAACACACACACACACACAAAACAAAATAGAGTTATATAAGCATATCCATGAAAAGGGTCTAGTTCAATTATTACTCCTAAATCAAACAAAGTCAAGCCCGAGTCAGATATGATTCAAATAATGAAAACTACAAAAGCGACCCCTCACTGTCTTGACAATTCTTTGTAAATCATGCCTAAGAACCAGTTTAATCCTCGGTATGATTTTTGTTATCCAACAACTACGAAGCATATAATTATAAGAGAAACTAGCAAAGAATACAGATTTAAAAGCAGAATAAAACTATAAGTCTACAACCATCAAAAGCATGATCAATTGACAGAAAAACTGAAGGAGCAATTTTAGATCTGCTATTGGAGATCACAACCAGCCTAGAAAAACTCCTCAAACTATTTGACACCGAAAAACTAATCAAGCCACCAATAAATTTGTATGAATTTTCTAATCAATTATCAAAATAAACATTACCAAATACTGATACAACACAGGAATCGAAACGAATGACAAATAAGCAAATGTTCCACGGATGAAGTGCTTAAAAAAAATAACACGACAGAGCCTCACATTACTGATTTCGAAAATTCAGGAGATCTTCAAGAAACCGCTTCTTCGGAGAGTTCTCTCTATAGTTTACTCCTTAGCCAAATAATGTCTTATTAAACTGAACTGCAACTCTGCAAGTCCAATTTAAAAACCCTAAAACTGTTTAGTTATGTTATCCCCTTTTATCCTATGATTTCTTACCTAGATTGTCGAGCCTAAGATGATATTTGCAAGTTCATATTGCCAACGTTCTAAATTTAAAAGATTTCATTTGTAATATGGGTTTCTGGGTAGATTTGACTCATACATCACATTATACACAAAGCTAGGTGGGGTGTATCTAGGAATCTTCACGCTCCAAACAAGGCAAGGGAGGGTGCATATGATGAAATCAAATTCTTCTTTTTCTGTCTATTTCTCTTAAGGTAATAATTGGTTTGTCTCTAAATATGCTCCACGCATTGATTGTTGTGGCTACTGTAGCTCAGTAGCAACAATTAAGTCACGAACTGGATCAAAGGAGGTGGACCTCATACACTCTTTTAAGAATTTATATGCAAAGCAATAATTTAAGCAGTAGGAAAGGTGCTATAGCTAAAGATTGATACGTTGAAGATGTAGCTGGTAATAATATTTTGAACATATTAGTACACCACACATTTGCGTGAAGCAAATGGAACAACATGACGAGCACATAACTGATCAAATATATTGGAAGAAATAATAATAAAAACGAACAGAAGACGAGCAAAGATTAATTTGTTCTTCACCTGACATAGACATTGACATCTGTCTTTAAACCACCAGGCACCATATCTGTTACAACTTCTTCGAATCATGTTGTAATCGATTGCAACTAGCAGGAACTTCGTCAGCAGCTGGAAACAATCTAGAATCAAAATAGGGAGACCACATCAGTCAACACCCATGCTCAATAAAAATGCTCAATAAGCTCAAGATTTATCTGAATATTGACTAGGGAGCTTTACTATGCTCGTAAATTGGTACAGTAAGTTCGCATTTCACCTAGTCTATATCTACAATTATTCATGGAGTGGTTTGGTCACTAACACCCGTTATAGGAAACATATGAACTATAACAGTATCATAAATTTTTTCGATCAAGTTGCCATTCATGATCCTCTGTCATGTTCACGAGTCCTAGACCATGTTGTATTTCAAGATCACTTGGTTGTAGTCTGTCTCAGAAGATTGTTAGAAACCCAAAACAAATATTGTGTCCTTAATACCAATATTTCCTTATCACATCATAGATTGGTTTCAAAGCTACCAAATGATGCAAGATTTTGGGAACTTAGTATAACCATCTTGATAATTTCCTCAACCTTTGATTACAAAATAATTATTTCCATTTCTGACCAGAATAGCGATTTATAATTTGCTTTTATCATTTCTACGGCTAGTATAGCCAAGCTAGTTTTAGACTAATCACCTCATATCTTTAAACAAGCGGTGTCTTCACTATTCTTGACCTCTAAGTGACGCTTTGGACTTTGAATCATACAAATCTTTCACAAATTTCAAACAACATGCAAATCCCATCGTCTATTCTAGTGCATTTACTCTGTCTCACATTCTCACTACAACAAATGCCTCAAAGGCTATCGTCTATGGCAAAGGTAAAAGGGGTCAGATCCACGCATCCTTATGTGTTGAAAACATACTATTGATATAGTAATGTACCCTCGTTCTCTCTTCTCGGCTTCCATTTATTCTTGCTCAGAACCTAACAAGATCCTAGCTAAAGTATTACACGTCACAGATCACCTTATACTAAACCAATCCAACAACGACAACAATTTTACGAGGGTTATCATGACACCAATCTTCTTCTTATTTGTTTTTTTGCATTACAAGATGTGTGGAAATAAGAATTGAACCCTGGACACTTGATACGATCAATGATCCAACCAATTAAGCTAAGATTGTTAGTTAACAGGTTTTGTCCTTCTTAAGGGTCATGGGTTACCAATTTACCACCCTGTGGCGTATCTAAATACAAGTTTAGACCCCCAAAAGTCCCGGAAAAAAGATTCCTAAAACAATTTCACCCTCCTAAGATGGTACTTACCCAAGTATAATTTGATCATATTTTCCAGCAAACCACACAAAGGGACAGTTCAATATGAACAGGTTTTAAAACCTTACAAAATATAATTTACATTATATTCTATCAGTATCCAGAGTTCCGACCCCCAAAAGTCTCGGAAAAAGACCAAATTTTTTGATTCCTTAACAATTCCACCCTCCTAATGTATACTAGTAATGTACTAATGTATTACTCCACATATCTTGAATTCTAAATTTTGCGTATATAATTTGGTCCATCAACCAAAACTTTCTGAATACGCCACTGGAAAGAAGTCGAGGACGACCTTACCAAATGAACTACCTGCTAGCACATTATTTGCAGTACTAGGGAACATGATTAGGCAATGTAAACACAGGATAGATTACAAATTACAAATAAATATAACAAAACTTAATAAAAAAAATTGAAATCACCAATAATCAGAGCAGTGTAAACAAAGAACTTACCAAAACCCAGAATGTTCCTATAAAAGGCAAGTACCCCCACCATAATTTTGCCACCAACCCATCATAATTCTGTGTTGATCTTACGAGAGATATAATCTCAGAGAAGGGTAGGCAACTGACATTGTGGTTAAACTCCAAGTGTCGACCACCCCTAGGTGTTTTACAAGAAATGCGGGTCATGCACGGTGAAACCCTTACTCGCTCCTATATTCTATTCAATCGTTTATGTTGAGCCGGGTTTTGTGAGAGGAACGCATGCTCAACGTAAACAATTGAATGAAATGAAAGGAGTATATAAATTGCATTCTCCCTGGGTACCAACTCAAACGCCTCATGTAAAAAGCGATCCCATAATGAGAAAAATGTGCACACTACTCAGTTAATCAAAGTTTTAAAAAAATTACATGGTAAGTTAGAAAAAACTTTAATCTAAGTCGCTACATAATTTTTTGAAACTTTAGTAAACCGATTAGTGTGAACAGAGGGGTATTTTGAGGATGTGGCATTTGAGATGCGCTTCCTAAATATATTTTTACCTCCTCTTTGTGAAAGAAGCATGAATATTAATTTCTAGAATATAAAAACTACTACCTAAAATGGTATAGGTTATTAGGAAAAATACGATATTCAAGGCTGTAGTGATTTTTTTTCTTCATCAAAGAACAATTGATTCAAAATGGCTAGTCAAATGTCAAAACTCATAAAGAATTCTAGTTAGCCCACTATAAACCCTAACCGAGTCGCATCAAGCTCAATATGAATTCAGTAGAAACACCCTCCTCCATGGTACATGCACATGTATTAGTATTACATAGAAAGAATCGAAGCCTCGACCTTAAAATTGAGGAAGTGAAAGCTCGACCTTGACAATTTTTTTATTTTTTTTAACCGAGGTTTAATAAACAAATTGCAGATAATGAAAAAGTCATAAAAAACACTCACTAGCTATTTATATTTCAAATCATGAAGGACTAAATAACAACTTATCAACAAAAGAAATAAGAGACTTTAAATAGGTCATGCACTCGTGTTCTTTGATGGAACTCAATCTAATAAAATCTCTCTGATCACCAACAGTCGCCATCAAAGAGTGAAGAGAACTGTCCAAAGGAGAAAATTGCTAACTCTAAGAATGGACCAAAAACTTGGACATAAGTTGAGTTCGAGCATTTCCAATACTAGCTCGTCTCTCAAGGTCCCTCCTAAGCACGGACACCAAAAAGAGCAAACCGTCGATAGTCACACGAATGTCATCATCCATGTCTCGATCCGATACATTTTCCCATCCTACCTTCAGTACAGGCGCCACTGTATCCAAACGTTTCATTAACATGTCATGCTCAACATTGTCGTCCATTTCCACCAAGGATTGGAGTAGAGGATGCCGCAGTTCTTCAGAGCATCCGATTTCCTGCATTGTGTTGTTTCCCGTAACACACAAATGATTAAATCTCTCCACAAAGCATGCAAGTGAGTCAAAAAGCAAAGACAGTGATTCCATTTCACAAAACTTCGATAAGCAAGCAAGGAACTGTAGGAAGTCAGCTTCCTTTCCAGGCTCGAGAAAGTACGCCACAAAATCTTCTAGGTACTCCTTCATCTGTTTCACCTCTTTTAACTCTGCCCGAGACAAAAAGAGCTTCACCAGATCATAATACATATTACGATCAGAGAAATTTGTTATGAAATCGGATGTTCTGGCAAGGTCGAGGAAATATTTATTTCCAGCTGACGGACTAAGTATTACCAAATGAGTATTTAGCAAGGTCGAGGCACATATCATAACAACCTGCGTGGAAACTAGAATTAGATTGCAATTTAAATATGACTAAAGCAAACCCACGCAGAAAAGTGAAATTAAGTTGAGCCAATCCAATCTATTATCTAACTAGCACCGTTCTCTGAATCTGTACGAAAAGCAAAGTATTTCATAAGCAGAAAGGAAATGCAAAGTGCTCATACGAGCCACTGCCACATCTAAGATCACTGATATATGTATAATGTATGAGCTAAGCTAATGCGAAGCTGCGGTATATGTAGATTTAAAGACATTCATGACGTCTTAATGACAGGATATGTACTCAGAAGAATTCAAGTCCAAAAACTAGTACAATGACAAAGACGTTCTTCGGTGCAGTTAATATTGGAGGATCTAATCTAATGATATTCCCGATATCTCACATATCCTCCAATAGTTAACAACAGCCGTTATGAACTTCAGTAGGCACATCTATAAAATGTTTGATGATCAAATTTGGCAATGGGGTTACCTTCGACATCAAAAACTGAGCGTCTGTATTTCCTGCTTTGGCAGACCGAGCAACTAGTCCGCCAACTTCCAGAAGCTGTTCAAGTAAGCCTAAGACGTTCGGGTACCTGAAACAAATATTTATGGAAATAAAATTTCAAATAAATTACACACGCGTATATATAATATACTATATCCATTATAATGAAGCTAGTTGTAACAAAAAAAAAAAAAAACTATAATAAACCTGGTAAGAACAATCAATATAAACATGGAGTATGTGATAGAATAGAACAAAGTCTAAGGAAGCTAGGCAAACACATGACTGACGATTTGACATGCAACATATGGCGTATCCGCATACATACCTGATCCAATATCTTGTGAACAATTCAATGAAGGAAACTGCCTTTAAGACATCTCTATCGTCAGAAAAATGCAGAAAACTTTTGGACCTGGAAACACATAAAAGATCATTAACCAGACTTGGACAAGTCAGTTGCCATAGATTCTCATTAGACACACCAAGGGGGTGGTTTAATAAGGTGATATTCAAACTCATTAAAAGATCAAAACTATCTCCAGTCTCTATGTTGATCTCACATTGAATTATCACTTACACTGTAAATAATTTAGCAATATCACTTGCTCCTTCGGGTGGTTTAGCTACACGGAGCATGATTTCTTTCATAGCATCTTGAGGCAAATTCTCGATTCTCATACGGTGTGCCATGACTTATGTTGAAATAATGGCTGTAGAAGTGACAAATTTATCACATATAAGACCAAATTAGTATCGACATTACAAACATGATGATTCAGAGTTGCGGATACTAAGGGCATTCAGAGTTGCAACATTAATTGATGTCCACTTTCATAATCCATGTACAGAACAACAGCAAAATAAGATAAATGGATAAATTTAAGTGACATAATTTTGAGTCAGATAGCAAAATGCAAAAAGCCAATATGTCATATTCCTCGACAGTGTTCAGACTTCAGACACACCGCTGTAAGCCTACATGAAACCTTTATTCCTTTTTCTTTGTGATATAGATGGTAAATCTTCAACGTACAGAACAACAGCAGATCAGAAGCATTTTGTTAGTCATTGGCTCCTAAGTTCCAGAATATAAGTTTGTCTAACCTCCTTTACACAGCAGAATAAAAAGTCATTCATCGCCACATCAACTGACTAACAAACGAACATAAATTTTGAAAAACCAGTTTCGCAGCAGGCAGAATTAGACGACCAGCCTATATATATTAGTAAAGAATAAATTCCAATTAATGTGTTCTAACTCACAGTTCATATTGATTAATCAATCTTGTCAATATTGTTAAGTCATCTAGGGCTATATTAATACTGCAGGTTAAGACCTAAAAGAGAAAAGAAGTAATCCTCAGTGATAATGTTCTCCCTTATTGCTTGCTGCAGGAAGCTTGTGCATTATACATGATTCTGAAAACTAGGAAATAAGTGCGCCCTTTAGCACTGGTTTGTACGGAAAGCTAATCATGCATTTATATCTTCATAACGTATGGAACACGTAACCTCTACATAAACCTAAATGTGTCAAACAATGACTTGGTTTAGATATATTTAAGCACTCTATGTCTCCTGGAATGCTATCTATCACAAGTTCTTAGGCTCTTAGAGAATTTTGAACCTTCAATTTCAGTTAAGTTTGTGGTTGAAAGGTCTAAAGGGTCTTGAATTTTCGGCCATAGAACTTTTAAAAGAATAAATTACGGGCAGAATGTTTTTCGACTCACGAAGTATTGAGGTTTACATCCCACAGTGACAGCTTGTATGTGAGGGACTGTTTGAATAAAAATCAGCAGCCCGCTCTTTGAGGGAGCATATGCATAACATAGTTTCATGACCAGAGATGAAATCAGTATAAACAAAAACTTTTCAAAATCACCTCAAGTTTCTCTACCCATGGTAACAACGACACAACATTGAGAAAGCATTATCTCAGCAACATTGATGAAAACAATTGAACAATTAACGCACACAAGCATGTGGAACGGGTACACACACACATACAATTACATATGAATTTCATGCACGAAGATTGGATTAAGCCCACCTTTTTCTTCAATTTCACTAAAAAAGCAAAAAATGTTACGAACGAGCCAAATCAGGAACTTGTCATGTAAACAACAAACGTGTAATCAATTATCAGAATAAACACTACCAAATACCGATACAACACAGGAATCGAAACGAATGACAAATAAGCAAATGTTCCACGATAGAGCCTCACATTACTGATTTCGATGATTCTTTAGATCTTTAAACGTAACTATTACAGAGTTAAACGTAACTGTTACTCCAGTTTTCATTCCCAAGAAAAGAGAAGCCATATACCAGCCAAATCAAGTTCACATATTGAAAACTGAACTGTATAATGTATAGCCATTTAATGATATGAGAATTTTTTTGTAGATCATGCCTCAAACCCACAGTAATCCTTAGGTTTCTCTTCCCATTAACACTGAAAACGCTTTGCAGAGTTTAGCGAGATTCAGGAAAACCCATGAAATAGTGAACGCACACACACACAAACCAAGATAGAGTAACATAAGCATATCCATGCCGAGGGTCTAGTTCAATTTTCACTTCTAAGTCAAACAAAGTCAACCCCGCGTCAGATATGATTCAAATAATGAAATCTACAGAAACACGATTTAAGACCCCTGACAATTCTTTGTACATCATGCCTAAGAACCATTATAATCCTCAGTATGATTTTTGTTATCCAACAACTGCACAACAATGAAAGCATAATTATAAGAGAAACTACAAGTTTACAACCATCAAAGCATGATCAATTGACAGAAAAATTGAAGGAGCAATTGCAGATCTGTTATTGGAGATGACAACCAGCCTAGCAAAACTTCTCCAACTTTTTGACACCAAAAAACTAATCAAGCCACCAAAACATTCGTATGAATTTTGTACTAAAAAATCAGAATAAACATTACCAAATACAGATTCAACACAGGAATCGAAACGAATGACAAATAAGCAAATGCTCCACGGATGAAATGCTTAAAGAAATAACACGACAGAGCCTCACAATACTGATTTCGATGATTCAGGAGATCTTGAACAAATCACTTCTTCTGAGAGTCCTCTCTATAGTTTACCCCTTAGCCAAATAATGTCTAATTAAACTCAACTGCAACTCTGGAAGTCTAATTTAAAAAAAACCCTAAAAATTGTTTGATTATGTTATCCCCTTTTATCCTTTGATATCTTACCTAAATGGCTAAATTGTTAAGCTCAAGATGATATTTGCAAGTCCATATTGCCAACATTCTAAAATTTATAAGATTTCAATTGTAATATGGGTTTCTGGGTACATTTGACTCATACACAAAGTTAGGTGGGGGTGTATCTAGAAATCTTCAATATCATAACTATCGTAATGCCAAAAGGAGGTTCACGCTCCAAGCAAGGTAGGGGAGGGTGCATATGATGAAATCAAACTCTTCCTTTTCTGTCTATTTCTCTAAAGGTAACAATTGATTTGTCTCTATATAAGCTCCACGCATTGATTCTTGTTGCTACTAAGCACACATTCGCGTGAAGCAAATAAACAACATGACGAGCACATAGCTGATCAAATATATTGGAAAACAAACGACGAACAGAAGATTACAAGTTCCGCAGCAAAGATTAATTTGTTCTTCACCTGGCATAGACATTGACATCTGTCTCTAAACCACCAGGCACCATATCTGTTACAGCTTCTTCGAGTCATGTTGTAATCAATTGCGACTAGCAGGAACTTCGTCAGCAACTGGCAACAATCTAGAAACAAGTAGGGAGACCACATCAGTCAGCACCCATGCTCAATATTAATCCGAATTTTGTCTCAGTGAGCTATACTATTCTCAATAATTATCTCCATTTCTGACCATAATGCCGATTTATAATTCCCGCTTATCATTTCGACAGCTAGTTTAAGACTAATTACCTCATATCCCTAAACAAGCAGTGTCTTCTACAGCTAGTTTTAGACTAATTACCTCATATCCCTAAACAAGCAGTGTCTTCACTATTCTAGACCACTAAATGACGCTTCGCACTTTAAATCATACAACTCTTTCATAAACTTCAAAGAACATGCATATCGCCATATCCCATTGTCATTTTTAGTCCATTTACTCTGTCTCACATTCTCACTACAACAAATGCCTCAAAGGCTTTCGTCTATGGTAAAGGTAAAAGGGGTCAGATGCACGCATCCTTATGTGTTAAAAACATAATGTTAATATACGAATGTACCCTCGTTCTCTCTTCTAGACTTCCATTCATTCTTGCTCATAACCCAACAAGATCCTAAGCTAAGCTCTTACACGTCACAAATTACCTTATACCAAACCATTCCAAAATCGACAGCAATTTTATATTGTTATGAGGATTAACATGACACCAATCCTTTTTTTTTTTATGAAGTAAGAACTGAACCCTGGATACTTGATACAAGTTTCAATGGTCCAACCAAAGTAAAATTTGATCCAAGTTTTACACGCAATTAAGGGTGGCGGGCGTATCCCGTACAAGTTCTGACGCCCAAAAGTCCCGGAAAAAGACGGAATTTTTGCTTCCTTTACAATTTCACCCTCCTAATATATAATGTATTACTCCATATTTCTTAAAAGGATTCTACCTTTTGCATATACGATTTGGACCATCAACCATAACTTTCTAGATACGCCACTGCAAAGAAGTCGAGGACGACCTTATCAACTAAACTAGCAAACACACACAATATTCACAAGACTAGGGAACATAATTTAGAAATGTAAACACAGGGTAGATAACAAATTACAAATAATAACTAAAACAAACTTAATAACAAAATTGGAATCTTCATGAATCGGATCAATAAGAAAGAGCTTACCAAACCCCAGAATCTTCCTATAAAAGGCAATTTCGCCACAGACCCATCATAATTTTGAGTTGAGCTTATGAGATTTGGCTATGGAGGGTAGGCAACTGACACGCGTATTTTCATGTGTTTGAAACTTGTTAACGAGAAATGTTGGTTCAACTACAACTGTTTTACACTTCCCAAATTTATAATCACTTTATAAGTTTATATGAAATAATTCACTACTCCTTTAGTCTTCCCTTAAACAACTCGTTTTTCTTTTTTTTTTTTCAGGGAAATTCAAACACCCTACTTCAAAACTTATTACATAGGATAAGTTTTCACCAGACACTAACACCCCCAATATCTATAAAAATAATAAACAAATCATCCATTATCACCAAAAATAATAAACAAACCACCTATTATCTCAATCAGTTATAAACAAACTACACTACGTTAATCCAAGAGCGAAAGGTAATGGGGTGATTAAAGAAAGATGGAGGGAGTACGAATATTAATTTCAAGAGTGTAAAAATCATTACCCAAAATGATATAGATTATTGCAAAAGATATGATATTCTAGAGTGCAGTGCATTTTTTTTCTTCATCGATGACAACTGATTCAAAACGGCTTAGGGTATGTTCGGCAAAAGTAGTTGTGGCTGTCTGTAGCGGTTTTTGTAGCTGTAGTAGCTGATAACTGCTAGTTGGAGCTGCTTGACGTGGTAGCTGTAATATATGTGACATGTTCGGTAAAACTAGCTGTTAAATAAGCAAATTTACTTAAAAGGACATTGATGATTATTTCTAAAATAAATATACATTCTTGTGCATGTAATTATTTTACCTCGACAATCTAATTCATATTAACACCAAAAGCAAGCAAACAAGAATCATTATGTAAATAATTACTCCGTATAAATTGTCTAATTAATTAAAGTTCTTATAAAAAAATAATTGAAAAAATATTCAGCATCATAATTAATTACGCCTTCTTGCCCGCCATAGAGAGTTAGCAATATCGTCTCGTATACCTCTCATTTGAGATGATCTTTTTCCATGATTTACCTCATTTGCTGAAATATCTCCGAGGCTAGATAGTTCATCACGAGGTATAAATTCAGGGTTTTTATCAAGTACTTGGAAAATAGGATCCCTAGGCGAATTTAGCCTAATATAATTGTGCAAAGTCATCGCAACAACTATGATATGTATTTGAGTCTCAACTTAAAATTATGGCATCCTAGTTAGTACCTTCCATCTTTGCTTTAGAACTCCAAAAGGCGGAGGCTCATTTTCAAATTGCGATTTATGATACCTAATTTTTGGATAAGCTACCATGTAACCATTTATATCTGGATATCCCTTATCAACCAAGTAGTATTTACCTAGGTTAAAAAAATGTCGTTAGAAGATATTAGTACAAACTGAAAATTATATAAATAAAGGATGATATGTCCTTTACATAATGAAATCATACCTTCTGGCTTTGGGAACCTTGATTCTGGTGTTTTGATTACGGAGAGAAAAACACGAGTATCATGTGCAGAACCTTCCCATCCCGCTGGTACAAATGTAAAACACATATCAAAGTCACATACAACCATAACATTAAATGTCGTAGGGCAATTGATCACACTCTGGGATACAAGCTGTTATGTGGGTACCATCAATGCATCCTAAGCAATCCTACAACATACATTATATATAGTTAACACTATGACATGAAAATTTAACTTACGTAACAATAATTATTTATTAAGATACGCTTACTTTAAAGTATGCATATATCTTTGATCGGGGGCGATTTTAACTCAGGATCTCTTGGCCTTATAATATCATGTGGAATTCCAATTCTATGTCAACTAGATATTGCATTTAGAATTTCATGGAACACTCTACTTGTGGTATCACCGGAGTGTTGAAATCGCTCCCCCACAACTCTATTTGAAGCACATTGAGCTAGAGTGTATAAAAAGATCCCAACCTTTTCTCAACAACCGACATATTCCCACTTGATTTACACCATATTTTGTTGACACATCTTTACATAGTTTCAAACACAAATGAGGATCAACTCTAAAAGCATTGACACAACGAATAGGATGGCCATTTAACAACTCCCTCATCCATCTTACCCCAGTTAGAGTTGAAGTAATGCATGGCTCCTTATATATGTACTTGTAGTAATATGTAATTATCAAAGTAAACATATATGGGATGATAACACATATGTAACACCACGGCTCATCGCCTGAGCCAAGAGTAGTCACCTATGGCAGCTTGCCACGCTGTGGGCTGACCTCACAGACCAACACGAGTCTTTCCGTCGCACTTTGATCTCACTCGTGCGCGCCCTGGGAAACTTCCCAGGAGGTCACCCATACTGAAATTACTCCCGGTCAAGCACGCTTAACTTTGGAAGTCTTATCACATGAGATTCCTAAAAGGAAAGTCGACTTTATTGGTATGAGTAGCAGGGTCAATCCTTAACACCTCATATGAACCCTTACTCTTAGAAACCTCCTCTGAAATCTAGGGTATTACAACATATCTTGTGTTTTCTCTCTTGCTCAACATCCATAATAAAGGTATAATTATATTGGTCAAAAGTTATTCATCTAAAAATATCGTAAAACACATGTCATATATATTAATTAGAAAACACAAATGAAAAATTAACATCTATTTAACAAAAAGATACAAATAAAAATGAAATACAAAAGATCAAAGACTACATGTCTCTTACACTAAACATGTAATTAAGCCACTTAAGTCTACTTGAGTCATCTTCCATATTCAAGAAGATTTCTCTTCTAGTAGCATCCTGTAGGAGACGGATAGCATATCCCCAAGAAATATCATTATCCCCTAAATTGTTATTCTTTACCATGCAATTAAAAATTTGCATAGCCAAAGCAACAATATACGTTGGTCGTGCACAAGATGAGGTAGATTCTGTCAACTTCCTAACACATCTTTCATTTCAGAAATTTCTTCAGACAAGAAAGCTGATCCAGTAGATTGCCTCCCCCTACGCTTCATTTGAGCAACCTTACAATTTGGCATTGTCTTTTGGGATTTACTAGATTCTTGAACTCCACCTTTCCCCCCTTGTGTTCTCGGAGTATTATCGCCTAAAGGGGTTGTGTTGTAGGTTATACTCGTTCAACAAAATTATGGAAAAAAATTTCATCATTCATCAACTATGCATCAGATTGATTCTCAAAATACTCATCGAGATTTGGATTTCCCAAATTATGTTGTGAAGTAATTTTGAAACACAACATATCATCTAGTATTTACTGGGCGTTTGAGAAAAGCTTGTATAACTGCCAAAAGCTACTCAATCATCTACACCGCCGAACACGCCATTTTTAGCAAAGTAGTGGTTTTACCTGTTCAAACATTTAAAAGCTAAATAAGCTTGCCGAACACGCCCTTAGTCATAACTCATAAAGAAATTTTAGCTAGGACACTAGAAAGTAGAAACCCTTAAGTCTTAACCGAGTCGTAGTAAGATCGATACTATACGAATTCGGTAAGACTACTCCTCCATGGTACAAGCAGGGGTGTTACACGGAAAAAGTCGAACTCTGACCTTCAAGTTCAGGAAGTAAAAGCTCGACCTCGACAGTTGTACTCTCACATTTTTTTCTATAATCTAAACCAATTTGAATTAAAAAAAAAAAATGAAGGTATATTTTTCAAAGACATCCTAATGAACAAATTGCAGATCATGAAACAAGTCATAGATACATTCACCAACTATTTATGTTTGAAACATGATAACAACTTATCGATATGAGAATAGGTTATGTACTAACTTTGACGGAACTTAATCTTTTCTTTCTATATATAATCTCCCCGATACCCACGTTCACCATCAAAAAAAGTAGAGGACTGTCTAAACAAGAAATTTGCTAAGAATGGACCAAAAACTTGGACATAAGTTCAGTTCAAGCTTTCAATACTAGCTCACAGCTCAAGGTCCCTCCTAAGCAACGAACACCAAAAAGAGCAAACCGTCGATGGTCACACGAATATCATCATCGATGTCTCGATCCGATACAATTTCCCATCCTACCTTAAGTACAGGAGCCACAATATCCAAACTTTTAATTAACATGTCATGCCAACACTGTCGTTCATTTCCACCAAGGATTGGAGTAGAGGACGCCGCAGTTCTTCAGAGCATTATTCGATTTCCAGCATTGTGTTGTTTCCCGTAATACACAAATGATTAAATCTCTCCACAAAGCATGCAAGTGAGTCAAAACGCAAAGGGAGTGATTCCATTTCACAAAACTTCGATAAGTAAGCAAGGAACTGTAGGAGGTCAGCTTTCTTTCCAAGCTCGAGAAAGTACGCCACAAAATCTTCTAGGTACTCCTTCATCTGTTTCACCTCTTTCAACTCTGGCCGAGACAAAAAGAGCTTCACCAAATCATAATACGAAATTCTTTCGAATTGTTTGGTTGTTTCAAGTCCTTTGATATGCATTGATTATTTGTCTTTCGTTTCGAGTCCTTTGATATTATTGTCGATTCTGATACGAAATTCTTTCAAAATAATCAATAATATCAAAGGAGCTTACCAGAACATTTCTTGACAAATTTCTCTGATCGTAATATGTATTATGATCTGGTGAAGCTCTTTTTGTCTCGGGCAGAGTTGAAAAAGGTGAAACAGATGAAGGAGTACCTAGAAGATTTTGTGGCGTACTTTCTCGAGCCTGGAAAGAAAGCTGACCTCCTACAGTTCCTTGCTTACTTATCGAAGTTTTGTGAAATGGAATCACTCCCTTTGCGTTTTGACTCACTTGCATGCTTTGTGGAGAGATTTAATCATTTGTGTATTACGGGAAACAACACAATGCAGGAAATCGAATAATGCTCTGAAGAACTGCGGCGTCCTCTACTCCAATCCTTGGTGGAAATGAACAACATGACAAGTTAATTAAAAGGTTGGATACTGTGGGGCTCGTGTACTTAAGGTAGGATAGGAAATTGTATCGGATCGAGACATCGATGATGATATTCGTGTGACCATCGACGGTTTCCTCGTTTTGGTGTCCGTGCTTAGGAGGGACCTGAGCTGCGAGCTAGTATTGTGAAAGCTCGAACTGAACTTATGTCCAAGTTTGTGGCCTATTCCTAGAAATTGACAATAGTTTCCATCAAATGGCCCCTTTTTCTCTCCGATGCTATATTAGATCAGCTTTTATCAAAGCTAAAGTCTCTTATTTCATAAAATTCAAACTAAAGTTAACTAAGTTGAAAGAATGGAGGACGTATTACTATTTACATAATAATATTCAACTTGTTAACTTTGAATTTTTATGAAATACTTAAGAGACTTGTCTATAACATCTAGTAATTATGGAATAGGAAACATATGAGTGGTTTTGTCAAAAAAATTGACAAAACTGGCGGTCAAGATCCTTAATCATTACGTTAGAGTTTTCGAAACTAACGGAATATGTTGCATGCCTTGCATCTCCAAAATCCCTTCACAATTCTCTCAGATATCATTAGAAACCCAAACCCGATACTGTGCTCTGAATATCAAGTTCTCCCTATCACATCATATATTGGTTTATAAGTTACCAAATTACGCTTAATATTGGTTTCTGACACGGATGCCGAAGTACAAAAGTTGACCCCAAAGTTGTCATAGTAGTTGGCATCTTTGAACATGCAGGGTCTCTTGACAATTCTCAGCGTCTAAGTGAAGCTTTGCACTTTGAATTATACTCCATTATTATCTTTTCTAGTCCATTTTACTCTGTCTCACATTCTCACTACTACAACAACAACAACAATGTTGCCCTAATGCCTCAAACCCACCTCGCCTAATGCCGAAAAAGTCGAAATTTTTTGCTTCATTTTCATTGAATGTTTCACTCTCCAAATATATTAAACTTTTTTACTCTGTATTGTTTTAAAGTTTGACTTTTGTATATACAAAATTGACCCCTCACTCGTAACTTTCTAGATACGCCACTACATATATTTACGATACTACATACGACAAAAACGACTTTACCAACTAAACTAACGGTAACGGATACGCATATTTTTCACAGAATAAGTGACCACCTTTTAGCAATGTAAACACAGACTAGATTACAATTTATACAAACAAAATAATTACCAGCAAAAAGTGAGTTATTCATCGATCAGAACAATAACAAAGAACTTACCAAATCCCAGCAAGTTCCTATAAAAGGAAAGCATACCAATATAATTTCGCCACCAACCCATGAAAAAATTCTTGTGTTGAGCTGCTAATAAGATTCAGGTGGGGAGTATTAGTCTCAGAAAAAAGGGTTTGATCAGATCATCAGGTGGTTTAATTAGCTGAGCATTTCATCGAACATTTTGCGTGCAACTGACACGCGTATTTTCGTGTATGTCGAGTTGTCGACTGAGTGTGTCTGCCTGTCTGGTAAGTCATCTTTGAATGTTAAAAATCGGAAGTGTTTTACGAGGAATGTTTTTTCTTTTCTTTTTTTTTTTTTTTGAGATCACTCTTGCTCGAGACGTAGTCAGCCTAGCCCACTCTCGAGCATGGCTGGCGAACCCGATCCGATCCGATTCATTGAACAAATAAGACTCGAAATTCTAATTAACCAAAGCTGATTGGACCCGACCCGAATCGAAACAACCGGATGATGGATACGACCTACCCTGACCTGTATTGACCCCTTACGCGACAATGACCCGACTTGTAGAGTCGTAGTGCCAAAAAAAAAAAAAAACGCCCATATATGACCATCACTAACTAAACTGATTATGACCCAACTCGAAACCGACTCGATCTGACAAAATATTTACCCAATAGAACCGACCCAAAATCGACCCCGCCCCTACGTACCTAAACTGACCCAAAAGATCATTTGCTGAGGTATGACCCGACCTGATATGAATTGCTCCGACCTGAACGCCGTTGCCACCTGCGAACATAAACTCAAATTATTTTAATGAAATAATTTTCGAAAACCAATGTAATTGTTTTTGCCATATTATGATTCGATACATATTAGTCCTATATTGAAACATTGACCCAAAAAAGGACATACGGTATCTAAGTTGTGACGAATAGAGTATTTAAATTCAACTTTGACCTAATCTGATCCTATTCAAATTTATTTTGACTCACGGGACGACACTAACCTAAACCAACATGACCCGTTTTGAACTGACTTCAACCATGCAGAACTCGACTTGAACTAACCCAACCCAACAAGAATAACCAGTCATCAAAATGAATCGGTTGACGAAAAGTGACGCACGTGTACTATATCAAAATTTCAATCAATAGAATTACTTGTAAAAAGTTTAGTTAAGGATATAATTAATGTCACAAACTTTAAGAAAAAAACTCTAACATTGATACGATTAAAAATTAGCCAATTGAAATGACACGATTTGTACGTATTGACTCGATCGGAATCTAATCTGATGTAAACTTTTACCCCAAATCTAAAATATTAGTAATTCATAGGCAAATAATCTAGGACGGCTTAGTCGTAGTGAAACTAGAAGGTGAAAGAGAAATTTAACCTATGTTCGAAAAAAGAGTAACAAATGGCTTAAATTCAAGATGAATAGATGTACTTATCGAATTTCAAGATTGTGTCGTGGACTTGTGGTGGAACCACGGACTTGAAAGCAATAATGGCTAGACCTCCGGTGGTTATTGATATAGCTAGAATACACTCTACTCTCAAAAGAGATGACTCTCGATCCAAAACTTTAGAGAATGCACTAATAATTACTAAGGAATAGAGAGAGTATGAGAGAATGTATTTTCAATTTTGTATGTTCTAAAACATGAGGAAACAACCCTTTTTAAAGGAAGAATAAAGCTGATTTGAGATCAAAAAGAAGCAATAATCAAGGCAATAAATCATCAAGATTATGCATTAATTCTGATAATAAAATCGATAATAATGGACAAGAATCGTTGTGATTGTCCAATAATTATGGTAATCAGGTCGATAATAATGGGCAAGTTTCATTCATGGAGGTCAAAGAGAAGTTCAAACTACCAAATCGTAACATGGCCCACTTAATGTAGGCCCATCTTTGAATTCTTAGCACCACAACTCCTAACGACTCGGTCCCTGCAAGTGCGTGACGCTGGAGGGTCAAGCCTAATAAGCCTGACCCATAAAAGCCCACTTTTTCTTGTCCACATCTTGCACGTTTTTCAATACATCTAATAACATGTGGTTAGAAATAAAAGTAGCTAAAGTATGAGGTTACAAATCACAATGACCACAAATAACATATAAATATGAAAATCCGTAGATCATTATTATCTTATCCGAAACAAAAATGAGAAAAATAACGGGGAAAGTGGGAAACGGAAGTAGTAGGATTCTACTCTCGATCTTACATCGTTTTACTCTTCTAAATTATGACTGAATTACCATTAATATTATATAAATTTATTTTCCACCACCAGTCGAATAAATACTCAAATTATATATTACATGATTTCCACTTCCTCGTCACCAATCAATATGTACTTATTAATATTATTTTTAATTACTAAGTATGGGGCGTATTCCGTCACAAGTCAGAAGTAATTTGGACCACTCATCATTTTACTGGAGATTTTCCTGCCTAAAATGTTGCATGTTGACATCAGCTATGACATGGCGCTGATGTCATTGCTGATGTGGACGGCCTAAAATGTTTCTAAATCTACCGCTATTGTATATATATATATATATATATATATATATATATATATATATATAGGGTTGAAAACTTTCCAAAATGATTTGCGACGTTATTAGACCCTTATTTGCTAGTAAACTCCATTCAAAACCATATAGCTTACTAAATTATTATTTTTCTTTTACCGAAACACAAAATGGCGACTCATAACTTGTATAATATACTTAGATAGTTTTTTTTATATATATTTTGTGAATTTAGGAAAATGATTTATATTATAAAATTAGTCGAAAAATAGATCTTGGTGTAAAATTGCACGAATTAAAAAGTTGAGGTGGTGAATTGCTCAAATTAAAAGTTATGGTGTTCAATTGCACGATTGGTGAAAGTGTAGGGGACAAATCATCACTTTCATCGTTAGTAAATTGGGCGACTACTAGATTTCAGAGGTAGTCTGTTCATCCAATTCTATTTTTAAACCATGTCAATAAATAGCTAGCTAAAACATCGGCTTAAAACATCGTACCTCGCTCGATGATTGAGGAGGTGACATAATAAGTATATAACTAGCATTTTTAGTTTACCCATATATTAGTACACTCAAGTCTCGACACGCCGGGTCCGCAAAGAGAAAACGTAACCCACAAGAGTGCTGAAGAAATCCTAAATTAATCGCCCTCCGTTTCCTCAAATGGTTGCTTAATAATTGTTAGAAATTAAGTACAAATTAAAATAATTCTAATTAAAATACACACTGAAATTACAAGTCCTGATTGAAATTACATATAACTACGAAATTACGAACTAACTTCAAGGCGCGCACGCAACACTTTCCTTTAGACGAAATTCGCACCCAAATTTGTGCACTGGTCCAGCGAATTGTCGTAGGATACAATGAAGCCTAAAACATTAGATTATTTGCACTAATAATCTAACCCTCGAATCTCACTGACCGTGATCAAAAACATAATCCATTTTGTGTGTTTGTAAAAATACTGATTTTTTCTATTATCCCAATTCAGAAGAACATAGTATATATAGAGCAGTATGATAGAGATACAGGATTAACTGCCATTGGATAACCGCAGACAGTTTATTGGCACGAGCACGTCTTTGATTAAGACGGTAATTTTGGATTAACATTTAATTATTTCATTTAATTAGTTTTGGATAATTATGAGCGGTAATTGGAAGTTACAATAACTGTCGGCGGTAATTGGATAATTTTTCGAATAACGTCAAATGTCCTCCAAAAGTTACTGTAGATACCCTAGCACTAGACTTGTTGGATTTGAGTGTTGTTTCCTCATTTTCTGAAGTATTTCATGCCTTTCGACGCTCGTCACTTTGTATGGATTTATGATCGTTTTGGCAGTTTTCAATATCTTCTCTTAAGTTTTTACTCTAATATATTGAAAATCCTCATTCTATCATACGTAGAGACTACAACCAAAATTTGAGCTGTTTTCGCTCCGGAGCATTTTTATCGAAAAATCGTGGATCATGTATTGCGATTGTGGTCAAATTTGATCAATTTTTCAAAACAAGCCAAATGTCTTTTAAACGTTAAAGTAGATATCCTAGGACTATATTTGTTGGATTTTGAGTGTTAGTTCCTCATTTTGTGAAGTATTTCATGCGTTTCGACGCTCGTCACTTTATGTGGATTTCTGATCGTTTTGGCTGTTTTCCTTATCTTCTCTTAGATTTTTGACTCTAATATTTTGCAAATCCTCATTATACCATATGTAGAGAATACCACCAAAATTTGAGTCGTTTTTGCTCCGGAGCCATTTTGTCGAAAAATAGTGGATTATGTAATGTTATTCTGATCAAATTTGATAAATTTGCTAGCGATGACTTAAAGTCAAAGGTCCTCCAAACATTACTGAACATACATTAGGATTATACTTGTTGGATTTGAGTTTTGGTTCCTCATTTTCTGAAATATTTCATGCATTTCTACGCTCGTCACTTTGTATGGATTTATGACCGTTTTGGGCATTTTCCTTATCTTCTCTTACGTTTTTTACTCTAATATTTTGTAAATCCTTATTTTATCATACTTAGAGACCACCACAAAAATTTGAGTCCTTTTTGCTCCGAAGCCATTTTATCAAAAATCGTGGATTATGTACTGTGATTCTGGTCAAATTTGATCAATTTTCCGCAAAAAAAGTCAAATGGCCTCCAAACATTACTGAAGATACATTAGTACTATACTTGTTGGATTTGAGTGTTGGTTCCTCATTTTGTGAAATATTTCATGTGTTTCGACGCTCGTCACTTTGTATGGCTTTATGACCGTTTTGGCCGTTTTTCTAACATTGTCTTAGGTTTTTGGCTCTAATATTCTTCCAATCCTCATTATATCATACTTGACACTACCGCCGAAATTTGAGCCATTTTTGCTCCGCAGCCTTTTTATCGAAAAACCGTGGATTTATATACAGCGATTTCGGTCAAATTTGATCAATTTTTCGAAAAACGTCAAATGTCCTCCAAAATTTACTATAGATACCCTAGGACTATACTTGTTGGATTTGAGTTTTGTTTCTTCATTTTCTGAAGTATTCCATGCGTGTCGACGCTCGTCACTTTGTATGGATTTATGACCGTTTTGGCCGTTTTCATTATCTTCTCTTAAGTTTTTAACTCTAATATTTTGAAAATCCTCATTATATCATACGTAGAGACGACCACCGAAATTTGAGCCGTTTTCGCTCCGAAGCTTTTTTATCGATAAAACCGTGGATTATGTATTGCGATTCTGGTGAAATTTGATCAATTTTACGAAACAAGCCATATGTCCTCCAAACGTTAAATTAGATACCCTAGGACTATATTTGTTGGATTTGAGTTTTGGTTTCTCATTTTCTGAAGTATTTCATGCGTTTCGACGCTCGTCACTTTGTATGGATTTATGCTCGTTTTGGCCGTTTTCATTATCTTCTCTTTTTACTCTAATATTTTTCAAATCCTCATTATATCATACATAGAGACTACCACCAAAATTTGAGCCGTATTCGCTCCCGAGCCTTTTTATCGAAAAACCGTGGATTATATATTGCGATTTCGGTCAAAATTGATCAATTTTTCGAATAACGTCAAATGTCGTCCAAAAATTATTGTTGATACCCTAGGACTATACTTGTTGGATTTGAGAGTTGTTTCCCCATTTTCTGAAGTATTTCATGCGTTTCGACGCTCGTCACTTTATACTGGATTTATGATCATTTTGGCCGTTTTCATTATCTTCTCTTAAGTTTTTTAATCTAATATTTTTCAAATCGTCATTATATCATACGTAGAGACGACCACCGAAATTTGAGCCGTTTTCGCTCCGGAGCTTTTTTATCGATAAAACCGTGGATTATGTATTGTGATTCTGGTCAAATTTGATCTATTTTACGAAACAAGCCATATGTCCTCCAAACGTTAAATTAGATACCCTAGGACTATATTTGTTGGATTTGAGTTTTAGTTCCTCATTTTCTAAAGTATTTTATATGTTTCGACGCTCGTCACTTTGTATGGATTTATGACCGTTTTGGCCGTTTTCCTTATCCTCTCTTAGGTTATTGACTCTAATATTTTTCCTTATCCGCTCCAAAAATTACTGTAGATACCCTAGGACTATACATGTTGGATTTGAGTGTTGTTTCCTAATTTTCTGAGGGCTCGTTCGGTATCACTGCTGTTTTTAGTTTTTGGTTTTTTTGCGTAAAAAATTTAGTTGAATAAGTTACAAAATTAACTTCAAATTGTTTGATTGCATAATAGTCATATAGAAAATGAAAAATGAAAACTGAAAACTGAAAACCACTTTTTCTGGTTTGCAAAACCAGGACTTTGGTTTTCAAAAAAACTGAAAACTGAAAACTGAAAACTGAAAACGATACCAAACAGGCCCTGAAGTATTCCATGCGTTTCAACGCTCGTCACTTTGTATTGCGTTATGACCGTTTTCATTATTTTCTCTTAACTTTTTTACTCTAATATTTTGAAAATCCTCATTATATCATATGTTGAGACGACCACCAAAATTTGAGCCGTTTTCGCTCCGGAGCTTTTTTATCGATAAGACCGTGGATTATGTATTGCGATTCTGGTGAAATTTGATCAATTTTACGAAACAAGCCAAATGTCCTCCAAACGTTAAATTAGATACCCTAGGACTGTATTTGTTGGATTTTTAGTGTTGGTTCCTGATTTTGTGAAGTATTTCATTCGTTTCGACGCTCGTCACTTTGTATGGATTTATGATCGTTTTGGCCGTTTTCATGATCTTCTCATAAGTTTTTTACTCCAATATTTTTCAAATCCTCATTATATCATACGTAGAGACTATCACAAAAATTTGAGCCATATTCTCTCCCGAGCCTTTTTATAGAAAACCGTGGATTATATACTGCGATTCCGGTCAAATTTGATCAATTTTTCGAATAACGTCAAATTTGATCAATTTTGTGAAGTATTTCATGCGTTTCGACGCACTTTGTATGGATTTATGATCGTTTTGGCCGTTTTCATTATCTTCTCATAAGGTTTTTACTCTAATATTTTTCAAATCCTCATTATATCATATGTAGAGACTACCACCAAAATTTGAGCCGTATTCTCTCCCGAGCCTTTTTATAGAAAAGCCGTGGATTATATACTGCGATTCTTGTCAAATTTGATCAATTTTTCAAATAACGTTAAATGTCCTCCAAAACTTACCGTAGATACCCTAGGACTATTCTTATTCGATTTGAGTGTAGTTTCCTCATTTTCTTAAGTATTTCATGCGTTACGACGCTCGTCACTCAGTATGGACTTATAATCGTTTTGGCCGTTTTTATTATCTTCTCTTAAGTTTTTACTCTAATATATTGAAAATCCTCATTATATAATACATAGAGACTACCACCAAAATTTGAGTTGTTTTCGCTTCGGAACATTTTTATCGAAAAACCGTGGATTATATATTGCGATTCCGGTCAAATTTGATCAATTTTTCGAAACAAGCCAAATGTCCTTTAAACGTTAAATTAGATACCCTAGGACTATATTTGTTGGATTTTTAGTGTTGGTTCCTCATTTTGTGAAGTATTTCATGTGTTTCGACGCTCGTCACTTTGTGTGGATATCTGACCCTTTTGGCTGTTTTCCTTATCTTCTCTTAGGTTTATTACTCTAATATTTTGCAAATCCTCATTATACCATATGTAGAGAATACCACCAAAATTTGAGTCGTTTTTGCTCCGGAGCCATTTTGTCGAAAAATAGTGGATTATGTAATGTTATTCTGATCAAATTTGATAAATTTGCTAGCGATGACTTATAGTCAAAGGTCCTCCAAACATTACTGAACATACATTAGGATTATACTTGTTGGATTTGAGTTTTGGTTCCTCATTTTCTGAAATATTTCATGCGTTTCTACGCTCGTCACTTTTTATGGATTTATGACCGTTTTTGCCGTTTTCCTTATCTTCTTTTAGGTTTTCTACTCGAATATTTTGCAAATCCTTATTTTATCATAGTTAGAGACCACCACCAAAATTTGAGTCATTTTTGCTCCGAAGCCATTTTATCAAAAAGTCGTGGATTATGTATTGTGATTCTGGTCAAATTTGATCAATTTTCCGAAAAAAAGCCAAGTGTCTTCCAAACATTATTGAAGACACATTAGTACTATACTTGTTGGATTTGAGTGTTGGTTCCTCATTTTGTGAAATATTTCATGCGTTTCGACGCTCGTCACTTTGTATGACTTTATGACCGTTTTGGCCGTTTTTCTAACCTTCTCTTAGGTTTTTGGCTCTAATATTCTTCCAATCCTCATTATATCATACTTAGACACTACCGCCGAAATTTGAGCAGTTTTTGCTCTAGAGCCATATTATCGAAAAACCGTGGATTTATGTACTACGATTCTGGTCAAATTTGTTCAATATTACCAAATACGCCAAATGTCCTTCAAACATTACTGTAGATACCCTAGGACAACAATTGTTGTATTTGAGTGTTGGTTCCTCATTTTCTGAAGTGTTTCATATGTTTCGACGCTCGTCACTTTGTATGGATTTATGACCGTTTTCCTTATCTTCTATTAGGTTTTTGACTCTAATATTTTTCAAATCCTCATTATATCATACGTAGAGACAACCACCAAAATTTGAGCAGTATCTGCTTCCGAGCCTTTTTATCGAAAAACCGTGTTTATATACTGCGATTTTGGTTAAATTTGATCAATTTTTCGAATAACGTCAAATGTCCTCCAAAAATGAATGTAGATACCCTAGGACTATACTTGTTGAATTTGAGTGTTGTTTCCTCATTTTCTCAAGTATTTCATGTGTTTCGACGCTCGTCACTTTATATGGATTTATGATCGTTTTTGCTGTTTTCATTATCTTCTCATAAGTTTTTTACTCTAATATTTTTCAAATCCTCATTATATCATACGTAGAGACTACCACCAAAATTTGAGCCGTATTCGCTCCCGAGCCATTTTATAGAAAAACCGTGGATTATATACTGCGATTCCGGTCAAATTTGATCAATTTTTCAAATAACGTCAAATGTCCTCCAAAATTTAATGTAGATACCCTAGGACTATACTTGTTGGATTTGAGTGTGGTTTCCTCATTTTCTGAAGTATTTCATGCGTTTCGACGCTCGTCACTTTGTATAAATTTATGACCGTTTTGGCCGTTTTTATTATCTTCTCTTAAGTTTTTTACTCTAATATTTTGAATATCCTCATTGTATCATACGTAGAGACTACCACCAAAATTTGAGTCGTTTTCGCTCCGGAGCATTATTATCGAAAATTCGTGGATTATGTATTGCGATTTTGGTCAAATTTGATCAATTTTTCGAAACAAGCCAAATGCCCTCCAAACGTTAAATTAGATACCCTAGGACTATATTTGTTGGATTTGAGTGTTGGTTCCTCTTTTTGTGAAGTATTTCATGCGTTTTGACGTTCGTCACTTTGTGCGGATTTCTGACCGTTTTGGCTGTTTTCCTTATCTTCTCTTAGGTTTTTGACTCTCATATTTTTCAAATATTCATTATATCATTTGTAGAGACTACCACCAAAATTTGAGTCGTTTTTGCTCCGGATCCATTTTGTCGAAAAATAGTGGATTATGTACTGTTGTTTTTATAGGCGAACGTAGGGAGTACTTATTAGTATTGAGAAATTTTAAAATAAGTTGAATTACAATCCACTTATAGTATATGAGTGATTTATCGTTGTTAGTATTACTATCTCTAATTCTTAGTTTAAAGAAACAATTTTGTTCTTATATTTACCAAAATGTAAATAATGTCGTTAGATTTTTTTCTGACGTATCAAAATGTAAGTTTGACGTATGGAACTTACATATGCTAATTACATTTTTATAACACTTAATTAATTCTTTATTCACCTAAAGCTCTAAGAAAATTCGTAAGGCTTTTTACCTATTCAATAGAGTTGACGTAGAATTGTTAGTATTGAGAAATTTATTTGAATAAGTAACTTGGTTACCCATCTATATTAGGGTGACCTATAGTTATTAGTATTAGTATCTCAAATTTTAAGGTCATCATTTGGTACTTATATGTACCAAAATGTAGATAATGTCATATTAGACTTTTAACTTACGGAATATTATCTTCAGCCTGGTTACCATAAGCTTACTTTAATGATTACCATAAGATTATGTATAGTATACTACATTTCCATAACTAATGCATGAATTTTGTACATGATTAGCAAAAACTGACATATGGTATATAACAACAATTGCATAACATAAATTAATTTCTTATTCACCAGAAGCTATCAGAAAATTCGAAAAGCTCTAGACCTCTTCAATGCCCACGAAAAAAACTTCGTTTATAAATATTTTAAGATTGGTTTGACAGTCTTATATATAATATATATATATATATATATATATATATATATATATAGTGAGGATCATAAGAGTACCCCTCCTTAGGTGAGTACTGCACACTCAATCCTGGCCGCTGGATTTTATATTTTGGACGATCCAGATTAAACCAGCTCACAAATTAAAAAAAAAAAAACAATTAAAAGAATCGACTCACCGTCGGCCTCCTACAATCTATTCTCCTCATTTTCTTTCTCTCCATTTTTCCTCCTCATTTTCTCTCTCCTCTCATCACCGTCTGTTTCTCTCTTCTCATCGATCTTCTCTGCTTCTCCGTTGCCGCTTCCTCCAACCGCCGTTGTAACACTACGAAATATGGAAAGTGGATTATAGAGTTGGTTTGTCCCACATTGGGAAACTAAGGCTCATATGATCAGTTTATAATAGATTCCTACCATCATACTAACAACAAGGCCTTCACCTTTTAAAGCCCAGAGAGGATATATGGGCCTAATAGGTGACTACCCATCTTATTGGGTTGTGTTGCGACGTATGATGGATCGGGCTGTTACAGATGGTATCAGAGCAACCCTGCGACCGCGTGCTGGGTGGTGGGGCGAGGCCCAGACCAGCCGTCTAGCGGGGGAGATCTTGGACCTGTGTTAATGTTGGTATGGTTTGGTCGAGGCGCAACGGGGACGTTGCGGTCTCTAAGTGGGGGAGATTGTAACACTACGAAATATGGAAAGTGGATTATGGAGTTGGTTTGTCCCACATTGGGAAACTAAGGCTCATATGATCAGTTTATAATAGATTCCTACCATCATACTAACAACAAGGCTTTCACCTTTTAAAGCCCAGAGAGGATATATGGGCCTAATAGGTGACTACCCATCTTATTGGGTTGTGTTGCGACGTATGATGGATCGGGCTGTTACAGCCGTCGTCGCCTCCATCTCTCTCTAAATCTCGCGACTTCTCACTCTCTCTCATCGCCCCTCCCATTGACGCCTCCGTCGTTTTCTCTCTCCTCCTCCGTCGCGTCCTCGCTGCCAGCACCACCTCGTTTTTCGATGTAAGTTTTCTCTTCTTCTCCAGATCCGATCTTTTTAATCGCCGACGATGTCGAGACTCCGACGATGGCGAGGTATGAGCTGCTTCATTTCCACGCCGTTGTAAATTCATTTTGATTCGCTCGTTTATTTGCTTTATGTTTTGTCGAAATCAACAACATTTGTTTTGATTCGAGATGATAATTCGATTGCATGCAAGAGTTGATGTTTTATTTGATTTGTTGTGTAGTTTTGTCGATTAATCGATTTTATTTACCAATTTTTTCTGTTTAGATCAAAATCTAGGGTTTCTAATTTATTTTTGAGGATTTTTATTTGTAGATATGATGATTTGATTGAAGATTTTTTTGTTGTTTTTGCAGTTGTTGTTGTTGTTGTTGTTATTTGTGGAGGCGGTGGTGGCGGTCACTAGTTATGGTGGCGGCGGTGGTGGTCACTGGTTGTGGTGGCGGCGGCTGTGGTTGTGCATACAGTGACACGGGGTTGTGCATACAATGACACGGGGTTGTGCATAGGATGGCACATGTTGTGGTTGTGGTTGTGGGTGGGTGGGTGGGTGGCTGTGGGTGTGGGTGCGGGCGGGTGCCATAGAATGACACGAGTTTGTCAATAGAATGACACGTGTTTGTCAATATAATGACACTATGCGCACTTCGGTGTTATCGGTGGTTTGGCCATATAATGACACGGGTTTGTCCATAGAATGACACGGGTTTGTTCATAGAATGACACTATGGACATGCGGTGTTATTGTTCGGTGTCATTGTATGAATTGTGGTTTTGATAGCTCATTTGGTAAAACATTTGTGTACATACACGAATGTCGTAGGTTCAATTCCTACATGAGTTCTAAATTTGCATGTCATTGTATACATCCTAAAATTCATCCTTAATAAATTTTAAATACATGGAATCTCTACGAATACGTACAAAGCTTATTTGCTCTGTTTTCGAATGTTGTCTCCCCTCTCGTGTACCCCTATTCCCCTCTTAATGTTTTTTCTTTCCTAAGGCAACCAATCCTTATTATCTACCCATGATAAAATAAATAAAAAATTAAAAAAAAATGTGAATTCAAAGTACCTAAATTTGAGCAACATAAAATTGATTTTCAAGGACGAAGAGGAAGCTCATGATAATCAAGTCTCATGATCAAGTACCTAATTTTTTTTTTTGCAAGAAGTTATTAGCTCCTTTTATTCATCCCATTGTGGGGAATAAAAAGAAAAACCGCTTACAAAATAAGAACCACTAGAAAGTTAGAGCAGACATAGATCCTAGTTGATAAGACTGTCTACTATTTCTGGGCAGTCTTCACTCTTTATCCATTTATACAATCGGATACTAACTAAGAACTTTATTCTATTTATAGTCCAAGCTTCATCATGCTCTATATCAGCAAACAGTCTCTGGTTTCCTTCATTCCAAAGCTGATAGACTGTGGCATTTATGCAACATCTGCCCCATTTTGCCATCCAATGCTTTGACCTCTTCCTAGCAGCAAACCAATGGTATTCCTGCCTTATACTCCATTTCCTTTTCCCTATTCCCATCCACTGTAGGAGTTCTTGGCAGATTGCAGCTGAGTATTCACAGTGGAAAAACAGGTGCCTGTGACTCTCACTTGCTTTTTTGCAAAGAACACACCTATTTATGATCATCATACCTCTTTTCTGGATGTTGTCAATTGTTGACAGCTTGTATTGCAGAGCTAAAGAAGCTATGAAACTATGTTTGGGCATATTGATGCTGTCCCAAACAACTTTACTCCACTTAACCCTGTCATGCTTATCTCTGATATGATCATAGGCTGTTTTCACTCTGAATTTGCCTCCATTTGCCCAGGAAAGAATCATATTGGTAGCTGCATCCTCTCCTGCTGCTTCTAACAGTTGATCTCTTACTCTCAGAATGCTCCTCCAACATTCTGGGTCACTCTGCTTGTGCCTGACTTGCCAAATACTTTCTCTTTTCAGACAGTAAGCAGAACACCACCTGCACCCGCTCCCCTGATCTTTACTAATGATTCTGAACAGCCATTTTGCCAGCATTGCTCTATTCCAGGAAAGGACCTCCTTTATATTGAACCCTGCTTCATTCCTTGGAACACAAGAAGATTTCCAGCTTTTGAATGTCATTCTTCTCTGACCTTCACCAATACCCCATAAGAAATCTTTGCAGAGCTTGTTAATTTTCCTCAAAATGCCCTTTGGGATCAACATACTAGCACATCAAAAATTCTCCAGGCCAAAAATGACAGAGTTTAGGAGCTGGATTTTCCCTGCATAAGAGAGAAATTGGGAGCTCCAATGGTTTATAGAGTGCTGAATTTTACTCATGATACTTGAGAACATGTCTGATCTGAGCTTCTTAGAGTGGAGGGGCAATCCCAAGTATCTAAAGGGGAAATTTCCTTCTGTAAACCCAGTGATTTCCAGAATTTGCTTCTTCACCTCCTTTTTTACATCTCCAAAATACACATCAGTCTTAGAAGGATTGGCTTCTAAGCCTGAGACTGCAGCAAACCTTTCCAAACAACATACCACTGCCTGAGCTGAAGGTGTGTCTCCTCTAGTGAAAATCATAAGGTCATCTGCAAATATAAGGTGGGTGAGTTTGATCTTCACACATTTAGGATGGTATGAGAAATGAGGCTGGTTTTGCATTTTCCTCAAATATCTTGAAAGAATCTCCATACTCATCACAAAGATATAAGGTGACATGGGATCACCTTGCCTTATACCACATTTTCCTTCAAAATAGCCCTCATAATTTCCATTGATCTTCAAAGAATAGGTAGTTGTTGACACACAGCTCATCAACCATTTGCTGAAGGTTTCAGGAAAGTTGTAGGCTTCCAGCATGCTTTTAATGAATTCCCAGTTGAGAGAATCAAAAGCTTTTTTGATGTCAACTTTGAAAAGACACCTTGGGGAAATGTTCTTTTGATTATATCCCTTTACCAAAGCTTGGGAAACCATTATATTATCCAAAATGCTCCTATCTTTCACAAAAGCAGCTTGCTCAAAACCAATGAGACTAGGGAGGACTTGTTGAATTCTATTTGCCATTACCTTGCTTATGGTTTTGTAGATGGTAGAACAGCATGATATTGGCCTGAAATCAGTCACCTGGTTAGCATTTTCCTTCTTTGGGATCAAAGTGATCATAGTAACATTTGCTTGCTTTGCCATTTTTCCAGAATTGAAAAATTCCATTGCCGCACCAATGAAATCTTCTTTTATTGTCTCCCATGAATTCCTAAAAAAGCCAGACGCAATTCCATCTTGTCCTGGACTTTTATTAGGATCAATGCTAAACAATGCATCCCTGATTTCCTCCTCTGTGATTGGCTGAATTAAGCTTCTGCTCTGTTCATTGGTAAGAGTTGCACCCGCTGAAATGGCATCTTTATCAAGAGGCTGCACAGGTCTAGCCTTGCCCAGCAAATTCTGGTAGTAGTCTATGAAAGCTGTGTTTATGCCAGCAGCTTCATTATGAGTATTACCATGCCTGTCCACTATCTGCCCTATGTAGCTCTGGTGCCTTCTTTCAGCAATTTTTGAGAAAAAATATTTGGAGCTGCAATCAGAATCCTTCATGTGGTGAATTTTTGCCCTTTGACTTAACATACTCATCTCTGCCTTCTTCAGTTTCATGTATTTCTCCTTCAGAGCATTATTTTCCTCAATCAAAACCTGATCATTTTTTCCTTGCATTCTTTCCTGACTGTTGAGCAGCTCCATTTTGCTCTGCCTAACTCTTTCAGTGAGATTAGAGTAGTGAAGCTTATTCAACTCAACTAGGCTATGTTTCACTTGTTTGAGCTTCTGAAAAAGAATGTGCATAGCACTCCCATTTTGCTGAGTACTCCAAGCTTTCTTCACAATTTCCCCATAGTCTTCATGGCTCTCCCAGCAATTCAAAAATCTGAATGTTTTCCTAATTTTTGCAGGCTCTCTAACTCTCACAATGATTGGAGAGTGGTCAGACAGTCCTGCAGGAAGAAAATCAGCAAAAGAATTGGGGTGGTTTATCATCCATGCTGGGTTGATTAATGCCCTATCCAACTTATTCCAACTTCTAGCTTCACCATCTTGGTTATTAGTCCAAGTGAAGAAACAGCCCTGACTTGCCATATCATCTAAATTGCAGGCACTTAAACAGTCATTGAACTCCTCCATGTCTCTTCTCACTGGTGGATGGATGCCCTCCTTCTCAGTTTGAGCTCTTATAACATTGAAATCTCCCATGACCAGCCATGGGTGGTTTCCTGTATTTATACTCACTAATTTTCCCCAGAGTTCCCTTCTTTCATTTGCATCATTACTACCATAAATCATAGTAGTGAAAAATACACTGTTATCCACCATATTTGTAACCCTGCAGTGTATCATCTGAGCATGGGTTTCAATAATGTCTACCTTGGCATTTGATCTCCAAAGAAGCCAAATTCTCCCATTCCTGTGATAGTTATAGTTAGTATGACTACTATAACCTCCAAACTTCCTTTTAAGCACTTTATCAACATTTTTTTCCTTTATTCTGGTTTCCATAATGCCAAAAACTTCCACCTTATGTTTCAGCAGAAGGTCCTTTACCTCCTGCTGTTTGAGGGCATCATTGAGCCCTCGTACATTCCAAGATCCGACTAGCATTGAGGAGGAGGAGTGTCTGGTGGCTCCTCATCCCCTAGAAAATCAATTTTCTCCTGAACAATAGCAGCAAAACCCTTATCTGGCAGACTTTCATCTCTGCTTAGCTGCATAAACTTGTTTTTGGTTCTTGTTATTGGAGAATGAGTGTGGGTCTTAGTCCTTGATTTCTGCTTTTTATTAACCATTTTAAAGCCCAACTCTTCAGGTTGAAGGTTTGAAGGGGTGATTACTTCTGAGTGAGTAATGTCCTCCATAACAGTTTGCTGCTGTACAGGTTCCTGTACTGTGGTTTCCTGCCCTGGAATGGCTTCACCAGTATTCTGCACAGTTTTTGGCCTGTATTCTTTCTTCTGTTGCGGCTTGGCCTCCTTCAACTTTCTCTGCTTGCAACTGTACTCCTGATGTCCCAATTTTTTGCAGCAATTGCAGAAATATGGGACCCACTCATATTCCACCCTCTGGAAAATAGGCTCAGAGTATGGTGTTTTGAGCATAAGATGATCAGGCAGAGGCTGTGACACATCAATCTCCACCATCACTCTGGCAAATGACAGCCTAGTTTTCTGGGTGGTAGTGTGGTCTGCACAAAGAGGTTTCCCCAGTTTACTTGCAATTTTGCTTAAAGCAGTTGCTGACCAAAACCATGGGTCAAGTTCAGGCAACAGAACCCAGACTGGCACTACAGAAATCTTATCAAGTTCCTGTGAGAGACCTGGATTCCATCTTTTCAGGATTAGCGTATTTCCCCCCAATTTCCACTGTCCACCTCTCAGTATTTCCATCATTTCTTCCTCAGAGTGAAATCTGAAGGTGAACCATCCTCTTTTGTAGTACAGGACATCTGGTTTTTTCTGCACATTCCAATTCTTTTCCACATAGTCCTGCACCTCCTTAAGCTTTGGCTTGCCCCCAATTATATTCCCAACCAGACTGTTTTTCCAATAATCCAATTCAGAAGCTACATCAG
This sequence comes from Spergularia marina, assembly GCA_963680865.1. Lineage (NCBI taxonomy): Eukaryota > Viridiplantae > Streptophyta > Magnoliopsida > Caryophyllales > Caryophyllaceae > Spergularia > Spergularia marina. The sequence goes on along the minus strand of OY804548.1, from coordinate 24,709,038 downwards.
CCTCTTCAATCACAATTACATCGGAATTGTCATTGGAATCATGAAAATGCAAATTCATTCCCATTTTTGGTTTTACTCCTATAACCTTGTTCCAGGGTTTAGAAGTTTTGGTCCCAAATTCAGTATTCTCAGGCACGGGTTTTGGTCCTACATCAACATTTTCCCCTTTCTTACGCATATCATCATGTTTATTCAGTACAGTTTCCAGAATTTCAACATTTTTCACAATTCTGCCATCAGTCAATTCATTCCCATTGTTAATTGATTTTGATTTCATACTTGACTTTCTCATTGCATCTCCCACAATTTCATCAAGAAAAATTGGTGTTCTCGGCGATTTGCGAAGCTGGGTGTCAAGCTCTTCCTCCGATCCTGCTCCGTTCCCGTCGATTTCACCATCATCAGACTCGCCTCGGTGAGATGAAGCTAATTGTCGAGTTACTTTTGGTGGCCGTCCCCTGGGTTTTGGTTGTTTCGATTGCTTCGCCATGTTTGCAAGTTGTCCGTACAGTTAGTTTCTTGAGGAGAAAGCTTCTCCTAACACATGGCTTTATCCAAAACTACCAATTTGTTTTATCAAGTACCTAAATTTGACCAACATATAATTACGACTTCTTCTGTTTTATCTTTTTTACTTGTGGTCTCGGAGTGATTGGGAAGAAATTTAGTATTAGGGATTATCTAGTTTGGAGAACAATACAAGTGACAAAGGCCGTAAGAAAGATCTAAAGAACATTAAGCTGATTTTTTTTTTTAATCAGATTAAGTTGAACTCTTTTTAGTTAATTGTTACATTTAACCACATGTGTTTGATTTTTTAGGGCTTAATATAATGTATTTAGGATGTATTTAAGATTTATCTAGGATGTATTTTAGAATGTATTTTGATAAATATGTTTTTAAATTATTTTTAAATGTCAATAATTGGGTTGAAATTTAGCATTAGGGTTAATTGCACAAATCATCAAACATATGGGGCTAAATTGCTCCCAATAAAACGTAAGGGGCTCAATTGCACAATTGAGCAAACCCTTGGGGTGCAATCGCTACAATCGCCCTTAAATTTATAAAATGCACTTTAATTTAACAAAAATGCACTTCGAATTCAACAAGATGCACTTATTCTTATAAAATGCACTTCTAATTTAACAAAAATGCAATTATTCTTATAAAATGCACTTCTAATTTACAAAATGCACTTTCTCATTTTAGTTTTATAAAATGCACTTTTAGTCAAACAAAATGCACTTGGACTTATAAAATGCATTTCTAATTTAACAAAAAACACTTATTGCTATAAACAAACTTCCAATTTAACAAAATGCACTTCTAATTTAACAAAATACACTTCTAATTTAAAAAGATGCACTCATATTCTTACAAATGCATTTATAATTTAACAAAATGCATTTGGTCGATTCTTAACGATAATAAATGCACTTGTAGTTATAATAAAATGCATTTTGAATAAATTTCACTTGAAATAAAAATAAAAAGGTGTTTTGAATAAAATGCACTTGAATAAAAATAAAATGCATTTAGTAATAAAGAAACTTAATTTCTCTCTCCTCCTCCCCTCACCCTCCCCAGACCCGACCACCACCCAAACCACCCCAGCTGCCACCACATCCTTCACCGACCAACACCAACGCAACCCCCGATCCACCAGAACGATCTTCATCGTTTGGCGAGCAACATCCCCTTCCTCGCCGACATCTCCACCACCATTTTATCCCCCAGTCCCCTTTTCTCATGCGTCTCTCTCCTCAAAGACCTCCTTTCGGCGCCCGAACACCGCCTTCACCTCCTCTTGAACCACCACAGTCGCGGCCGACCATAGTGACGGTCGTCGATCGAGACATAACCGTCCAATTTTTGACGCCGGCATCTTCTCGCTTTTCCCCAAATTTCATTCGTTTCCTTCAATATAAGCGAAAGTAGGAGGGCGGTAAGATGAGAATAGGTGCGCAAAATTAAAGAGGATACCGGCGAGGGCCTAGATGACGGTGGAGAGGTATGGCGGTGGCCGGATCTGACGAAAGCGTGGGCGAAAAAAGAAGGAGAGAGAAGGCGGATTTTGCGGTAATGTGATGATCGACGAAGGACGGTGATGGCCGTCGAAGACTCGTTGTGGTCGGTGGAGTCGGCTGGTGGCGACAGACCCGGCTCCGGTGGTGGTCTGTGTAGGCCGGCGGCAGCGTGGTGGCGGGGCGGGGGGTCGTGGGAGTGGAGAGAGAAGAGGAAAGGAGAGGAGAGAGAAAATGTGAGGAATTGGGGGATGAGCCTATTTTTAATTTTCTTTAAATGTTTATTTTCTTTTAATATTAAATATGAACCGTCGAATATAGGTGAATTGAGTGGATGATATTTCTTCCTATTTCTTATCTAAGAATCCTTTTTATCACTTCTTATGGGAACAACATCCTATATTCCTGGTAATATATATATATATATATATATATATATATATATATATATATATATATATATATATATATATATATATATATATATATATATATATATCAGGAATAATATCCATATCTTAGTCTGAATCGCATCGTACATGTTATTCAAAATAAACAGAACTTTCCATTATACATGCTACTTCGTAGTAGTAACTTCAGCATTACGCTATATCATATAAAAAAAGGATAGTATAGACGTGTCTTATCTAGTGGGATTAGGAAAGTCATCGTCATAATATTGTGTCAGCCAATTACCAAGGCCTCAATGTAGATAAAGCCGTCCTAGAGTGGAGTTGAAGGCTTCCTTTCCTCCTCTTAGCTTGTTGTTCCGAAAGCTTTCACCACATACATCTTCCTGTAGTCCTTCTCTGCTCAGGAATGATACGCCAATTAGAGTGATTAGAATAAGGTTTTCTAATCACTGTTTTGTGGCTCACGCGCGTATCATAATGGAGCAAACCATACTAATATAAATACAAATACCCCTCTTCCTTTTGCTTTATACGGATTCTTTTTTCACCCACCTCCACCATTAATCACATAATGATTGACTATACTTTCTCTCTCCTCTCCCTCAACCTATCTCCTTTCTTCCCAATCTATGAATACTACTGCTCGTCTAGACTGAAGAAGCATGGAGACCCACCGCCAACTAGTTGCATGTCATCGGAATAGCGTTTATGATTGGTTTTTCCGTCGCCACGATAGCAAATGAGTATATAAGATTGTATTTATATATGGTATGAAACTGGCGATGAGTGGCGGTGTAGAAGATTGTATGTGAAAATTATTCAAATGGTATATAAGGAAGACGTAATGGTATATAGTATGAAAATTGGAAATGGTGATTACTGGTGGTGTGGTCGCCTGTGTTACGTGTCGCCGGAGCAGGGGCATGTGGTTCTTATTTGGGGTTGACGATCATGGTTGTGGTCCGGGCGCTTATGAAAAATGCGGGATGGTATGTGATTATGGCCGATTGTGGTGGTGGTGCGGTTGAAGGAACATCGGCCAACATTATTTCTGGATTTATAGTAGATTAAATTTAGTATATTGGAATGATTAAATTGTATATGCAAAATGTGAAATAGTATATCGGGAAGTTTTAATTGAATATGACATGATTAAAAAGATTAGATTGAATTTGGGTTGATATGCTTTGTTGTGAGGGTCCTTGATTATTTGAGCTGTTTGAGATTAGGGGTTGATTATTTTGGGGGATTGTGAAGAGTGGTTGGAAGCTAACAGTCGATTTGCGGTGGTCTCCAAGGCAAGTGGTGTCTGATGGTGTTTTCCGGTGGCCTCCGATCGCCAGTAAGGAGGAGTGGGGGGGGGGCATTGGAAGCGGTGCCGGTGGTATATTCGTCGTTGGGAATGTAGCAGCCTGGTAGAGATCTATAATTTTGTTTAAGGGTGATTTTACGGTTGGGGTTGGGGAGTGTGGTAACTAAAAATATGTTTAGTAAAAATAATATTGAAATACCGACGTTGTAATTCCAGTAAATATATTGTGTATGTATTGCTTAGTGGACCCAAGTATTCTGTTTTGGCGCAATACACAAACTCACTCCTTTTGGCCAAAACGATGTAGTTTCACCCGTGATTAGAATCGTCATTCTAATCACGGTGATTGGTGTAGAACTCCTGTTCTCTGCTAGCTGCTGTACTGTTTCTGTCCGCCTGCACTTGTCATCATATCACCAAGCTTTAACAACTACTCCGTATAACAGAATTTACCTCAAGATGCAAAAACAGAAATCCTGGTCCGTGTAGCTAAAGCTAGGGATGAGCATGAACGGGTATCCGCTACTATATCATAAACTCGAATTCGGATTTGTTACAAACGGTTCGTAAAAAATTGGACCCGTACCCGGACCCGTTGCCAACGGGTCCTAGAATTTAGGACCCGGACCCGGACCCGTTAATTGCCACAACGGGTAACGGGTACCTATTTGATTTTTGAGCAACAAGATTTGTAGATGCACGAGCCAAAAATCATCCAAAAACTTTGATTTTCAAAACCATGCTAATGGGTAACCATGATTTTCTTTAAAGTGACCTATTTTTAGGTTAAACTTCAATTTTTTTTTTTTTAAAACTTTGTCGGGTTTTGGGTACTAGTTTGGACCCGTTAAACAACGGGTACCCGATTGGACTCGTAGCTTAACGGGTACTCGGCGGGTAAAGGGTCCAAAATTATAGGACCCGTACCCGTACCCGTCTACAACGGGTCCAGTTCCGAACCCGCCGGATCCTAAGCAGGTCCGGGTACGGTTCCGGGTAACCGCTTTTCTTGCTCACCCCTAGCTAAAGCAACTAACTATTCAGAGTCTACGGTACGAGATAATGATGTAACATCAGCCGAGAGATTGAAGATTATTTTGATCTACTAAATGACTTTAAATTTCAGCACCCGACCAACCACCTTGTTTGTTTTTTGAGAATTTACAGGACCTTGCATAGTTTTAGGTCCAAGAGTTTTAAGCGATTTTCTGACGATAGAGATGTCTTAAAGGCAATTCCTTTTTTTCACAGAACTTGTTGGATACTACTCTTGGACTTGAAAAAACATAAATGATCATCAACCAAAGTTGAACAATGCCATGGGTTGCCATGAATTCTTACAAAACAAAAATGGTGATGGCTTAATGAGCTAGGTGATCGAAATCCAAAGTCACTATAAGAGTAGATTAGTATATCAACATAACATTACTTACATGCGCATTCACAGTTGCAGATGTGTCTTTGACATTGCATGACTGCTTGAATAAAAATAAATTAGCAGTCTTTTTCACTTGTCTACATATAGACTCCTATTATTTTTGCTCATTGAGAAAGTACCATGCACGGCGTAGTGTTGATACCATAAATGAATTCAGTATAAATAAAAATCTATAAAACTTTTAAAAATGACCTCAGGTATTTATATTTATCAACACTGTTAGACTATCGAGCACACATAAAATTGCTTAAAGAAAATAAAACGAGAGGGAGACTCACATTATGAATGAATATTTAGAATATTTTCATCAGTGGCTTATCTATGTCCCTTAGTCACTGAAGGTCTTATTAAATTCAACCGTAAAATTCAATTCAAAGAACCCTTTTAATGTTTAATTATTATTACTACATTCCCTCTTTCTCCCTGATATCTTACCAAAAATGTTGAACCTTAGATGATAATTGTAGCTTCATATTACCAACTTTCTAATTTTAAAAATTTTCACTATTTGTTTATGATTTTCTTGGTGAAACTAGTTTGCATGCCCGTGCCACGCCCGAGTTTGTCTGTTTATAATGTTTATACTCGTTTTATAAAAATGTACTGCATGTTTTGTCTTTGTTGTAATATCATTATGACGGGTATTATAATCAACGTTTGTCATCCGTCATATTTTATTATTATATCTATTTCTACTCACTCATCATATTATCATATTTCCACTTTTACATCACCCATTATACAGATTCAATTCCATTATCTCGTCACATGTTCCATTATTTCATTCTACTATCCCGTAACCGTTACATCACATTATATTTAAATTTATTACCATAAATTAGCTAACCACCATAATATTATCTCTTAGATCTCATACTATAAACTAAATTACCATATTTATTATTTTTCATAAATTAGCTAATAATATATTTTATGATAATTTATTACCATATGTTAATCAATAATTGTATTTAATACTATTTTTATGTTCTATCCAATTAATGTATGCCAAGTGTCCTTCTAATAAAGATTTGGTTTCAGGTTTTAATATATAGTATTAGATGTAATATGTGACTCATATATACCAAGTGAGAAAGAAGGGTATACAATAAGACCAATGAACAATTCGTTTTGATCTAATTTAATACTATATATTAAAACCTGAAACCAAGTCTTTCCTAGAACGACACTTGGCATTTATTAATTGGATAGAACATAAAAATAGCATTAAATATAATTATCGGTTAAGATATAGTAATAAATTATCAAAGAGTAGTATAATATAACTGATTTATGGAAAATAATTATTAAGGTAATCTATTTGAACAAAGATAAGTCGTAGTATAGTATAACTAATTTATGGAATATAATCATTATGGTAATTTATTAGAACAAAGATAAGCCAACACTTTTCTTATAGAGTGAGTATAAACAATATAAATATATAGCCCGGGCGTGGCACGGACATGCAAACTAGTTCCTACATACACTCCCAACCACACTGTGTATATCGTAAAATATGGATCATACGTACATTACATTTCACCAAAAAACTCATTAACAAATGAAAATTTTAAAATTAGAATGTTGGTAATCTAGAGCTACAAATATCATCTGAGGTTCAACAATTTTGGTAAGATATCTGATAGAAAAACGGAATATAATTGAAGATACAATAATTAAACAATAAAAGGGTACCTTAAGTTGGATTTTTCTGTTGAATTTAATAATCCATTAACCGCTCGATTGGATAAGATAGGGATTAAATTCCTATAGAAAATATAATTTCCAGAGAATTCGTCTTGGAGCATTTGGATACCATCTAGGAACAAACCTAATAGGCATTCTATCATTTTATATACCATAGGAATAAGTGAAACAGGGGGGGAAGAATTTGCAGTAATTCGTCCATTTTGACAAAAATGGGTTATCTATACAACCCCACAAAAATCCAATTCTTAGGATACATAAGAGAAGTATTATTGGGGAAGACATTCTGAATCTTCGAATCAAATATGAGAAACACCGTCTTTAATTATTTTCTTTAAGACTTTATGCAGGGTTATTTACCAAAATGGCTATTTTATTGAAACTTTTTACCAAAACGGCTATTTTCTAAAACATTTGCCCAAAGTAGCCATTTTCTAATGACAATTCAAGAAAATTGGGTTTTTCACTCTAATGAGTTAACCAGTTCGGTTTTTTCATTTATAGTGAACTGGTTTGGTTTTTTCTTTTATCATTTATTCATATTTTTGTTAATTCATTTTTTTTCATGGAATTTTGTTAATTCCCTTCTACAAACTTAAAAATATTACTAACGAATTTATTGTTGTTCATACGTCATTTGTCGCCTTCACACGGTGCATTAGATTTTTGACACAGCATGTATATAAAAAGTCATATGTAAAGTACTTTATGACTAATATTCATACGAAAACAATTTTTCATTAAATATTTGTGTGTCTTGATTACACACACTACACAGAAGGATACTAGAGTAAAACTAAAAATTCCGTAAATCTTGATCGCGAAATTCAACAGTGGTTCGATAGGGAAGGTGAATTACGCATTCAATTAAATTCTACCATGGATGAAGATGAGTTTTCAAATTAGGGATTTGTTGGAGGAGGAGGCAGGCAACAGAGGGTTTTGTTGTTTGTCGCTGATGGTTTCTTGTACTCCCTCTCTTTTTTAATTTTATTTAATCTTCATTCTTTTTTTTTTTTTTTTCTGGTTTAGAACCGGTTCGGGTTGTTCACTAATTACATTGGTTTTTTTTTTTTTTTGTTTGGTTCACTAATTAAGTTATTGTTTAATTTGCACTTTTTACTAAAAAAAATGGCTACTTTGGGCAATAGTTTTAGGAAATGGCCATTTTAAATTGGTAAATAGTTTTGGTAAAATGACCATTTTGGGAAATAATCCACTTTATGCATATCTACTTTGTGGTATTTTGATTCACCATTGGAATTTTGGCCTTCCAATGATCTTCTAATACATGTGAAGTCGCTAGATTTATTGCTTGGTTGAATACAAAAAAATGAAGTTTCACATGAATTTCAATTTACCTGGGGCTTAGGTAAGACCGTAAGAGACTTCCTCCATTTTGGAAGAATTCGAATTCATGTGATTTATGCCAACCAAACAACCTACCAAAATTACAATTCCTATATTTTGAACATGTAATGGATAAGCCGCTCGATCATCAGCTCGCATGTTTGAAATGGAGCCATGGAGGGTCTTCACAATTCTCAGCGTCTAAGTGAAAATTTAATTTGCACTTTGAATTATACTCCATTGTCTTTTCTAGTCCATTTACCCTGTCTCACATTCTCACTACAACAACGTTACCCTAATGCCTCAAAGCCTCCCACCTACGACAAGGTAAAGTGTGGCCGGATGGATAATTTAGCTCAAAATGCCCAAAAAAAGACCGAACTTTTTGCTTCAGTTTCCTAAAAAAAAAGTCTACACCGTATGCGTTTTCATTGATCGACAATATAGCTATCCAAATATATACTCCCTCCGATTCAAATAGATTTTCTTCTTTCTTTTTGCAGTTTTAAGTTGTCATGTTTGAGACGACTTGTAGACCAAATGAAAGACCCGCTTGCCTTAAATTCAAGTGGAATTGGTAGACTGCATTGCAGGATAAAATATGCACTAATTTTTGTAACAATTCAACGATTCATTTGGTCTAAAAGTGGATCCCAACATGTCACCTCAAAACTGCAAAAAAAAGAAAGGAAAATCTCTTTGAATCGGAGGGAGTATAAAGTTTTTAGATTTTAAAGTTCAACTTTTGTAGATGCAAATTTGACCCCAACTCATAACTTTATGAATACGACACTGCACGACCTCACAAATATATACAATACAACAAGAGCGACTTCACCAATTAAACTGACAAATATGCACATACAATGTAAACACAGGGTAGATTACATGTTCCAAAGAAATCAGTACTTAATAATTACTAGCGAAATAAAATTGAATTCTTCATCAATTAGATCAATAAAGAACGAACTTACCAAATCTCAGCATGTTCCTATTAAAGGCAGGTATACGGTATACCCATATAATTTCGGGACCAACCCATCAAAATTCTTCTGTTGAACTGCTAATGAGATTTGGCTGGGCATACTAGGGACACACGTATTTTCGCGCAGGTTAATAGGAAATACGGAAGGTGACGATATTACGAGATCCGGCCCGACTTTTCCCGGGATTGGGCATTTCACTAGGCCCAAAATGGCCCAAAAAACCCGCAATATATGGGCCGAGCTTGTGGCCCGAAATTTGGCCCAACCGGCCCGCTTTCAAAAATAAAACGCAAAAAAAATAAGTTTATAAATTTTAGTTATGTAGACTAGTGTAAATAATGCCGTATTATCACAAATTTGGTAGATAAAATACTCAAAATAGTAAAATTAGGCCAAGTATAATAAATAAAGTATATTAAAATAATAAAAATAGGCCCATGATCACCTCTAGATAGGCCCGAAATAAAAGCCCAACCCACTTATTTTTAACCCCAAGCCTGGCCCATGATCACCTCTAGATCTACCCGACCTGACGGAGAATCGGTTATTAAAATGACTTGTTTATCGAAAAAGTGAGTCCAAGCTACTATATAAATTTTATAAACCAACATACCAGATCTATATATATATTAATATATCCGATCCAACTTGAATAGTGAGACATCAATACGACTTGGTTGACGAAAAACTAAGTCCAGTTTTCAATATCACAATTTTAATCACTTAAATTACTTATAAAAATTTTAATTAAAGACATAATGTGGTAAACATTCAATTTTTTTGACATTGATACGATTTGGAATTGACCAATTGAAAGGACGCGATTTAGATTGATCGGATCTAAATTTGACTCAAGACAAACCCGAATTGATTAATTAACCTAAATCGAACCTGAAATTGGCCCAAAACATCAGTGGTTCACAAGCACAAATTTAGGAGCGCATAAGAAACTAACTCTGGACACCTTAATCATTGCGACAACTGAAAAAAAAATGAAAAAAAATAAATAAAAAAATAAAAAAAGAACCATATGGAGGCAAGGTAAACTGTAAAAAAATAAAGAGTAGTAACAAATGGTTAAAACTCAAAAGAAGAATTACATGGAATTTTAAGGTTGTACAACGGCGGAACTGTTGACTTGAAAGCAATTATGACTCGACTTTGGGGGTATCGATATAACTTAAATATTTCTTGGTAACACAATAGCTCTTGAGTACGACCAGTCACGTTCAAGTTCAAAAACTTTAGAGGATGCACAAAGAGTTACACATACATTTTCAAAAAATTTGAGAGAATATTTTTTATTTTTATTTTTGTGTGTTCTAAAACAATTGGAAGCAACTCTTTTTAAAGGAAGAAATCATACTGATACAAGATCAGAACAGAAGCAAAAATCAAGGCAATAAATCTTCGTGATTATGCTCTAGTTTGTAATCAAATCGGTAATAATGGGCAAGAATCATTGTGATTATGCTCTAATTATGGTGATCATTAATGGGCAAGAATCGTGACGGTCAAAGAGAAGTTCAAAATGCTAAATGGTAACCAAATGACTCAGCGTAGGCCCATAATAGAGCCGACTGACTTAGTTCATACAAGCAGACGACAAAAGGTTCGGCCCAAAAATGCGAGTAATTATATTGTTGAGTGGAGAGTATGGTAGTTCATACTCCCATCTACAAACTGACACCCTAAATCATATGTCCAGCACAAATTTTATACCCAACCCGAAAAATTACAGGCCCAACGTATTAATACATTTTCTTGGCTCATTTTCTCTCTTCTCTCCATTCTTTTTCACCCATTTTTAGAATTTTTCGTTTTCTCTTTCCTCTCTTTTTCCAACTACTTCCTTATTTTCTCTCTCCTCCATTTTCGTGGTTTTTTCGCACTAGATTAAAGCATCATACAAAATTAAGAGAATCAAATTTACGCAAATTTATACACTAATTGGCCTTTCGAAAGACCTACTAACCTTGCATTGGCCGAATGATAAGCCAAGGACGACTTGAATTAGTATTAGCTTCATGTTTTCTTATGAATCTATCAATGAAGTTCGGAGAAGAAATCAGAGATAACCAACGTTTTGCAACAACCTTACACTTAGTCGCAAAAAGATATATTGATCTGAATTTCATTGTGTGTTACACAAGTAACGCACAATATAGGGAGTCAATGTTGCATATACACAAAAGTATTAGAATTTAAGGAATTTTCATATATTTGTAGGGTCGGATTGTAAATGAAAATACTTTTTTCGGGAAAAGCGAAGCAAAAATTTCATCTTTTCCTGGGACTTGGGGGTTTGGCCAGCCCCCAAGCCTCGATTTAGATAAGCCGCCCCAAAGTGGAGCTCTGGAACGCCTTCCCTTCCTCCTCTTGTTCTGAAAGCTTTCGCCACATACATTCTTCCCATCCTCGTCTGCTGCTGTTTCCGGAGTCTCTACTCGAGAAGACGACGACTCATTGTGCTCCTCGGAAGAGTGTACTGATGGTGGTGGTAGGAGCACCTTGATAGAGGTCACCCAACCAGACGCGGAGTAATGTGCTTGTGCATCAGGGCATAACAGCTTACACAGGAAGGAACAGAAGCGATAATAAGGTTTGAAGTACTGACAACTATTCAAGTCTGCTCTACACACAACACATTTCTCACATCCCGAATTTCTGCTCTCGTTCGCAACCCATAATCTTGACCAGGGGAAAAACACAAACCCTGTATCATCAAATCTGTAAGGACATACCCCGGAAATATCTACTAATTCGTTGATTTTCCAGACATGGTCTAAACTGTAGCCAAAATCGCCGGAAACCTCGTAAACTTGCAACACCTGTTTTGGTGATTCTTGTGCTTTTGTTCTACTTCCAACCTGTTCATACTACTACCACCACACTGAACACAGAAGTATACCAGAACACTGTCTCTATTTCCTTTGTGTGTGTCAAATTTCGCGCTTATCATATCGATTACCCGTTGTTCAACAATGTTTTTTCGTATCAGAGTGTTGATCATAGTAATCACCCATTCAAGAATTTCCTGAACTGCGTAAACATCCATCTTTATAATGGTTAAGAAATTCAAGATACATGATCTTGTCAAATAATGAATTTATATATACAAATTGTAATCCTAAAAATACTTGGTGAAGGATAACTTATTTAGTCTCAGGGTACTACTACTTAAGATAGGAATCGATGTCAGAGAGCGTCTAGATCCCCTACTTATTGTCCAACTCCTAGACTTCCTCAGTCAATTATCGCTTCCTGCTGGGCGAATTCTGATCCTCGCCAGAGAGAGTCTAGATCGTCTAGTTCTTGCCCAACTCCTAGATTTCCTCATCCTGCTGTCCCTCTTCCTCTTGCAGCTTCCTGTTACGCGATTTCTGACCCTTGCCCTCGCTGTTCACTCTACTAGCAGACTGATTCGGATCATTATATCTTACCCAGAATTGAACAGAAACGATGTGAAATATCAGATAAGTCGGCCATACAAACAGCACAACTGCTATTTTTAGTCATCTCCCTGGTCATTGTCTGCTTGTCTTCCTGATTCCGACGAAAGGAGCAAAGACAGACCCTGAAACATCTAATAACTTACTGATGCCGCGGAAACATAAACCTGCAGTGCGACCTACCCATGTTCTGCTCCAGTCTGTCAAACTGGCTGATGCTTTCACCGCCATCACATTCAGCACAGAGAATAGCCGCGGTGGCTTACAACCTTTGCTGAGTCTGAACTGTAAGAGCATAAAGACAGACTTCAATCTTAAAAATCTGCAAAAGATCAGAATTCCAGAAGTGTAAACAGCTGAGGATGCAACAGTGATTGAGCGGCGTGAGTGCGTGATTAGAAATCGTCTACAATTCCAAACACTTGCGATTCAAATTTAAGAACTACCAAAAACATAGCTCGAATTTTCACACGATCAGAACACAGATTAATGAACATCTTCGAAAAAAGAAACTTCCTAATCCAGATAAGGATCTTATAATGACAGTGCAAGGACAACTAGCTCATAAATTCAGCAACAATCCTAATTTTTATAGGAAATATTCCCATAAACACACCTACAGACATGGAAATTCTGAAAAGTTTAAGGTAAAGTAGACCAAGAACAAACGCTAAGTTCAACTCTTGAGACAACAAATGTCAGAAGTTGAAGCTCATATAAATACTGAGCTAACGATGCTCCTAAATCCTACACAAGTACTACTTAATCTTCTACAAGGTCTTTTAATTGGAACATGTTTGGATTATGTCTCCTTCTTGTCTGCTCATATAAATACTAGAAGTTCTCAAATTTTGTCCCAGATTCTCCAGATTCCCACATTATTGTCTGTTTCGATTTTGTAAGCGAATTTTAACATGGATACCCCAATGAATATCATGTTGTTGCTATACATCATGATGATGAATGTAGAACAAACTACATTGCCATCACTTCAACAAACCGCATCATCATCAGGTCCTTCCGCAATGCAGGATCAACAAGCTCCTTCGATAACCCGAGAAGATCTGGAGCAGCACACTGTTCATGAACATGGCCAGAGCTCAAACCAACACAGAAAAGACATTGTTGACGACACCTCAAAACAACAAATAAGCAACATTATTCCAATTGGGTATAAATTCGAGCCAACAGATCCGGAATTAATCTTCCATTACCTCCAGAAAAAAGTGCTACAGGAACCTATTTTAAACAAGGTTTTCCAGAACATCACAGCCACAGAGTTCTTCGCGAAACATCCCAAAGAACTAGGTGAGTCTCCACTCTAACCATACTATGTTTCGTATCATTGTGTCCACGCTAAAAACTCCTTCCACATTGTAAACATCGATACTTTATTTAGTGCATCGAATACCAAAGTTAATGTTCTTCCTTTTTTTTTTGGGGCAGTACCGAACTTGTACAAAGAACGAATATGGTACTACTTCATACAACAGGATGATGACAAGGTGACTCAAATACGGTCCAACAACAGAGCTACATACTGGAAGTCAGAAATTAAAGATATTACGAGGATTGAAAACCCAAAACACAAACAAGAAATCGGGTACAAAACCACGTATAGGTGTTATCACAGGTGTGCAGATGGTAAGGAAAAGAAAACACATTGGAGGATGGAAGAATTTAGGTTTGATAAGAAGGTACAGACTGAATGGATACTGGCAAGGCTGATCAAAGGGATGGACTACTGAACAAAGGCTCACAAGCTAAGTTTGACGACGATCGATATACGCATCGGTCGAAGGCAAGTGAGAAACAATGAGATGTTCTATTAAATCTCTCGTCCGGTCTTTGTTTTTGCAGCTCTATATATGTGTATTCGATATTCAAGATAATAATAATATTGCTAAAAAAGAATCCTTCCAAGAGGTTCTTTTCTATTTATTTATTTTTTTTGGAACCTTCAACAAGAAATTAATCTGGTACCTCGTCAATTCCTACATATATAGGTAGAAAAAAAATGATGCAGTAACTTTGATTCTCATCAGTAAATACTCACAGTTTAAGAGCTGTAAAGAAAATTTGCCATAACACAGTTGTAACTTGTAAGTTATATAATAACACACCTACAAAACCCCTAAAGATCGAGTACTAGTAAAGAAAAACTCGGAAAGACACTGAAGTAGATAACAAAAAAAGGTGCACGGTAGTTGTGGTGAACTCCATCCCCAAGATGAGAGGTCATAAGTTCCGATTTCTAACCCCATCCTTTCCTTACCTTTAAAAAAGGCGCTCATGTATCATATCGACATCTCGTTCCTATCAGCAAATTATGCAATGCAAACCGAAAAAGCTTAAAACAGATGAATTGTCATTGGCTTTCCTTCATTCCCATAGGAAATCCAGACAACTGCTACTTCCACAACAACACCAGTAATTACCACTCAAAATAACCACAATAAGTAAGACCATGATCTCATAAAAGTATCAGCTTCATTAAACCACAGTCCACAGAATGAGCTGCAACCCACTTGCGAAAATTGCTGTCTCGATCACAAAATCCGTCACATCCAAGCCACATTATACGGAGTTACAGACCCCATTAGCAACTCACTTGACAAAATGCACTCTTGACCTCAAATTCAATACGACCAAGCCACATTATACCGAATCAACATGATTCAAGAATCCACTTATGAAATCCCCCCCCCCCCCCCCGCCCCCTGACCTCATATATTCAACACGAATCAACAGAAACCCACTTCCAAATATGGCTCTTAACCATAACCACCTCGCTTGCAACAACACCTTCATATAAATCTCTGAATTTTGGAGCATGGTAGTGGTGGTGGAGGGTTTTCAGGCTACAGACTCGCTAAAAAAACTTAAATTTGGGTTTGATTTGTTCAATTTAGATGACTAAGCCAATGCATTACACTAATTCTTTAGTCCTGGCTTTTCTAGCCATCTCTAATCTATCAACTGCATGAAAAAATAGTCAAACTCTGCTTCAAACGACACAAAAGAGTTCATGTTAACAAACTTCGCGCCCATATATCATATCTACATCCAGAACACAATTCAAGTCATCCCTGCCAGAGAAATCCCTCCTCAAGGAAATAATTCATGATACGAAGATAATAAGAACTCGAGAAATGTATAGAAAGAATTAGACTTGTTCAAGTATGAAAAAGAATCCATTATTATTTCCTGACTCTCATCCCTGTAGCCCATGAGAATCTAGGCAACAGCTACTTGCAGAACAACATATTTCATCTACCAAGAACAACATTGCAAAGATACAGACTTTATGACTTCCTCACAAACACAGAGCAATTATACGGTTTATTACCAACGGAAACAACCAAACAGCCACACTAAGGAAGCAAAACTCTCAAATTTCACAACATTAAATAGCATTATCATCATCAATGTCACTACAGTAATGCTTCATACCTCAAATGTTGACATAACGAAGCCACAGTCCCCAGGAATCAGCTGCAAACCACTCACGAACTTCAACCCTTCACCACAAGAGCAACCCACACTCGAAAAATGCCATTCTCAATCTCATAAATTTACCAATAACCACTACCAAGCCACATTACACAAAAGCAGCACCACACTTGACCTCAAGTTTCACCCCAACAAACCACATTACACAGAATCATCAGCAACTCACACTCAAAAAATGTCATTCTCCATCTCACAAATTAACCAATAACCACTACCTAGCCACATAACATATAATCAGCAGCAAGCTATGGAAAATGCCACACTTGACCTCAAGTTTCACCCCCCAACCAAGCCAAATCACACAGAATCATCAGCAGTCCAAATCCGAAAAATATCATTCTCGACCTTCCAAATTCACCACTACCTAATACAGAATCAGCAGCAAAAAATGCCACACTTGACCTCAAGTTTCACCTAAACGGCCAAACCAAGCCAAATTGCACAGAATCCTCAGCAACCCTCTTTCGAAAAATGCCACACTTGACCTCAATTCTCACCCAAACCATGAAACCAAGCCACAATACAAAAAATCACCACCAACCCACTTTCGAAAAATGCCACACTTAACCTCAATTTCCACCCAAACCAACCCACATTACACAGAACCATCATCAACCCACTTCCAAAAATGCCTCTTAACGAAAACAGCCTCGCTCACAACCCCAGCATACTCATCCCCCTCCTCAGTAACAAACTCACCCTCAGGCAACCCATCAACAAAAACATCCACAGTATGAAACACATAAGAACCCGGCAAACCCGGGTACGCAGACGAATCTCTCTCCTCAACCCTCCTCACATAAGACCCATTCACAACCCTAACAATCTCATCAAAGTTTAAATCTTTTCTAAAAACACATAAAACTGACCCTAATTCCTCCTTAATCCCCCTCTTAACAGCACATTCTACATCTTCCTGAAACTTCATTTTCTCAGATAATGGTCTCCCCCTACTAATCAAACACCCATCTGATAATTCTATGCATGATTCTACCAACAATTTGGTTTTATTATTATTATTATTATTATTATTATTATTATTATTATTATTATTATTATTATTATTATTATTATTATTATGATGATGATGTCCCTTAATTCGGGCGCAAACTACCTGAATTCGACGGATTGGAGGGTATGTGTCTGTGAGCGTTGTTTCGCCGGCTTCAAGCTCAAGCCACAGGTTATGGATGTTCTTTGTCCCCGGTATAGTGCCCCATGAGGAGAGAGAATTAGTGGGTAATCTTGGTTTTAGCCAATCTGAGAGACATTCAGGGTTTGGAAATGAGAGATTGCTGGGGTTTTGTGACATGGTTGCGGCGGTGGTGGTGGTGGCGGAGACGGTGGCGGAAGTTTTTAGTAAGTTTGTGTTTCTTTGCTTTTTGTTCGGCCGGTTATTTTTGAATCGTGTTCAATACGCACATTACACTCGACTCACTGGTTTGAGATTTTGTTGAATGCGAGCATGTATACGCTATATTTTAGAGTACTAAAGTAGGGGTATGTTGGTCATTATATGTACAAATAAGGAAATATTTTAAGTTTAAAGATGAACACCTCAAAATAAAAAGTAAAAAGTTCATATACAAACGGATGGTGTATAGACGTATAATCACCCGTATAACTGTATAAGGAATGGGAGACGGGAATGGGGGATAGAGGGTCGGAACTCGGAAGCATGTCAAAGAATCGTATTACAATTGATAATTTTGGACTAAACACCTTGTGGATCAAACAAAAAAGAATCTGGTTACCCTTAGCTGGATTTGGGTTGTATGGTTCAAGGCCCACTTATATTCTAGCACTATTTTGAGGTCTGAAACTTTACATACGGTGGGATAGTGAATAGTGCATGTCATAGTGGCAAAAACGTAAATACATAGTGTATTTGAGGCTTTACATAGTGTATTTGAGGCTTTTATGTCATTTCATAATTCATGTGGTATTAAACACAACTAGGTGAAACGTTCGTGCGTTGTACGGGACACTTTATCATAATCGCTTATTCTTATTTATTAAGTTATTCTCAAAATAAATAAGTAAATCATGATAACTAATTAAATGTTTGTTAGTAAAAATGTCTCCTAATCACACTCAATCGTCATTGTACATTTGTATGGAGTATTACTTGATCTTTAAATAATATTCTTTTTTTGTTTATTTTTAAATCATTTTTCACAAAAATCTTAAACTTGTCAACATATATCTACCAAAATCATACTTAACTATGTGTAAATGGATCTTATATTGAAATACATTTTGACACGAATTCAATGATACATGTATCGTAATATTTTGATATACGCAACCCGAGTTATAACAGTTTATATCATGTTTCATGTTGATAACTTTATTACGTAAGAGTTTTACAAATATTAAACTCTCTTCGCATGCATTTCTTAATGTTTAATGTGGATTATCTTAATATTTTATGTGAGAGTTTAACATATCTTAGACACTCTCTTTGTGCATTTTTTGACCTCCCGATTCTCTCAATGCGCTCTAAATTATTAGTGTCTTAACTTTTCAAAAGTATGTGTAAATGGATCTTATATTGACATACATTTCGACATGAACTTTACATGTATCATAATATTCTGATATGCGTAGCCCGAGTTATATCTGTTTATATCATGTTTCATGTTGATAACTTTATTACATAAGAGTTTTACAAATATTGGACTCTGTGTGTGCATTTTTTAATGTTTCATGTGAATTACTTTAATACTTTAGGTGAGAGTTTAGCAAATTTTGGATTCTCTCTCTTTGCATTTCTTAACCTCCCGAAATCCTCAATGCGCTCCAAATTATTCGCTTTTATATACATATATATATATATATTAGATTCCTTATGTATATTTGTACAAAATTAGAGATGTCAAAAGCTGACTCATCACGACCCGAACACGAAAATAGCGGGTTAGTGTTGTTAGTTTCCAACCCGTTTAATTATATGGGTCAACATATATTACACGATTGATTAAATGGGTTGGATCATTGTTGAAAATTTCGACACAAAATAAACACGAATTACCAGTTAATGTATATTATCGGAAAGGCTAATCTTGTCAACTTATAAAACCTTCTTAACTTTGTAAACTGTACCAAACTCAAGTCTCGACCCTAATAGCATAACTATCAAAATTACTCATTTTTAACCTAGTTTTTTTTTTTATTATTATTATTATCAATGATGAGTTGTAAAGACTCAATAACTTTAAATCTAGGTTTTTTTTTCTTTAATAAAATATATACTAGTTGAAACGCACGGACTATTGGTTTAAACCCAAATTAAATATGTATATTTAAGCTTAAATTGATATTTTATTATTTGATTTAACAAAAATCAATAAATGGTACACTAAAACATACTCCGTATATTTTAATATAACTTTATATTTTTAGTATTTTTATGACAACTAATTTTTAAATGAATTTAATTTTAAATATATTTGTTTTTTAAGGATTTCAATAGATTATGGATAGTCTAATACTTATATTATTTTTGTTTGTTAACTTGTAATTTAAATTATTATCATTTATTCAAATTAAGTGTTAACAAATGAGAAAATGGAGGTGATAGGAAGAATATCACTTAATTAAAGAATGAAATGAAGTTTTTATCATGTGCTCTGTGGGCACACGTTAGAAAAACCGTTATTAATTCCATATATATACAGATTATTATATATAGAAAGTGATTAGAAAGATCGAAAGGTTGATATTGTTGTAGATTATTCTTATAAATTAATTTTACGTTGATCAAAAGGTTCGAACTGATTAACCCTCATCAATGTGCATATATATTGCAATAAAAGACATAAATGATTCATAGAAGAAGGAAAATGTAAAAAAAAAAAATTTATAGCCGAACAGAGGGAGTACACTTCTGAACAAAGTTTAACTATATTTTACTAACCTTTCTTTTAGGCGGGTTAGGCAGGTTGTTAATGTGTTACACGTTTAATAAACGGGTCGGGTTAGTGTCAAGAGTTATCAACTCATTTAATAAACTGGTCGGTTAGTGTCAAGTGTTTTACAACTCACTTATTTTTGACACGGTCACGAACACGGCTTTTGCCAGCTCTATTCAAAATCGTATAATGTATACTCAATACAATCACTTAGGGCTCGTTTGGTATCATTGTCGTTTTCAGTTTTTGATTTTTTTGCGTAAAAAATTTAATTAAATAAGTTGCAAAAATTAATTTAAACTGTATGTTTCTATAATAGTCATACAGAAACAGAAAACTGACAACAAAAAACTGAAAACCACTTTTTCTGGTTTTAAAAAACGGGACTTTGGTTTTCAAAAAAATAGAAAACTGGAAACAGAAAACGATACCAAACATGCCCTTAATGTTTAAAGGCATTTACTCATTACTCATTAGTACAATAATATGTTAGTATGTTACAATAATTTTCAAATAACTAACATAAATGGATATTTGAATTAGTCACTTCAAAAGGATTTAATAACCTTAATCTAGGCTTAAAATTAGACTTCCATACATTGGACTATTGGGGGTTTCTATTATTCAAATAGCTAGTGTTCCAAATTAAATTAAGCTCTTAATTTATCTTACTTTGACAGGAAATACTCCTACCTGACTAGTAGGAGTATTATATCATACGGAGTATTATTGTTTGTTTTTAATTATAGTTGTGTACTTTTCGTGCAATAACATCTCAAGGTCTCAACGTACCATGGATCTGTTCGTTAGGCCATCGTACATACTATGACAAGTATGCGATAGGGCTGCTTTGCACTTTTTTCTTTAGGACAAGTAGCACCTCATCTAATCATATATTTCCATTTTTTTAGAGCTAATTCTTCCAAAGAACAATATTTAATCAGGGTCAAAATACAATTCGATAAACAATGTTCAAATCATAAGTTTTAACTTTTAGTTACTATGTCACAATTCTTTAAATAAAGGTCACATTCGAGCGTAAAGTTTGACATGTTTATTTTGTGAATTTGTGCTAACTAATGACGACATTAATTTTAGGATGTAACCTTCTTTCGATTATGGAGTACAGTGAATTCTTCCGCATATCGTCCTTTATTGTATTTTGATATATACACTACGACACTACGTAGATGTCTTTCCTAGCTTAGGTAGCGCAATGTTTACGCCTAATTATTATATTAGAAAAGTGATGTCAAGTACATGAGGAGGAAGCTTGGACGTCTACTAGCTAGTTGTTATAACTTTTTTTGTTTAGAATTACAATAGAGTTTGGAGGATGCATGCTTCAGTCACCCAATGCATTTGATGCCTCACCAGTTACCACTATTGGACTGTTATATGCGTTATTCCTTTGTTTTCAAGCAATTGAAATGTATACGTACCTTCCAAACATTATTATCACACGAACTGAATTGCTCAACAACCTCAAATTTGGTCAATCAAGCAAGTACGTTTACATAGATGTTGGAACAACTTCCAATTAACAAACACCATTGTGTTGTTGTCAACATCGTATATAAGTATATAACAATAATTTGTGTATACGTCATACAATGTGCCTAATTCGCTACTTACGAAGCTGTTCTTTTTCTCAACTCAGCAATTTTAGATAAAAGGAAGATTACAAAATAGACGCAAACTTTATTTCACTCCCATTTTTATTGCTGAATTCCTTCCCTACAAAATATATAGTCTCGTGATTTAAAGACTATAAATAAATATAGGAAGCAGAAGTGCTTCCATTTTCTTCAAACGTTCTTGTGGTAGTTCACTTTATTGAGTTATTACTCCCCCGACTTGGAGGTTGAGGTTTGATCATTTTCAACTAACTCAACTCGTAAAGTTGGTGACATTGTTCGGGATGTAGAAATCCTCTTGTAGAGTTCCCCTGCCAAGCTAAGCTAAGGTCTTCTCGTCAGCCCTCCTAGCTTTACACGACCGTGTCAGTGTGCCCTCCCTCCAAACCCAGTAGATTACCGATTAAAATAACCACGCTTTCAACTATACTTTCTCAAGCAAACATTTCCTGAAGGAATTTATTTTCAAGAAATAACGTAAGAATTTAATGGCAATCTATTTTTGCGTTCCTTAATAATCTTTCAATTTTTCCACTTTAGGCATTCATTTGGACCTTACCAACTTATACTCCGTATATCGGCAACTGTAAAAGGGTAAGGCCCATTTAGGACACCCTCCTATATAAGGTTCATATATCAACTGATTATCTTTCCATTGCCTTTAAATTCGAAGGTAATTAAAGGGTATGTGATCCTTAACGTTAAAAAGAAACATTCTACTACCTAGTACCTAGTCAAGTTGACAGCTCAAAGATGCAGCTTATATAATCCAGATGAAGTGTAGTCCGTCAAAAAAAAAAAAAAGGTATAGTGATTAGGTTAATTAGTACGTATGGTATAGTGGAGCAAATCAAATTGTATAATTAATATAGACATGACTTGGTTTTGACTGGGTCTAATCATATAATTCGATACCAAGTTGCGTACTCTTATGAGTCCTGTCCATTCTAAGATGTACCAAGCCAAAGTTGACGTCGGGAACTTGTAACCACAATTTCAATTCAATTTAACTTCGCCCTTTTCAATTATCAGATCACACCGGTTGATCGGACAATCTAAACTCTTTTAAACTTCAATTCTAAATGTTTTTCTTTTTGTTTTGGAGAATAAGTAATTAAATTGTGAGAATAACACTCTGACCTTAATCTATTTAGACATTTTGGATGAGAGGCAGCCTTCGTACAAAAGCTAATTTGCAATTACAAATGGGATTTAACAAGTTCTACATTATTGCATCAATTGTTTGACACTTCTTCATGCCGATCAATTGTGTTGTTGTTGTCGATATTTTTATTTAATTTTGTGAAGTAAGAGTTTGTTGAATAATGGTATAAATAAGTACAATAACAAATTGTGCCTATAATCTATACCAACTAGGCAACTACAAACAAAATAAAATTGCTGAATTATTGGAAGTTAATTTTAATATAGATGAAAAATCTTGAAGGAGCTCCTTGACTTCAAAAATAATTTCGCAAACGTTACATCAAATTAAAGATTACAGTATTGCATGCCCCACATCAAGTGATAATTTTTTGTTCCATTCTATACTTATTAAAGTAATTTCCTTCAAAATGATCGACATAATAAAAAAACTGGAGTATAAAAGTAAGATCTTCAAAATATAAGGGACTTTTTGTTGTTGAGAGACCGTCTTTTATTAGACTTTTGGATCAATATAAGATTATACTCCATATATATGTACAATGGTTCTGTCATTAGTACTCCGTAATATCTTCTTTAATTTGGCAAAATCGATCTTCAGCCATTAGCATTCATATATGTGGAATTCAGGGTATAAGAAGTTTGACCAATTTAATTAATGTAAGATTAGAACATTTCTTACAATAAGACCCAGTCAATAATTAGGACCTTGACATGGTATTTTTCTCAAGTTACATCCTAAAGTATATAACAACATATATTCAAGTGTGTTCACTGTTCAGGGTCTCATGATTGTTCGAGTATATCGACTACACCAATTTTGTAAAAATGTAATAATAATGCAGAAAAATATTATGTGATAAAGAGAAGTTTTTTTCAGTTTCACGAGAGTAAATCTATCCTCGATTGCACATGACAAAGTGATAATCTCATCCAAATTGATACTCAAAGTAATATGATGTCCAATTGAGTGAGGCAATTTCCCAATAGTATGGTTAACATAACAATATGTCATGCTATTCTTATTCTTTGAAAAAGTCCCTACTCTTGCAATTGATTGTATAATGAAATTGATGTTTGGTATCGTATTGTAATAACCTTTAATTTATATTGAGAGATCGTATCATAAACATTTGGCAATCTTTAAATTCACAATTTAGCATACAAATGAAGTAACAAAATTAAAGATGTTGGTACCACTTTGGTATTGGGCCATAGCCTTTAGGTCAGTGTACCTTAATAAAGGCCCATATGATGTAACAAAACCCAGTTAAATGCAGTCCTCAGATAAAAGCAGAATGAAGGGTCAGGATGGAGTGGGAAAACTTAGGATGATTCCTAGGTCCCCCATTCCTTCTTATAAATACCCCCTTTTTAAGAGCTACAGGAACCAGGTTCTTACACAAATTCTGTCATTCAATCATTTCCCTGATTATTCCCTTGATTATCGCATAAAAGACCCTCTCTGTCTTTAGTGCCACCCCTCCCCGAGCCATATACTGACTTAAGCGTCGGAGGGGCGACGCCTGGCGAAAACCAGGCTCCCTTTTTGCAGGTACTCGGCGAGGCATCCTAGTTCACTGTCCTTCGAAGAAACCCACGCCAACAACAAGTGGCGCCGTCTGTGGGGACAGTTTGAAAGGAAAGCCGATCGAGGGTGCCATACGCTTCGGAGATGGCTCCGAGAGGAAAGGCCGCGCGACCCAGGGGAGCTGTAGCAGACGATAACCCCATCCTTGGGCGAGCTGACCCGGATCTCTCGCGCCTCGATAACCCCGGTGAGGGGACGTCGAGAGTGTCCGAGGTCGAGCGGTCAGCCCTTAAGGGGGGAACCCATCACGCTACAGAAGAAGACATGGAGGAGCAGGTAAATTTGGAGGAATATGAGCCAATGGATGACAAAGAAACGGAGAGCGAGCCGCATCCCAGGGACTCCGCTCTAATGAAGGAGCTAGCTGAGGCTCGCGCGAGGCTTGAAGTCCAGGCCGACTTGCAGCAACAAATGAACGAGCCGATGGCGGAGCTAGAGAAACGGGTTGCCTCCCAGACTAAGGCTCCAGTGGCCGAAATGGTTCCCTCCAAGAGCAAGCACAAGCGAGGCCCTCGAAAGACCCCCTCTCAATGAACTGCGGCGGCCGTTCGCAGGGTAAAGGAACTCTATGACAAAAACTGGCCTACCGAACTGAGGGATACCATCAACACCCTAAGGAGGAAGAGAGAGGAAAAGGAGGAGACGCAAGCCTCGCGAAAGAAGCATACGGCGAATGGGGTAAAGGACAAGGGAAAAGGCGTCCTGATTGAGGAGAATCACACACGAGGACGATCCAAGCCTCACGCCAGCTGCCCTCGAAGCCATAGGCCATCCCGCTCTCTGCCAAGAACGTCCAAACATTCAAAGTCCAGGCCCTCTAGAAGCGCGACTCGTTAGATCAGCTCAGATTCTACGAGCAGTGACTCAGAGTCCGCTTCAGAGAGCGAAGCCAGTTCGAGGCATCATTCGCATCGCCTAAGGAGGACTTTCGCATCGGAATCACCCTTCGCCCGGTGGATTCTCGAAGCCGAAAGGGTTCCGGGGGTAAAGAAACCAAAAATGATCGAGTATGATGGAGTCGATGACCCCTTCGATCACTTATCATCCTATATACATAACATTGGATATATGACGGAAGATGAGGCGACGGTGTGTCGTTTGTTCCCGACCACGCTGACCGGGATCGTTCAGCGTTGGTTCGACAAATTGCCACCAGGAAGCATCCGATCGTGGTCCGGGTTGAAGAAGAGGTTTACCGGGCATTTCGTTACAAGTAAAACGAGAAAAAAGACTTCGATCCACCTAACTACGGTGAAGCAGGGAGAGCGCGAATCCCTGGACGTTTACATCCAAAGGTTCCGCTCGACCGCAACTCAAGTTGCCAATTTATCTGATGAGATCGGAGTGACAGCACTAGTTAATGGAATGGCCGCGGGAAAGTGTAAGTATGATCTCGCAAAGCGCGAGCCCAAGACGCTCGAGCAAGCATATAAGCGAGCCGCCGCCCATATCAATGCCTCGCTGGTGAATAGAGCCGGGCACGTGTCGAAGGAGGCCTCCGCCCCTCGAATCAAGCCACAACAACGCCTCGGCCCTCCCGCGGTGCACAGCAAGAAGCCCTACCGGTTCAATAATTCTCTCAGGACTGTGTTCATGGCGATCAAGGAGTCAGGTCTGCTAAGGCCCCCCAGACCCATGACACAGGACGATCGAAGAAACATGAACCTGTTTTTTGAATATCACATGGAAAATGGCCATGGGACGGCGAGCTGTAAGGATCTCGAAGAAGTGCTCGAGAGGTTGGCTGATAACGGAATGTTAAATAGATACTTGAAGCGTCTGAAAGGGCAAAGGGATCGGTACAGGCAAAACAATACCCAGAGAGGCCCTCGAGGCGGCGGTCAAGCGAAGAACGGTGAAAGGGCTCGAAGCCCGGGAGTGATCGCCACCATTTTGGGAGGTCTCGCGAGCGGAGGACCGAGCCATCGAGGGCGTAAAACCAACATGAGACATTTCGTCAACTCGATCTCCACCACTCTCCCGGAAATTGTGATCCCTAAGATGACGATTCAGCAATCAGACATCAAGAATGTACGGACACCTCATGACGATCCGGTAGTGATTACCATACAAGTGGCCAACAAGATGGTTCAAAGATCACTAGTAGACACAGGCTCGTCAGTTGATATAATAATGTTCAAATGCCTCCAGAAGCTGAAATACACTATGAGGGACATCACTCCGCTCCGAGAACCCATAGTCGCCTTCGGCGGACAGACAATCTATCCCATGGGGACGATTCGCCTGCCAGGCGCTGTGGGCGAAGGAGCAGACATGAGGAGAGCCCACATCGAGTTTGTAGTCATTGACATCCCGTGTGCTTATAACATCGTCATAGGCAGGCCATTGCTGAATGATATTGTTGGGCTAGTTTTTCCCCTGGGTTTGCTGATGTTGTACGTCACAGACGATGGCCGAGCCGCGATCATCCGAGCCGATCAGAAGGTCGCTCGAGAATGTTATCATGCAGGACTCAGGCCTCCCATGGTAAATCCTAGCGAGGCTCAAGGAGAGGAGTCGCCCTCAAAGAAGAGAAAAGAAGCCAGCACAGCCAAGGCCGCGACCGAATCATTTTGTTTAGAAACGATAGATGCCCGACACGGCCTCGAAGGGCCCACCCAGCCCTTCGAGGAAACGGAAGAAATTGCTCTGGAAGAAGAAAGAGCCGACCGGACTGTTCGAATAGGCAAGTCCCTCGAACCTGAGGTCAAAGCCTCCTTGACATCACTGCTAAAAGAGTTCAAAGATGTGTTCGCGTTCGCGGTTGAGGAGATGCCAGGGCTCGATCCCTCGATCATCACTCACAAGCTGAACGCCGACCCCACAAAGAAGCCAGTTCATCAAAAGCAGCGTCACTTTGGGACTGAGCGAGCCCGTGCTATCAAAGAAGAAGTCGACCGATTGCTCGGAGCCCGGCACATTGAAAGATGCACATATGCATTTTGGCTATCTAATGTACTGCTGGTGAAGAAGCCAAACGGGTCGTGGAGAATGTGCGTCGACTTCACGAATTTAAACAAGGCCTGCCCTAAGGACGGTCAACCATTGCCTCGAATGGATTGATTGGTGAATTCCACCTCGGGGCACGAGTTGCTGAGCTTCATGGATGCTTATGCCGGATACCACCAAGTCCCCATGGAAGAGGTAGACAGGCCGAAGACCGCCTATATCACACCCTTGGGGATGTACATGTATCGAGTGATGCCGTTCGGCTTGAAGAATGCTGGAGCCACGTTCCAAAGGCTGGTGAACCAGTTGTTCAAAGAACAAATTGGGAGGAATATGGAAGCATACGTGGACGACCTGATCGTCAAAAGCGTTCGAGCCAACGACCACCAAAAGGACCTCAGGGAGACCTTTGAGACGTTGAGAAAGTATGGAATGAAGCTCAACCCAAAAAAGTGCGCATTTGGGGTGAGGTCTGGAAAATGCTTGGGTTTCCTCGTCAGTCAAAGAGGAATCGATGCAAACCCAGAAAAGATCAAGGCTATCTTGGAAATGCCATCGCCCAGAAGTGTGAAAGATGTGCAACGGTTGACAGGGTGCGTCGCTGCCTTAGGACGCTTCATTGCGAAGTCGGCCGACCGTTGCCTACCATTCTTTGCCACCCTCAAAAAGAAAAAGAACTTCGAATGAGATGAGCAAGCGGAGAAGTCATTCCAGGAACTGAAAGAGTATTTGACAAAAATCCCAAAGATATCTGTGCCTCGAGAGAAGGAGGACTTATACTTATACTTATCCGCAAGTGAACATGCGGTCGGAGTGGTACTGGTAGTCGAACGCGAGGGGGTCCAAAGCCCTGTGTATTACGTGAGCCACGCTCTCGCGGGGGCTGAGCTACGATACCCTCCGCTCGAGAAGCTTGCCTTGGCATTGCTTATCTCGAGCCGACGCCTCCGACCCTATTTTCAGAGTCACAAGATCATAGTAAGAACCAACTATCCCTTGGAAAAAATATTGAACCATTTGGACGGAAATGGACGATTGCCTCGGTGGGCCTGCGAGCTGAAAAGCCACGGCATCGAGTACGAGTCGAGACGCCGCCTCCAGGGGCAGGCCTTGTCCGACTTCGTGGTCGAGGCAGCATTCACCGAACCAGAGGGTCCCCCGAAAGAACACTGGACGCTGTATGTTGACGGCTCGTCCAACTCAGCTGGAAGCGGAGCAGCCATGATTGTCATCCTCCCAGGAGGGGAGAGGATGGAGTATGCGCTTCGCTTCTGTAACACTACGGAATATGGAAAGTGGTTTATGGAGTTGGTTTGTCCCACATTGGGAAACTAAGGCTCATATGATCAGTTTATAATAGATTCCTACCATCATACTACCAACAAGGCCTTCATCTTTTAGAGCCCAAGCGAGGATTTATGGGCTTATTGGTGACTTTCCATCTTATTGGGTTGTGTTGCGACGTATAATGGATCGGGCTGTTACAGATGGTATCAGAGCAACCCTGCGATCGCGTGCTGGGTGCTGGGGAGAGGTCCAGACCAGCCGTCTAGCGGGGGAGATCTTGGACCTGTGCTGATGTTGGTATGGTTTGGTTTAGGCGCAACGGGGACGTCGCGTTCTCTAAGTGGGGGAGTTTGTAACACTACGGAATATGGAAAGTGGTTTATGGAGTTGGTTTGTCCCACATTGGGAAACTAAGGCTCATATGATCAGTTTATAATAGATTCTTACCATCATACTACCAACAAGGCCTTCACCTTTTAGAGCCCGGAGAGGATATATGGGCCTAAGGGGTGACTACCCATCTTATTGGGTTGTGTTGCGACGGACGGTGGTTCGGGCTGTTACAGCTTCGGCTTCGAGGCGACCAACAACGAGGCAGAATATGAAGCCCTCATTGCCGGAATTCATATGTGCCTGGTGGCGGGAGCCACGGACGTGAGAGCCCTCTCAGATTCAGCCATCGTGGTGAACCAAGTCAACGACAAATTCGAGGCAAAAGAACACATGGCTCAGTATAGAGATAAGGTGCGAACCCTTACCAAGAAACTCACACATTTCCAAATTGAACAGATCCCCCGATCAGAAAATCAACAAGCGGATGCTTTGGCTCGATTGGCCAGCTCATCCATCAATGACAACCCAAGGGTCGTCAAGTGGGAGCTGTTGCCATTTCGGAGTATTGATCCCATGGCTCGCGTTTTGGTACTCGACCGGAGCCCTGAATGGATGAGACCATTAATAGTTTATCTCAAAGATGGAGAGCTTCCGGATGATCCAAAGCAGGCCAACGCTATAAAAAAAAGAGCAGAATGGTTCACTTTGATTGATAGGGAGCTGTACAAGAAAGGATATTCCCAGCCATTTATAAAGTGTGTTGACCTGGTGGAGGGTGATTATATTCTGAGGGAAATCCACTTTGGAGAGTGCGGAGCGCATATCGGAGCTCGTGCGTCGGCATCAAAAGCCCTGCGAGCAGGGTTCTTTTGGCTGACCATGCAGGCCGATGCGGCCGCGATGGTGAAAAACTGTGACAAATGCCAGCGCTTTGGTCCAGTTAGTAAGAGGCCCCCCATTCAGCTCCAGCCAATCTCGACACCTCTCCCTTTCGCAAGATGGGGCTTGGATATCTTAGGGCCATTCCCCAAGAGCCCCGCTCGGAAGAAGTTCATAATCGTGGCCGTCGAATATTTCACGAAATAGGTTGAGGCCGAGGCGCTAGAGAGAATTACCGACCGAGACACCACCAGCTTTATCTGGAGGAATATACTTACCAAGTTCGGAGTCCCTCGAACGTTTACATTTGACAACGGAACCCAATTTGACAGCAAGTACTTCAAAGAATATTGTGCACAGTTCGGCGTCAAGGCTTGTTACACATCTGTAGCCTACCCTCAAGCAAACGGGTAGGTCGAGTCGTCGAACAAGGTGATCCTACACAGGCTAAGAACCATGGTTGAAGGAGCCAAGGGGAAATGGGTCGATGAGCTGCCGGGTATTTTATGGGCCATTCGCACCACGACGAAGTGAGCCACGGGAGAGACCCCTTTCCAGCTCGTATATGGCTCAGACGCGGTCCTCCCAATTGAATGGGAAGCCAAATCTGTTCGCATAAGCACCTACGAGCCCGAGGAGAATGAAGTTGAGCTGCGAGCCGCGCTCGACCTTCTCCCCGAGTGCCGAGGCAATGCGCTGCTAAAGGCTGAAAAGCAAAAGCAACAGATGGCCAAAGCATTCGGCCGAATGGTCCGACCAAGAAAGCTGGAAGTCGGAGACATGGTCCTCAGAAATGCTAAGGCGACAGGAATGAGGCTTCGAGGAGGGAAGTTGAAGGAGAAGTGGGAAGGGCCCTATCTAGTGGTCGAACAAGTGAAAGAAGGAACGTTCCGACTTAGTACCTTAGAGGGTGAAATGGTACAGAGGCCGTGGAACCTTTACAATCTCAAGAAGTATTATGCTTAGTCATTAATCAAATCAAGGTCAAGTACTGTCTTTGTAGTCCGAATCAAAGCTCGCAGTGGCGAGCCGTAGTTGGTAGTATGTCCGAACAAGTTTCTGGCCGCAAGCCATAGTATGTACTTCGTTTTTAAGTAATGAAAAGCCAAAAGCCGCAATGTTGTGTAATATTGTCACTCTTAAAACCCCCAACCCCGCCCCCTCCCAGAGCCGTCAAAGGCGTCAGCAAAGCAAGCGTGAAGCAAGTCAACGCTTCAACCTCCTTTGAATAAGGAGCCGAGTGCAATCACCCGAATGGGGAGCCACTCGAGACGTACAAAAGTACGCGCTACGCCCCCCCTCGGAGGCGAGCCAAATGCAATCACCCGTACGGGGAGTCATTCGAGGCGTTTCGCCACGACAAGAGTATAAATTGCCCTACTAAGGTCAAGGGCATTGTTACAACTAACAATTGCCTGGAGCGGGTTAGAAGTTGCCCCACCTTAATACGGGCTCGCGTCGAATAAAAAGTTCAGCTGAGAACAAATTCGCCTACGATGGATAAAATCCCGTAGCTCTCTAAACTTCAACTTGGAAAAAGGGATGCCAATGGGAAGCCTCCCCTCGAACTGCTTACCGCTAGTAGACGGGGTTCGACCAAGTAGTTTTACTGAAACTCCTCGCAAGTATACCACAACCCATGGTAGAACCGAGGCACCCCGAGCATTAATGTCCGATGAATAATCGAACCAAAGCAGGGGCTAAACGGGACGCAATTCAGTCAACCCTCCCCCAACGAAGGGTTGGGGACGAGCTAATCAAGCATATACGATATTCGAGCCGAGAGCGCTCGAACCATTATGTATATTGCACCGAAAAATCACCCTGTACAAGGAGTCGAATGTCGTCGTAGCTCAAAGGCTGCAAAACAGTATACGGGTGACGGAAATAAGTTCGAAGTAGTGCAGAGGGGTTGACAAATATAAGCACTCAACGGTGCACTGCCTAAAAATGCAAAACGGGTCGAGGCCAAACACCCTGAAATATGGGCGGCCTCGACAATAATGTTAATGGCCAAACACCCTCGAGAGGGCGGCCTACATACACAATATTTAAAGTATATTTTTTCATGGCACAACGCCAAATTAACGTCTATGGGGGAGAAATGGATGCAGGATTCTCAACCGGCTTGGTAAAGACGAAAGCTGCAGGCAGGTCATACAACTCCTTCTTGGCTGCTGCCTCCGCCGCGGCCGCTTCTGCCTCGAGATCGGCGTCCTCATACTCGGCCTCACCTGCCTCGGGGACCTCACCAACCCCTTCCCGGTTATGCTTGTCCAGCTCGGTACAGTACGCAGCCTCGAATTCCTCCTCAGACAGCTCGAAGGTACTGAGATTGAAGTTTTCAAGAGCCGACCAGGCGAGCCGAAGACCCAACTCAATCCCCTCTTGCTTAGATGAGGCCCTTGCAAGATCGGTTAGGAAAGCATAGCCAGGCGAGGCGAGGAAAGCGGCGACGGCCGAACAGGCCCGATTCGCCCAAAAAGTCACCTGGCTCGAGGCGTTGATCAGGTTGAGACTCAGTTGGTCCGCGTCTGCCTTAGCCTGCGACAGCTCTCTCGCCAACGAGATGGCCTTCGTGTCCGCCTCCGACATAGCAGCCACCGCCTTCTCGTTTTGCTCGTGGCATTCGGCGATATTCTTTTTGGCTTCAGCCAACTTACCCTCAGCTGCCTCTTTCGCCGCTTCCGCTTCCCTCAGCTTCGACTCCATCGCTGAACACTTCGCCCTCCATTCAGCAGCCTCGCTCCGGGCCCTCGCCAGCTTCCCCTCGCGAGTGTACTCGTCAAGGCCCTATTCGGCGTCGCGCCTTTCGCCTTGGCTAACCAGTACAGCAAACTGCAAATAGAGAAACTCTTAGCAGTGGATGAGACACAAGGAGGAGATAGGAGCGGTTGTTACAAGTACCTGAAGAGCGAGCGCTACTGCTTGCTGGGCCCAGTTGTCAGGTCGAGGGGTATTGCGAGCCAACTCGCACAACGGCTCGGCGGTCCTCCATATGTAAGGAGTCCCAGGCAAAGCCCCCAAGGCACTCTGAGAAGCTGAATGATCGAGGCGTAAAAGTTAGAAAAAAGCAACACCAAATACAGATGCAAGGAAACAGTTCGAGGAAGTTACCCGCCAAAGGGTCCGAACCGCCTAAATCTGTCTTCTTGGCAGCCGATGCCTCGCCCCCCTCGAGCGGCCTCTTGCCTCGACGCCGAGCAGTGAGCGCATCCTGCGATGGTCGAGTCGTCAATATCGAGAAGTCACCATTACAAAAGGAAGCGTTAAAGCGAAACAGAAATACCTCTTCGTCTTCATCCTCGGAGCCCCGGGTCCGATCACGACACCCGAAATCCCCTGTCTCGGAATCGCACCCATTGCCCCGCGAGGAATGATAGAGTCAAGAGGGGTGGCGGCTTCGGCAGTCGAAGGGGTGCCAGCTCGAGCCATAGTGAGGGGCGTGGCTTGAATAGGAGTGGTCGACGCTCCCAAGTCCAAAGCACCCCTTTGAAATGGCCGAGGCTGGGTTGGCACAGTCAACGGAGGCAGAGGCCGAGACGATGGAGACACCCTCGTTGTAGCTGGGCGATCCCCTATCGGTTGAGCCTCGCCTCCTCGCGGAGTCGTTCGAGCCGTCTCGGCTCGGGCAGCGTTTCGAGCGCTCCTCGAACTCTCCCTCCTAGCCCTTTGAGCCATGAGTCGATTCAGATTCGGCATAGTGGAACTCCAACGGTCGAGGTTCGCTTTTACTTGAGCGTGAGCGGCACCTGAAAAGCGGACAACGAGTTGAGCAAAGAGCAATGTGTATAAGGGAAGCATACATTAGATCGAGGCATACTTTCCTCGGCGTCGCTCTCGGGTAGAACAAGGCCCGAATATATCAACCAGACCGGATCCTTTAGCATCGATAGGGTGGGAACCCATGTCTCGTCCCCTGGTCCGCCACCGAGCCGTTGGAAGAAATAGTCTTTACACCGATCCTCAGCGTTAGAGAGCCTCGGAACAGTATCCCGAAGCACTCGACGACCAGGGGATCGGTAAGGTACATCGAGGTGGCTACTCAACGGAGTGTCATCGCTCGTATTGAGCTAGTAAAACATATTTTTCCAATCGGGCCCTCGCCCGGGCTTCCCGGGGTGGGTAACGATCTGATGGGTCGTCGTCTTGCCTCGAACGGCGAAGTTTTTAAACCCCCACTGGTCGCTGGTAGCAGTGTGAAGGTACCGAAAAAGGTTGACAGATAATGGGATCCTTGCCGCTCGGCAAGTCATGATAAAGCCGTTCAAAGTGATAAAGGCATTGACCGAGAGCTCAGAGGGGCAAATGTCGTAGTAGTTCAGGACATGCCTAGAGAAGGAGCACAAGGGTACGCAAAACCCATAAGAAAAGGCCAACGCGTGCACACCGAGGCAGTTGTCTAGGGCGACGCGCACACCGATCCCGCTGTAGGGACCACTAGAGTGAAGGGATCGCGAATGCGATTCTCCCTCTCAAAAGCCCGAACAGCAGCACCGGTCTGAGACATCCGCTACTGTTCGTCGATCACGGCCGTGGTGAATGTGTTCGCGTGAACCCTATTTGGAGGGGCTCGAGGCGCCATTGAACGAGAGGGTTCCTACTAGGGGTCAAAGCCCGAGTTAGGATCGATACGAATGGTTCGAGCCCGTCTCGGGTCTACTGAACCCCCAGACCTCTCGCGAACCGTTTGTTTAGTTCTCGCCATCTGAAAGAAAGAGAGGCGGTCACACTCTCGCCTCATGCGAGCCATCGCCTTTCATTTCCCTCCCCCGATGACGATACTGAACACCCCACACTCGATGGGTCGACTAGAAGTCGAGAAGAATCGAAGGGTCGAAGTGGGGAAAGCGAGACAGCCGCGTGGCGTTATCGCTTGCCACCACCGACCTCGAAAGTCGAGTATGCTATCGGGCGTTATCTGGGATCCCAGTCTCAACACTCAGCCGGCGTCCCATTGCCGCCGGAGTGAGACCGACATCCTGGATTCGTCACTAGACAAGCGAAAACAAGACACGAAAAGTCGTGGACAGACGATAAAAATACGTACCGTAATCGGGGAAGAAAGCTACTGCGAGATCGGAGGGAGGAAATAGCGTCGCCGGAGTCGAGAGCTGCGCCGGAGAAGGAGCACGGGCAGAGTAAAAGGAGAGATTCTGGAGAAGGAAGTTGAAGAAGAATCAAGAATGAGGGTGAATGAAACCCGCACCCTATTTATAGGGGTAAAAAGGGAGGGGCAAAAACGTAAAAACGCATTTTTTACACAACTTCCCAAGTGCCGTCAGTCATCATTACGACGCAGGAGTCGAAAGATTTTTCGCGTTTTCCCGAGGTTACTTTATGCGGGATTCGAGGAGATAGCGGGCGTGCAAACCGCCAAAATACCCGCCGAATCCCAAGGAGAGCAATGAATGCGAAAAACAAAGCGAGCCGGGGAAACACGAGATGAGAAATTTTCGAGCCATTATCGGTTCGTGTAACAACCCTAAATTTTGACCAACTATAAATAGAAATAAATTTAGAATTGTCACGCCGCAATTGACTACCAAGTCAATTGCTAGGCTAGAAATTCAACTGCAATTAACCAACAAAAAATAAAACAGCGGAAGTCTTTAAATGTCGAGCTATGGTTCTCAAAACGAAATCCAAATTACAAAATCAGAACGAAATGAAGTCTGAGATAAAACAAAGTCTTTCGAAAACCCCAACATGATCAGCTTCGTAAGCATGCAGCCATATCATCAAGACCTGTCAACTATGTCATCGAAGATTGACATAGGCCCCAGAACACGGTAGGGACGAACCAGAAAACAGAACGTCAGCACAGGCTGAGTAAGAAATAACAAGCATAAAGAACAAATAAGATACGCGCCTTGAGGCGCGTAGCTAACAAGAATGAATTGACGTTATAACATAGGATTAACAATAGCAACAGAGTGCATTATCAAAAGAGCATCGTCGCTCAGTATATATATATATTGTTTAATTATTCGGCCAGGGTCCTACCCCATAGCCCCACTTAACGAACTTTGTTCGAGCTAGAGTTGTAATTATCGCCCTAATAATCCCGAGTGTGCACACCCCTCACAAGACAGGCCGGTAGGACGAGCTCCCATCTAGGAGGAAGACTATTAGGAAGTCGGCAGCTAACCCGACCCTACGTACCTTGATCAGAGGTATATCAACGATGATCGGCCGAGCCGAATACATCGTACTCTAGGTGGAGTCATTTATATTCTTTCATCCGTTTTATATACGTTATTCCAAGATGCATTATTCGACGATACAAATTATAATGATCATAATCGATAGATATTTGAAGCGAAACAAAAACACAAGCAAGAAGCAAACACACCACTCGACCGAGTGGCCGAGTGGTGGTCTCGGCTAGAGGCCGAAGAACGGCAAGAGGCCGAAGGGCCGTGGGGAGCATGTGGTCGAAAGACCGCAAACGAACATTGATAAGATGGAAGGAAAATATGCTCAATGATATAATTAAGCACAAGCGAAACGGGTAACAAGAATGAATGTGTAAAGCAAGAACATGCGATGATCAAGCAAAGTGTATCAAACAAGATAATGGTTAGTGAGAGATTTGTGATCAACGTTCTTACCTTACTAGCGAAATCACAAGATCAACTCAAGCCTTAGAACGGTACTTCCTCGAACACACAACCTAGAATCAATCAACAATACACTAATCACTAATCATCACCCTACTAGTGCATCCAAGGCATTCTAACTTTGGATTTCAACATTCAAACGACCTCTAAACAACACCAAATTCGCACAACACCCTCCCAAGTATACTAACAACACAATTCCATTATTAAATCATCAAATCAACCATATTAACACTCAAATTAGGGCAAGATCAGATCTGGACAGAATATGTTTTTCATCATTAGAACACCATAATTCATCCCCAAATTAAAACCATGAATTATTTAAACCATGATAATCAATTCCTCCAAATACTACACAATTCCAATCATAAAATCATCATTAAATCATATGAACCCTAATTTCAAAAGCCCTAAATTAGCATTCAATTATTCATGCATCAAAACCATAATTAAGCATGAGTATAATCTAAACAAACAACACCCAATACTACAATCATGTTTTAACTTTAATTAA
The DNA here is from genome assembly GCA_963680865.1 of Spergularia marina. Classification (NCBI taxonomy): domain Eukaryota; kingdom Viridiplantae; phylum Streptophyta; class Magnoliopsida; order Caryophyllales; family Caryophyllaceae; genus Spergularia; species Spergularia marina. Next base: position 24,671,943 of record OY804548.1, on the reverse strand, counting down.
CATGATAAATTAGAAGCCCTAATCTGAAAATTATGAGAGAAAGGGGGTTAAACTTACAACTCTTGGTGTAAAAACCAAGAGAGAGGGCAAAGGGGGTCGGCGGTGGTGCACGGGCGGCGGCGACGGCGGTCGGCGGCGGTTCTCGGGGCCGCTCTTCTCCTTCTTCTCTTCTCTCTCTTTCTCGGCTCTCCTCTCTTCCTCTTGCTCTTTTTTTTGTCTTTTTACTGCTGCCGTGAGGGTGATGGGGGGTTTGAGGTTTTTATTTTATTTTTTTTGTAGAAATAGGAAGGGTTTAGTAAGGGTATTTTGGTAATTTTGCCAAACAGTTGCCCAATTAGGAAAGCGTCTCTAAACGGAAGGTATACCCTAATTCCCAAAATAGATTTTCACGCCCTTAAAACGAGATTCTCCCAATACTTTGTACAATTCAAGTAACCCAAAAATATGGGGTGTTACAATCTCCCCCCCTTAAACAAAGATTCGTCCCGAATCTTTAAACCCATCCTTCAAAAGACACGCTCTTAACTAGTAACATTGATCACAGGGTAAAATGAGTACTTGGAAATGTAATATAAGATCATAAGATCATGCTCGAGGGAAAAACAATAGAAGGGTATTTGAATGAGAATTAAAATGAGTTGGAAATATTGTACTCGAGGTACGAAGCAACAATTCACATAAAAGAAGAATCGGCAAACATATGAATCAAAACACACATAGATCACATCAAACAAACACTTAGAAACAAAGCGCGCGAGGCTCTCATCCCCCTTAAAATAAAGGTTCGACCCGAACCGAATATACCTTAAGTAAACAGATGAAGGTACTCACGCATAACCGACTCCACTTCCCAGGTTGCTTCCTCAACGTTGTTATTACACCACAGAACTTTCACCATCTGTGTCTCAGCTCATCGGGTTTTGCGCACCTTAGTGTCCAGAATTTTCAATGGTGCCTCTTCATAAGTCATGGTTTCATCTAACTCGATGGTTTCTGGATTGAGTACATGTGACGGATCACTAACGTATCGTCGGAGTTGGGAAACGTGAAACACGTTGTGAACCTTTTCGAGATTTGCTGGCAAGTCTAACTCATAAGCGACTTCACCAATCCGTTTGGTCACCTTGTAGGGTCCAATGAACTTAGGACTCAGTTTCCCTTTCTTCCCGAACCTCATTACACCCCTGGTAGGTGACACTCGGAGTAGCACCATGTCGCCCTCATTAAACTCAAATTTGGCTGCGAGTTTTGTTTGCATAGCTCTTTTGTCTGTCCTGCGCAGCCTTTAGTCTCTCCTGAATTAGTTTGACTTGGTCGGTCATCTCTTGGATGTAATCTAGACCCAAAACCATAGTTTCACTAATGTCATTCCAACAAATTGGACTCCTGCACTTTCTACCATATAGTGCCTCGTATGGGGCCATCTTGATTGAGGCTTGGTAGCTGTTGTTGTAGGAGAATTCTATCAAATCCAGCTTGTCCTCCCAGCCACCTTGGTACTGTAAAGCGCAGGCTCTTAGCATATCTTCCAAGGTCTGATTTGTCCTCTCTGTCTGACCATCAGTTGCGGGGTGGAATGCGGTACTCTTTAAGAGTTTTGTTCCCAAGACTTCTTGTAACTTTTTCCAGAAACGAGAGACAAAACGTGCATCGCGGTCGGAGACGATCTCCTTTGGAGTACCATGAAGTCTCAACACATTATGTACATAGGCATCGGCTAACTGTTTCTTTTTCCACGTGTCTTTCATTGGTATAAAATGTGCACATTTCGTCAATCTGTCCACAATTACCCAAATCATGTTATTGCCCTTGGGTGACCTAGGTAATCCAGCAATGAAATCCATGGATATGGAACTCCATTTCCACTCTGGCACTGGTAAGGGTTGTAATTTACCTTGAGGTCTCTTGTGTTCGCTTTTAACCTTTTGGCAAACTAAACACCTAGACACAAACTCAGCCACATGCTTTTTCATTCCTGACCACCAGAACACCTTCCTCAAATCCTGGTACATCTTGTCTCCACCTGGATGTACCGAGTATTTGCTTGCATGAGCCTCAGTTAAGATTTTATCCCTCAATGTGGCGTTGTTACGTAAGCAGACCCGATCCTGAAATTGAATTACCCCATCTTCACATCTTTTGAACAATGCAGGTTCTTTTGCTACTTTATCCATCAGCAGCTTGTCAGCCTCCTGCGTTTCTTTGATCTCCTCAAAGACATCATTTTCAATCGTGGTTGTCCCCGTGGTTGCTCCTGGTTCTATCAACTGAACTCCGAAATTGAGAAACTCATTCCTTAGCTGTTGTCTTTGAACAACCAATTGGACCGAATGTAGAGACTTCCTGCTCAATGCATCCGCTACAACATTTGCTTTCCCTTCATGATATTGTATCTCCATGTCGTAGTCTTTGATTAACTCCAATCACCTCCTTTGACGCATGTTTAACTCTTTCTGGGTGAAAATGTACTTTAAACTCTTATGGTCAGAGAAAATCTTGAATGTAACCCCAAACAGATAGTGTCTCCACAGTTTTAGTGCAAAAATCACGGCTGCTAGCTCCAAATCATGGGTCGGATAATTTTCCTCATAACTTTTGAGTTGCCTAGACGCATAGACGATTACTCTCCTGTTCTGCATTAGGACACATCCTAAACCATTCTTTGAAGCATCGGTGTACACCTCGTAAGGTATGTTCTCATCAGGTAGTGCTAACACTGGCGCCGTGGTTAACCGTTCCTTTAGAGTCTGAAAGGCTTTCTCACAAGTCTCATCCCATTTATACTTTGTAGTCTTCTTCATCAAGGTCGTCATTGGTTTAGCAATCTTAGAGAAATCTTTCACAAATCTCCTGTAGTAACCTGCTAGGCCCAAAAAGCTTCTAACCTCTGTTACATTCTTTGGGGCCGGCCAATCCTTTACCGCCTTAACCTTAGCTAAGTCTACTGCAACTCCGTCCTTGAATATTACGTGTCCCAAAAAGGCTACCTTATTCAACCAGAACTCGCACTTCGAGAATTTACCGTATAATTGCTTTTCTCTCAGAATCTCCAATACGATCCTCAAGTGGTTCACATGCTCCTCTTCAGTCTTGGAGTAAATTAGAATATCATCAATAAACACTACCACAAATTTATCCAAGTAAGGCCTGAAGGTGCGATTCATGAGATCCATGAACACTGCAGGCGCGTTTGTCAACCCAAATGGCATTACTGTGAACTCATAGTGTCCATATCTAGTTGAAAATGCGGTCTTTGGTACATCCTCTTCAGCTACTTTCAATTGATAATACCCAGACCTCAAGTCGATCTTTGAGAACACACTTGCGCCCTTAAGCTGGTCAAACAGGTCATCGATCCTGGGTAAGGGATATCTGTTTTTGATGGTGACATTATTCAGCTCTCGATAGTCGATACATAGCCTCATTGTTCCATCCTTCTTCCTTACAAATAAGACCGGTGCTCCCCAAGGTGACACACTTGGTCTAACATATCCCTTTTCCACCAATTCATCTAGTTGTTTCTTCAGCTCTTGCATTTCCACCGGTGCCATCCGGTAAGGTGACTTAGCAATCGGACCCGTTCCAGGTACTAACTCAATTTTAAACTCCACTTCTCTTTTGGGTGGCATCCCCGAAATCTCCTCAGGGAAAACATCAGGATAGTCACTCACAATAGGGACATCGCCCAACTCTGAGTATTCTACCCTAGTGTCTCGCACATGACATAAGAATAGAGGTTCTCCCTTAGCTATCTGCTTCTTCAGATTCACGGCTGACACAAACTTTATTCTTGGTCTTTTGGGAAGTATGCGATAAGTCACATGGGTATTTTTCTGTCCCCGAAGTGAAATCTTTCCTATCCAACAATCTATTCTCGCTTTATATCTACCCATCCAATCCATTCCCAATATTATATCAAAATGGGTTAAGGGAAAAGCTATTAAATCAGATTTGAACTCATGTCCACAAATCACTACAGGGACATTTTTAAACTGACTCTTGCATGTAATACTAGACCCATCAGGCATTGAAAACTCAAAGTTTACTGCTGAACTATCACTAAGTCCACATTTCTCAACAATCTTATCAGCAATAAACGAGTGGGATGCACCACTATCAAATAGAACATTTGCAAGTACTGAGTTAACAGGAAATTTACCCGATACGACATCAGTGTTTTCATTCTCTTCTGGATTCATGACATACAGCTGTCCAGTGCCCTTCTTAGCTGGAGTGGCCACACTGGCCGATCCCGCTTGCCTAGCTGGTGCTGTATAGGTTGTTCCCCTTGTTGGTGCCGGATTCTTGTAAGTGTTATTCGAACCCGCATAGCCACTTTGGGCCTTGAAGTTCTGAAATCGATTGGGTGCCACTGAATAGCTCCCAGACGCTACAGGCGCTCTTCCAGCCATCTTGGAGTAGCACACATTAGCCTTATGCCCAAGCTTACCACAATGGAAGCATGTGACCCTATCACCATTGTACGTCTTCCCGGGATGCTTATTGCCACACTTGTTGCAAGGCCTCTCGATCTCAAAGCTCTGGCTATGAGCTCTGTTGTGGAAAACATTCTTGTAGTTCGACTTCCCAGTCCCAGCAGACTGTGCTTTTCCTTTAAAATCCCCAAAATTTCCTTTCTTATTGGGTATGTTCACAAAATCAAAGGGCGTCTCCTTTCTCTTCCCCCCGAGTTCCATGCTCATTGTTTCCATATTCTGCTCTGCTGTTGTGGCTCTTTCATAAACATCCTTTACAGTATGGAATCGCTCAGAGGCAAACCATCCCTTAATACTCCAAAGTAGTTTCTTTCTAAAGCTGGCGGCTCTAGAAGACTCAGTAGGCGTTACACACTCAGCAAACCTATTCAAGTCCTCAAACTTATCATGGAATTCCTTCACAGACATGCCCTCAGTTTGTTGAAATGCCTCAAATCCAGCCACCTTTTGTTCCTTCAAGTGCTCCGGAAAGAACTCTTTCTCTAAGAGGTATTTGAAAACTTTCCAATCTCTAAACCTCTCAATAACAGACCCATCAGCTTTCTCCTCCAGCACCGGTTTGTAAAATTCCTCCTGAATTTTCATCCACCATCTTCCAGCTACCTCCTTAAGGTAAAATGCAGCAACTTTTACCTTCAGATTGTCAGGAACTCCAACAGCAGAGAAGATTCTCTCCATATCCTCGATCCAGTCAAGTAGGATACTCGGTTCTCCTCTCCCAGTGAAATTGTCAGGCCGTTTCTTCTGCACGGCATCCGACATCTTAGCTAACAGCATTTCATTATCTCCACCTCCATTACCGGCATTAATCCCATTGCCGTCGTTTGCAGCATTGTTTGCAACATTATTGGCAGCATTATTAGCAGCATTATTGGCAGCATTATTGGCAGCAATATTAGCAGCATTAATCTGTGCTATCTGCTGCATAGTTTCAACCATCACTTGCTGCTGCTGTGCCATTTGTGCTAGAATAGCTGTCACATCTGGACTGTTGTTTCGCACCATTTTCTATAAGGTAATAACGGTTGAATCAGGCGTAACCAACTCTATAACATACCCATTCAGGCATTATCAATCATGAATCAATACATTTCAATTTATACATAAACAATAAATCACATAGCCGGCGAATCATGAAGGCAATTCAGCTCAGAAGTGTAAGTATATCGAAATCAACATTCGTCTATTCGTCTCGCCCGAGTTTAACTTTTCGGAGGTTTTTTTTTTTTTTTTTTTTTTTTTTTTTTTTTTGGAAACACGTCTCGTGTTACTGTAGCACGAGTCGTGCTAGGATCGGAAACGTCAGACATACGAATATAGGACAGAACCATCATCACACAGTAGAAAATCAAATAGCATTTAATTCGCAACGTCCCTATGAAATAACCGAAATAACATAATAGTATTGGGGTATTGTCCCCGATCTAAAGCACTTGAACAATGAAAGTTTGACAAAAATATAACATGACGTTTAATGCTAAAGTTTAAATAAGAAAACACAATCGACGTCTAATTAATAACTAGGCCTTATGCTTTTATTTTATAAGTATCTATATTAATCCCTTAAGCTTCGCCACTCGGATCATAATCCTCGTCATTAGGGACTTCCCCTCCATCATCTTGATCCGAGTCGCTCAACTCCTCATCCGAACTAATCACAATGACCTCCGTGTCACTAGTTTCAATAATATCGTCCTCCTCTTCACTCGTGGGGACTTCCTCAGGCTCCTCCTCCGTGTCCACTGGTGCATCCTCTCCAATAGGCGAAGACGGAGGGTTAGGAGGATGGTGATGTTCCTCAATTTTAACTCTCTTCTGATTCGACTGACCAGGTGTTTCGTGTTCCTGTAGCTGAACCTTCCTTCCTTTCATCACATAAGCTTCACGAGGTTCCGGGGTAGGGTTTCCGTTATCAGGGTTCGAGGATACAGGAGGTATGTAGATTTGGTAATTCTCAGGTATTTGCACAGGGCTAAGGGATATCTCATATTCCCACTCCAGAATTACCTCCAACCTGTCAAGATCTATCACTCTGCCTGATCTGTCCCTCAAGTATTGTGAACTCCCTGTGAGACAAGCATAATAGGCATTCCTTTCTAGTCTCGCTCGAACCTCCTCCCAACGGGGATGTATCCTTAGATTGACCAAAGTCACAAAGACTTGGACCTCAGGTCTATTTGCCCATGGAAATCTTTTGGCTGCCTCAGTCAGTTTTGCCCTCATTCTGGTGACGAACTCCTCTACAGACTCACCAATTCTCATACGGTCCTGGAAGGTCTCAGATGAAAAAGCTATATGATCCGGTATCGTCCATGGATCAGCAATTGACCTTACACCAGATGGTCCGAACTCCCAAACATATGTTCTCGTGCCTGCCATTCTGTCAGTATACCAGAGAGAACTCCAAGTGCATTAGTACCCAAATCGTATACGCACACCACATAATTAGCAGGTCAAAACCATTAGTGTAAACTCCTTCTCTAGTTTCACATAGCAGTTAGCACATAGCATGCGAATGAATGCACCCATCCCCTGCCCAGTTTGTAAATCATTTAAAACGAGTTTTGAAAACCTTTATAGACTCAGCGAATCAGAACCTATAGCTCTGATACCAACTGTAACAACCCTAAATTTTGACCAACTATAAATAGAAATAAATTTAGAATTGTCACGCCGCAATTGACTACCAAGTCAATTGTTAGGCTAGAATTTCAACTGCAATTAACCAACGAAAAATAAAACAGCGGAAGTCTTTAAATGTCGAGCTATGGTTCTCAAAACGAAATCCAAATTACAAAATCAGAACGAAATGAAGTCTGAGATAAAACAAAGTCTTTCGAAAACCCCAACATGATCAGCTTCGTAAGCATGCAGCCATATCATCAAGACCTGTCAACTATGCCATCGAAGATTTACATAGGCCCCAGAACACGGTAGGGACGAACCAGAAAACAGAACGTCAGCACAGGCTGAGTAAGAAATAACAAGCATAAAGAACAAATAAGATACGCGCCTTGAGGCGCGTAGCTAACAAGAATGAATTGACGTTATAACATAGGATTAACAATAGCAACAGAGTGCATTATCAAAAGAGCATCGTCGCTCAGTATATATATATTGTTTAATTATTCGGCCAGGGTCCTACCCCATAGCCCCACTTAACGAACTTTGTTCGAGCTAGAGTTGTAATTATCGCCCTAATAATCCCGAGTGTGCACACCCCTCACAAGACAGGCCGGTAGGACGAGCTCCCATCTAGGAGGAAGACTATTAGGAAGTCGGCAGCTAACCCGACCCTACGTACCTTGATCAGAGGTATATCAACGATGATCGGCCGAGCCGAATACATCGTACTCTAGGTGGAGTCATTTATATTCTTTCATCCGTTTTATATACGTTATTCCAAGATGCATTATTCGACGATACAAATTATAATGATCATAATCGATAGATATTTGAAGCGAAACAAAAACACAAGCAAGAAGCAAACACACCACTCGACCGAGTGGCCGAGTGGTGGTCTCGGCTAGAGGCCGAAGAACGGCAAGAGGCCGAAGGGCCGTGGGGAGCATGTGGTCGAAAGACCGCAAACGAACATTGATAAGATGGAAGGAAAATATGCTCAATGATATAATTAAGCACAAGCGAAACGGGTAACAAGAATGAATGTGTAAAGCAAGAACATGCGATGATCAAGCAAAGTGTATCAAACAAGATAATGGTTAGTGAGAGATTTGTGATCAACGTTCTTACCTTACTAGCGAAATCACAAGATCAACTCAAGCCTTAGAACGGTACTTCCTCGAACACACAACCTAGAATCAATCAACAATACACTAATCACTAATCATCACCCTACTAGTGCATCCAAGGCATTCTAACTTTGGATTTCAACATTCAAACGACCTCTAAACAACACCAAATTCGCACAACACCCTCCCAAGTATACTAACAACACAATTCCATTATTAAATCATCAAATCAACCATATTAACACTCAAATTAGGGCAAGATCAGATCTGGACAGAATATGTTTTTCATCATTAGAACACCATAATTCATCCCCAAATTAAAACCATGAATTATTTAAACCATGATAATCAATTCCTCCAAATACTACACAATTCCAATCATAAAATCATCATTAAATCATATGAACCCTAATTTCAAAAGCCCTAAATTAGCATTCAATTATTCATGCATCAAAACCATAATTAAGCATGAGTATAATCTAAACAAACAACACCCAATACTACAATAATGTTTTAACTTTAATTAACATGATAAATTAGAAGCCCTAATCTGAAAATTATGAGAGAAAGGGGGTTAAACTTACAACTCTTGGTGTAAAAACCAAGAGAGAGGGCAAAGGGGGTCGGCGGTGGTGCACGGGCGGCGGCGGTTCTCGGGGCCGCTCTTCTCCTTCTTCTCTTCTCTCTCTTTCTCGGCTCTCCTCTCTTCCTCTTGCTCTTTTTTTTTTCTTTTTGCTGCTGCCGTGAGGGTGATGGGGGGTTTGAGGTTTTTATTTTATTTTTTTTGTAGAAATAGGAAGGGTTTAGTAAGGGTATTTTGGTAATTTTGCCAAACAGTTGCCCAATTAGGAAAGCGTCTCTAAACGGAAGGTATACCCTAATTCCCAAAATAGATTTTCACGCCCTTAAAACGAGATTCTCCCAATACTTTGTACAATTCAAGTAACCCAAAAATATGGGGTGTTACAGTTCGAGCCATCAATTCCCCCGCCCAAGGGGCGAAATTTTCGAGCTCTCCCAGGCGAGGGATCGAGGACTCGAAAGGGGCAAAATTTTCGAACCATATTAAGGTTCGAGCCATCAATCCCCACGCCTAAGGGGCGAAATTTTCGAGCTCTCCCAGGCGAGGGATCGAGGACTCGAAAGGGGCGAAATTTTCGAACCATATTGAGGTTCGAGCCATCAATCCCCACGCCTAAGGGGCGAAAATTTCGAGCTCTCCCGGGCGAGGGATCGAGGACTCGAAAGGGGTGAAATTTTCGAGCCATTATCGGTTCGAGCCATCAATTCCCACGCCCAAGGGGCGAAATTTTCGAGCTCTCCCAGGCGAGGGATCGAGGACTCGAAAGGGGCGAAAATTTCGAGCTCTCCCAGGCGAGGGATCGAGGACTCGAAAGGAGGGAAATTTTCGAACCATATTGAGGTTCGAGCCATCAATCCCCACGCCTAAGGGGCGAAATTTTCGAGCTCTCGCAGGCGAGGGATCGAGGACGCGAAAGGGGTGAAATTTTCGAGCAATTATCGGTTCGAGCCATCAATTCCCCCGCCCAAGGGGCGAAATTTTCGAGCTCTCCCAGACGAGGGATCGAGGACTCGAAAGGGGCGAAATTTTCGAACCATTATCGGTCCGAGCCATTACTCCCCACCACTAAGTGGGTGAAATTTTCGACGCAGTTTAAACCACACAGAAGTGTTCGAGAGCCTCAACTGGGTACGTTGCATCACACGGCTTTACCAAGGTCCACCTAGTACACCTCGATAAAGGGCGGCCAGGGGTCGTACCCTAGTCGCTGCTAATGAGTCCGCCCATGTCGGCAATGAAGGGCGCGACCAGACTTCGAGGGGATCTGTTGGTACCACTTTGGTATTGGGCCATAGCCCTTAGGTCAGTGTACCTTAATAAAGGCCCATATGATGCAACAAAACCCAGTTAAAGGCAGTCCTCAGATAAAAGCAGAATGAAGGGTCAGGATGGAGTGGGAAAGCCTAGGATGATTCCTAGGTCCCCCATTCCTTCCTATAAATACCCCCTTTTTATGAGCTACAGGAACCAGGTTCTTACACAAATTCTGTCATTCAATCATTTCCCTGATTATTCCCTTGATTATCGCATAAAAGACCCTCTCTGTCTTTAGTGCCACCCCTCCCCGGGCCATATACTGATTTAAGCGTCGGAGAGGCGACGCCTGGTGAAAACCAGGCTCCCTTTTTGCAGGTACTCGGCGAGGCATCCTAGTTCACTGTCCTTCGAAGAAACCCACGCCAACAACAAAACACACTCCATTTTGATATTTTTGCAACATACTCGTGCATTTGTGGTAGTTGGTACTCCTCCGAGCCATACCAAATTGGATCCTTTACTTGCAAGATTACATTCAATATAGAAAAAGTCCAAAAGTCTAATAAAAGACGGTCTCTCAATAATTTATTGAGAGACCATTATAATGTGTTACAAAGTGACTCTTTTTATATGGATTGTAATCATGATAATACTTTTAGTGATCGTATTAATATACTATAATAAATCACACTATCTATGATTTTGGAAGATCAAATCATATAAAATTAGTTAGAATTTATAAAGTAACCCCTTTGCAAACCTTGGATTAAGTGTCTAAAGTCTTTAACTAAAAAGATTACCAAAAGTAGTATAACGGTCACTGATTATATAAACAGGGCCACGATGTAAATAACATAATGGTCTCTCAATAAATTATTGAAAGACGGTTTTCCACAAGACCTACTGTATATTGATTTAGTAATTTTCGTCTTAGCAAAATCATCAACCAACGCAAATGATAGACTCTCTTTTTTATTTAATTTAAAATCGGAATATGAAGCATGATAACACCACTCACTCACACAACAAATTATTTTGATGGAACATTATTTGTTTTACCAGAAATTTTATTCCCAAGACAATTATTTGAAGAGATGGAACAAGGCATGATACATATCTTCCTCCAGTAGTAGTCCAGTACTACATAAACTCTTATTACTTCATTATGGGACTATAAAATTACACAAACATGACATAAATAATGTAAATATATAAATCCATGACAAGCCAACAATAGTTAAAACAACTCCAAAAAGTCCAACCCAAGTCTCCTACTATTTCTTATTCTCTTGTTTGTTGGCCTATCCATTCTTATTCCTAAACCACCATTTTCTTAACACCTTCCAAACTACCACCAACAATTCAAGAGAAGATATATAGCTTCATATATACTTCTTCATATATATTGCCATAATTAAAGGTAAAGGAAGCATCAAAATTCAACACCCCCCCTCCCCTTTACTTCTATCCTCATCTCACTCCCAACAATTACGAAATTCAGGAGTGGTATTATTCGTCGCCAATCTGATCCATCATCCATACCCTAAATCACTTTACCAAACACCCTATACTACTATTTGCTACAACTCCAAATTCAAGGTCCACATCTCGAATTTAAGAGTTTTGGTGTGTTGATTATATCAATCAATTCTTCAACTTCACACTACATACATTGTTGGATCATCATATCATATCATATACTCCAATAGTATATATATACAAGAAATCATCACAAATGACTATAGAAGAAAACCCAATATTATCAATGGGAAAAGCATGGAAAATTACAAGAAAATCAATCCATACATTTTTACAAAACTACCAACACTTCACCACCATAGCTGCATTCATAGCTCTACCCTTCTCAATCACGTTGCTTATCTCACAAGCTCTTGTACCTCGATCCTTCACCCTCCTCCCCACCGTCTATGGCCGCCTTAACACCATCTTCAACCTCGCCGGATTCCCAAACTCCTCCGCTTTTTTCTCTCTTCTAACACTCAAACTCTCTCAAACAATCTCCACCTCTGTTCTAACCCTCCCTTTTGCCATCTCGTTCCTCCTTCTCGCGAAAGCTTCAATCATACACTATTTCATCGCTAACAACAACTCGAAATCTCAATCGTTTTTCTCTCTTTACCACCCTCTGCTTATAACCCACCTTTGCAACGCGTTTGTCATTTTCGCGGCCAATGCTACTTGTTTCGCAACCTTCTTCCTCACAATCAACTTCTTCGAAGACCTGCAGCTTAATTCGGGGTACTGGGTTCTGTTTTTGACAGCAGCTGGTGCGGTTTTCTACTCCGTTGTGCTCGCAAATGCGATTGTTGTATGCAACCTAGCGTTAATATGTTCCGGAGCAGAAACTTGTAAAAGAAGTTCAGGGTTTACGGCAATTCTGAGAGCCTGTGTCATAATCAAAGGTAAAACAACGACCGCCCTCGCGCTAGCCGTGCCTATTAACCTGGGGTTGGCCGCGGTAGAGGCTTTGTTTCACTATAGAATTGTCAGACCAAATGATCATGTAGTAGTTGTTGCTGAGAATGGTGCACAGCTTTGGTTGGTGGCGGTAGAAGGCGTGTTCATTGCGTATCTTTACTCGATTTTGCTCGTTCTTGAGGTTGTTATGACTTGCTTCTTCTACAAGACTTGTATTACTGGTGATCAAAGTGTTGGCCTTTGTGATGACGTTGTTGAAGATGAACTAGAGATCGAGGAGTTGGGTTACTATAAAAATGTGGATGTGGAGAAGTTGAAGGCTTTGGAAGACTTTGTCTAGGAAAACTGTAAAAAAAAAAAATTACTGTTGTTGGTGAAGGTTAGATTTTACATTCTTTTTTTTACTTTTACTTTGGTCAATGATTTTTCTAGTTCGAATGGGCATTATTGTGTACAGAGAGGTTAAAGAAAAAGAAGAAAAAAAACATGATAGGATTACAATTTACAAAGGAAAAGTATTGAGTACTACTAAAGAGATAATAATGATATCATATGATCATCAATTGATGAATTTGTCAATTATGGGTTCTATATATTCACAAGTTAGTAGCAATTTGGATTTCCTAGCCCCGAGTCAATTTAATTCGGGTCATTAAATCTCCCCGCCCCCTCTTTAATTAGCTAATTTTTATACTTTTTTTTTTTTTTTCCAAGGTATATAAAGAGGCAATCTTTATACTTTTTTTCGGATGTATATTCAGAAGCTTGATTCGCCCGAGCTTTATTATTCCTTTGGTTTATTCAAGTTCAACTATAGTTGTAGACTTGCAATTCCATGCGAAAAATCATGACAAGTTGTTGTTGATGGCTTTTTTATATTCCGTCAACTATGTGTAGAGTTGAAGTTGTGAAGTCCAATTGTATGTTTCCCATCATTCCACCATGATGCTACGGATGTATACCTAAAATTTGGGGTGTATAAGATAAAGTCTTGTCTCCTGTATTTTTCTAGGTGTGAGACCACTTATGTGCATGCTCAATCAATAAAAAATAAAAATGTTTAAGAAATACAAAAGAGTAGCCATTGGGTTTTCTTAGCTTGAAGGCGTCGTACATTAAATGAGGATTCTATGCATGATGGCGTTTGACTTTAATTTGCTTCAATTCTAATTTTTCATATTAGTCTCTTTTATGATTTAGTTGCTTTTATCATGCAAATCTTATTCACTAAGTGAGGTTCTACCTAATTAATTGAGTAGATGGGTCATCTAACTAAGATTTAAGAATGAAAGACGTATGTGGAGGGGAAATCTTATCAACAAAAGTGATGTTTCATCTTGAGTTTACTTGGCCTATTATAATGTTAGGACAAATTACAAGATTATAATGGAGGGTCTAATATCTTAGTTACGAGTCAATTATACTACCTCCATTAATCCGTTTACCTTTAATACGCTAGACAACTGATTGTGATTGGTGAGTGGTTAGACTAAAGAGACTTTTCATACTAATCCGCATATCTCTTTTGAAATGGAGGAAACACACTGCACACATCTCCGAATGCAGTTTCGAGCCTCATTGCCTATGTTGGTAGCCAAATAAGCTCATGTTACACTTTTGTAGAAGTAGACACTATATGCATCATTTTCAAACCTAATAATTCGACCTATTTTAAGGCTTACTATTTTAGTTGATGTTAACTAAAAGTGACCGAGATTAATAGACTTCTCTGAAGCACCCTGTTTGCCCAAAGAAATAGATGCTTAGCTTATAAAGTTAAAAAACTACTTATAGTCGGAAGAAGTCTCTAGTGTTTTAGACTTGTAGTCATTTTAGGCAAAATAATAATGAAGAACTCTAGGCTTTGTTCTTCCATGGTAAAGAAGTATTTAATTACCCATGTGCTATAATTAAGGAGGGGCTTTGCAATATGGGAAATATATACACTATTTAAGTATAGAGGCTCTAGACATGGCTCATTGACACTCTGATCCGGGATGCACACTAACTGATCTGCTGGTTTACCGACTGCAAAATTTTACATATCTTCCGTGAAGCTAACCAAGCTGTTGAGTGAGTGGCTAAATGGGGTCTCAACATCCTACAGACTCAGGATATATCCCTGCCACCTCCCTACCCCATTTCTTGTATTTTGTCTGCTGACAGACTAGGTGATACCTTACCTAGAAGACTTACCTAATCTGGTACGTTTGGCGTACATGTTTCTTACCTCTGTAAAAAAAAAAAAAAAAAAAAAAAAAAAAAAAAAAAAAAGTATAGGGGCTCTAGAGAGACCACTGTATATACTTAAAAGAAACAATCTTTATACTCCCAACCTTTGTACATGTGATGGAATTCTAACTAAACGTTGATTGTCCGAAGTAGAGACGTGTATGAGTAAGAGCTCCATATTGTTCGAGGCGGGAAGTATATGCTATTGCTTTTGGTGAAATGTCATTGAATGAAACTCTGTACATTCTTTTTACTCATCTGTTATAGCCTTATAGATGAATAACTATACTATAACAATGCACCGCTGCATTTTTCTTTTGTAATTCGATTTTTTAATTGGACATGATAACACAACTAGAACTCGATCGACCCAAATTTACTAGATGAAACACCAGCACAACGCGAAAAATAAATCAACCCACTTCTGATACGATTTCATCATAATATCATATTTGAACTAATTGGTAGAGCAATTATTTAATCGTATCAAACACAATCCCGAAGTGACCGCAAATTTAACATGAACACGACTCGTTAACTTAAATAGGTAGCTCTACCGTGCATACTACCCTCACCATCTCTTATACATACATGCATCAGTGTTTATAATACCATTGGAATATGAGTGCAAGATGAGAATTTCAGGTCTAGTGAAGCACATTTCAACATTTCGGACTATTTGCTCGTTGTCGGGAAATGATGCTACATATTCATGGAACAAAAGGATAACCTCGTACTTCCGAAATGGGGATATCAGCTCTGCACAGAAGGTGTTCGACGAAATGTCTCAGAGAAATGTGGTGACTTGGAACTGTATGATTTCTGGGTTTATTAGGAATCATATGATGTATGAAGCTTGCAAAATGTTTGAGGTTATGCCCACCAAGAATTTAGTTTCTTGGACTGCAATGTTAAGTGGGTATATTGGGTGTGGTAGATTGGAAGACGGGCGAAACTTGTTTGATAAGATACCTAATATAATGAAATCCCATGTTTGTTGGGATATAATGTTGAATGGGTACATAAAATTTGGGAGAATTGTTGAGGCTAGAGATTTGTTTGATTCGTGTAATAATCGAAATGTCGGTCTTTGTAATAGAATGTTGAGTGGTTATGTTCAAATGGGATGTGTTGATGAGGCCTGTGAGCTGTTTTCGGGCATGTCTGAGCGTGATCTGGCATCGTGGACTAGTATGATAACTTGCTATGCTAGAGCCGGGATGTTGAATGAAGCGAGAAGTATGTTTGACAGTGTTCCTTTTAAGAAGGATGCAACAGCTTGGACTGCTATGATCCAAGGTTATATGCAAAATGCCATGGCAGATGAGGCTTTACAGTTATTTGCTGCAATGCCAAATCGCGATTCTGTTGCATGGAACTGCATGATTAGCGGGCTTGTTCAGAATGGTAGATTTCCTGAGGCCTTAGAATTGTATGGAAGGATGCCGAAAAGGAATATAATATCATCAAATTCGATACTTCATGGATTTGTGCAAGGAGGAGATATGATCAATGCTCAAAATTTCTTTGAAAATGTTATGACCAATAAAGATGTTGCTTCATGGAATACACTGATTTCAGGGCATCAAACAGAGGAAGCTCTGCTGTTATTTTCGCGAATGCTGAGACAGGGATTTAGGCCTGATCAAACAACTTATACATCAGTTGCATCTATATGTGGTTCACTTGCTCTACACTCTTGGGGTAAATCTGTTCATCTGCGCACAATCAAGACAGGTTTCGAGTATGATACATTGGTTTCGAGTTCACTTATTGCTATGTACTCTAAATGTGGCCTGATTGATGATGCACAGACGTTATTTGACAGCACAGAAAAGCGAGATACTGTGATTTGGAATACCATCATAATGTCTCAAGCATACCATGGATCCGCAGATAGGGCTATCAAATTTTACTCTTCTATGATTCAGTCTGGGCATGAACCTAATCAAGCAACATTTTTATCCTTATTGACTGCTTGTGCTCACAGGGGTCTGGTCGAGGAGGGTAAAAAATATTTCAAGTCTATGCAGACTGACTGGAATGTCGCTCCACAGGCCGAGCATTATGCTTGTATGGTTGATCTTTTAGGGAGATCAGGCCTTTTATACGAGGCTTACGAGTTAGTTAAACAATTACCTACGGATTCTCCATCTTATGCTTGGGAAACCCTGTTAAACTATTGTAAATTACATGGTAATTCTGAACTAGGTGAATTTGCATCACAGCAAATTCTAAGTATCAGTCCTTCAAATCCAGAGATAAATGTGATGCTGTCAAACATATACGCGGCCAAGGGATTGTGGGATGAATCCGAAAACATAAGGACAGTGATGAAACAGCGCGATTTGAAGAAAGAAGTTGGGTGTAGTTGGGTAGAACTCGAGGGGTCAGTCTGTAAATTTATGTATAATGATAGATCACACCCACAGTCTGAAGAAATCTACAGAGACCTCGAGAATCTATCTGTCATTATCGAGAAAATTGGCTTAATGATTTGATTTGCCTTTGATTATCACCCCATCTTTCTTCTACAAGATTAAGACAGCTTGTATTCTTCTGTATTGGCTAATAACAACATTACAAAGGCGATTTGTGGGTACCATTTGTGCTGTCTTACATGCGTAAACGATACACAAACTGTGATCTCGTTGACTTCAGTGTATTTCCTGCTACAGTCTCAGTTTGACGAATAAAGAATTCGCCAATGAGCCTAATCATAATCAACAAGCTCGTACGTCTAGAATAATACACTATTACGAGTATACGACAGATTATGGGTGGGTATTCATTTTAAAACCAATTGTCAATAAGAGTTGTATACTTGTAGCGCACTTGACGGGACGTCTCGGAAAATGACAAAGCAGCTGATAGTTGTGTCATAGAACAATAAATGAGAGTGTGATTTCATACTACCAAAGCAACAGTAAGTTAATAATAAAGCTTCAGACCGACAGTTTGTCGGCTAAGGAAGATTCTAAGCTACAACATTTGCATGGAATGAACATTAATGATCAACTTCGAAACAGTACGACAAGATTTTGCTAATGATTGATAATCCATTAGCAAAGTGACAAGTGTGTTTCTTGCAAATCTTTTACTCGAAATAATTGAAAACTTTTTTCCAAAAGATGCGTAGGGCAAAGTTTTAGGCTTTCTAATAATCATAAAGGCCACTAAAGCAAAATTTTAGGCCTTTTGGCTTGTAATATAGTCGCATATTTTCTTGTTTTATTACGTAAAGTTGGCTTTGGATGCTCGGTTAATCCCATATACAATATGGACCTTTCCTTTTAAGAGAAACATCTTAATCACAAGTGTGTGGGCAGTTTCAGTCAACATTACTCCCTCCGTTCCAATTTAATCTTCTTACTTCATTCAAATATATGAAAAGGGATTCAAATGGAATAGGAAGTTTATAGTGGGATGTAAGGAGTATAAAGGAGTAAGTTTTAAGTAAAACACTTGTATGACCCTAAGCGAGTACGTTATAAGCCATCGAAATGTGTACATAAATGTGACAAAATCTTTCCGGAACTAGGAAAATCACACATCAACGACTCCATGGCCGAACTTAAGGCGTTATAGGTCTAAGACTTTGTTATTGTTAATGATGGCTGTCATAGCAATCAAGCTAATTCATTGCAGTCAAACATTTTACATTGGTATCACTTATAAGTTAAAACTCACAATTTTGTTTACCATGAAGTTAATTAGTAATGTTTAGTAAAATTGTGTACATCGTGCCCTGGTCCGGCTTTTAACCCAACTTGCTTAACCTGGTTCACTATTTCAGTAGCCCGTTCCGGTTTTCTGAATGTGGACAAGAAGCAAAACAGAGCTGTTCTGGGGGTGTGCAGAAGCAAAAGAATAAAATTGTGGGTCCTGCCTGAATTGTCCCGTGGATCCTGTCAGAGAATTCTTACAAGAATTGAAATACGTATTCTGTAATCTGTGCATTACGAAAAACTCGATCATTTCTTGAACAATTTCTCTACAGATGTGTTCTACATTCTGTGCAGAACGATAATAGGAGTTTTCTAACACAGTATCACTGGAACAATGTCCTTTTCCTGCAGCAAGGAGGTCTCACGGCAAGGAGACATCATCTGCAGTGTACAATCCTACAGATTACAGGTACAACTACTCACCATAAACATGCTTAACCGGGGAGAAAGGTCTCTACAGAGATACAATCGGCAAGAAAACAGATGAAAGTCTTTAGTTTGCATCACGCCAGTCTGGTTGCAGCATTCCAAATAGGACTCTTTCCCTTTGATACACACATAAGCTGAAGAACATATCTTTCAACTGTCATCACTTGGCATGAAGGGTCAATCAACGTTGTCTTCGGTTTAAATCCTTTTAGATTGTCATCATTCACAGATGTGTTTATGAAACAACCGACATCAGCCACAGATACTGTCAACAAAAAGTTTTTTTATTTAGAGACAGAATGGTAAAGCAGAGCATCAGCTGATTTAATCTGAACAGAAACACTATCGGTACCTTTGAAATTCTGCCGAGACAGAACTGGAATACTCCGTCGCAGTCTGAAATCAGTGCACAGTAGTGAATTAAAAATCAGTACCAGTTTAATGCAAGTCAAGTTTTTGTGAAAGAGCTGAGAAATGAAATGTGGAAGCGAAAACAAATAGAAATGAACAAAATTAGAGCATCTCAACTGACTCTTTGGTATTCAGTTTGCCATCTAATTCATCTTGGATCTCAACTGGCAGTGGTGTGTCCTCTGCATCTTCTTCAGAGGAACATGTGATCATCTCTTGGTCGATATCATTCTTCTCTTTGCAAGGAGAGTTTCCGTTCTCCTCTAAATTTGTTTCTCCAGCAGTTGACCGGCTCTCCTGACTTGCATTCAAGTTCCCAGCAGAAACCAGGCTGATCTTTTCAGGGTTGCTTTCAAGTTTGTCACTCACTTCCTCAGTGACACTTCCCTGCGCTGATAATTCTGGAACTGGAAATACAGCTTCTGTGTCTCCAAAGAAATCAGCCACATCTGCTGAGTTTGAAGATTGCACAGGGATATTTTGGCCATGATGCACACCATGCGAGCTTTCCCTATAACTACCTCCTGCAGAATATGAGGTTTTGAAAGACTGCCTGGAGCAGAATGTTTGAGAGAATGAAATATCTTCTGGTAAAAATTCACTGAAAGTCTTGTTTCTAGATGTACCAAAACAGCACTTAGATTTAGAGCTTGTTTTTGGTAGATCAGCTTGTCCATCGTTTCCAAATGGATCACTTCCTGGAGACCAAAGTCTGTTTTTCTCAGATGCCTCAATGAAGGAACCGGGATCTGTATCTCTATTGCCGAATGGAAAATGTTCCTCAAGAGGCCAATTATCTTCAACACGAAATTTCTTATTGACAGTAGACTGCGAAATGTAAGCAGACTTTGCATGTCTTGAGTTTGATCTCTGAAATTTTCGAGATCTATCATTTTCCTGTCCCCATCTCATTGCACCAGTCATTCTGTCCTGCACTTCTTGTAAATTGTCTTTCACATTGGAGTTTAATTGCCAGGGTCTATCCTCATAGTATCTTCCTACGTGTGTTCCCGACGGCATCCGAGAGATATTCCGACCCCTCACTGAAATTAGAAAAATCAAAGCAAGCAATTGGACCAATGCCTTCCATATTAACTACTAATACCTTTGAAGATATTAAATCCTTTACTTCCAAAACAGGATGAAACAAACTTGACCTTAGTTTTCTGAAAAATTTCTAGATCTAATATAGTGAAATTTTATTGCCAAGCACGTAGCTCTCAGGGTTCCTCAGCTCATAAAATAACTGATAATATAATGATACAGAAACTACATTTCAAATGGAGGACTAAGCTCCAAATTTTAAAGAGGAGAGCTTGGTAAAGACAAACGAAGATTGTAAGTGTTTTAAACTTCAAGAGGGATCAAATTGGCAACAATTGGTAGGTGGAATACACAACATCACAGGCAATGCTATTAGTTTGTCACGACTCATGTGTTGAGCAATTCTACGTACCTGCACTTGATGAACATGACTCTTCACTGCTAAGACACCGCAGGAATGCAATCGGTTAAAGATGTACTTCGTAGATAGAAATCGTGATTAACAGATAAGACAAATGACTTGCAGTTCTCAGTTCTCACCTCAGTGAGGTCAAACTATCCCTTCTATCATCCATTTCCACATAGGGAGAGAAACGAGTAGCTTGTGGTTTGTAATCATGCATAAATGACGAGTACCTACGAACAGATTTAAAGAAAAACGTTACATCTTTAGGCATATTCTCTAGGATTGAATACCAATATTTTAACATTTACAAGCTCTCTTTTGACTGTTTCCTTTCTTTTGTCACACTAAATATTAACTTACTTAGGTTCCTCCAGAGAACAAAAATGGTGATCTCCTTCGTCTGACAGGTGCATCCAATGGATCAGTGCAAAATGAAAAAGAACACAAGAGGCAGTAATTAATAATTGCTGGTCAAAGAAGCTCGATCGATTAAATGTACAGGCAGACAAGAAAGAGGTTAAGCACCTAAATCATTATATCTGCCCGTTATATTCTCTTTAGACCTGCACCAGTTGTCAAAGTGGTTTATTAGTTAAATTGCCGCTTAGAAGAACTAAAGCAACATTAGTTCAGCTACAGATCTACCTTGACCATAACTGTGGCTCTTCTGAGCCAAAATCCGAAGAGATATCTGGCAAGATATTAGCATCACCATTCCTCCAGTTCAATCCACAACTCTCATTAACTATGTTGTTGTCCAAGAGGAAAGATCCAGCTGCCAGATGATCAAGGAAAAAACATAAGTTGTCATCTTAGAAATTTTGGAACACTGGGGAAGTATACAAGGGTGACTCAAACAAATGAAGTAAAGATAAGATGACTAAAATTTTTTTGACGACAACTAAGATAGAACCTACTTTATCAGAGGGTTTTAGAAACAGGCTAGCATTGAATCCAGAAACAAGCTCAGTTATGAACCTTCATGATTTGACAACAATCCTACCCTTAATGTTGCATTATTATAATATTACGGTTGACAGTCAACATAGCAAAATTACACACTCAACTCGCTCATTGTAAGTGCAGTGAAACATTTATAGGAGTTTTGACTTTCTAACTTCGACATCAACATCTTATTGTTAAGATGACATCCAAACAAATGTGATGGAAAGTAGCCACATTTTAATCTGTTTGATCAAGTCTCTTCCCTCCCAGCATGGCAAAGTATCTAAGAACAGATGCAGGAAATAGGAATTTTGAAATAACAGTGGCGAGTGTACTCCACATACCATTCCAGAAATTAGTATCTCTGTCTTCATGAAGAGAATTCATCTCCGATCGTCTGGCACCAAGTTTCATCCCTCTTACAGGTGATAGCTCATTCTCTGTATACCTGAATGGAGAGAATACATCTTCTGATATGGGAAATGGATCTAAATGATTGCCACGAGTTGGTTCTTCAGTGTCCTGCAAGCATTCCTGTACTAAATGATTTAACAATCTGAGAACCAGTAAGTTTCAAAGCCATTTTCCGTTGAATAAACAGGCAAAACAGGCACATATGCTGACTTCTTGGATACAATTACATTGATAAGCCTGAGCATCAGACAAGAATCATGACATTTTGATTGACAAACAAGAAAATACTAAAGGTTGTTATACCTATGTGCAAACTAATCCATCTCCTATGATCAACTAAAAGAACATGGCGTTCATTATTTTTACTTAATTTTGGTGTATCCTTTAAGACAGCAACATTGTATTGGTAGTTACTCATGAAAGAGATCAAGTCGCATGACCCCTCTCTAGAGCTATGTTCCAAATATTTTCTATTTTCATATTGGAATACGGAACATATAGATAAAATTTCCCCCTTCTCACAAATTACAACAGATAAATAACGCGTTCGGAAGAAAATTAGAGATCTGAGATCCTGAGGTCCAATTTTCTCCTAAGTTCTAAATGCAAGTCACATCTATAATGTTAGAAAAGTTTGCTGACAGCCAACACATATGATATATGTAACTCTGGAACAGCGATATATAATTGGAAGAGAAGGTATCAAAGCTTAAGTCTTAGCTCAACTATCTTCTGCCCCAACATTATAAACTTCAGACAAGAATTTAATGTTAGGACACAGAATCAGCTACAAGCTTCTTCAGCAGGCCATGAACATTACCAATGCCCAAGCACACTGTGAAGGAATTGTATATTCTTATTTGGTTCCCCATAGACAGCTAATGAAGTGGCAAAAATGAAATTTCAAGAATCAGGGCTATTCACATTTAGATACATGCCACATCTCTTGACCAAATAACGCAGAATGTTCAAGAAGACAAAAGATATCACGTGAGGGAAGTTACCATCTTGATTCAGCAATCAATTTACAGTTACTCAAAATACCTGTACTACGTGCATAGCAGGGTAATATGTGGTGGCGCATGTTGGAGCTAGCACAAAATTAACTGCAGTGTAAATTTTAAGAAAGAATATGTATCTATTAATGTACTTACCGCTTCTGTTTCAAGTTCATCAAGCATGGCATTCAAATTCTTGCGAAAGTCGAGCTTCTTAGCAGCTTTGTTAAATGGCTTGTCATAGCTTTTCCTGTACAATATATGAAGGCAATTTTTAGCAGCTGCTGTTATTAACTTATATTGATGCTAGCTCGCATTAATCAGACAAAAAGTGAAATCATATGGACAACTAAGCCTTTCCACAAAAAAAAATTACGTAGTTTCGGCCTCTTGGATGTAACCATAAGGGCATCATCATAACACTTGGCTTTACGTTTCCCAGACAAAATGCCTACACTAATTATCTGCTTCCTGTAAGTGTACAAAGCCACAAATAGCAATTACCTTGTAGGTTGCTGTGGTGATTGCTTAGGCGTTTCTGTTCCTAAATCCCCTAAACCTGAAAAAAAGGGGGGCAATTAAATTTAGCCTACACCCACATCTGATTTCCAAACCCAAAAAAAAAAAAAAAAAAAAAAAAAAAAAAACACTAACTACAAGCAAAGCTTTGAAATTTGTTTGCCATTGCAGAAAGGGCTAATTAGTAATGCTATTACCATAGCCAACTAGACATATCTCCAATATGGCTGATGAGAAACAGTCTCAAGATGATTTATCTACCACATTTTGTAAAACATTGTGAAGTCAAAATTCAGGAAAGGAAGGCTCACAGCCATCAGACTGAAAAAAAAAAAAAAAAAAAAACAGCATTACAGCACCTTCGATGGAGAATGCAACATGAGCTTCATGTACAGGCTTTCCTTCTGATGTGTTGGTTGGTCCATCATCCCCAATTATATCCAAAATAGAAGTCTCTTTGAAAACGTTTAAATATAACAAACAGGTTAGTAAATTATACTAGTCAACGAATCTGTCTAACAAAGAATGCCTGCTTTAGAAGAACCTAAAAATGTTGCCCAACTTACGGATTGAAGAATCAATTCTCCAGCACTTTGACTCCGTGTTTGCACCCATTGAGGTATTTCTCCATCTGCTAGAACCACTAAATGTATTGCACAATGTAAGATGCATTATTACAACAACCTTATCCAAGTGCCTCAAAGGCTGCTGCTAATGGCATGGTGGGGGGGGGGGGGGGTCCAATGTACGGAGCCTTACCCCTCTACTTAAGCATAGAGAGGCTAGAACCATAAAAGATACATTAGTACTTCAAATTCTTTTTGTACTTAATATCCTTACATGAGAGACTAACCTTTCTGAGGACAAATTTTCCATTTGATTGCTCAATGGGGTCCCTGATACAACACATTAATTATATGCAAACTTTAGTTACTTCTACTGTGACAACAACAGAAAAGCCTAAGTCGCAAATGATTTGGGGCCGTCTCAGTAATCATCAATTGCTAATGAAGACCAACTTCCTTGATAAAGAAGGGACATACTTGTTTCAGTGGGTTCAACATAGTCTGAAGCGGCAACTCCATTGGCCACTACTATTGGCGACCTCATAGAACTTTGATGATCATCTGGAAAAGCATAATCAAAGAATTCAATATAGCTTTGCACATATACATCTACGATATGAAATCTAGCAAGGCGGTTATACCTACTTGTTTCCAAAACTTCAAAAAATCTTTCAGGAGGAGATCTATTGGACTTCATTGGTATGCTCTCTGTCACAGTGTCACATGATAGGTCATTGTGAAGAGTTGAGCTCTAAATGGTTCAGGCACAAAAAACACTCCAGAATAAATGTCGCATAATGTTCCCTCAGTTACAAGCCATCGGATAATATAATTAGAGAAGTAAACTTACACTTAGCAGGACTGCTATACCAGCTGAACAGAACAAACTTCTCTCTCCACAAGACAGAAGGATTAACGATGTGAAAATTGTTTCCTTTTCTTTCGATTAAGTACAATAATGTACAGATTCCTAATCAGAGAGTATATGGGGCACCACAAGTGTCAAGAAAATCAAAGTTTGAAGGGGGTTTTGTGAAAATTAAGTTTGCCACTAACCTTGTAAGCAATTGTGCAAAGCAGATATCTTAGAAACTTGTCTTTAGATTGTGTAGGATCCGATTTAGCAGGTTATACTAACATTTTGTGAAGACCCTTTCCAAAAAATGATTACTTGAGGAACAGTACATTTGGGAACCAGGTTACACTAGCCAATTAACATTTTGAGAAGCACTTCCCAAAAAACAGAATTACTTGAGAAACAGTACATTTGAGAACCAGGTGTGATTGGTGTCAATAATTTCGTTCTTTTTAGAAGATATTTGTTGCATCATATTCCAAATTTTCCAATCCTATACTTTTCTGACAGTTGAAGGTAACTTATAATAGATATATATTTTGACATTTAACGGAGAACTAGGGAGTGGAATAACTAGTTGGGTAGGATAGGAATAACATAAGTACTTAAATGTTTGATTTCACTCACCACTGCCACATGCTGGCCTGTGCTCAGCTGAAACTTTGGGAACACTGAGAAGACTCAAAATATCCAGCGATCTATTTCCCTTTTGGTTGTCACATGAAACAGGACCATCATTATGGCTCTCAACTGTCGTAGCATCCTGTAGCTGTTGCTGCCTTTTTCTTTGTTCAAAGAACTGTTGCTGCCTACAAGATCATGATATTCATTAAAACGTGCTAAAGATCTGGATATTTTAGTGCTTTCTTCTAGCAATTCTTTATCCGGTGTATGAAAGAGAAAGTAAGCATAGTCGGGAATATAAACGAAGGAACAACTAATTAAATGGGGTCGTAATGTTTCCTATAAGGCTATAACACAGCTGGAGGACCACACCCACAAACAAACCAAAAAAGGAGTGGCACCAAACAAAATTGTCCAAGAACCTATTTGAGCGGAGCGTGATCCTGATTGGTGCAATACAGTAAGCAGGCCATGTGTCCCCAATTATGTTTGGGTGGGGAATGACAGAGAAGGATACACACTCTCTGTTGAACATCTCAGAAAGTTAGCATCTAACAAATGTAAAAAATCCTGACCTGAAGAACATCGCTAATTAAAATGAAGGTTAATGAATCATAACAACATAAATAAACCCTAAGCAATAAGGAAATATTAACACATGCTAGTTGTTTCACAAGGACATAAGAAATGCAAAGAAGAGGTGAAAAGTAGCTTACCTCTTCTGTGTTGACTTCCTCGACTAAATTTCGCGTCCACCCGCACAACATGACAAGAAAACCATTCAGCAAGAAAGAAATCAAAATTCCGATAAGTTGACAGCTACAAAAGCAAAGTACATGTTGAGATCCTAAAAGGCAACCATAGGAACGCTAAGCAAAAGTGTAGCAGAAAAAAATCAGGGCTTCATCATAACATCAAGCAAGGTTCATCCCATTCAATGTCGCCCCCTCATTACAAAGGCATGAGCATAGAATTGTCGAATCAGGCTGAAACTTTGAAAACATAGAGAGACATTCAGAAACCTCTCTGTCATAAATTAACAATTATGACGCTAAGCTAAACATCTTAAGTTAAACCACGCCATGCAAAAGCCAGAAGAGCACTTACAGCTGTGACCTTCCGTCTTGATCCTCCCATCCACTGCAACATTTTCACCCACAAGGCCCCGCCAACCTACCTTTTCACCTTGGATAATATATCAGAGAGCCGCATTCAGCCAGCACTATCACTTAATTACAGGACACCAGAGATGCGAGATCCCTACAAGTAAAGATCGAGCATTTCTCAATTTACAGTTTCCAGCCACCACTATTTCACTTGAATACAAACAGACTAGACATCAAACTTGACAATTCTTGCCTGATTAAATTGTTTTGTTGTTCAATTTCACAAATGTATTTACACTTCAGGTGCAGAAGTTCCTAATTCTCGCAATCTACAGCCTACAACTTCGATTCTCCAATTCTTCTGTTCAATATCTAGGGTTTTACTGGTATTCGTCCTAGCGATTTCTGGAAAGAAAAGGGGGGAGAAGCATTTATCAATCTCCGCCACAGCCAACCCATACCATTAAACGGCACCTCCACAACACTATATTAAGAAAGTTACTTCCTTCGATTTACAACCCCCATTTCTTCTGTTCACACTCATTTCTTCACTAATTTGAACATAACGAGCTTTCTAGAATCCTATTGTAGTATGGAAATTACAATAATAATTCAAATGAACTCAAATTTATAACACAAAGAACGCGAATTCTGGAAATTAAGGACCAATGTAAATTATGTAATGAACACGCAACTATATCTTAACATTCGAAACACCGATGAAACGAACATAAAAAGAGCAATTAGATGATTTGAACGAAATCGCCGACGATCAAAAGTAACTGTAACAGCTAGAATTTGCTAGAAATTGAGCCGACACTTGGAATTTCTCAAAATATGCAACAAATTGGGGATTTTCAGAAACCTAGACTAATTCTTCGGCATTTAATTTCAATTAAACACTGATTAAACCTTCACTAGCATTCAAAATTAGACACATAACCTAATTTGGGCGAAAATAATCAAAGAATCGTAATTGCGAAGCAAACGAAGATGAAGATAACGCATAATTTAGAGAGAACTAGGAGAGAGAAATTACCAGAGAATGAGGCACGAAGAGAGAGAAATGAAGCGATGAGCAGCAGCAGCTTGAGTCTGAAGAAACTGGTTTGACAATGATCAAGTTTTGGCGCGTCAGCCTCTAATTTGGGATATATATATGGATAATTTGCGAGACCGCACCTTATAAAATAGGTTTTTTTTTTTCGAAACCGCACCTTTTAAGTTAAATTTTACGAAACAACACATTTTAAGTCGATTTCTTTGCGAAGCAGCACTTTTTTCATTTTCGGCCAATTCTGAACACTCTCCAAAGTTGACCCGACGTTGACCGATTGTCAAATATTAACAATCCACGAAAATCGGCCGAGAAGAGCCGCACCACTTGGCGACCCTTTTCATGTAAGGTTATTAGTCTTATTACCCTTTCCAAACCGCCCCATAAACTGATAATCTAGTGTTATAGCCGGTTAGCTATGAACAGTTTTTTTTTTTTTTTTGGGCGAAGGCAAAATGAATGAAAATTATATACTTGACGAAAACCGTTAAACGAGCATAAATGGAGAGAGCTGAGTGATACACGTTTCTATTTCTCAAGAATCATATCAAATGATGATATATGAATGGAAGAAACAAGAGGTTTCTCGTCTCCCAACTCTACATTTTTTCGGTATATTACAGTTACACTGGGTTAATATGTTAAAAATGACATTCACTGACCTATACTCTCTCTACCCCCTAGATTTCTCTATACAAAACTGTGGTTGTTATGCCTCCTCTCCTAATCACTAGCTCACCAATTTATAGGAAGCAAAAATAAATGTTACAAAAGAATTGCCTACCTATCTACAGGTTAAAGCTTTGTACAGGGCGGGAAATGGTACATCGTGCAGAGATAGCCATCCTCAGGCCATCTGCTTGTATATAAACTGTTGCTGCCGGAATTCGCGTCAGAGTATCGTCTTCACAAAAATGAAAGGGCAAAAAATGTTAACTTCGGAATAGGAGCATTACCAGTGTACCTTCGGAACTGGAAAGTTACCTGTACCACTCTGGGGCGGCGGGCAAGTATTTACAGACGAGTTTTCGGACAGTACAGGAGCTGATGGGTCTGCAATGATGAATGACCAACCGACAGTAGCAGACCACAACCGTCAAGCTGTGAGGGCAGCCGTGGCCCACTGTCTCGCTTATACTCCATCAAACTCTTAGCAAACGAGGTTGGGAGGTTCACAATGTCCCGACTGGCCGACTGCTGCATCTTGTTTCCTTCTACCTCTAGATTATCACAGAACAATGACAATTGAGGTTTAAGGGCCTCGCGGGGGTTCACCTTGCTTTGCAATAGCTGAGACTGCTTAAGACCTTCATGCATGAGGTGAGTATGAGCTTCAGGGGAGACGACGACTGTCCACTACGTCGCACTCTTGTTTGCTTGGTTTGCAGCTTTTGTCTTCTCCATCACAGCCTCCTTTTCAGCCTTTTCAGCTTTTTTCCGGTCCTGTTCAGCCTGCTTGCAATTTTCTTCGTGTGCTTTACGAAACAATCTTGTGAAGTTCAAAAGTGTTTGCGCAACTGTGTTTAGTTCGTGAACTATGTGAGCTAACTTCATCAGGATATAGATATCGTAAAGAATTACAACTGGAATATAACTACTCCAGCTCCAGATAGAGGAACTTTGCAAGCAATGACATTAACACGGTAATCATATCTGCATAGATGGAGAGTCTACTTTTGATTCAAACAGCCCTCTAGGACATAAAATTAAAGGTACAATCTTAACTTTAACGTTCAGGAACACAAAAAGAAAAAAAGGGAAATTAAGTCAAGTACTGTTGTGCACTCCATCACCGAATGTTTATCCTACAAGGCTACAACCATTGCCTTTACCACACTGACCACGCCATAGTGACTGACAGGCAATTGGTGGTCACACTCCTTAAGTCCAGAAATCACCAAAAAAGTTGCCAGCAAGCCTAGCACTAAACGTTTTTGCCTAAAATTCTTATGCAATCAAATTTAATCAACAAAAAAATGCCCCAAGGTCATCTCCAACGGCAAAGAGAGGTGAAAAAACTGGCAGAAAGTCAGGTCAAGGAAGGGTCACTCGTCTTCACTGCCTTTTCTCAGAGGATAGATGAGTGGAGGAGAGAAGATGAAGGATGAAG
The DNA here is from genome assembly GCA_963680865.1 of Spergularia marina. Taxonomy (NCBI): domain Eukaryota; kingdom Viridiplantae; phylum Streptophyta; class Magnoliopsida; order Caryophyllales; family Caryophyllaceae; genus Spergularia; species Spergularia marina. The sequence continues at coordinate 24,641,971 of OY804548.1, read as the reverse complement.
TTGGAGGAACAGGAGTTAATCAAGTTGGATGAAGGTATCAATGTTACTCCCATAATCACAGGTTACCAGAGCGCAAGGACGACCCCATTAAATACAGTGAGAAAAACCGAGGGCAAGACAAGGAAAATGATCACATCCTCAGGTTTTTGTTAGTTTGGAAAGGAGTAGGAAGGAAAGATGTACTGAAATTCATTAAACGTGATGAAAGACACTCATCTACTTATTTGTAAGTCAACTGATCATTATCCCTCTCTTGAACAGTTCTCTTTTTCTTTTTCTTCGTTTAGACGACTCTTGTGAAATTATAACCTCAGAGTAAATATAGATGAAAGAATTTCTTCAATAATGCTTTCTCCAGAAGAAAAAGAAACGAACATAAGGCAGCTCGAACGAACATGAATAACCACACAAACTGAAAAAGGAAATGTATTTTGTGCCTTATTCCAATAGTTATAGATGACAATTAAAAGTAAAGCATGCAAGCAATTAAGATCGGCAGGAGTGTACTAGATTTAATTTAATACCTTGCTCGAATGGACAACGAGCAGGATCTTCACCAAAATATAAGGCAAGTGCATCCGCATTTCTACCCTGTCGCACAATAAGTTAGAGAGGTACAAAAGAAGAAAGGATATTGAGATAGTGGCCTAGAGTGAAGCTATTACCGCTACAGAATAGACGTTCATCACAGATGTCACCTCGGATTCAGCAGTACCAATGAAATCCTTCAACGTCTAGCAGAAACCAGAAAAAGAGCATGTTTTAATGTTAGCAAAGTTATTAACAGAATACCATTACATCCACAAACTCTCCAAAGACCTCCATACTCGTGGTGGAAACCAATTCGTTTGTTAATCAACCAAAACGGACAAGTGCACTACAGAAGCTACAACAAAAGTGAAGGGGAAACACAAAACAAAAACAATCAATTTCTTATAAAATAAAGCTATTGTATCAAGCAGATTCAAAATCTCCTTCAAATGTAAAGTCGCAAATTTGAAGATTCAGCTGGCAGGAAAGTAGAAAGGGAGCTGAGATAAAGATAAACTAAGCAGACACCTTTATCAAGGAAGCAGTCAATTTTATATGATTGTTTCAAAACCACATGCTTCGATCAAATTATTTACAAGAATAGATGGCATTATGGCAAGAAATCACAAGATTGCAACTAGAGAGACAAAGTGTCCCACCAGACAAAAAATAAAAAATTAAACATACCTACGGATATCAGCAAGTTAAAAATAGGAAACGTACTGTAACAATACTATCAGCCCCCAGGTTCATCATGAACACTTTTTTTAATCAATTAACGCTTCTAGTTAAAAGAAACTAGAAAGGAATCCAGAATCAAATAATCTGCCATCAAAGCCGTAAGGCTTGCCAAATCTATAACAAGTACAGAAGAAAGGGAACTAGGAATATCCTAACAAAGATGCCAACACTAAAAACTATAACTGGAACAAAAATTCAGCTTGATACATGCAAGAAAAATCACGTCATGGTGAACAGGACACAGCAAGAGTACAGAATCTATACCTTCCGAAATATCTCAGAAACAGGCCCATCATTTTCAGATGCAGCCTGTTCCTGCTTCACCTTTTCTAATCCCTTGGTTATGGCCTGCATTTCTTCAGCCAAGGATTTCAGTTGTATCTGCATTAATAATTTGTGGATCAGCGCACAATTAATACTTTTACAGAGGTATGATTTCAGTGAAATATAATTGACCTTTGTTGCTGCTTCAAGGCTTAGAAGGTCTTCATGAAAGTCCAGAAGGGTTGGTAACTTCTCAGCAAGAAACTGAAGAAAAGAAATCCCACCACTTTTAGCTGTCCATTAAAATCATGATGGACACTGAAGCAAAAATTAAATGGCACATTTACCATACATAAAGATCATACTGAGCTCTGAAGAAAACATAGAAAGGTACAAAATTTTGCTGCCGGAAATACCCACTTAATATTTAAAGAAAAAAAGTTTGCAGAATAATAGTCACAAGGACAAGACATCAAGTCAATAATAAATAGCTTACAGAAGACTAATGGATACAATTCTATTTGGATGACTTGGTCTCAGTAGAAGACAGGTCTTTCACATTTCACCTAAAATTTGGAACCCAAAGTGTGGAAGAACCCAACAACCTGACTTTCTTTTCACAAGCAAAACACCTGACATGAATATGTCCAATCGAAACCCTCTTTTCTTTTTCCCTTTCTACTTGTGATGTCCATCCTACTTTTATTAAATAGGTAAGTATATCAATCTGGGAACAAAAGAAGAAACATAATGAAGACCACAGTGTTAAGTTTACAGGAAAGAGGAACATAAGGCTATATGAGTACACGACAAAGGCCTTACATACAGCAAAACAGGTTAAGACAACACTGGTGAGGAATACTGTTAATGCATTAGGAAAGGAATCCCCACCACCACCCCAATCCCACTGATCAATGTACAACATTAACGAATCAGAAACAACTAATCACCAGAGACCTGTAGCAGTTTGAAATCAGAGCACCAAAACTACATAGAAAAGGGACAAACAACCACAGTCATCAATCCAGCAAATAATTTTTTCGGTATGACAATGTCACGGCATAGGGCCACACATCACTTGCAAAAATCCCCTTGTTTATAATGCCTGATTAAGTAAAACAGTTCTTCACACTCATCGGACTGCCTAAAAGCCCCCCCCCCCCCCGCCTGTGGTAAGGTAAGGGGGGTCGGTTGTATGCAAGCCTTATCCCTTGTTGAAAACATAGAGGCTGCTTAAAAATGGCATATAATGAAAATTGCGCCATGAATCGCACAGATCGGCAGCAACTTCACAATACAAGAAGAGTAGACAGTTTTATATGCCATTTTCCATGATATAATCATATTCCAAAACCAAATGACTTTGGCTCCATTAAAAAAGGAAAATTCCGTAAAAAGACTATAAAAACTAAAATGTGAATAGGATGCAAGATGGTCACACCTTGCAGAGATAATGCATAAGTGTCATCCTGCTGTTAGTTGCACGGGTATCTGTGAGCTTTAGCAGACTATCTAGCTTGAACCCAACAGCAGATCCTGTAAAGCATCCATCAAATATAAGAAGCCATGTTAACAATTTTTCCTGCTTCACAAGCTGCTCTCTGATCCGCTACTTGATGTATCTTTCAATAATTTAATTGTGATGATATTATATAAAACTTGGCACAAGCATCCAGAGTACAAGCTTTTAGAGATGATGGAACTCAATCGATTGCAAATACAGACACAGCAATATGGTATAGCCGCATTTATATCAGATACAGATGGGGCTGAGCTACTAGCTCAAAATTCATACCTCTAGCAGTTCCAGAGTTCAACAAATTTCCTAGATTAAGAATTAACTTCATGATCTCTTTCAACTTCCCAGAATTTCTGACCTAGTAGACAAAATGACAGGCATAAGTTAGACTATGCATGCCAAAAGTACATGTTGCATCTGTATACATAGGTAGTAGTATACCTCTTCACATGCAGAGTTTACAGTATTCAAGCTCTTTTTAAAATCTGTAACCTGCATACAGAAGAAACATGGTATCAGTGAGACAGCTCCTGCAATGAATCGAGACTTGCCATTGTTTAAAGAACCACAATGAACCTGAGTGTTAAACTGAATCTTGAACAAAAATACTCGTAGTTTTGACTCCACCCGTGGAACTTTCATCAGCTCCATAAAGAACTGAAAAGTATATATAATCGTTAAACCGATTGAACAATGACAGATGTAAGGTCATGCAAAAGATTTTCACAGAAATAACAAAACAGAAGTGAATAGAAAATCTCTTCTTTTTTCTTTAGTAAAGCAGATAATAGATTTGAAGTCACAAAATTATTTTATTTTAGGTCAATTTCCTTCTCTTCAGGGGTCACGCTAGACGCTAGTGTAGGAGCACTCATGCTGCAGTCTGCAACTTCAAGTCGTTCAAACTCCAAAAACATAACAAAAAAAAAAAAAAAGTAGCAAAACCTTGTTTTTCATAAGAATGCCAATAGTGTGCACACGAGAAATCACAATTTGTATGCATACAACATGGACAAATAAATCTCACTATAAAAATAAACCAGATAAACATATGAAAAGTTATCGACCACAGATGAAAGTTTCAGACCTGCTCACACTTTCCCAGCTTCTCCTTATCGCCAGTGTAGTTCTAAAATGTAATTAAGAAGAACAAAGAGAGAGTCAAATATACAATCATAGCTAATAGGATGAGGCTAGAGACTTCAAGATAACAACTGAGGAAGCACAATTCCAGCCCCCTCTTCACCACACCTTTATCCCCAAAAAGAAAACGAGTCCAACAGACTACCAATGTAGCAGCACTCTGAATTGCAGATACTGACCTTCAGAAGCTCCATCTCCTCCTTAGTAGGACAAAATTTTATCAGGTTTTCCACTTGGTCAGCATCCAAAATTGACTCGTCCAAAGCTAATGCTGCAGCCTGCAAAATGCGGTCTCAAAACTTTAACACCTAATATGACTAGAAAAGATGTTAATACAGAACAAATGATCACTATCTATTTTAGATTTGGAGATATATCCTCTCTGAATATATGGTCTCACAAGGGTAAATGAATCATAACACCTAAAAGTTGTCAGGATATACCAAAGAGAATGCCTATATCATCTATGTCAAACAATCCAACAATTGCTTTTGATTCACATTTCAATTTAGAAGGGCCAAAGAGAAAGTAAACGTGTTTGAAACTAAGTGTAAGAGGAGTAGGACCAACAGAACAAAGCAGAAGTGGATAACAAATGCTTCCACAATGCCATAAAGCAATAAAACATTAAAAATCCCGAATTGAGGTTCTAGACTCTTGAAAGAGAAAAATGTTGCATTCCCTCAGCATTCAGACCATATCAAAGGCTCAAGAGTATTAGTATTTAAAAAACCCTTAGCAAAATCAATTCGTAAATTTTGGAAGCACACAAGCCCTAACCCAAGCGATCGTCATTTTATGGTAAAACATACTATATCCAGGTACCAGCTATAATCCTCACTTTAACACCCTGTAAAGTAAGTGATAGTAAGAGAATGGAAAATAACCACTTAAATCCAATATGCCCAAAACATTTGAAAGAACACAAGCAAGCTGCGCCCATCATATGTCCAACATGCGTAGTGACTCAATTTTTACGAGTAACAATACATAAAAGTAACAACACATAATGACTCAATGAGCACGGCTGGAGAATCATCAGTAAGACAACAGAAGTCGGGACATTTAGCGTACCATCATATCAGGGAGTGGCATCTTCACCTTTGTAAGCATTATTTCTGTGTTATTAACCCTTCTGAGGTCGATCTGCAAAATGAATGAAGGGGTTTCACTTCCAGGACAACGAAAGCATAGAACTTTGTAAAAACACGACCAGAAATTGATTTCAACTTTTGAGCGACAAAAGATGTATTCAAATAACATAATGTGTTACTGAAAGTATGGCATTAATCGTATGTCCCATTAGAGGATATCAGACTTTTCTTTGCCTGCCTGGTAAAGTTTCTTTATATCAAGGTCAAGTTTTTCTTTACATCCAAGATCAGATTAAATGAAATGAAATATAATAAAATTATGCTACAACTTCCTACTTATGGAGAGCAGAAAAGGCTGGCATAATCATTCGACAATAAGCTACGTTATCTAGACAGCAGAAAAGATACTTATAGAGAGCTAAATAGCTACACGGAAATACATCAACGTCCATTAAGACCTTTTAAAAGTCTTGTATGTCTTCAATAGACATTATGAGACAATTATACCCTTGTGGGGTTGTGCAAGGACTTCAGTTCTCAGCACATAGAAACCCTTACTTATCCTTTTCTGCAAATCTATTTCAAAGCTCCAAATGGTTTTATACCTCCCAGGACCAACAATTACCTATTTGACAACTCATAACTTATACTATTCACATTGTGTCTAGATGAACTTTCAGTTCCATATAGTATCAATATATGAGAGTCAATCCTATAAGATGACTTCTCGCAACGCATTTCGAAACACCAAAAGAATTGATAGCTATTCCAAACTAGTTTAACACAAGTTGACAAGATTGTTGGTTTTTGACTCATTACTCTCTCAAGCAGTTTAATTCGCTTAAGGAGCAGCCTCAAGAGACGAGCAAATACATACCAATTTAAATTTCTGGATCCTCATATACAAATGCCACATGCAGTTACCTAATTATAACACCAAGCAAGATGAAGTGTTTAACTATGAAGATGCAAGAGGTGTTACAATGACCATTCTAGCTGTAACCAATTACCAGATGAACAACTTCAGATTTGGAACTAGCAGCCTTCTTCTTCTCATTAGCTTTCCCTCCAGCACCAGCAGGCTTAGACACTTGATTAGAGAAAAGCTTCTCAATCTCTGTCACGTCAAATTCTGCAGCACTAGATTTAAAGGAACAAATTCAGCCATGATAGGGAGCTCCAGTATGAACATCAAAGGAAGAGAACAAATTAAATAAACAGATGATAACATAAGATATGCAAATTGAACAAGAGAAGATACAGTACATTTGAGACCCTGCCTGTGTTTGCCTCTGCAATTCTTCCCACAAGCTTCCCTGCAAGACGCGGGTTACTTTGCTCCAATGCAGAGGTTTAAGCGAAGATCTTCGAGGTGCAGCTCCTCCCACTCCGCGTGCCAGCCCACGACCCCTTCCAAGAGCTGGTGGGGCATTGGGTGCACCAGGGGCTTTAGCACCAAATGGAGGAGGAGGTGGTGGTCCTCCACCAGGTGGTCTTGGTGGTGCAGGAGCACCTCCAGGCGGTGGTGGAGGTGGCGGTCCCCCTCTACCCATCGGAGGTGGAGGTGGGGGAGGTCCTACTCGTCCCCCGGGAGGTGGGGGAGGTGGAGGAGCACCTCCTGGCGGTGGTGGAGGTGGAGGAGGGCCTCGACCCCCAGGAGGTGGAGGAGGAGGTGGAGGGCCACCACCTGGAGGAGGTGGAGGAAGAGGTGGTGCACCATGCAACGACGGAGGCGGAGGTGGAGGCGGAGGGCCGCCTCTCGTGGGAGGTGGAGGAGGAGGTGGAGCACCATATCCCGGTGGAGGAGGTGGTGGAGGTGGAGCACCGTATTTTGGAGGAGGTGGAGGAGGTTGTGGAGGTGAAGCACCATAGCTTGGGGGAGGAGGTGGTGGAGGTGGAGCACCGTATCTTGGAGAAGGTGGAGGAGGTTGTGGAGGTGAAGCACCATAACTTGGGGGAGGAGGTGGTGGAGGTGGAGCACCGTATCTTGGAGGAGGTGGAGGTTGTGGAGGTGAAGCACCATAACTTGGGGGAGAAGGTGGAGGAGGTGGAGCACCGTATCTTGGAGGAGGTTGTGGAGGTGAAGCACCATAACTTGGGGGAGGAGGTGGTGGAGGTGGAGCACCGTATCTTGGAGGAGGTTGTGGAGGTGAAGCACCATAACTTGGGGGAGGAGGTGGTGGAGGTGGAGCACCGTATCTTGGAGGAGGTGGGGGAGGTGGTGGAGGCGAAGCACCGTAACTTGGAGGAGGAGGTGGTGGAGGTGGAGCACCGTATCTTGGAGGAGCTGGAGGCATTGAAGTGTTCCTCGCTGCAGAAAGGGGTGTAGCATATACAGAAGGAGGAGGGGGAGGTGGAGGGGGAGGAAGGGCAACTTCTTTTTTTAAAAGAGGTGACAGACTCGAGGTAGAAGATGGTGGTGGCGGCGGAGGTGGAGGTGGAGGTGGTGAAGGGGAAGCGTCTGTAAAAGCGAAGGAAAGTGAGGGTGAAGAATGGAGAGGTGGAGGAGGTGGGGGCGGGGGAGGTGGAGCACCAAATCTTGATGGAGGAGGTGGAGCACCAAATCTTGATGGAGGAGGTGGAGGAGGTGGGGGAGGTGGAGGTGGAGCACCAGATCTTGATGGAGGAGGTGGCGGGGGAGGGGATGGAGAATGTGTAATAAATAAACAAGAGGAAGGTGGCGGTGGAGGAGGTGGGGGAGCTGAAGAAGTGATTCTTGATTGAGGTGACGATGGAGGTGGAGGCTGTGACGCTTTCAAAAAAGCTTCTGGTTCAATAGATGGTGTGTGAAAAGGTGGTGGCGGCGGCGGTGGTGGAGGTGGTGGCAGCACTCCATGTTTAGAGAGATTAACTAGTGGACTGTTTTGGCTCAATGTAGGAGGAAAGGTAGGCGCAGCTGGAGCAGTAGATGGAGGCGGAGGTGGAGGGGGAGGGGGATAAGATCTTTGTAGGGGTACATCATTGACAATCAAGGAATATGTTGAAGAAGATTTACATGGGGGAGGTGGAGGTGGAGGAGGTGGAGGGTTAGACTGTGGGGGCAGTGCCTTGCTTGCATCTTCCTCAGTCTCTTCTCCAACCAAATGTAACTCATGATCAGCTGAAGATAGGTGATTTGCTAGAGGGGATGATGAAGGTAGATTAATTTCTTCCCTGAGCCCTTCATCAAGAGCTTCACGGCGCAAACCTTTAGCAGGATCCACAGGCTTCAAAGACCGTACATCATGAGATTTAAGAACTCGCCTATCCACACTAGGAACAGAACCAAGATCCACACTACCAGCACGATCCTTCAATTTTCCAGTTGCACCAGAGTCCTTCACTTGATTTCTTGTACTTCCTAGAGAAGGTGGCGCACTGTTGACCCTGGTAGGAGGGTATGCAATATGCATTGAATTGGTGTAGGAGCCTTTGTTGGAAGGAATCCATCGATGTTCTGTTCCTTTTTGCTTGTTGGATTTTGTCGCATCCCCATCTTGGTGTTTTCCTCTGTGCTTGGCCAAAGCAGAATCAGAAACCGACTTCTGGTTAAATGTAGGAGGTCTTCTGGGTGAAGGCTGCAAGAGTCTATCATACTTTTGCTTCGCATCACCTGGCAACTTTCTTGGTGGGCTCTTACATTCTGACCTCTTGTCTATAGACCTATCCTCCATAACTTCTTTCGTATCCAGATTTTCCGCAGCAATACTGTCAGGAAAGCTGTCCTTCATGTCAGACTTGAAGTCATTGTGGGTAACCACTCTATCCTGGGCGTCCAAAGTGATATCTTTCACTACACTCATGTCACACTTTGCAGCAATGTGATTCTGAGTCAGTTTGTCCACAAGAATATCTTCCACAGCCAATTTAACATCTTCTTTCTGATTTGCATCATCCATGAGAATGTCTTTAACTGCATTTAGATCAGCATTAACACCCCACTGCTGATGTTTATTCTGGTCATCCAGCCCTATATCCTTGACTGATTCAAGCTGCAATTGTGCTTTCGTGTCTTGTTTACGAGCCCCTCCATCCGGTGAACAGTCTTCAAATGCATTGGGCTCGATATCCTCCTTTGATGGATCTTTGAGATTACCATGATGTGCAGAATTCTCATGAACCACCAGAGTTTCAAAATCGGTCTTACTATCTTGTGAATCAACAGCATTGCTGAAAATCTCTTCGGCTTCAAAAAATTCCTCGGGTGATGCACCATCAGTTTCTGTATCATCATCACTGTCTACATCTGTAGCAATAAGCGGAACTGCACCAACGTCCGAAAAGAGCACCTGTTACAGATATCAGTATATGCCTTCAATGGTTCAACCCTCGCAGCATAGAAGAAAAGGCCACATAAAAGAACATTGTTAAATTACCTCTGCTTTGAAGTCTTTAGGAAACTGATCCTTTGCATCCCATAAAATATCAATGTCTTCACGACTAAGAGTCAAAATGTTTGACCGGACAAAGGATGTGTGAAACATAAATCTGAACATAATTTCTTCTTGTACACCATCATCACACAGATGAACGCATTCCAGAACAATATCACCTTGAACACGGCAACGAATATCCAATTTAGCTAGGATACACTCTGCCTGCAGTGGTAACAGTTTAGCTCTTTTGGAACTATAAGCTCGTTGTCCAAAGAAGAGAAGACAGAATTTGAACTATTACCTCCGAATAAAGACGAACATGCTTTTTGGACTTTGAGGATGAAAACAGAAGCTTACTACTTCTACTAGACTTAATTAAAGCATCCTGCCCATAAACACGAACAACCGGTCTGCAACCTTTACCCCCGTTGAACAAAGGAAGGACTCTAAGAATCACACAATCTACAATGAGAGGAGTGTCTGAAGGAGGCCAATCTGAGCCTAGATTCCTTCGAGAAATATACTGAAGATATCTGAGTTGTGAAGGCTGTGGATTTAAAGGAGATAAAAGCTGAAGAAGCTCCTTTGGGGCCTGCTTATATACCATTTCAAGGGTTTTCTGCTCACCGTTGAACTGCCTTCTGTACAAAAGAAGGCCTGCAAGCATAAAAGCAAGCACAGGCCAACCTCCTCTTTCACAGTGCATCAGGAGCACATTTTGTTGCCCCTCCAACGATAACCAACTCTCACTGGAACGCAAAAAATGATAAATCATTTCCAAGGGTAGCAAGGAGCAATTTTCATATTGCCGCGGATATTCCATAACTGTCATATCATACTGAGACAATATATCAGAAATCTGGCTCCTTCGGTCTCCATCTCTGAAGTTGAACACCATAAATGAAGCTTCAGGATAGTAGTCCTGCAACTGCGCCACAATACCACCAAGGTACTCTTTGTATTCATCTTCATCCAATACATCCGTGGAGAAGCAACAATCAAAGACTGGACAAGTGTAAGATCAATGTATCAGTAACATGGCAATACTCCAAAACACCATTGCAGGTACCTAAAGTGCTACCCCACCTGCATACAAATCTAACCATACAGATACCACGCCCAAGTCCTGATCTAATATACAACCTTACCTCCTCCTGATTGAGTTGCTCAAACTCAGCTAATAACTTCCCCGACATCACCCAGCCATGGCTTGGCAATCCTACATTCCTACCAACAAAATCGAAATAGCTCCCAGATGATCCTGGCCGTAGTATTCTTGGCACAAGTTGTACACATAAGACAATCGGAAAGCCCTCACCAAAAGGCCCCAATTTCTCGAACAAACATCGTTGCCATACATACACTAAAGTAAGTAATAAAGCTCCAGGTTTAAACAGAAGACCCTCCAATGCTACATGGACAACAATTCTCACCCTAAAATCGAATGCAATCGAAACGACCAGCTGAATTATACGAAACCACGCCTCCAACTTCAACCCAACAAAGCTAATTGCCAACAACTCGAAATCGATAACAACATATTTCATTAATAGAAACCAAATCTAACAACAATAACCCCTAAAATTATACTAACCTAGCAAAATTGCCATGCTTTTCAGCTCAATGATCAAGATACCACTTCATAAACGATTGAAATTCAGCTAAAATAGAAACTTTCTAGCTCAATTATGATCATAAGCTTCATTAAAACCCATAATTCAACCAAAATAACTAAACTTTTAACCGATCATATTACATAATAACAAAAATAAAATAGATAGATGATTAAAGTTTTATACGTACCATAAACACGCTCAGAAATTTCGAGGAGCCGATCAGGTGGCTTCCTGTAAAAGAATCGCCGAAACAGCGCCATTGGATGGCGCTGTTTTCCCCAACGTCGGATCCAATTCGGTGAATTTTACGTTGCACACACTAAATTTAAGATCCAATTAACTTTGTGATCCAACAAAAATAATAATTAAAAAAACCCCAATTTTCAGGAGAGAGAGAAAGAGAAAAAATCAAATTCTCCAAAAATTACAAACACCCAGAAAAAAGTAATCAAAACCCTTTTCGTGATTCAGGATTTTATGAAATGGGTCAATGATCAAATCTTAAATTGCTCACAAAAAAAATTGAGTCTTCGTAGAAATTAATCAGGATAATGTTGTGAATAACATGTTTTTATTTGAATAAAAACAATTATAATTATTAATAATGATAATAAGATCCAAAATGTGGGAAATAAAATTTTTTGGGAAAAAAAAAAGATGGAGGTGTGAGGGAGAAGATACAATGAAGCTGATCACATGGGGGAGGTGGAGGGAAAGATTAAGATTAAGTGTGGACTGAAAAGGGAAGAATACACTCTCTCCCTTTCTCTCTCTACAACCTCCTCTCTTCTTTCTCTCTCTTCTTCTGGAAAAACAAAAACACTTTTTTTTAATAATAATTATTAAGTCCACGTGGAAAAGAAATTGGGTCGATTCTTGCAGAAGATACAATGGAGAAAATTTGGTGAGGTTGTGTGCAAGAGAAAGAGAGGGAGATTTGGGGGAAATTGGGAGGGAAGTAAAGGAGGACAAAGGTGAATTGTGATGAAAAAGAAAGGTGTTGGAAAAAAAAAAATGGGATTTTGTCAGGAAAAGACCAATTTGAAGGAAAAGAGGAACTTTTTCTATTTTGGATGTCTGATCATTTTTGGGTGAATGAGGAGTAAAAGATGTGATTTATTTGGTGGGCAATTGGAAAATGGTTAAACAAAAGTCTTTGCTTTTTTTTATTGTTGTTCGGTTTAAGGTGGATTTAGGTTGAGTCGTAGAATTGTGTAAAGTGTTACCTATTAATTTATAGCATGTTTCTCGGATATGAGCTTTAAATTTAAGTTAGACAGGTTATGTGTTAATTCAATCGGGTGTTATAATTGACAATAGTACATATTAAACCATGTGTTGCATGCTCTTCTTGGCATTGTAGTCTTCGTTTGGTTCAATTCAGTGGTCAATGAAATGAAGTGCACCACCTAGATTAGTCTTTGGAAGATTAGAGCATTACATCAAAATCAGTTTTGCTTTCAAATTAAGTCTTGGCTTCTATTGTGCAAGTTCTTCTTCTCTTTTGATTTCAGCGGCTGGAAAAAAAAAAATACTAAATTCAAAAGTGCGAGTCATCTCATTAAGCTTTTGGACTCTGGAATCCTTCTATCTATAATTGGATCAACTTGATGTTAAGAAGTTAAAAAACCAAACCCATAGAAAGAGAAGATAATGAAATCAACCTCGCTAATTTTGTAAGTTCAATTGATCGAAGTTGTGATTGATTGATACCTTAGCTTATTCCTACCTCTAGTCCAAAATTACTGTGGTATGTGATTGTTGTTTCAACGTTGAGTCTTTACATAATATATGGTCACATTTTCACCCCAACCGGTAAATCATAAATAACGGTAACTTCTGACTTGCTAATTGCTAGAATTTTGAAAGATATAGTTGAAGAGTTACTAGTTACAATCAAGTATGAAGATATGCATATTTTGAACCAATGATCGAATTACTCCCCCTATCATCAATTTATTCGAGTAGGTAATACTCGTAACCTCCTTTGGGTATGAAATAAGCTCTCCCTGATCCCCCATTTTTTAATCACTCAACTTCACTACTTGCGCATATGAGGTTATTTTTGTCTCTACATGCAATTTAATTGTTCTAATGAATAATTTGGGAAGAAGCAATGTATGTAGTTGTACGACTCGTACGTGTTTTATGTCCAGGTCCAAAATCTACGAAACATAATTACCTGCTCCAGGTTGATTCCAAAAGTAAAAATTGACTAAGTAACCAATAAGTACTCTAACTACCATAATCATAATAACCTAAGAAAAAAAAAACCTAAACCACAATCATGATACGTAGTACTCATTACTAATACTAAGCAAATCATGAAATTTACTTCTTATAGGAGTGATTGATTAAAAAGGATGTTTGACAAAAGGGAGAAGTTCGACTGTTTTGTCCAACTTTATTCATTTTTGTTGATTTTTGGAGGGTTTATCATGAGCTCGATCATGACTCTCATTATGTCATATACTCCCTTCTTTAGTATTAGTATGCATGCCCCTATATCATTTTTACGAGTTGTGGCATTAGTAACTTAGTATGTGCACTTTTACTATGGTTAAACTTGCCGTAGGATCAAGGTTCGTGTAGTCCACCTACTTGAGTGATGTCCCGGCCTCCCGGGTTCGAATGCTCATAGCCCCACTCGGCTCCCTCGGTATTATTTGCTCGTTTGTAAAGAGAGGAAAAAAAAAGCCAATGATCCAAAACATAGTGGTGATCAGTGGTGAGCTTTTCTCCATCTCATAATTTCATGGAGTTCCACATTTATAATGAGATGAGACAATGAAACAAGGAGATGTTAGCTCCATACATACTTTTTTTTTTTTTTTTTTTTTGACAACGTCTAAATTATCCATACATACTTATAATAGCATATGTTTTGAGTTATTAGGATCCTATAGATTTTCTATGGACGTAGAGTTTGCATAGTTTCTTATAAATATGTGTTTATTTTCCAAGTCTAGAGGATCTTGATCGTTCAACGTACAACGAGCATTGAACACTTGATGAGCAGGAGTGTCAGAATAGCTGAAGAAGTGACGAGCTATCTTTCTCAGGAAACATGCTGTTACAAAGATATGGAACAAATCCAACCTCGTCTGGTTCTAACTGATGGAGCTTCTACTGTGACAAAAACGCAACTGTGGTACGCCAGTACGACAGTACCTGCTCTTTTGCTGCAACTTTCGCTTACCACCACCACAAATCAGAATCATTTCGGAAATCAGATCAAGTATTATATTGAGAGGAACTTAACAGTTCTCAGGAGTATATATGTCCTCAAAATTCACAGTACTAACTTAACGCTTTGTGACAGTACTAATACTCTGACTGAAGATAACACAGTGTCAAGATCAAAGCATGGAAAACAGTAGACGTTGTTTTGCATTAAGCAACACAATCGAATGTAGAACAATACGATACAGGAGTAAACGCATACCAATGATCTCAGTCTTCGAACCAATGGATTAAGTAACTTACATCTCAGTCTCAAAATGCAACTTACAGATCGCCTGCTTACCAGGAACACAAATTCTTCTGAGTTTACAGAAAATTTGGTAGCCGGATTACCTTCCACCTGAGGATAATCCTCAGCTGAAAGTCATCAAGTATAGATTTTGATGACAACAGGTTTACTGATATAAACAGGCACTACGCAGTCAAGTCTGCTACAAAAGAGCAGAAAAGTCCAGAAATGACCAAGTCTGCAGAAAACTGTATGTAGCTGCACAACAGGTCGTGACAGCATACCATAGTATGAGGTTATAATTCGGAGCAAAACTTACACAGGGAGAGATATAGCGAAAGAACATTGCAAGATTGCCTCCAAGTACAAATCATATATAAGCCAATGATACACCATCAAAAGTCTCCTTAAACCTGACAGCAACTGCAGTTAAATCAAACTAGCCATCTTGGCTATCAGCTAAATCATGCAACTAATTAAGTGTACGTGTGCTCTTGAATTGTCAACAGCAGAATCACATAACCGGAATCACATGAAAGGAGACGATACATACTCATGCACATAGTCATATACAAATGAATACGATAAAACACAGTAATCATAAAGACTACAGAGAGCCAGGGAGAAAGAAAGAAGCTCAGCAGAGGTAAGAGCTTAATTCTCGAACGATTAATTCAAATAATGCTCAAAAAAATAAAATTTATCAAAATGGGGTTGTAAAAAACTTATTTATCGAAATGGGGTGCACGTAGGCTCGGATACCTGGGAGCCTGAAACTCGCCATGGCGCGTGGCGAGTTTGACCTAGGAGCCTGAAACTCGCCATGGCGCGTGGCGAGTTTGACAAACTCGCCATGGCGCGTGGCGAGTTTGACCGTTTTTGCTCTGTTGACTGATTAATTCGGGGGAAGATGGTGAGGACAAACTCGCCACGCGCCATGGCGAGTTTGTCAAACTCGCCACGCGCCATGGCGAGTTTCAGGCTCCTAGGTCAAACTCGCCACGCGCCATGGCGAGTTTGTCAAACTCGCCACGCGCCATGGCGAGTTTCAGGCTCCTAGGTCAAACTCGCCACGCGCCATGGCGAGTTTCAGGTTCCCAGGTATCCGAGCCTACGTGCACCCCATTTCGATAAATAAGTTTTTTACAACCCCATTTTGATAAATTTTATTTTTTTGAGCATTATTTGAATTAATCGTTCTTAATTCTCGCTTGATAACATCAACGACAGTACCAGTTTCGGAGGGTTGAGTACAAACAACCAAATCAGCCTCCGGAAACTTGACTACTTGGTGTTAACAAGTGTATATACTCAAACAACCAAATCTACATCAAATGTATTGTCTAATAATCGCAATAATCCAAACATTAGGCGACTATCAAACACATTGTACTACATATGAGTATATGACATTACGACATAGATCAATCGACCACATACAACCACAAGTGTGTCCTGTTAATTTACGGTATGTGAAATGGAGTATCGATTACTACCAGGTACAGAGGCCTTCAGGCCTGCACTGTAAGTCTGTAACATAACACTCCCCATGGCTCGGAATAGCAACGATTGACTACTAATCTACAATGTAAGAAACATAGATGCTCGTACATTAGTGAAATAGTGACTGATGGAGATTGGAGGGTATGTCACTAAATTCCAAATAAATACTGTAGTACTATAAATTCAGCATGAACTCAGACTTCGACTTCAATTAAAAATAAAATAGACTGGTGTGGCACATTGTGTATCAAGAAGCTTGTTTGTTGCTTTCAGTGGCTTTACGTAGATTTCCTAGAATATAATCACATACTCGTGAACTCACGGTGTGGGTGATGGTATGAGGATTCGAACCTAGGACAACCCTAGGCATGTATATTTCTAACCACTAGGTCAACTTTAATTCTCACACGAGTCTTGTTAATTGTACAACGATCATGGTTACTTGAACACAATACTACGAAGCAATTAGCATAATGTTGACAACTCTACTTACGAGTCGATTTCTGTGATTTCTCGGTATCAGTCACAGAACACGTTATAGAGCTGCAAATCAGACCGGACTGAATGATAACCCTAACAGAAGCTGCGCATTTAACAGAGGCGTCCTTGACATCGATAGCATTTGTACCAGTACAAGCACACCGGTAGCTGGTAAGTGGTACCAACCAAAAACCAAACCAGAATGATGAGATAAAATTCACATCAAGTGGCCCAAATGATTAAAAATGCCTCATCCCATCAAAATCCCTAATAAAAGCAAACCCACTTCAACGACAATCGTTACTCAACAGTAATCATCAAACTGTCTTTTTCTCTTTACTCTTTACCTTTTCTTTTCTTCTTGTTGGGACAAAGGGAAGACAGGCTTGGCCCAGAAACAGCTAAGCTGTGCGTAGTTCAAGTCTTTAATTTCGGATTGGATAGCTATCGAACATGATATTTCGACAAAAATAAGCCACAAAATTTCTCATGGGCTATTTAATTTACAGGAGCGTTATTTCCTCTGCATCTAACCCTCTACTACCTGTACATATATTACTATATGGGGTTAAATTCCGTAGGGAAGAGGACTAACCAACTTCTGTCTCTTCCATCTAAAGCTGGTATAAATGCGCTTTTCAGCATCTTTGGTTCCATGTCTCCAGCTAGATGTCTGTGTTCTTGACATCTTTGTCAAGTCTTAAAATCTCCAGTCTCGCATTAAGGGTTAGACTGTGAGAATGTGCGTGGATCGGACTTTGAGTTTTGTGAACTTTCTGGTGTTTAGCCAGAACTCAAAACGGTTGATCCTGTAGAATCAGGATGCTTCCTCTCATTTGCCTTGCTTTTTGCCTGCAGGGTGCATAGATCCAGCAATCAGAAAACTAACAAGTTACAGTAGAAAATCAAGTCGCTTGTGTCAGGCACGGCACATGAAGATATAAGGGACAGGCTGATTGAGGCAATAACATAATTGCCATTTTAAACGCCTGGAAACTCACTCGACAACAGAAAGATTATTTTTTCATTCCTGATGCGTAACAGATTGCATTATACATGGTAGCCTTTGGTGTCATAAAGAAAAAATGTACGTAAAGAGTGGATCAATGTAGATGAAGAACTTATTTGGCAGAGGAAATTCTTTAATGATGAAGGTCCTCCAATAAACTTGCGTCCATTATAGCAAAACTAATCATCCTTAAGATTGACAGAAACTTATAAAAGGTCCGAACTTTGAAGAAAATAAAGACGAGAGAGAAAAAGATACGAAAGGTTAAAGATGGTGAATAGGAGTAAGTTGAAGATGGTGAACAGCAGTGAGTTAAGATAAAGGACTCTGAAAGTACGAGATGTCCAAAGTCCCTCCATTAACCTTCAAAAGATGCTTTTATCACAGTAAGTTACTCCTACCCCAGCTATCATAGGGTGACAAAAAAAAATTGAGTGAATTTTGGCCAGTCTCATAAGCCAAACAGTCGAACCATCAGACAATTTTCACAAGATAACATAAGATTAAGCATGTAGCAATGTAAAACAAAAATATTTCCGTAAGTAGGTAACAGTCAATTACCTCTTTGAAACCATGATCTTCGAACTGCCTGGCGAATCTGACGCTCGTGCTTCTCTAAAAGTTCATCTACTCGGTGTGATTGAGATAGCAATGGTCCTGAAAATTCGACTTTGTCTTCTTGATCCTGAAACCCAATGTCCAGTAGCAATATCATTACCAGTATTGAGATTGGTTAAAAGCATTAGCAGTCCATATCCAATGACAGATGCGGCAAATAGTTCATAAATAATCCTCCCCCTGTCCAAAAGCTAAACAATAATCCCACTCTCATGCAGATTCATGATTACAGTTTGTAAACTAAAAACAAAAAGCACTGTGCTAAGATACTCTTATAGGAAAAACACTCTTCAATGGATTGTTCATTTCAATTTCACCAAAAAAGGACATGCCATGGCCTAGTAATATAAACTAACCATGTGATTTCTCTTAGCTCCAATCTCCTTCTGGTAGAGTGCTAAAGATAATTCCTGTGAGTGATACTCATCTGAGGCATCAAAAGAATCGGGGCGATCAAACTGGCTCCATTGTCTTCTCACTGTACGCTTCAGAGTCTCATAATGATCATGCCCTCTAGAAAAGGCACAGCCTCCATGTGAAATATCCCCATTGTCATGCTTCTTTAGCTCAGGATTACTTCTATCATGTGACGAGAAGTAAGTCTCTAAGCCGTTAAAACTAAGCTTTGAACTAGACCTTCGGTGCGATCTAACACTTGCATCATCTCTTCGACTTTTTGCCCATGCAAAGCCGCTTGACCCTGGAACTGGAAGTGGGCCTGAATATGGCACCTCTTCTTGGGATGCATGCTTGGAATGGGAAGGCACTTGCCGACGATCAACTGATGTCTTTGGTGGTTCCCTTCTTCTAATATCTTCCTCTGGATGAAAGAGTGCCAAATTTCCATTGATTTTTACCCTCTGAGGATCTTTAGATGGCAATGCCACATCCTGCACGGGGAGCAGTATATCAGTATCACACTATGGATCACACTTGTAAACTTAATGCGTCAAAATGACAATGAACTGAAGATTTTTGATGGAATACCTCAGCTGGGGCCAGTTTACGGGACCCATTTGGTTTCTTTGTAGATTTCCTTCCTGTTTCATTTCCTCGGACTCTCCCATTGGTTCTCTTCCTGCAAATCAGTATCGAACGAAACAGTCAAGCAAAGAATCACTTGGCTAGGCTAGGCAATGGTACATGAAATTTGATGGAGCCTCTCTCAAAGAGGTTCCATAAAAATATCACTTTAAAAGGCAGTGTGATTTATCTATCTGACAGAGAAATTGTACAGTATGGTTTTTTTTTTTTTTCCTTTCTTTTGTTAGTAATTTGGGGACTGCATTATTTGTACCCGTGTGATAAAAATTCAGGATATGACAGTTCAAGAAGTTTAAAGGCAGGGGCTAGCCTATTCTACCATAAGATCAATCCTTCAGGTCAGCTCTGCCTAGTTGTTTAAGTTGCATCGATAAAGTTCGTTGGTATTGGATTATGCCAAAAAACCTCAGAGTGTTTCTAAGAGAAGCAAGAGATAGGTGCCGAGGAAGAAAGCAGATAGATTCTTGGCTGAGACAGCATTACTTAATGAGTCTAACAGAGCCAGATTGTGGATTTTGTATGGCATAATTAAAAAAGCAAACACGGAGCTATTTAATGCTAAGCATTCATACGATGTAGCTGAGAACTAAGATGTTTTCTAGTAAATTAATCTGGATAAGAAATTTGTTGTTCAAACCCAAGGCCTTGCTCCCAGTCACAAAGAGGAAGCTACACAAAAAGGACCAACGGTAAAGAATTGTTACCTTCTAGCATCTTCACGGCCTTTTGCATCAATTTCTTTATTAGGTGGGTATTTTGGCAAACTTGACGGATCACACGCAAAAGGCTTCATGGTAAAATACTGAGAATAGAAGTAAAATAGAGGCACATTAGGAATTTGAGTCATTCCTCAAATGTTTTGTTAAGTTATTATCTGTTCAAATGAGCAAAGATAACTCTTCCAGAATAATATACCTCGGAACAAAGTGCAGAAGAAGCATGGCCACGCTTGTGAGGCTCCACTGAAAGGAGAGTCTCAATAAGGTCCACTGCTGGTCTTGGCAAATCTCTACAAGTTTCCATAAGAGAACTTTCATAACGCTGCTGTGGTTTAAAAAGAGTGGCATGTGGAAGTTTAGATTTCTTCCAGTACTCATCAGGAGGAGATCCACAGAGCTTAAAGATTTTGTGCAGCTGTTCAACCTATAGATCAAGTGAAACAGTATTCCTTAAGGTTTGGTATATCAACAATTATTTTCACGCTGAGAAAACGTGAATATCAATTTCCAAAGTGACGAAACTATCACATACTGGAAAAACAGGATCTTGACAAGGTAATCACCTCAGTTCTCCCTTGAAGGAGAGGTTTCCCAAGGAGAATTTCTGCAAATACACAACCAACACTCCAAAGATCAACAGATGGTCCGTAATCTGTTGCCCCCAGCAGCAGTTCAGGAGGCCGGTACCACAATGTTACAACACGGCTAGTCAGATGTTTGTGTGATGTACTGCAGAAGTTCGCCAAACCAAAATCAGCGACTTTCAGAATCCCTTCATTATTCACCAGAAGATTTGACCCCTTAATGTCCCGATGCATTACACCTCGAGAGTGGCAGTGCTCGAGTCCAGACAATAGCTGTTTCATATAGCACTTGACCTGCATATTTTAGCAGTCCTGGGAGACTTTAGAGACCATAAAAATCACAGGTAGTGATGTAATCAATCGACAATTAATATATGGGCAACACTAAGAACATTAAAGAAGAAGCAAAGCGGAAACACAGACTCCTACAATTTTTCCCACTAAATGAGAAAGTCCACAAAGCAATCCAACTCATTCCCTAAAGAAACTAATAAGAAATCAAGTCCAACATACCTGTGACTCTGTAAACTTGATGTCAGGGCAAGAAACTAGCCCGGAAAGATCATGTTCCATATACTCAAATACAAGGTATATGCTGCAGGATAATTTCGAAGTGACTATTCCTTCCAACTTTATCACGTTAGGATGATCAAGCCTGCGAAGAATCAAAATCTCTCGAGCCATAAACCTAACACTCTCGGGCTCAAAGTTGTCAAACCGCACTTTCTTCAGCGCAACTATCTTCCCAGTTTCAAGATCACGTGCCCGAAAAACACTGCTGTATGTTCCCTGACCAATCTGAAGTCACAAAAAAGAAAGCATCAAATTAGATTGTGGCACAAGTGACTTCAATAAGCTCCAAACACTGCTCAGTAACACACACTATTCAGATATGGCAACACTTGAAAGTGACGGTCTCGCAAACTTAATCCAAGTCTTATTGCAGATTCGGTTTCTCATAAAGACCGAAATTATAGGTGAAACATTCACTGCAATAGAACTCCATAAGCAGCAAAAAGCCGGGTTTTTTGGGTCTTTGCACATACAATGCTTCTACCAAATATGCCGAATTTACAGCAACCAGTTATTTGGTGGTCTATCAAAGATTAGGCAAACACTCTCAAAGTATAGCATATCTGCGGAAAATTGGTCAGCTTCCATGGATAACAACTTGCTTCTCCAGCTAAAGCAATAAATCCAAGAACAAATGAACAAATTTCCGAGTTCCGAAAACCTTGAATTATTACTATATACTATATATACTCCTTCTAGGACAAGCTTCTAATTTAACTAGATCCTATCCAACAAAAAAGAATAAGGAATTCATGAGATTAACAAACAAAAAGAAAAATATCCAAATACAGTCATTCTCAAGATGCAGCCAAACAAAAAGAAGCCAACCCAACATATGCAAACTCCAAAATCAACCCCCAGCTATGTCTGTGCCTTTTTCCTGACTAAATATTTCCTGAAACAGCTTATCACTATAAATATCACAACATTTCCAACACAGTCACATGAATCACAGTGTTCCAAAATTCCTCCAATTATTCTTTTTTTTCTTTTTTTCTTTTTTAAGATTGTTTTTGAGGAAATCAAAACTTCAGGCAAACACAGTGCGGATCTTCTGTCTCACTTCTGCGTCTCATCCCCTAGTATTCCTTCAATCACAAGTTAGCATTTCATAAACATTTCCACACACACACACACAAAAAAAAAATTACAAAATAAATTCAAGTCCAAAAAAAAAAAAAATAATAATAAAACACAAATAAAAATCAAAATTTTCAAGCTCGATAGATTTAAATAAACAATCAAAGTTCCAAACTTTATATTAAGAATTATACAAAGCTTCAAACTTTATAATAAAATTAACATAAGATATAAAAATGGGAAGCTCACCTTCTCTAATTTCTCAAAATTATCAACTCGGAGGGGCAACCACCCTTGTATGGCTTCGCCGGCAACGGCGCTGAGCCACGCTGGCCAACCGGCGGCGACTTGCTCACTCTCAACGTACTTAGACAAGTTCCCAAGCCTGAAACTCACCGACTCGCTCCCACACTTCGAGCTGACTCGGCCCGAGTCACCCCGACTCACCACCGTAATCACTGAGTCACCACCCAGCGAGTTGCCGAAATTCTTCTTCTTGGCATCGGAGGAGATGTATCCGTCAGTGGGGTCCACCACCCTGATGGAGCCCACATTGTCTCGAAACACGCCGGAGGTGTCCAACGCCGGCGTCACTGATACTCCACCTTTTGAACTAACACACCCCATATGAATAATTTAATACTATTTTAATCTTAATTTTTTGTATTATAATAATTTACAATAAAAAATTCAAATATATGAAGAAAATAAGGTCGACCCACTTTTAATTAGGGTCATTTGAGAGTGCCCAGATCGATGGAATTTCTAAATTTGGTGACTTGAATTTTGGGGAAGAATATAATGTGAAGTGTGATCAGTGAGGAAAAAAAAAGTGGGAAGTGTGTGTATGTGGGTGTTTATATATGGAGAAAAATGAAAATGTAATTTAATGAATGATTTAACTTTGATAGTGATCTTAGTGATGTGGTTTTGTTGGAATTTTATAAAAAATAATAATAATAATAATAATAATAATAAGTCCTTGATTAAATGGCCACAAGGCACAATCTTATTTGTTCCAGGGCGTTTTTCGTTTGGGTGGAGAATTTGCAACCGTTATACTTCGAATATAGTCTGGAATGTATTGTCGTCTCATGACTCTGGCCAGTCGAGGGTCATAAGGAGTTAGTCTGACTATCCCATGAACCTAGCCAGTAAAGGATTATAAAAAGTCAGATATTCGACATATTAGTTAGTCAATCGAAGTTGGAGTTATTTGTCGAATTGGTGTACGAACATTACAAAATAAATGAATTTGGTGTCTAGTAACTTTTGTCGACCAAATTGGTGTCTTCATCCACTTCCATCCAATTTTCCATCTAAATTAGTGTCATCTTCTTTTCTTTCTCTTCTCTGACTCTCCCTCTTTTCTCTATTTTGGTGTGAGAAATTTCGTCAAGTTTGTGTCAATGTTTCGAAATTTGAAGGAACTTAAGTTTTGATCTATCTTGGATTTAGCTGATAGATGCTATGATCACAAGGCAAATTTTTCTTAAACTTGAACTTCGATTTTTTTTCCCTCAAGAAATAAGATTTTTTGAAATAAAATTGTCATTTCTTACAATGCGAATTTTCTGAGTTTATGATGAGGAAGGGATGGATATATGAAGATGACGGGATTTTTTTTCTAGGTATAAAGATACTTCATCCTAACCCAGTTTCTTCATCTTCCTCTCTACCATTTGACCAGGAAGAGAACCAGAAGAAGGCGGGATGTGTCTGTTTATGTAGACAACACCATTGTTAAATGGAAAGAAATTAACGCTAGACTCGGTATTAGGGTGAGAAATTTGGGGATCTTGTGTGTTTAAGAAATTGGTGATAGAGGAGAGAGTAAGAGAGAAAAGAACAATTTGGATGGGAAATTGGATGGAAGTGGATGGAAACACCAATTTAGTTGACAAAAGTAATCAGACACCAAATTCATTTATTTTGAAAAGTTCGCACACCAATTCGACAAATAACTCATCGAAGTTGGGATTGGCTCAACTCAGGAAGCAACATGTGGAATGAAACTCATACACGAGCCCAAATTTTCTATTTATTGACCGTTTATTCAGTCGGTCAATCTTTCATTTATGAACGTAATTTGGACATGAGAGAAAACGATAGTAGATCATTGCTAATCAACATTAAATTGTGCTACACTAGTATTTGTCATTTCTCCTTTTCAATTGGTGTTTGTTTTCGTTGGCTAAAATAAAAATTGGTTAACGCGGCAATTGCGGAATTTGGAGGAGAAAGGTGAAGAATGGTGAGTATTTAATTGCAAGGAGAGCACAGCGACAGCGAGATCAACGGACTAAAGAAGAGTCTGTGTGCTTCCTTTTAATTTCTTTTGTCTTTCTGGTCTCCCTTTTTCGGAATAGACACGCCAAAAATTCGGAAGTATTATCGTTATCATTTCTTTCGTTAATGTTTGGGTTTTAATGTAATAATTTTTTCCAGCAAAAGGCTAAAAATTATTGTAAAAATCGTCATGTAAAATATTCACTTTTGTATTTTACCTAGTGTATAATCCCTCCGATTCAAAGAGATTTTCCTGTTTCTTTTTGCAGTTTTGAGTTGTCATGTTAGGGATTAATTTTAAACCAAATAAAAAAACTCGTTTCCCTTAAAATAAACAAATAAAAAAACTGCAATGTAGAATGTAATATTTACTAATTCTTGCAGCAATTGAACGATTCATTGGGTCTAAAAATATAATCCAACATGACATCTCAAAATTGCAAAATAAAACAGGAAAATTTTTTTGAATCGGAGGGAGTAGGTAACAAATGATCTACTTAAATCTAAAGTGAAATCATCAACTCGTAAATATATCATAGATTGCAACAAGTGAACATTAATGATAATTTACGCTAGTCTTGCATGTTAAAACTTAAAACAATTTGGTAGCTATTTTCTTATAATCTTGATAAATAACATCCCTTACAGTTGAAAAATTACTCTTTTATGTTTACTTACAAAAAATAATTCTACTAGTATTAGAGTTTTTTCGGCCATGTTTTAAAAACAACACTATTCCACAATGGCTACCAAAGCTTGGTAGTCATTGTAAATTTGATCAAATAAAAAAAAAATAAAAAACCCCAACCCCACAGCCCACCCTTCACCTCCCCCCTCCTTTTAACCACCACGCAACAACCCCCCCTCCCCAACCACCTCTACTTTTACCAGCCATTGCACCTCCGCCGTCGCCTGTCACCGGCTAAACTACGCCGGCCAAGCCCTTCCCAGGCGCCCACATACTATGCACCAAGAGCCTCTCTTTCCTTCCCTCCATCCTCCATTGCCTCTCATTTTTGGCCAAAAGCACCTATCACCTATGTCGCGAGGATGGGGAAGCATGGCTGACGCAAAATTGTGGTGAGGATGGCGGGAGAGTCGCCGGCCATGGGGCTGATCGGCGGTGGGGCCGGGTGGGTCAGGTTAGGGGAAGGGGGAAGAGAGGGGAAGGGAAGGGCATGGGTGGTTTTTTTTAAAATTAATTTTAGGGTCAAACTTATTAATGGCTACGATTTTTTGATAAAATCAACGGATATTATTTGATCTCTTGTATTGACTACACAAGTTTTGTAGTAGCTATTGTAGAATTGAGTATGTTTATAATAAACAAGAACGGGGTCAGAAGAATAAAAAAAAACTGGTACAATCCTAAAGAAACAAAGCAACTTGAAATTCCGTCAAGATACTTGTATAATTTTGTAGACTTTCGATCTTTCTATTAAGTTTGAATAGTAGTAGGAGTAATATTAGAGGTGAAGCAATAAATATCTTGGGTCCCTGAGTAAACTTAGCCATAATCCGAGAGGTAGTGTAGGGGCGTGGAACCTTTGGATTATTGGACCCTGGGATGGGTCATGGGTTGAAACAAAAACGATGTTGACAAATTGACAATATCTCTATACTACTTCTATTGATTCCTACTAATTTAAAGAACTTTAGACTCTTCTTACAAGCAATGCGATTCAATCAGTTATACAGGAGATCTTAAGTTTGAGCTAATGAGTCACATAAACACAATATCGAACATTTAATAGACTTTTACACTCTGTCACGTGATCAAATTATGGTTTTTGATACTCTTATCACATGGATGAGTGTAAAAATCAACCTGAAAAGTATGAATATATTCCTACATATGAACATTTCGAGTTTCAAGTCTCTCAACTATAGTCACTCTAACCAAAAACTTACTCCAGAGTGTCCATAGTATAAGGCTGAGAACTTCCTAACAACCAACTAATGTTTTACGTTTCCACTTGAGGTTGGCAGGCTGACAATTGTGGGAAGTGAGACAATGTATGGAAACTGGAAAACATAAAGTAGGCAAAAGAAAGTCAAAGCGAGGAGAAAATTAGGGGGAGACTTGGATTTATGTAAGATTTAATAAACAGGGAAAAACATAAAGTAAAAGTGATGCATAAAATAAAATAAATTCTAGTTGCAAAAAATCCTTTTTTTGCTGCATTTGTTGGCTTTCTAAGTTTCTATACACTTTTATTTCTTTTTTTGAGGCAATTAATACACCTTTTATAGGTCCCATTTAGTTTTTTTTTTTCTTTTTAGTAAAAGAATAAACTTCAATTAAAATGATTAATAACAAAGTAAGAATCTCTATGTTGATTGTTGGACACTTCTTGTGGTCTTGGTTACAACAATGGAGTTCCCCTTTTTTTTTTTTTTTTTTTTTTTTTTGTGTGTGTGTGTGTTTTTGTCCCATAATATGCAATGGAATCCCTAGAATTGATGCTATGTTGCTAAAAGTATTTATATTTCTCTATACATGCATGGGCATATAGTCCCTATACCCAAGGCCACAGCTATTATGATTCACAATATATTAAATATTTACACCGAAAAACGAAAATCATATATAATCGAATAATTCATTAGCTTGTGCTCAAAAATGAAATAATCATTCCCCTTCAAAAAAAAAAAAAATTAAATAATCATTGAACAAATTAGCTAAAACGGCTGCATATAGAGTCTATTTTCGCCTTTGAATGTAAAACATCAAAATTGAATTCCTATATGATGAGATGCATTCTTATCTACGAGCATTATTATACTATGTAAACATTAAAGATACACTTCGTGGACAGGTTGATCGATGTAATCGGAAGACCACAAGAAGAATATTGCAATGAAACAATAAATGTATCTTTAAGAGCTCATGATCCAACCATATCATGTTTCTACACTCCTTATTCTCGTGGTAAATCCCTATGTGCCAATGTAGAAGTTCATTAGTTTATACGAAGGAGTAGTATAGTCATATAGCTAAGTACTCTCATAAAATTAAAAAACTTTGATTATTTTACCCATAAGATTAAAGAACACTCCACTTGATAGGAGTAATTTAAATTGGATTAGTACCGTAAACATCTTCATGCAAAGTTGCAAACTACGGAATATGTAGTATGATACTCATTACTCAAGAGCATCTTATGTCGGGGGTTGATATATGAAAATTTGAACCCCATATAATTTTCGGACAGTCGAATATACAGGTCAACTATCTAATCTCTATATATGTCAATCTTAACCTCACGGTTATTGCTATAAGACTAGTATGATGACTTTATTATATTATAAGGTTTGTCATAGTAAATTATGAATCGATGTGTTACGCAGCTTTCTTTAGTGGTTTGTCATATGAAATTATGAATTGTGTTACGCAACTTTCTTCAGTGGTTTGTCAATAGCAAACATGTATATATACACATCATTTTCATTAATGATTAAACATATATAATTGCTGCTTCCCATTTCCTAATCAAGATCATTGGCCTTGGCACATGAGCACTCAAAAAGCCCCTAATAGTCTCCTAGTAAAAATTAGGAGGGATTCAATCTGTCATTTCATTGTGTTACCTATAAATCTGTAATTGAGAAACTTATACACCATTCGATTTAATTAGTACATATTTAAATTAAGGATTGTAGTCATTGTACATTTTCCAAAGCTTCAAGATTTATGCTCATCTTAAAATCATGTTAACTCGACATAGTGTTATCGATGTTTTTTTTTTGTTACGGGTATTATCGATTATTGATTGTACAACTTAATAAGTACCAATAGTGGAATGACATTCCCTAGAAAGTGTTAGTTTTAAATCTACGTTATCATAATTTCGTGCGCTTCCATTTATATCAATTTCTCTCAAAACATTTGTATTATGGCACTTTTTTTTTTTTTTTTTTGACAAAGGATACAACGAGGGGAAAGGGGGTACAAGAACGAGAAACATGTTCTAGGAGGTCTTACACAAAAGCAGGTGTCTTTCTAATCAACCAAATTTTGCTCCAATTATATCTAAAAATCCGACTCTGGTGCACCTGACAATGGATTAAGTGCAAACTAAGTTAGTGATGTAGGCATGCGGCGTTAATTATAAACTAGAAGAAAGCTAGAACAACAAGTGTTTTAAGTCAAAATGGTAGGTCCATTATGATTATGTTCCTAACTAATCATGATCTTTTTCTAGCTCTTATCATAGATATACGTAAATGTACGTTTAATTTGCTAGGTGAATAATGAATAATTAATCAAATAATATTTGCACTAAATGCGCTGATTAGTTAATAATAATTGTATATGTGATCTTGTTCTAAGTGTTGTACTTATGCCCTATTTGATAGGACTGCATCTTTCTAAACTGAATGATTCTGATCTGATCTGAACTGAACAATTCTGATCTGATCTAAATTCATCTGCGAATAAGTCATATCAAACAGGACCTTAATATATCAATAATCAACAGTGCCACTACTCATTTCAATAGAGTAGACAGAGTAGAATAGAGGTCTCTAATTCCTTATCTTACCAACTTTAACAAGTTCACGACAGTGTTCGATTTAAGGATCCAACTAAATTATGAGCTGTGCTAAGTACGAATTTATGTCTGTTCAGGAAATTATGCATCGAAATAATACTAAACAAATTGCGGTATTCACTCAAAACCAACCGTTAACCACCCAAATGAGTGGCAACGAGAGAACGTACATATGTCAAATCTTGTAGTCCAATTTATGAATTTTGGACTTCTTTTGATTGTCAAACCTCCCTTGTCCCAATTGTAGTACACTACTAGAAACTAGTTCATATTTTGGGGAAAATAGGACAAAAATCAAGGAGCTTACTAAAAGTAACCTTATTATTACCACTCCACTTCAAAGGCCAGCCCCTCCAAAATAGAGGCACCCCCTTCGCGTTGGGGCATTAGTCATTACTAGAAAAGGTAGTGCTCTTTTTAGGCTCTCGTAGTAGTCGTAGTACTAATAGAGTAATAGACATGCCGTTGTTTAATGGTGCATCACAATATGAGATGGGTTTTCTAGAAAAGTCAAAATAATTCACTAGAATAGCAAATGCTTTTGTCAATTACAAACATTTTACGTACTTCCGTTGCATTCTTTCTCCAACTAAGTCTCTTTAATAGGTGCACCACAAGTACTCGGACTACTCGACTAAAGTTGTGCATCAGCTAACTTAGTTGCTAAACTTTTCGAAACTTAAGCATCATACTTGAACGTCAAAAAACGACTTACATGATAGGAGTAACCATTGCTTTTTGATTAAATGTCCTACCAAAGTCGCGCTCCTTGACAAGGAAGTTTAGCAATGGAGTAGCTCACTAGCAACATTTACATATGGTAGTAATTAGTAAATCCAAATTGGAATGATGTTGTACACATTGTAACCATCGAACCAATCAGCCATAAGATTAGTTCCTTATCATACTGAACATGTTTTGCAACAGCCAGAAAACTCAATTAAAATTATGTAATCATCAACTTAACATTATCCAAAAAAGTAAATTCATATACAAGATCT
Organism: Spergularia marina; assembly: GCA_963680865.1. Lineage (NCBI taxonomy): Eukaryota > Viridiplantae > Streptophyta > Magnoliopsida > Caryophyllales > Caryophyllaceae > Spergularia > Spergularia marina. The sequence continues at coordinate 24,611,783 of OY804548.1, read as the reverse complement.
TTATAGCTCAAATTCACCCCTTATTCATATAACAATGATTCAAAAATGTAATAATGAGAGAATATTTCAAGAACAATGATCTTACATGTGAATCTTCAACTATGTTGTGCTTGTGCTTGACACTATCATGAATCTACATTGTATATAAATCGTAAACTATAATGAATCTTCGCTATATGGCAACTTGCAAGCTGATGTCCGATCCTTAGCCTTGAATGTTCCTAGCATTTCAGCAACAGATCTGCAACGACATTCTTTACCTGGTCGTATTACATCCCCATATACAGCCATTTCGATAATATCAAGTTCCTTGTCTGCAAGGATAAACCTCTTATCAGCAAGGAAGTGGCACATCATTGGCAATAGTTGAACTATCATCATTGGTTTACTCCTCATTAGCCAAGACTTAAGAAAGACTATTGGCCAGAACTAACACAAGAATGGAAGTGCCTCTTGCTCAAATAGCTTAGCGAAACAGACTAGCTTCATTCAGAAGCACTAAGTTAATATTACCAGAGTAGCGGGGGAATGCCTTTTTTAAACGGAGATTCACCAATAATCACGTAATATGGAAGGTGAAAGTGAAGTCAGACCAAATCTAAGCATACTGTAAACAAGGAAGAGAATGACACACACACAAGCTCCTATTCTCCATTGTTAAAAGCTGCAGTCTTTATCCAGGCTAAATGACTAACAGCAGTGATATTGGTCAAGAGAAACGGATCCTCAAGAGTCAAAATACAACTCTGTGGAATGGGAACAAGGTCACAGCACAAGTAACTTGGGTATGCCACTATGCCCCAACATAGAGAAGGTTCAAAAGGACTCAATTGTAACTTGTATCACCAAGAAGTTCTGCAATTAGACTCCAAAAAAAAAAAAGAAAAAAAGAAAAAGAAAAAAGAAAGTCATGGAATTCACTCATCAAGTCCACTGATGGCTAAAGAATAAACGACGACGCTAAGACACATGTTTCACTTGGGTTTTTCAATTTTGATGATTAGATGGTGATGATGAAGTGATGAACTACTTGAAAAACTGGGGTCAAGCCCCAGGTTTTGTTGTTCATGGAAAGTCTGGACACGTGTTCTACCCAAAGAACGATATAATTACTTCGAAAGACTTGCTTGATCACAGGCACGAGCCCGTAGTTCCTGAGACTTTCAGTTCGAAAAAGCTTCACAGAGCTTCATCTTATCTGAAGACAATTGAAAGATAACCTTATTCCCTTCAGCTGCTCTGGGTTTGCCAACATGCGGAGTCAACAAAATGTGGTAATGTCTCTGATAGTGCATTTCCGACTACAGGAAAAAAAAAATACATGCTAACTATCTTTCCTTGACTTACCAAAATGATAATTTATAACATGCTTCTCGTAGATAAACTTAGCACAACACATCAATGAAAATAAAAAATAAAAAGAAAAAAAAGAAAGAAAAACACGAGGATGGCTAAGCAAGAAAACATACCAGTGAATTTCAAGTCACAAGAATAACCTTTCAATAGTTTGGGATCCATCTCTTTGTCAGATTTGTACCGGTTCACCCTAGTTTGTAGGATCTGGCAATTATCGGCAGTTGATTCACCTCCTGTAAAGACAAGTTGCAATGTTAAAGCATATATTGGTGTCTCTGATAAACACATAGCAACAAGAAAAAGAACCATCTCCCTCTCTCTCTCTCAAAAAAAAAAAAAAAAAAAAAAGGAACCATACTGGCAATAAAAGAAAAAAGGACAAGCTTCCAACAGATTGAACAGGCTTTAAAAATAAGGTAAAGCCTACATGAGTACGCTCTGGATTACTGGGTCACAACTCTTCTACTTTCAGATTCTAGTTCATTTTACCTGTCTTCAAACTTGGAACATTCTTTCATAGTTTTCAAAAGTCGTCAATAAATTTTTAAACTCCCTATAACCAAACTCCACACCCACTTACCCCTCTGAAACCCCTGTTCCCACCCAGCGACACAAAATCACCCACAGTTGCCATATCCACCCCTTTTTAGCTCCCACCATGACTTTGGCCCAACACCCACCTCTGCCTCTCCCACCTCGACTGTAACTCTCGCCTCCATCCCACCCCACCTCACCCCAGCCACTCAGATCTCCACCTCCACCTCTACCTCCACTTGCACATCCAAACCCACCAACTTGTATACAATCAACCACTATACCCCAAACCAAATTGAATCTACTCTCTCTTTCATCCAAAAAGTTCACTCGTCTAATAAACAAGCTTAGGTGAATAAAGGTCAGAAGGAAAAACTGAAGACTGGTTTTGACACCTAAAAGCGCTGTAAGATAGTCAAGTTAGCTTCAATGTATCTACACCTACAGAGACACAAACCTTGTCACTCAAAAGGACAGGTGGCTCAACTAACGTGTTCCTCATTCTATAGAAACAAACCCCTCCAACGACCACGGATATAAAGAAAAGCTCCTTCAAAAGGAAATTTTCATCAGTGCTCATTGAAGTTATGTTTCACTCTCAATATCTCACATGTCATGCACTTGCATGCATTTAATCACAACATGTATCAAATGAATTGGCTTTACATAAACATACACATACTCGGTTTACTTAGTGCAAAGAATACTAGCAACCATGGACTTTTTGAGATTGACAACAGGCTTCAAACATGGCCATCCACCCTGCATCTGCCTTGACAAGATCGAGCGTCCAAAGCCCAACTTTCCACTTGATGGTTACAAGAACTAGGGAAAAGGGAAAGAGAGAAAGGTTTGGTGGCTGCTTAAGCTTTGTTAGCTAAGCTGTGAATGAACTTGAGTGCAAAATGACTTGAAGGGCAAAAGAAAACCAACCCAAGTTGGATAGTCTAACTAAGAACCTTCATGAGCTCTGCTAATCTTACATTGTGCAGGCTCTAGCTATATTGGACCAAAACAACACAGTACTTATTGTTAACAAAAGACGTTCGATCCCTCTCTATCCCACCTTTTTAATCCATTTCCCCCAATACAAACATTCCCTGATACAAACACGGGGTTCATGTTAACAACATCTGAAGTTTTCACTTATATGGTGGGTCATACCAGAACCTGTTTTTTTTTTTTTGTTAGTCCCTGTTGGTTCCAGTTCAAATCCTCTAATTAATAACCATATCTTGATCCTTTAATTGCATGACAGTAGACTGTCAAAACAAAGAATTCCCTCATCCCAGCAAATGCCTAATTCAGGAGCGTCCACAACATAAATCTTTTTACAATCTCATTGTCCTTCCACAATAAATATTACAACAGTCGAAGGAGGTAAAATGCCAAACCTTTAGTTGAAATGAACTCTAAAACTCAGTCAAGATTGTCCAGAGACAACTCACAATTACTAATCACACCTATGTTTTGTTCTTTGCGTGCTAATTCTACATTCCAAACTGCTGTAACGACAAAAAAAAAAAAAAAAAAAAAAAAAAAAAGACCTCATGTCTCATTAAACTTGGAAAATACCCATGCTGATCATATTATATGAATACTCTTCTCATCAGTCCTTTTGGACAGATCTATGAGCTTTATAAGGAGTTAAGGACTGTGACATTCGACTTTTAGAAGTTCAATCTTAAATTTAAAAACTCGCACGAATATCAATAAACTAACATGGTCTTGACAGAATCAATGGTAAGACGATACTATCAACGCCTTCCAGGATAATAGCATTTATATTGACGTAAAGGCCACTGAAATTCTCCATCTGGAAGACACCAGAATCATCCGATGTCTTCGTACAAGGATGTGACCCCGTAATTCACCGCATTGCAGCATAAGTCCACAAGGCATTCAAGCTTTTAGATGATAGTTAAGCTTGATCAAGAGATTCCTAGTCAGTAAGGAGCTTGGAAGTGCTTTCATAATCTCCAACTAAGTTACCCGATTCCATCCAATTCTCATTCCCATACGCCATATCCACAAATTGCCTATAATATTCCATTGATCTAGCCCATGAGGCCATGATTCTACGTTTAGAGAGGTGCTTTGCATCACTTTCTACACATTTGCGAGCAGATGTACTGCTTTGAGCCAACATCCTCGGGGACAGCCTTGGTGGCCAAACGAATAAGGAAACACCAGCGACCTCAAGTTTCACACAAGCAGTCAACTCACCAATTTACTTAAGCTCTTCTTACTCAAGAATCCCTATAAATATCTATTCTGCATCTCGATAAAGGGGGAGAATATATTAGATCTCCAAAAGGCAATAGATTTTAAAAGAATTCCTCCTGGCGTGGAGGATTCAAATCCCATCTCATCGTACTGTATGGCTCCATTAGTCCATTTGCACCAAAGGGAGGGCACACTTTCTCATCCAATATTGATCATTCCTGAGAAAAATTGAGGAAACGGAGAGAGGGAAAAAGGCAAAGGAACGGGAGAGGAGGACGAGTGGAGGGAAGTGAAAGGGAGGGGAAGAAAGAACTTGGAATAAAGAGTTTAGGCCAAAAGGGGTTGTCCATCCAAATAACTTTAGCTTAGAGGGGATGTAGCTTATAAAGGATGGACAGAAAATTCTTCATCAAGTATTCTCTCCTTCCGATACAAACCCACTAATTCGTTACCTAAACAAGGTTACATACCCACCCCACTCCTTCTAGCTAAAAGAAGGGTTTAATGCTAACGGCTCATAAAGGTCCTAAGTTAAACACATGGGTAATTACGTGAGGTAGACAAAAGAATATATCACTTCTAGGAAATGCATGATTTAGATGTGTTGTACAACATGAATTCTTAGTACAACAAGCTCATTGTCCACAACCACAATTACAACACTTATACAAGGTAAAACCAAGTCCTCGGTCTTACGACACATCTTAAGATTACACATGGTTCTTTAGGAGCCAAACTTACGCTTTCAGGACAGCATTATATAAAAACTCGTATCTCCAAAAGATTCCAACGCTTATCATATTGTCTCTGATAATATGAGACACAAAGTTCAGTTTTAACAATAACATAAGATAAGACTGTCTTATCATATATCTTTTTTTTCGTCAGTTCATATGACCCTCAAATATGGAAATCTAACAGAACACATTCAAGAGCTAACATAGTCACTCTTGACATAGCCAATTCTACAACAACAGCATCAAAGTCTTACAGGCTATAGTAAGTTATACTGACAGTAAAGGGTAAACAAAGCCTCACAGAAGGAAACTCCAATACTCCATGTCTTCATACAAAATTAGGACCCTGTAATTCAAGGGCATTTTGCCTTTATAGACCTATGTAAAGGATGAATCAACATATTCCAAAGCAGCAAAGATAACAGTCACAAGTACTTGTATATCCTGCCCCAAATAACCCAATTCCGGCTAAGCCTCATTCACATATGCCACAATCCACATGCCCAAACTCTTTTAACAAGAAAACCTCGCAATTCTGAGTGCAGCAACGCGAAGTACAAATGCCATCTTTTCCCCCGCGTTGATAAATGAAGACAGTTAAGTGCATAATATATGGCATAAGTAAACACATGAAATGGTCTCACTCAGTACTAAAACCGAAATCTTCATACTTTATTATGCAAATGCAATATCCCAATCCATTTCAACTCCAAATAAAATGTTCACTCAGTGTACTAACACAACATCCCAATACCCCTTTGAGTGTAAGGCAAGCGCGTATTTCATTTAGTCTAGAGGTGGCTCTCAATACGGTCAGTCGAAATTCGAAAACCGAGAAAGATTGACCTTGAATGGAGGAACAAACCGTACAATCCATCAATACAAATGCAATCAGTCAATCAGAATTGAGACCAAACATCCAATTTAACCAGCAATATATCAAACAGCCCAAAAAGAAAATATATAGAAAATGAAGAATCATACATAAAAAGAAAAAAAAAAAAAAAAAACCAGAAAAACCCCATCAAGAAAAAGGAAGAGTGAGAGAGAAGAAAAAGAAGAGACCTTTGGAAAAGGGTAGAATGTGGTCATATTCGAAGCAGAGACAACCAGAACAATTGCAGAAACGCTTGCAGACAATGTTACCAGCAGCATCCTTTCTCCACCGTTCTGGGTGTCGCCCTGCTACTACTTCTGCCTTTGCCCAACAAACCCCTTTCGCCTTCTTATCAAAGAATCTCGCCCTGTTTTTTGTATTGTTTTCTCCATTTTCCCCTGATTCTGATGAAGTTGAACTACTCATCTTCTAGGTAGTCTATTTTTGGGACACTCACTACCATTTTACAGTCTACTTCTATACTTGCTCGCGTAGTAGTACTCTCTCCATTTCATTAATTTGGAGTATATAAATGAGGTCAGTGTCGATTGGGTCCTTTGTCCCATTTTCGTGAGTCGTAAGTGTGACGACGAATTAGTTCGACGGGGCGGACAAAATCACGCAATTAGAATTGGGTCATATATCACCACTTGTTTCGATTCGTATACATCGATATTTAGCACATGTGCTCGTTTTAACTTTTACTTATATCACGTCTTTGGCTTGCAATTGTTCCCCATAGTATGAAACCGTGTAGGTGATGACTAATTTGCATAGACAATTATTCAATACGGAGTATGCCATATGGTATCAAAGAACAACGTAACAACTATTGGCACTCGACACGAGACTTCCAACACTCCCACTAACTTATCTTATCCCAACGAAAAATAAAATTGGTGGGAGCGCTAGAAAATCCTCGTAGAGTGCTAATAGTCTCTTCCAAGAACAATAACACCATCACGGGGTGACAAACCTATGCCAAACGGAAAAAAAAAAAAAAAAAAGACGACTCCAAGTTTTGTGATCGAAATTCAGTCACCTAACTGAATTCAGAATTGGAATAACCCGAAAAAGCCACTGAAACAGGTATAGATGAAAATAACAGGCTAGCCCGCACATTTCTGCCCCTGAAACTGGCAATACAGCATGTTAACCGCCCGGATATAGGCCTCTTTCACAGATCATTAGTGCGGGATACCGCACATATACTGACCATATAGATCAAACATAACAACGACGATTTACCGCGGAACTCAAAGATAGACACATGAACTCAAGATGGACACACAAAAATGGGAGGGGGGAAGCTGAAGCATACTGTAATGCGCAAGATTTTCAAAATCCCAACTATTATTGCCATACGATGTACCAGTAGAACATCAAACCAAACCATTAGATCCATTAATTTGGTACACAACTTAACGGCCACAAGCTTTACAAAGGACTCTCACAAAGCACATCAAGTCACCGAAGTGTGTAGATCACTTTTTTTTTTCTCCAACGTCTAGCTTAGATATATGATATACTGGCAGAGTTTAGCAATAACACCACTGAATGCTTCTCTAGATTACTACTATGCTCCAATGCACCACAGAATAGGATTTCAACTAAGAGACTCTACTTGTTGCCACCAACTTCCTTCACGGCACAGATCTGCTCTTCACCCATTGCACACATCACGGACAGAATCAAGTCTTTCCCTTGCTCAAACCCATCCCTGATCTGATAACGAAGAATAAACTCGTGTTAAATAACTGAGATTAACTTAGGTTAACCAGCATGTTCAATGAAGAAGACCCAACCAAAATCAAATTGTAGTAATATAAATTCGGTTTTTCTAACGTGTGCCCATTGGGCACATGTTAAGAGTCTATTTGTTTCCCTAATTAAGTGAGATTCTCACTTGAAAAAACAAAATATGGAATCTCATTGTTGGATTGAGGAGAAAATCACTTAATTAGGGAAACAAATAGACTCTTAACATGTGCCCAATGGGCACACGTTAGAAAAACCGATATAAATTTATAACAGGAGAACACACCTGAGTCAGCACAGTATCATCAGTAGGAAGCTTCAGATCATCCTTGGTACCACCACTGTCAGTCAGCAAGCTCACCTACAGTCATAATTTTGAACATTAATTACCTTTGCAAGTTGTTTTACTAACACTGCAAACTAAAGAGCTACATTATCAGGTAATAAAGAACGGCCTACTACAAACTTGAAGAGTTACTAGAGACAGAGGTGAAACTTACAAAGTCATCTTCAGTGATGTCAAGCAGCTGGTAGTCGACACGGTTGACATGTGGAACCTGAATACAGAGTGAGATCGTCTTTTAATAAGTATATAATTAAATGGACAGAGATTCCGAGATGTTATGATTCAAAATATGTCAACAATAAGATGTGGAGGGGTTCATACATCACAGTTATGGGATGAAGGCACAATGTCTTCCAGCTTTTTCCCAGTGAAGATGTCAATACCAACAAAGTGACATTTGGCATGACCATGCTTCCCGGTCTTGGAGGTAGAGACCTCAACAACCTGTGTAAGATATAATAACCAAATGTCAATGAGAATTAGGATCACACACTGTAACCTATCATTGGTTGGAATGAGCTCCTAGCGACAAAAGCAATTCAAAGAGCGATAAGCAGACATCAGGAGTGTGTGAACCCATCACCAACAATGCACAAAATAGCAAAAGGCAGTTATATATGGGTTACATTCCACGAAGTTCAACATAACAGCATAGGGAACACTCAGCCATGTGTATGAATCATGCAGACTCGCGTCCACAGAACATGTAGGATGATCATCATCATGTATAGTTAAAAGGAACATAAGAATACCATATGATGCATTCAAGGTCAACGATTCAGGTACCAAGATTGATTGACATGAATTCAAAGATATCAGGTATAAACAAGCTGACTTGCCCAAAAAAAAAAAAAAAGATTTCTCTTCTCCCAATTGTAGTGCCGTCTACGAACAACACTTGCGCTTCATGCATTGTAACCAAGGAATCTCACACAACAAGTTAAACAACGTACACATTACACTTTCATCAGAAAACCATCCTCCGTCTACTTTCCATCATAGGCAAATCAAGTTCCCAACCCAAACAAACCTTACAAATTCCAATAGAAGTATTATCATCATTCCTCTGTCACGTACTGTTCCATAAAAGCTGTTGCATTCAACACGAAAAAATATCCAGACAGTTTTTAAATTCCTCCACATAGAATACACAATTCAGCCAAAAAAAAAAAAGCAACATATCATCTTTCCCTTCTGCCCACGTAAGAAAGTCATAGAAGCTCAATATTCCACATCCCACCTATACAGAATCATGACCCAACAGGCAAAATTGATGAATAAATCATCGTTCTAGACTTCCAATGGGCCCTTCCCCCCCCCCCCCCCAAATCCATGGTAAATATTAACTCAACTAATAGCTACTCCATCAACAGTCACCTCATCGCCCAAAATGCCATTTTTAACAACTTAAAGACCTAACAGGCAAAAAGAATGAATAAATCATAGTTCCAGACTTCTAATGTGGCCACCATCAACGGCAAATATTAATATATCTACTCCGTCAACAGTCATCTCATAGCCCAAAACGCCGTTTTTTAATTCTTAATGACCCAATATGCAAAACTAATTAACAAATCATCCTTCCAGACTTCCATGAGCCCACCATCACCAGCAGATATAACTTAATACCTACACACCATCAACAGTGACCTCATCGCCCACAATACCTTCTTTAAATAGCGTAAATGTGCCACAAAATAAGTCTGACACTAGTGAAAAGAGTAGCCTCGCGACATAACAACAAAAATACAGACTTCACCAACCTAAAGTCTCGCAAACATGGTGTTTTCAACAACCTATCAGCTAGAATACTGTTTTGACTTTCGACAACCTAACACCCACGATACTGTATTTCTGTTTCGACAACCTAACACCCAAAACACAGTTTCGACAACGTGAACACTCAAAACACAGTTCCGACAAACGCCCAAAACAATGTTTAGACAACCAAACGCCCAAAACACTGTTTCCACAACCACCAATCATCAAAAACCAAAGGAAACTTGGATTATTTCCTTGCATCACCCATTAAACCCTCTAAGATAACAAAGATAGCAAACCAAATAACATCTAATACTAATCCCACATTTAATCAAGCGTTTACCAGAAGAACAACAATCATTCAACCACCAGAAACCCTAATATAACGTAAACGCCACGCCACCCACATAGACAAATACATCAAACCCAGGATAACAGCAACAACAATAGACCAAACAACATCATCACATCACAAAACAATATAAAATACCCAAAAACACCTAAAATAATCATCATGTGACAGATATAAACAAATATAAACACACACAAAAAAAAAAAAAAAAACTATCTGAGTATGTTAGATCTGAGATACCCACAACATAAAATAAAAAACCCATTTAAAAAAACCAAAAAAGATTCAATCTTTCACACATTTCCACATTAAAAAAACAACAAAAAGCGGAAAAAAAAAGGAGAGAGAAAAAAGGTGGAGAAAAAGAGGTGGACCTTGCATGGACGGTTCTTGATGACGATGTGACCGTTCTTACGGATGGTTCCGGCCTGTTGTGGGTAAGTCTTTGATGCTCCGGCGTCGGCTGATGACTCGAAGTGGTGATCGTCGTCCGACATTTTCTCTCTCCTCTCAGAAAATAGTAGAAGAATTGAGGGGTGATGTGATGTTGTGTATTGCGGAAGCTTCGGGAAGAAGAGTGAGAGAGGAAATGAGGGTTTTGTGGGCGGGTTTATATAGTGCGACACTCACTACCTGGGAGAGGGGGGGGGGGGTGGTGGCTCTGTGTGTGTATCGTATTTTGTACGTTTGTGAGGTGGCGGTTTGGTCCATTCTAGGGTTTTTGGCTTTTACCTATTTTTTGTTTTCGTTTTTTTTTTTTTTTTGTTCTTTCGTGGCATTGTTTATTGCCAAATGCCACGTTTGTTGCGGAATAACCTATATATATCCACGTTAATATTGTGTCTAGCACGTCACGGCTCGCGTGTTTAGATGTGATTACTGATTAGATGTTTCAATATAGGTTGGTGGCTTGGTGCATAGTCACTTGTGCGTAGACATGTGGCTAGATGCGATTGGGGCGGTGTGAGTCGAGGGTCTATACGTGGTTATTATTTGAATGTGTTGATGTGTTATAATGCTTCTCCATCTTCACGGAATGTGATGTTTAGTACTTTAGTTTGAGCTACTCCTCTTAAACGTTTAGTTGAAACGTTAACCATCAAAATAGCAGGACGAGTATTAATTACATCTTTTTTTACCGATTGTTTTGTTTGGTGGGAGAGGGGGGGTGTTAAACGGAGAGAAATGAAAGGATGGGAAAAGAAAATAAAGGAGGAAGGGAACTAGTTTTGTTTAATTATGTTAGTCATTTATGTCGATAAGTTTGGCAATCATCGTAGATATCTTATGACGAATTATTAAGCACAAATTGTCCTTGATAAATAAAAGTCATATACGACATTTACAATAGGTGCCAGTAAAAAAATCAATACACAATTAAGAATCCAGTAAACTCAAACAAACTAAGATTGATGTGGTGTAGACTGTAAGATATAGATTGACTGGAAATTCGGCCAGGAATGGAATAATGGTGATTTGCAGCCTAAAGAAGCTTTTCAATGAAGTCAGGGGTTCCTAGAAGCGTCCGAGTACTTTACACTTTTACAGTTTACATACAGACTCTTTGTACACCCATGGAGCTAACAAAGGAGCCAGCAACAACATTGACTGAGTCATAAACGCAGCAGAGTATTGGACTCCATCTGTTCCTTTAAATTGTTAACATTTGGTTCAAAGTCTTGTCACATATCCAAACCAAACGTCAACAATACAAAGGAATAGAGAGAGTCGTATAATGTCTGTGGGAACTGGCTGTATAGCAGTGTCTTTACTTCTATATTATTCCTCAGCTCCTGGCAATACTGCTTCGTCTGACAGTCCTAAAACTACTGTCAAACCATGTAGGCTGCTGTTTTGCACTACCAGTAGTCTCCACACGAGCATTTCCCGTCTTTGAAATGATGAAACCGGCTATTATCCCTCACTATGATTTCCCTAGGAACAATCTTTGACATAAACTTAATCGCAGTATGGCAGTCAGTACAAACCCGAATGTTCTTGGTCACACAAATCGTTGATCCCTCGGGTGTACTTATGATGCCGAATGCAATTGCAAGTCTCTCACTGTGGTTGAAGAGCAGATTCTTCTTGTACTCCTCGTCCACATCATGGAGCACCTCATTCGTGTCAGGAACATATCCTTCTTTCTCCATTTCCTCTAGGAGGTTTTCTAATGCCTTCTTTATCAGTTCATAAGATGGATGAGATTTATCTCCAGCAATAAAAGAATGTAACTTGTTCTTCACTTCAATCCAGCTGCAAGCTGGTTTCTTGACAATCCCTTTATTTCTCATTTTAAGTCTCAACTGAGCAGCTTCATTCCATCTTTTTGCGGCAGAGTATATATTTGACATCAAAACATAACCTCCCATATTATCCGGATCCACTCTGAAGACTTCTTGTGCGATTTTTTCCGCCATATCAACATTTTTGTGTTTTCTACAAGCAGCAAGCGCTGTGAGCCACACACTTCCTGTTGGAGCAGGCATCTTACTGATAAAATCATATGCTTCCTTCAACCTTCCAGCTCGACCAAGAAGGTCTGCTACTGCTGTGTAGTGCTCTAAATCCGGAGACAAACCATAATCGTTGATCATGCTGTCAAAGTACTTGTGGGATTCATCTACCAGACCAGCATGACTACAAGCAGTTAGAACAGCTACGAAAGCAACAGAGTTTGGTTTTATTCCAGAAATTTCCATTTCCTTGAACAAAGAAATGGCATCTTGAGCATGCCCATGTAGAGCACAGCCCATGATCATGGCTGTCCATGACACGATGTCATGTACCTTTATATTACTAAAAATACGCCTAGCAATCTTGATGTAACCACATTTGGCATACATGTCAACTAGTGAGCTAGCAATATGTACATTATCTTCGTATCTGCACCTAATAACGTACCCATGTAGCTGCTTTCCCAACCGTAATGTTGTTAGATGAGCACAAGCTGGAATGATGCTCGAAAATGAACCACTTCCAGGCTTAACTTTGGCCAAAAGCATTTCCCTGAACAGCCTAAGGCCATCATCAAACAAACCATTTTGCACGCATACAGTAATGATCGAGTTCCACAAAATGCCATCACATTGTGGTAACCGAATAAACACTTTATACGCATCCTCTATCCGGTTGCGTTTCCCATACATGTCAATCAAGCCACTACCAACATACAAGTGAGTATCCAGTCCACTCCTAATAGCATAGCCATGTATCTCCTTCCCCTTACCAACATCAACCAGTTCCGAAAACACAGGAAGTACACCAGAAAGACTAAATGCATCCGGCTTCAAATTAACATTTCCCATCTCCCTCAGCATTCCTAAAGCTTCTCCAAACATCCCATTCTGCGCATTTCCAGCTATAACAGTGTTCCACGAAACAAGGTCTCTCAACTCCATCGTCTCAAATACTTTCTGAACACTACTACGTCTAACTCTACACGTACCCCGTCTACCCAATTCATCAATTAAACTACTGTCAACATTCCGACCAACAAAACCACCACAACCCAAGTTTCGTTGAGGCATTTCATCAAACACATTGTGGGCATGACCACCGTTGGGAGCAAAACCACCCGCTCGCAAACTCTCCAATTTACAATACATATTCATCAGTGCATTACCAGTATAAACATCAAAATCAAGCCCAACCCGAATGACACAACCATGAACAGCTTCACCAAGACTCAACCTTTTCAACAAAGTACAAGACTTTATAACAGAGGGGAACACATTATGATCTGGGTATAACCCAGAATTTCTCAATTGATTAAAACAAGATAAAGATTCATAGTAAAACCCAGATGAAGTGTAACATCTAATCATAAATTTCCAAGCAATAAGTGGTAATTGTGATGAATTATTAAGTAGGAATTTGAAGATGGTGAGGGTTTCATGGAAGAGGTTGAGGTTAGCGTAAACTGGAAGAATGATGGAGGAGAGAGAATGAAGGTTGATTCCTTTGTGTTTGATGATATGGGCATGGAGTTGCTTTGCTTGTGATTTTGTGGTGATCAAAGTTGGGTTTTTTAGAACTGTTTTCAGTAGTGTTGAGGAGGTATTCATTTGAGTTCTTTTTTTAATCCTTCTTCTATACTCGGTTGAAAATACCCAAAGTTTTACTGTTTAGTTCCCCAATTTGTCTGTTTTTTTTTACTCGGTTTGGATTTATGTTTAATCTTTAATTTGGTGGGAAATTGAATCAATTTGCCTAATTATAAGTTTTCTGTCTCTCTTATCCCTAATCCAATAAATTATCGGTTTAGCTTGATAAGTTTTCCACGTCAAAACCAACAGAATGTTGAGAAGAATCCTTCATAGCCGAATCTCAGAAGCTCAGGAAAGAACTTTTCATGTGTTGGTGCCTAAATTATGTGGGGGTACTTGCCTTTTATAGGAACATGTTCATCAGATTTGGTAAGTTCTTTCTTATTGATCCAAATTGATGAACATTTTAATCTTTAATTTGCCAGAAATTATGGACTTAGTTGTTTGGTTTATTTGGTATTTTATCATGTTTTTGCTCACTAATATAGTGAAATGCGGGTATTCCGCTAGTTCAGTTGGTAAAGTCGTCCTTTTGATCTGTAATTATGTAAATATTTTTTGTGGTGGTACTAGAGGCGTATCCAGAAAGTTATTAGTGAGGGGTTAGATTAAGCAAAAATTCCACCTTTTTCGAGACCCTTTAATATGGGTTTAAAACCTATCCCTATTGAAATTGGCCTCTAGAAAATGTGATCAAATTTTGCTTAGGTTGTCATGTTAACCCCCACAAAATTGTTGTTTAGTATAAGTTAAGCTGTTATAGCAAGAATGAATGGAAGTCAAGAAAAGAGAATGAGGATAGATTAGTATATCAACACATAAGGATGCGCGCAGCTGACCCCTTTTACCTTGCTATAGGCGAAAGTGGTGGAGGCATTGGGCTAATGTTGGTGTAGTTAGAATGCCTGATGGTTTAAAGACAGATGTCAATGTCTATGTCAGGTGAAGAACGAATTGATCTAGCTGCTGAACTTGTAATCTTCTGCTCGTTCTTATTTGTTTTCGCATATATTTGATCTGTTATGTGCTCATCTTGTTGTTCATTTGCTTCATGCAAATGTGGGGCGTACTAATATGTTCCTAATATTTATACCAGCTAGATTTTCAACGAATCAATCGTTAGCTTTGTGTATCATGTGACGTATTAGTCAAACTTTGTGTATCATCTCTGAATTAGAACTTTGATATTATGGACCTCCTTGCAGATACCCTCCAAGGCTCAACAATTTAGGAAAGATATCAAAGGATATCAGGGGTTATAAAATTTGAGGAGTTCTGCTAGGTTGGTTGTTATCTCCAATGCCAAATCTGAACTTGCCTCCAATTTTTTCTGTCAATTAATCTTGCTTAATTAGGATGGTTGTAGTTTGTTCTGCATCTAAAGTTGTATTATTTGCTTGTTTTGTCATATAATTACATGCATTTTAGTTGTTACCGAGGCTTACAATGGTTCTTAGGCGTGATGCACAAAGAATTGTCCAATCGGTAAGGGATTTTAAAAATCATGCAATTGTAGTTTTCATTATTTTAATCATCGTTGACTTGGGGTTGACTTAGTTTGAGTTCAGAGTGAAAACTGAAGTAGAATTGGAAATTAGTTGCAACCCTCGACATGGATATGGTTATGAAACCCTATTTCGATTTGATTGTGGGGGTGCACTTGTGTGCGTTGATCATTTCATGGTTTTTCTTGATGGTCGCTAAACTCTGCTAAGCGTTTTCAGTGTTTGTGTGGAAGAGAAACCTGAGATTACAGTGGCCCTGAGGCTTGATCTAATGGCTTTAACTTTTACATTTGATGTTTCATTTTATGAACCTGATCTGACTGTTATATGACTTTTCTTGACTTTGGAATGAATATTGGAGTAAAAGTTAAGTTTTACAATCTTCCAACATGAAATGTGTATGAAACTGTGTCCGTGTTCGTGCTTGTGTGCATTCATTATTTATTGATTTTCAATATATGTCACTGAGGTTTCCAAAGCCTTTTCAATATTGTTAATGTAATAGTGTGGATTGATAAATCTAAAGCCATTTCAAATAGTTACTCATGCAAAGTCCGATTTCGATTTACACTGAGTTGTTTTGTGTCCTAGACACTATACCATGTCTACGCCTTCTCATAAATTGAACTGCTTTTTTGATTCATACCATCCCACAATGTTAAAGGGATATGCTAGGTCTTAAGGGGTGGTCATAGAAAAGATGTCACTTGTTAAATAGTAGCCCATATCTCACTGAGGTCAAGTAGATATAAAATATGCCTAAAGTTTATTCCTGTAGTTTTCTCTGATACAGGGATGACATAAACACCAGCTTTTGTTCTTAAAACATTTAAATATTATGTAGCCTAATTGTGGCCCTTAGAAGCATTCTGCCACCAACTTAGCTCAAACTGAAGGTTCAAATTTTGCTAAGTCTAAGAACTTGTGTTAATTGCATCTCGATTAGCTTCATTGAGACTGTGCTTGAGTATACCTGTACAAAGTGATTGTTTGACACATTTAGGTTTACGTATAGTTTACATGTTTTCTAGCGAAGAAAATTTAATGCTTGATTGGCTTAGCCTGTAGTTTTCTTGTTTAGATACCAAAATCGTTCTTACTCCGTAGTTGGCTGTACGAAGCAAATTGGAAATAGCATTAATAGAGAGAGATGCTTCTGCGGTTTTTTAAGGTCTTCGATCTTAGGCTATAATATTATCACAGATTGTGAAGAGGGGTTTCTAGATTAGTCTTTAATGAATGAACATTTCTCGATTTTCTACTCAACCTTATGTACTATGATTGTTGTGGTTTTTGAATAAAAATAATCGTTCATGTTTTGTACCGAATAGTTAGTTAGAACACAATATTCTCTAGTGACATGTATAGGTGAGTTGTCGATATGATCCTGATTGATATGGTATTTACTGTTCAGAAGTTTTGTTTCTTTGTCATATTAAGGAGATAGGGCAAACTTACAATGTGGAACTTAGACGTTAGCAAAATGCTTGTGATTTGTTTAATGCGTTGAGGTTGCACTTTATATCTCAAAGATATAACTAGAAACATTTTTCGATTAGGCTTACATATTTATCGCTGCATTTTTCTATCTCACACTCATATGCTATGTCAATTAAACTTCAATCCATTTATGGGGGAGCCAACTTTTTTATTCAAATTTCAAAGGACCTGGCTTTAAATTGAATATCAATTGATCCCCATCATATATGCAACTCTGAATGCTTACGTACATAATGTTGGTATACTAATTTGACCTTATTTGTACTAAATTTGACATTTCTTCAGCAATTAATTCAGCACAAGTCGTGGCACGTCTCATGGGGATTGAGAAATTGCCTCGGGACGCTTTAAGAGAAATACTGGTCTATGTTACTCGGAAATTTAATGAAATGTGTATTTCGGAAAAAAAGTTTATGGGGAAAATGATCTCCGATGCAGAACGCCGTCTTATACTCGAATCCCGGGTGCAAAGGGACAACCTTGTCGGGTATGAAACAATTCATATTGAGAATGCTCGAACTGTAATGATATCCAGTTTCCAGACCCTTTTCTACAACTAACAAACAACTTGTTAAAACATTCGCTTGTTGCTTCGTCGATAAGCCTCTTATTTACTTCATCTTTCGTTTGAACAAAACCAAGTATACCTTTGGTTTGTCTTTTATTTCCTAAGATTTGGCAATATAATTTTATGACGTATTAAGTTCATCTTTATAATATCCCTGTGTTATACAGAAATTGGCAACAATTATACATCTTCCTAAGATTAAAATGTCACGTTTGTGAAAGTTTATTCAAATGTGGTTGTATCAATCGAGCATTGCTACATGTAACACAATGCATTATCCAGCCGCACACACTAATATAAGCGTATGTTAGCGGAGTGCCGGAGTACATTGTGACATGTCTTTATCGCTTGTTGTTACAACTACTGTACATCCCTAATTTCACTAGGACCTTATTTTCTTAGATAATTTATGTAAAAGTGGTAGGTCACGCATATTAGACGCAATGCTCCTCACAAGTGCATCACCTAACATTTCTCTTAAAACATTACGGGTTGGATTGTTGTTTCCAAAACTCAAAGATGAGCATACACATTCAAATTTGCATGAAATACGCATGTCAGTTGCCCGGAATAAATTCCCCATTTTTTTTTTTTTTTTTTTTTCTGCAATCAATATCTTGAACAACACATTATGATTGATGAGCGACCCTTTGAAAATGATGGCGTAATATCATGGGGATTCATGCCTTTTCGAAGAACACGTCTATAATTGGTAAGCTTAATTTTAATTGTTTTTATCTATTATAATTCATAGTGCTAAATTATCTCGCAAATACCCTGAAAAAAAATCATGTTCACAAAATCCTATTTCATGTATGTCAGCTAGTTCAGTTGGTAAGGTTGTCATCGAGACGATTGACAAGGGTTCGAAACCCGTCTATATTAGATTGGCCTTGTGGGTTCCCTTGAGATGTTGGAAATCTGATAAAGAATGTATTCTTTCTTTAATTGCTTGCTTTCAATAAGTAATGTTTGGATTGAGGAATACCTAGCTTAAAATGTTGGGGGTAGCGTAAAGGTGAGCTTTTGTTAGGTTAGTATCACTTGGTTGGAGATTGGTGTTATGTTGACCCTCACAAAAACTGATTTGTTGTCTTTTGATCTGTTTTGTTATACATTATGTATGTATGATTGACTAGTGAATACTTTTGGATAGGTATCGACGTATTGTACATCGAAATCGAATTCCTTCCGGTCATATATGGCCTGTAATAGCTTGTGTGAAAAAGAGAGAACGAAAGGACTGGAAGGAGGATAATGTTACGGTCATGTATGGCCTCTAGCAATTTTTGTGCCCGGGGACTTTGTTACGAGACCAAATTGCAAAAGGGTGGACGGAAATTGAGCAAAATGGATCGGGGGTTGTATAAGATGAGTATGGTATCTTGCCATCGACAAGAGATGTTTTTCCTATTGTGCCCGGGGACTTTGTTACGAGACCAAAATGCAAAAGGGTAGACGAAAATTGAGCAAAATGGATCGGGGTTGTATAAGATGAGTATGGTATCTTACCATCAACAAGAGATGTTTTTCCTATTGTGCTACTTTTGAGGCAGATGAAGTTGGTGAGAAGGGAGTAATAATCCACCTGTGAACCATGGTGGCGGGCTCGATAATACAAATGTTGAATATGCTAGCAGTGTATATATGGTAAGCAAGGTGGGTAATGGTATGTTAGTCCTGAAGTGGTCTCGTGGTCAGTGTACAGGAACATCTGAGTTGAATAAATTTCTGGAAGCCCTGCAACAGTGCAACCCCATGAGAACTTGGCTAGGCCACTAATCGATAGGTGTTATACTCTTATGGCATGAGACTTCCTCAGTGGTTGATGCAGTTGACTGCTTTTGGAGGATGCCAAATCACATCATCGTCACCCTGGAGATAAGCAACTGGCTTTCATGCTAAAGGTGTTCGACCTCATGAAGCTTATGTCTCTCCAGATGGTATACTATTGTTCCAAGTTGAGTCGTCCATTCTGAGACTACAGATTCCTGAGAAACTGGAGGTAATAAACTGTCCTGCACTATGAAGACTGCCGAATATGACATAAAGAGCCCAGCTCGAAGCTGGATATTAGCAACTAGAGCTACAGAACCGAGCAAAGCCAGAGCTGTTGCAAGTCATATATTTCCTTCCATCACCTGCAACCATGGCCCATGGGGCAGTTCCTGCAGTTGATGACATTGTATGTTCCCTACTACTTCCTGTTCAACTCTTGCTTTGAAATGATATTCCTTTAAATTGTTTTATTTATGCAAATCTATTGAAGCATGTCTGTGCCTGATGTAAGTTCCAAACCATGTTACTTCTTCATACCACTCCCATTTCTAGTCAATAGGTGGCTCACGGCTCTATATTTCATAAGATATACAATGTAGTTCTAAGTGCATTTTAGACGAAAAAAATTCATACTTGTAGTGATTTTCTTTTTGGCCTTCATTTCAATTTAAGGCTTTTTTTGTCATAAATATAAAATAAGAAAAAAATAAGAAGAGGCAAGAGAATGACAATATAAGATTTTTAAATGCAAACGGTAAATTTTGTGCCCGTTTGAAATGGGGGGAGGGGGGGGGGGGTAGATCCGGGAGGTGCATATAGAACTGCTAACCCGTAATGTCTTGTAATGGGTCACTGTAAACTCTGTTTTTATCTTTATATATTCTATATCGCTTTTAGCACACACACACAAAAAAAAAAAAGACAAAGAAGAAGAAGAAGAAAGAGGCAAGAGAATAAATCTTTGGCATAGCCAAAACCTGTATTGATCCGACCTATAATATTTAGATCCCAACATTATTCATGATTTAGCCTGTTTAATACCATTTTAAAAACCTTGGCTAAACTAGCTGTAAAATTATGTATGCGAATCGGCTTTCTTGATTACTCCTCTTTCCTACGGAGTAGGTAATATGGAATAATTAGATGAGGGTGGTAATGTTGGGACCTTCGAATCTCTCATGATCGGTAGCTCATACACTATCTGTGATTTGATATGAATTTATTTGGTCTTCAAAACTCAGAACATATATATCTCTAATTTCCTTTTCTAGTAAGCTAGTGAGTCTGGCTGCACCGTCAATGTATTCTTGAGATACAGGACATTGCACTCTTTCTTCATGGCTGTTTTCTATGGTTTTTCTGGGAGAGTATCATAATTGGTAACTTAATCCAATTCCTAGAAATTAGAATAGCATCGGACGCTAGTTGTTCCATGCCTCGTAGTAGATTTTACCGACGTTCAGTCTAAAGAGGTGTGTTGACACTGTAAAAGTAGATTCGAGGATTTATTTGTTGGTCACAAAGGTTCGACGTCATTTGTGAATTGATAAATGAAGCTTTTACCAATAATGCATACATCCAAGTCAGTGTTACATGTTGTAGTCCCCTATTTCAAGGTGTCAACATATATGCATGGAGATGAGATTGAATTAGTGATTATGGTTTCTGCTTTAGTCGATTCATTGATTCCTGAGTCATATGTGCAATGTGGTCTCTCTTTTTTATTCATGATTGTTGAGAACCAAGTCAATGAACTAGTTCTTGGTAGTCACAACTGACAAAATGTTGAAAGGAACTGTACTAGAAGTGGTGTATAATGTTCATGTTAAGAATGTTGAGAAAGGCTATGGTAGACGAAAAAGAAATGTGTCTTGGTTGCTGGCATAAGTATTGTTCTGCTTTCTCTCTTTTGAATCTCTATTCTTTAAGGTTTGGTTTACGAATAAGTTTGCTCTGGAATTTTACATCTAGGTTGTGTTCTCTCCAACTTAGAAAGCAATTAGTTCAGACAGATTCAATGAATTTTATTCTAATGTTGATATTTTGATACTTCTGAGATTCATATCACATCATAATTTCAAAGGGAGCAGAATCTTATCTGAGTAATCCATATTGTGGTTGATTGTATTATATATTTGTATGTGATAGAGGAGTCGTCATATGTTATGTTTTATCCTGAAGCCTATGCAATTCTTTCATTTAAAAACAATCTGAACGTGAGCTGCTAACAGCGTATGAGGTAACAGATTTGGGAAGATATTGGACCTAAAATGGAAGGCTATTTGAAAGATACAGTAATAATTAAAACCTTAAATGGGTTGCTTTCGCTGGACTAATAAGAGGGGTTTTATAACATACACTCAGTAGTACCTAAGGGGCATAGCGAAACGTTGGTGAAGCATCCCATAACTTCAAACTCAAAAATGTGAGACTTTCTCTACTTCATCTTCGTTTTGTTGATTTATCATTTTTGTTGTTGTATGATATATGATCAGTACTGTTTCTTTTGATTCTGTAAAATTTCTTTACGATCGATTTTTCCAAGGGAAAATGATAGATTCATTCAACTGGGAGGGAATCCTGAGAACAGACGGGGAGATTACCGAATGTGCTAATCGTCCAATTTCTTACTTGATTAAGTTATCAATGATTTGAAGTTTAAGGGATCTTTCTGCAAGGGTGGTTGTCGTGAATGAACTGATTAAACAAAGAGAAATTTACATCTAGGAACAGATCTGAATTATTCTTAGATCAATCTTTTGACAACTGAATATATAAAATTAATGACTGATGCATGGTCATTTGTACCTTGATTTTCTGTCCGACTGATTTTGCTCTAGTCTTAGTTGTTTGGTTCTGGATTTGAAGTATTGGTCTTTGCTTGGGCTTAAAACCTATTTGTTGTGGTAATATTAGGTCTTTTTCGACATATAAGCTTGCTGTATGGTAAAAACATTAACGATCCTATGAAGCATATGAAACTGTCTTTGAATTTATGCATGCGCGCGAGTGTCACTTTTAAATGTTACCCTTCTGGAGTTAATTATTCATTTTCACTGAGATACATCAGTGAGGGATGGCTGATTTTGACCCTTAATCTTTTTATTTGATCTATTTTATTTTATTTTTATCTTTTAATATCAGAAGCATCTTAATGGCCTTTCAAAACCAACATGGCTGAAATGAGAGTTCAACCTACGCTAGGAGCCTTAACACCTTCAATATATATATATTACATCTTAAGTCTTAACTAGGTGCAGGAAGCCAGATTTTGAAATATTTGAGCCAAGTTAGTGTAATTCACATTAAGATTTACGTGTTCGCTACGCCTTGTATACAATGCTTGATTAGCTTAGCCTTCAAAACCTATGTTAGAGTGTGCAAAAGTTATTCGTAGATATGAGATTTGTTTACGTTATTTCACATCAAGCAAATGCCAAATGGGATTAGCTCTTCCTTCTTCTAGGTCATGGCTCAATTATGACACAGAATCTGAGGAGGGCTCTATATGAACTTTAAGTGAATATATATTATTGTCTGCCTGGATTGATTTGTTCTACTTGTGGAAGATAACTCGATACGCAATCTAAGCGCATTAACTTCTAAAATTATTCATCAGAAAACTTATGTGTAATGTGCTCTACTTGTCTATAATGTGTTGTAGTTGATAGAGAAATCTGAAGTCATTACAAACAGTTGTTCATGCAAATAATCTGATTTCGATTCACACCGAGTTCTTTTGTGTTCTTGACACTATGCCATGCCTACGCTTTCTCAAAGATCAGACTGGTGGTTTGATTCATACAGTCCCACAATTTAAAGGGGTATGCAAGGTCTTAAGGAGTGGTCATATAATAGCTGTCACTTGCAAAATGCATGTTAGCCATTTAGCCCCAATCTCACTGAGGTCAAATAGATATTAAAAATGCCTAAAGTTTATTCCTGTAGGATGACATATACACCAGCTTTTGTTCTTAAAACATTCAAATATTATTTAGCTAATTGTGGCCCTTAGAAGCTTTCTGCCACCAACTTAGCTCAAACTGAAGGTTCAAAGTTTGCCAAGAGTCTCAAGAACTTTTGTTAGATTGCATCTCGGACGATTAGCTTCATTGAGACTGTGCTTGAATATATCTGTACAAAGTGATTTCTTGACACATTTAGGTTTACGTAGAGTTTACGTGTTCTCCACACCAAGAAAATTTAATGCTTTGATTGGCTTAGCCTATTAAATCAATGTTAAATTGCGTAGTTTTCTTCCTTAGATTTCAAAATCGATCTTACTTCCTAGTTGGGTGTATGAAGCAAATTGGAAAGAGCATTAACGAAGAGGGATGCTTCTGCGGTTCTTTTAGGTCTTGGCCTATAATATCACAACAGATTGTGACGACTACTCAACCTTTATCTGCTCCTGCTTGTTATGGCACTTACTGTCCAGAAGTTCTATTCCTTGTAACCAAAATAAAAAAAGTTATGTTTTTTTGTCATATAATGGAGATAGGGCAAACTTACAATCTGGAACTTGGAAGCCAGCCAAATGCTTGTGTTGTTGTTCCATGCGTTGAAGATTGGCCTTCTATATCTCAAAGAAACGGAAAGAAAAGTTTTGGAAAGCAAAGAAATAACTAGAAAACATTTACAATTAGGCTTACATATTTCTCGCTGCATTTTTGTATCTCACACTCATATGTTATGTCAATTAAAATTCAATCCATCTGTTTTGTTCAAATTGAATACCAATTGATTCCCATGATATCTGCAAGTATGACTGCAACTCTAATGCTTATGTACATTAAGTTGGTATACTAATTTGTTCTTGTTTGTAATAAATTTGGCATATCTTCAGCCATTGATTCAACAGAAGTGATGGAACGTCTCATGGGAATTGAAAATTTGCCTTGGGACGCTTTAAGAGATATCATAGTCCGTGTGGCCGAACCATCTCAAGGAGCAGCTAATGTTGCTAGAATGTTTGCAGTGTAAGAGATACTCTAACATTACCCTAGAGATAATGTAGCTCATGTTTGTTTGTGGTAATCAACAAATTCTAAAGCTATGTAGGATTTACTAAACTTGCCTGATCATGAAAAGATATTGGTCTGCATAACTGTGAACTACTAAATGACATTTCGACTGCTAAACAATGATTATTCTGTGTTTCATGAGAATTGTCAACTGACATTATCCAAGCTTGGTTGATGATCTTTTATGTGCTTCCAGTTCCAAATTTTTTCAAGATTGTTCTGAGGATGAAACTATACTAAGGGCAGTTAATTTTGGAGATCTCCTAACTATAACCGAGTTCAGGTATATATGCCACACTTGTACTTGAATTTGGTATTTTGTCTAGCTTCCTTAGACTTGTTATATTATATCACATACTTGATGTTTGAATGTATTGTTCTATCTATCTTCATTTACTGGACTTCATATATCATATAAACTCGTATTATACATAAATTTGATTGCATCTAATACTGGTCTCAGCTACCCAGAAGCGCTAGGCAGATATGAACAATTCTTAGAGACTGGTGGTTTAGTTGCACGGTCAGCTAAAGCAGGGAACCACGATGCACAAATTATTCTGGCTAAGGTAAGCCATTACCGAACTTGATCTTCATATGTTTTGTAGATGTGCCTACTGAGGCTTGTGCTAGTTAGACTTCATCTCTTCCCAATTATGACAGATTCTGTAGTGTATCTGTCATTTTTCCTCGTAGTAAAAATCCTGCCTCTAAGACGTCATGAATAACTTTGCATCTACATATACGAAGCTTCATATTAGCTTGCATAAGGGTGATGTTAGAAGTGCTGTCTCGTATGTGCTCTTTGCATTCATGTTACGCTTTGCATAATAATTGATTTGCATGGGGAGATACCATTCAGACAATGGTGCTAGCTTGACAATAGATAGGACTGGTTCTAGTTAATCTCTCACTATTCTGTGTCGGTTTGCTGTATTCATATATCCATTGCAATTTGATTCTAGTATCCGTATGCAGGTTGTTATCGTATCTGCTTCCATAGTATTCAATGCTCAAGTGGAAATTTTTTGTCCCTCAGCCGCGTTCCTGGATTATACAAGATCATTGCGGTTTATAACAAATTTCTCGGATCGTGGTCTTATATTTGATTCGGTACGGCTCTTTTTATCTACAGCAGAGCTGGGAGAGGTGCGAAACATGAAACATTACATCCAAGATTTTGTGGCTTACTATCTAGAGCCTGGAAAAGAAACTGATTTCCAACAGTTTCTGACTTCCTTAGAGAAGTTTTGTGAAAATGAACCGTTCATCCCTCTGAATTATTCTCTTAAATCCTCACTTGCTTGGGTTACTCTGGAATTTAATTCCTTGTGTATTGCGGAAGACCACTTTATGGAGGGATTTGTCTCCAACGAAGAACGCCGTCCTATACTCCAATCTATGGTGGAAAGGGACAACCCTGTCGGTTATGAAACGATGATGGAGCGTTTAGACAACCTGGAGCCTATATTCAGGCGAAGATGGGGAGAGAGATCTAGTCGAGACGATATTGAGTATGGTCCGACTACAGATCCTTTGCTCTGCGTGGTGTGGTCGTTCAGGCGTCTCCTTCAGCGAGGAATTGGTATGGAGAATGATCGAAGTGCACTGATATCCAGTTTCCTGGCCCTTTTCTACAACTAACAATGAACTTCCTAAAACATTCGCTTGTTGCTTCGTCGATAAGCCTCTTATTTACTTCCTGTTTCGTTTGAACAAAACCAAGTATACCTTTGATTTGTCTTTTATATTTCTTAAGATTTGGCAATAAATTTGTAGAACATGTATTCTACATTTTATGACGTATTAAGTTCATCTTTATAATCCCTGTGTTTATACAGAAATTGTCAACAATTATGCATCGTCCTAAGATTAAAATGTCACATTTGTGAAAGTTTATTCAAGTGTGATTGTATCAATCGAGCATTGCTACATGTAACACAATGCATTAGACAGCCGTACACACTAACATAGTATCATAAGCGTATGTTAGCAGAGTACATTGTGTCATGTCTTTATCGTTTGTTGTTACACCTATTGTATATCCCTAATTTCACTTTTAGATATTTCTTGGATAAATTATCGAGAAGTACTAGGTCTTTTTTTTCTTCTTTTTGACGCTGAGAAGTATTAGGTCACCCATAGGCCATAGTAGACACAATGCTCCTAATAGGGACATAAAATGTCGTGACATTTTGAAAACAAATCCCTATAAATTTGCGAGTGCATCACCTAACATTTTCCGAGTTTGAAACTCAACATAATCACACACATTCAAATTTGCATGAAATACGCGTGTCAGTTGCCCGGAACATATTTCCATTTTTTCTGCAATCAATACCTTGTACAACACATTATGATTGACGAGCGACCCTTTGAAGATGGTGGCGTAATATCACGGGAATTCTTGCATTTTCGAAGAACAGGTCTAGAATTGGTAAGCTTAATTTGATTGTTATTGTCTGTAATTCACAATCTACCATATGTGTTCATATTGTTAAATCATCTCACAAATACTTTGAAAATAACCATGTTCATAAATCCCTATTTCGTGTATGTTAGCTAGTTCAGTTGGTAATGTCATTGTCGGGGTTCGAAACTCGTCTATATTAGATTGGCCTTGTGGGTTCCCTTAAGATGTTAGAAATCTTCTAAAAGTTGTATGCTTTCTTTATGATTGCTTGCTCAAACTAAGTAATATTTGGATTAAAATGTTGGGGGTAGTATGAAGGTCGGCTTTGTTAGGTTAAAATATCACTTGGTTGGAGATTGGTGTTGCGTTGACCCTCACAAAATTGATTTGTTGTCTTTTGATTTGTTTTGTTATGCATAATGTATGATTGACTAGTGAAAACTGTTGGATAGGTATTGTATGTCGAAATCGAGTTCCTTCCGATTGAAGACTTACTTTTTTCGTATGAGGTCATGTAATAGCTTGGGTGGTAGAGAGAAAGAAAGGACAGGATGGAGGATAATGTGGGAGTGTGAGGTGTTTTCTCTAGCGATTAGAGCATCAGTGAACTTGTTACGGGACCAAAGTGCGGAAGGGTGGACGGAAATTGAGAAAAATGAAAAAGGGGGCAAAGAAGACGAGTATGGTATCTTACCATCTTCAAGGTTACGTTTCCATCACTGTGAAATATCGAGAAGAAATGTTATTTTCCTATTGTGCCATTTTTAGGGCGGATGAGGTTGGTGAGAAAGAAGTTATAATCCAACTGTGAACCTTGTGATGGAATGGAATATATAGAGGATTATTTTCTTAGTTTTCAGTTGGATAGTTGATCCGAGAAGCAGCATGAGTTTTGACGGTAAAGATGCTTGATATTGTATTGTCCCTTGCTTGAATTGTTTCAAGAGAGTGCTAAAATCTGGAACAACAGGCATTTGTGTCTTGGATGGAAGAAGAAATGATTGATTGTTTTAAACCTCTGGGTGAGTCCCTATAACTTCTCCGGACATGGTATTGTCTCTTGTTCCTAGACTATGTGAGAAGTTACGGATATACTACTATTCAATGAAGTGTCTTGGGGACGCGAAAAATTGAGATTATTTGATGCATTTTAGGCTCCTGCATCTTGATCTAAAAGAGTTGCCGGAGACATGTAGACACATTATTTACTTCCTCAAAACATCAGAGATACGTCAATATATTTTGAAACTAATTTGACGCACTTTCACTTGTTGAACTTTACCATTTGTAAACATGGACGTCATCGATCAGTTTTCAACAACCACATATGAAGTTAGGAGCTTGGTAATCTAAGCCACATTTTGCATGATGAAGTTGCTGGCTATGTAGGTGTACCAGATCACCTGGGAAATTTGATTGTTCTCCAAACTTTGCCATTGCATGTATCAATATATATCTCTAAAGGTGGGTGAAAGAGTATGCGAGTTGGGATCCTGGACAAGCTTAAAGTCAAACTGATTATAGCCGGGCTTGATAATAAGACTGTTGAAGATGCTAGAAGTATATATATGGTAAGCAAGGTGAGTGTTGGTTTGTTAGTCCTGAAGTGGTCTTGTGGTCGCATACGGGAACATCGGAGTTGAATAAATTTCTGGAAGCCCTGCAACCCCACGAGAACTTGGCTAGGCTACGAATTGATGGGTATTATGGCATGAGATTTCCTTAGTGGTTGATGCAGCTGACTGCTTTTGGAGGAAGCCAAGTCACAATATTGTCCCCCCTGGAGATAAGCAACTGGCTTACATGCTAAACGTGTTCAATTTTGAGTCGTTTATACTTAGACTACAGATTCTTTTGCTGCAAATTTCTTGAGAAATTGGAGGTAATAAACTGTCCTGCACTAGGAAGACTCCCAAATATGATACCAATAATCCAGCTTGAAGCTAATAATTACACATGGTGGTGAGGTTTCAGAATGAGTTGGGCTTTGCTAATCATCCTCATCTACACGAACTGTGGATTGATAGTACGCAAGTGTCACCTACAGACCCGAGCCAAGCTAGAGCTGTTGCCAACTTCATCGTCTATACATTTCCTTTCATCACCTGCACCCATGGCCCATGGAGCAGTTCCTGCTGTTGATGACATGGTATGTTCCCTACATTTCCCTGTTCAACTTTTGGTTTAAAATGACATTCCTTTAACTTATCCTATTCATGTAAATATATTGAAGCATGCCTGTGTCTGATGTAAGTTCTAAACTATGTAACTTCTTCATACCACTCCCATTTCTAGTCAATAGGTGGCTCACGACTCTTTATTTGATAAGATATACAATGAAGTTTTAAGCGCATTTTAGACGAAACAATTCATACTCATAGTTGAATGCCAAATAAAGGATACATGAAACCACCCTGGCATAGTAGTGTACAGAATGTTAGCCGTGAAACAGAAAAGAAAGACATGTTCTTTCGTATCTATGCAAGAAACTTACAAAGCTTGAAGTGTAAAGGTTCTCTTAGTTGCCGAGAAAATTCAATCCAACAACCCGGAGATACGAGCTGATGATGCCTTGAAATGAGACCCACTAGAAACTGACCGACCTAGAATCTAGGCTTACATTTTCGGTCATGAACCCATCCCGAACAACCAGCGAATTGGGTTAGGGCTGAGCACGGCAACTTTAAAATCTGCAAACATATATTGTAAGAATACATTAATTAAAACTGTCATCGAGGTTTGTATTAAATACTACAAAATCATCTAAGGTTCTGACTGAAATCTGACTGAAATGGAAAGCAATTTGAAAGATATCTGACTGAAATGGAATGCAATTTGAAAGATATTTATTAAAACAATAAAAGGGTACCTTTCTCTGGACTTATAATTGGGGCTTTATAACATACATTCAATAGTACCCAAGGGGTATAACGAAGCGTTGGTGAAGCATCCCATAATTTCAAACTCAAAAAAATGTGAGAGTTCCTCTACTTTATCTTTGTTTTGTTGTTAATCATTTTTGTTGTTGTGTGTTATGTGATCAGTTATGTTTTTTTTGATCCTGTAAAAATTTCTTTACAATCGTTTTTTTTTCAAGGGAAAATGACAGATTCATTTAATTGAAAGGGATTCCTGAGAACAGACGGGGAGACTAACGAATGTGCTAATCATCCAATTTCTTACTTGATTAACTTATCAATGATTCGGAGTTTAGAGGATCTTTCTGCAAGGATGGTTGTCTGTGAATAAACTGATGAAACAAAACGAAATTTACGTCTAGGAACAGATCCGAATTATTCTTAAACCATTTTTGTGACAAGTGAATATATACATCTAATGACAGATGCATGGCCATTTGTACATTGATTTTTCTGTCTACTTGATTTTGCTCTGGTCTTAGTTGTTTGGTTCTGGATTTAAAGTTGTGGTTTTTGCTTGGGCTGAAAACCTATCGGCTTTGGTAATTTAAGATCTTTGTAGACATGTATGCTTGCTGGATGGTAAAAACAATAAAGATCTTATAAAGCATATGAAACTGTATTTGAATTTATGCATGCGCGCGCTCGTGCGTTCATTATTTATAATAACGATGTATTCACTAGAGTTTTAGTATCGTACGTTTATCTTCATAATTTTACTTGATCTGGCTCGTGGTTGATTTAGGAGTGAAAACTGAATTAAATGCTGAGTTCCATCCATTCTATTTCAGAGTGAACACTTGCGAACTGTCACTTTAAAATGTTATCTACAACTTCAAATGTGCTAATAGTATCCTTCTGGAGTTGATTATTCATTTTTCACTGAGATCTTCAATGCAGGATGGCTGATTTTGACCTTCACCCTTTTTATTTGATCTAAATTATTTTAATCGTTCCAAATCAGAAGCATCTTGGATATAAATTGCATTAGCTTCAGCAAGCCAGATTTTGAAATCTTTGAGCCATGTTAATGTTTGACACATTAAGATTTACGTGTTCCCTACGCTATGTAACTATAATGCTTAATTAGCTTAGCGTTTAAAATCTATGTTAGAGTGTGCAATATTAATTCATAGATATGGGATTTGTTTGCGTTAACTCACATCAAGCAAGTGGCAAATGGGATTAGTTCTTTTTTTTTAGGTCATGTATAATTATGAGACAGACTCTGAGGAGGGTTTTGTGTGAGCTTTAAGTGAACATAATATTAGTAGATTTCTAGTCGGCCTGGATTGATTTGTTCTACTGGTAGAAGTTAACTCGATACGCAATTAAAGTGCATTAATTCCTAATATTATTAATCAACAAAACTTGCGAATGTGCTCTACTTGTCTATAATGTGTTCTAGTTTATATAAGAATGTTTATAAATTTAATTTGATGTCTGCAACTCTAAATGCCTATGCACATGATGTTTATTGTAAGGAACAGCTGTTTATGTGACTGATCTCGCATTTCTACAGCCCTTATCTCACCGAGGTCATGGCACAATTTAGCAAATTTGAGCTCTTGCCTGAAGATAGTTTGAGGGACATTATGGTTCGTGTTGCAAAAGCCCCAACAGGAGCAACAGATATCGCCCATGTATTTGCTGTGTAAGATATAGGATAAAATTCACCAACAAATTGGTTTGTTTTAATCTCGCCTTTTGGATATTTTGGCTCATGTTCATTGTTGCTTGAGAAATGTTAGGATTCACTAAAGTTGCATAGTTGGTATGTAATGCAGGACCTGGGACAATTATTGTCTGCCTGAAACTCCGAGTGATTAATTTATTTTGAATATGTTTGGCAACTGACTGACGCTGTCCAAGTCTGTCATTTTGAGATCGGATTGTTTACCTTCTTAAATTTACTGTCAAAATTATGTAAATGATGTGATAATGAAAGCACCATGTAGCTCCTGTTGATTAATGTTCTTTCAAATAGGTTTTCATGTTGCATAATGGGATTTCTATGCCATGTATTTGCAGCTCAACACGTTTCCGGAGTTTTTCAGATGATATTGATGTCATAGGTGCAGTCTCTTTCAAAGACATGGACCAAGGTGTAGCGGTCCGTCATGAACTATTCTCTGAGGTGCAGGGTTTAGTTGTCAAGTCCGCTATGGCGGGTAATCAAGATGCTTTGAGGATCCTAACAAAGGTAACCACCTGGTAATTAGTTAAATCTACTCTTTGTATGTTCACTGGATGTGGTCTGGCTCTAGTAATGACTATCATGACTATCATAGTATAGTGTCCTCAACCTTTTTTTTCGTCATTTTACATTTTTAGTCCTGAAAGTTCGTGAAAAATCATGGAGTTCTTCTTTAGGTCTCAGTAAAGGAATAAAACACAGCATTTTATCTACCAAAGCTTCCGATCCTAGTTAACTGTGATGTTGATTAGCTGAAATAGAGGAAATCTTCTATGTATGTTGTAGAAGTGCATTGTGGTTCCTTTCTGCCGTTTGGATATTTTTCTTTTTGTGGCGGAAGGCCATGACACTTTAAATGTATTTTGGAATGGTTTCTGCGACATTTGATCGACTGGCCTCATGATGTGTTCTTCCTTTAAGAGTAGGTTATCTGAGATATTGCAATTTCAGGTAAGCTTGAATTTGATGAGATGAATTTGATAATATTATGGACATGTAACCAAGTATGATGTAAATCGAGATCCATTAGAATGTCTCAGTTTGAAAGTAGCCTTATTTAGTGATAAATCCTTTTGCAAAAGCCTATTCCATCCTTTGCCCTATTTCCTACCTGATTCTAGGTTCTGTATAGGTACTTCTAATAAGTGCCTCAAAGTTACTAACGACACGGATCGAAGTCAGAACTTCTGAAATAAGGCGCGATTTTACCAGCGTCAATAAGGCGTCGCGCCTTCTAGACTATTTTTCAGCTGAGCACTCTGATCATACCCTTTTACTTGGGCTGGTCAGGATGTTTTTGGCTGAAGCGAATCTTGTGGACATGATTGAGATGCATTACTACATAACAGACTTTGCCACCTTGTATTCTCGGCCTGGAAAGGAAGCTCAGCTCGAATATTTTGTCAGCGTATTACACTACATGTGTGACACGAGACATTACTATGTCTGCATAGATACGTCAAACCCTCTTACCTTCCTTGCATGGGCCTGCAATAAGCTCTTCAATATGGGATACACCAATATGCGATTTCTGGGTATTGATGAAGTGCAATGCCTTCCCCTTCTCCAATGCATGGTGGAGGCGAATGAGCACGTCTCATATGAGACATTGATTCACCGTCTGGAAACTGTGGAACCTACACTGAAGCATGGAGGGCAAGTGTCATTGGATGTGGGTGATAGTACATTGGCTCTGATTCAGACCAGCATCTTGTGCAGTCTTGTCATTCTTAAGGAGTACATCGATTTGTACCAAGACCATGAACGTTTGGTTCAGGATAATCGCAGAATGCTGTTAGTGAGATTTGATGACCTTTTCGACACCTGAGACTGTCATGCTGTTGCAGTTGGCATGTTTCTTTGTCGTCGCAAAGGTAGTTCCTGCCAACTTGTTTCAGTGCAACACCTGATACTCTTTTGAGTTTAGCTGAAATGCAACTCACTGTGTACTTGAATAAATGTGTGGACAATCATTTCTGATGTAATTTGTATTCTGTTTTCTTCCTGCAACCGGACATTTTCTCTATCTGATATCGGTATATGCGATTTTTCGTGTTATGATTATGATTCAATGTGGCAACATCAATCTATGTTTATACAGGGAAATAATCTTTAGACGAACTACTCTAGCGTCATGAATTCATGACCCGAGTTGCGGTCGGGTTATTTGCCGGTAAGGGGCTACACTATAAAGATTTACTCGTATTTAGGAAGTCTTTATACAATATCAACAAAATTATTCTTTTTTTTTTTTGAGGGGAACAAAATTATTGACTTGATCTAGTAACAAAGACATTGATAATTAAAGTTCTGTGCCAGTGAACTGAAATGTCCGGCAGTTCTCTTTTTTTTTTTTTAGATGCCACAAAATGTTGGTCAATCATTCGGGTAACTCTATGGCCAGACCAACTCTCCCCTGCCGTTACACATTTTACACTACCAACGTGTGAGTTACGCTGTTACGCCTCACCGACTTTTTGAATCTAGTTTAAGACATCGATGTTCTTGCAACGCAACAAGCGACATGGTAGAGCTTCTTCCAAGTGGTAAAAAGCGTAATTCCGTTGATTTTAGCGTGGCGTATCATCAACCACAAAAAAAAAAAAAAAAAAAAAAAAAAAAAAAAACGTGAATCAGATGATTTTAGTGTGGCATATCATTAACAAAAAAAAAAAAGTGGAAATCGGAAGCTTTGCTTGAATCTAGTTTAAGACACCGATCTTCTTGCAACGCAACAAGCGACATGGTAGAGCTTCTTCCAAGTCATAAAAAGCGTGATGCAGTTGATTTTAGCGTGGCGTATCATTAACACACAAAAAAAAAACGTGAATTGGTTGATTTTAGCGTGGCGTATAATAATAATAATAATAATAAAAAAAAAAGTGGAAATCGAAAGCTTTTCTCTACAAATATCAGAGCCAGGTTTCGATCCTGGGACCTGTGGGTTATGGGCCCACCACGCTTCCGCTGCGCCACTCTGATTTTGTTGATTATAGAGTACTCCTTTCTATACTTGTAACGTACGCAACCCTCTTATTGAACAGCTTTATTTTTATTCCATTCTCACTCATTAACCTCCCTAACTTCTGTCCACCGCCACCGCCACCGCCACCGCCACCGCGCACTACCGTATCTGTCACCACCGCCAGTCACCGCCGCTTCCCTTCCGTAATTCTCTCACCTCTTCACCTTGAGATTTGTTTCAATTTTCGAAAGTTTATATATCTACATTCGTCCAAATTTTCAATTTATTTGGGATTATTATATACGAATTTTGATAGTTGTTGAACTTGTTAATTCTTAACAATTTATTTAGATTCAAATGTCGGTCCACATTCTATGTATGATTCACCTTTTTATATATGATATGATTCTTATTGACCTGTTTAATTCAGATAGTGCAAGTTTTTGTCATGATTGTTAGTTACTCCGTATAATTTTGTTATACTGTCATTGGTGGCGAAGTCGATATATTATGATGATGTTTGCTAAGACATGATTAGTAATGCATTGTGCATCACCGGTGCACATATAGAAAAAACGGGACGTTTTGATCACAAAATGGTAGCTTGGTCGAGCTAAATTGTCACAATTTTTGCTCGAGTTGATTTGAGTTAGCTATTGGTCCAGTGTTCAACTAACAAAGCTAAATAGTGATTAAAAAAACATTGTTAGCACGACAGAGTTTGAGATTATTAATTGGATTAGTTGGTGCAGATCTCCAATTTATGATCGTTTCCTTGTGTGTTTTGTTGACTTGCATTGTTCTGTTTCGAGGTGGCTTTTGTTTGACTACATGATTTTGTTACTTGTTAGGTGTTTTTTGTTGTTTCGAAGTGTCAGATAGTAGTCATGTATACCGATTTGCCTCAGCAGCAGCAACAACCCTATGTCAACCACTTAGGAGCACAGTCTGGGGGCCAACAGCCACCCTCCGCTAACCAATCTAATCCATTTGGAAATCCATTCATTGGCCCTGGTTCGGGATTGATCAGCAGTGGCTTGACTGCCTATGGGGAGAGAATTCTTGGATCGAGCTCCCAGTATGTGCAAAGCAATGTGAGTAATACTTTGGAATTTTGTTTTGTACTTGAATTTTTTTTTTTTTTCGCATCTGTATTTGAGATACTGTTATGCCCAAATGCGCTGGAGTTTTTCTGCTGCGCTTAAGTTGTTGGTTTTGGTTCATATACTTGGCACAGAATTCTATTGTGCTTCAGGATTTGCTTAGGCATCATTGTTGCGTAACATTCCTACTTTCAAATGTAATTGATGGCTCATCTTCGAATTATCTCTTTACCTTTGTATGATAAAAGCTAACCTTACCGTTATTTTAGTACTTACTAAACTGCATGGTTGCAAAACTCTTGAGTTTGGTTTTTTGCAATTGTTAATCGGTATAAATACATTGAATATGAAATGAAGGAAATGTGTTCCTGCAGCAAAGAAATCAATCTCGAAGGCTTCTGACCAAATAGGAACCTATGTTTATATCCCTGGAGTCCTGGATGAGGGCACTCTCACTCTTCAAAAATCAAATCATTTGTTGTCGCTTGTTTACTGATTTTGGATTAGTTTATAGTTTATACTTTCCCATACGTATCTCTCCCCACGCCGGATCCAACATTGCCATTGAATGTTGGTTAGAGTTTGAGGTTGGTTTTACAGGTTCATGAGGGTTCATTGTACAATTGTTAGTTGGTCTATCCTTTGATTTTAAACATATAGAGTCTGAGTATCACTCAATCAGTACATAACTTTCGCCCTTTTCACTATCTTAATCTTCCTTAATCTCAAATTCTCAATTGACCTTTTTTTTTGTGGGTACATAGGAGCAGCTAACCTTAATCCTCAGCTAATGGTTGTTGTTGACTTGTTAAATCCTGGTGTATCATCTAGGTTGGCCGAAATGCCATCCATAGTCGCGGTGTGGAGTTAATGTGTGCCCTTTATTGAACCAATGTTATTGCCATATAGATTGGAGATTTCTCTCAAAATGGCTAACTTGCTAAGCTTTGTTAGGACAAAGGTGCTGTGTACAGAACATTTGTAGTTTAGGTCAATCGAACGTTAAAAGAAGAAAGGTCCATTAGTTGATATTCTCCTAGATCCTCAGGATTTTAGTAGCTTAGCGTCTCTGAACACAATTAAAGTTAATTAAAACCGAGATACTTTACTAACGTCCATTGAAGTTAGCAATTAATGAATTTTTTTTCATCAAAAATTATAGAAAAGATGATCGTGTCATGGGTTTAGTAAGCTCTCCGATTTAAGTTTGTATTGTAATTGGAAAACAGTTCATTAATTCTCTCCACTGTTTTCAAACATGATAGATAAGTAGGTATTTTGCTGATCCACAATACTACTTTCAAGTGAATGATGATTATGTGAAGAACAAATTGAAGGTGGTTCTGTTTCCCTTTTTACATCGGGTAAGGTCATCCTGCGATATTTCTCATTTATCTTTGAATTTCTTCAATTCTACATGTTCCAGCATTATTTATTTATTCTTTTTAGCGTCCTTTCTCTCTATAGGGGCACTGGACAAAAATAACTGAACCGATGGCAGGACAACTATCTTACAAGCCTCCAATTTATGACATCAATGCACCAGATCTGTATATTCCTCTTATGGCATTTCTCTCATATGTTGTGCTAGCTGCCCTTGCCTTGGGACTGAATGGAAAGTAAGTATGTTTCTTCAATGAACTTGTTTCTGTCTGAAACTTACATTTTGCCACTGTCTTATGATCACTCTGGAAATTTTTCTAGTCATTGTAGGATAAGAATGAGTTGAACTTGTATGTTATGCTTCTTCCACGCTCAGTTCGCAGTACAAAACATGTTATGCTTCTTGCCAAGTCACGGATTTAGGAACATCACTAAAATTAAACCTGGTTTGATATGCTTATGGCCCTTATTGCGTAGTAGTTCATTTTTAGTTTACTCTAGTGTCTGAGACTGCATTGTTCTCATCGGGATATGATTTTGTCTGGCACATTGAGTCAAACTGAGCCCTGCTACGTTGCACGTTTCTCGGTGAATCCATGAGTGCTGTGATGTAAGGTGACTCAATATGTTATGGACTTATAGTTAGTTCTACCATATTGATGTTAACTTAGTGTGTACTAATTAATCTTCATTTTTGTTAGTTTCAGTTTCTTGTTCCGCAAACCCTGTTAGAGGTGGCATGCTGATGATTGCAAACTTTTGAGAATATATTACTCTTTGTTTCTCAGATATCTCTGTTTTTTTCACCGAAGCTGGTTTCCTGCATCCTATTATGTGAAGTGTTTCTATCATAAACTAGTGTTTTAAGCTCCTGTGCTTGTTCTTAGAACAATCCTACAACTGTTTTCCCAACTTCTACAGGTTTAATCCAGAGGCCGTAAACTGGCTGTTAATGAAGGGAGTGATAGGCTGGTTACTTCAAGTCGTGCTGTTAAACCTACCATTATTGCCTCTCAGTAGCAGGGGAATACCGTTGTTGGATGTTGTGGCGTATGCAGGGTACGCGTTTACAGGCATCTCTTTGGCAGTCCTTGGGAGGCTATTCTGGAAGCATTCAAACTATGTCTTGTTACCTTTGACTTGCGTATGTATGGCAATCTTTTTGGTGAAGACAATGAAGCGGGTTTTGTTTGCAGAGGTGAGGAGTTATGATTCAGGCAAGCATCATGTGCCCTTGCTCTTGACCGGACTGGCTCAGTTCCCACTCTTTCTCTGGCTCGCAAACATTAGCCTCAATTGGATTTGCTAGTCCAAGTTAGTGTTTCCTATTGATGAATAGGTGTTATTAAGTGATAGTAATTTATCTTAGGATAAATTTTGCCTTCGAATTAACTTGTCGCTGTGTCGACCAAAAGATGTTGTAACTTGCAGCTGTTACATAGCTCCGACAGACATTTTCAGATGAGATTACTGCCTCACTGGCACTGGTTCATTTCCTTCTGTTTCCTCTTCTTTGAAAATATAAACCGCATTGAAAACCACCAGATATTCAACATGAGCCTTTTTAGACGCTAGAGTAATATTGTTAATTCTATCACTGGTAGATAGAGAGAAATCATACCTTATATTGATATGAATGAGTTTCTCAACAGCCTATTTGGTACGAAAGAATTGAGTATACATGTTAGAAAGCAAATGTGAAGTCGACTTCACTTGAAATGGTTATAAAATTAAGCGAGATTTGGAGGCATATCAAAGGAAAATAGTGATGACATGTTTTCCGGGCTGTGATTCATGTCCATGCCACTGACAGCACCCTAAAAACACAGATCACCGGCAAAACTTGCACTCTTTATTGGCCATCAATGTCTGATTATATCTCGGATCATTTCCATTCCCACTCTCCCACAACCAATTTGCGAATCTAGCCGCACTGTACTGCACCCACGCAGCGACATTGCATGCCATCTCTGACCATCATCTCTTCACCCCAAAATCGGAAGCAAGCATAGAAGTGGTGCAGGAAATGCTTTGTACAAAGATATTGAGGTAACAATTCTACTTTTCTAGCAACCACCACCCACACCTCTTTCCTGCACACAATGGCAACATAAGCAATAAACCAACCCTGCTCGGTGCTACAAACATTCCATGTCCATGATACATATGATAATTCTCGCCACCAAACCAGAGCAAGTGAATGTGAATCACAAGAGGAAATGGCCAATTACATTTCAATTTGACAGGATGACCGATTTTGACAAAAAAAAAAAAAAAAAAAAAAAAAAAAAATCATATCAGAGTAACATTGATCGGAGTAAAAAAAAAAAAAAACCAAAAAACTTGTATAGCAGTAATTCAAGTCACAAAATCCAAAGTTCCCTCAAAACTTCTAACAAGCTGGCTACTTTCCCAGAGAGAATCAATCTCAAAAACAGAGAGCCTATTTTTAAAGCAAGATTAGACATACAGTAGTACATGCTGACAGAAATGTGAGCTCATGCTCGCTGATAATGGTGTAGCTTGTAGAGGTGTACTTTACCACCTGCATTTCCGAATGCCATGAAGCCACCAGCGGGACTGAAATCCATACACCGTGGATTATGTAGTGAGCTGTTTGCAGGGGGCCAATTGGAAAAGACTGTGAAGGAAGGGACATGAACGAGCTTCAGGCTGCTCTTATCATTTCTTGAACAGATGGCTAATATTTGTGCATCATGGTTGAATTTCATGGCGTTTATTTGAGTACACAAATTGTCGATTCTTTTGAGTGGTTTTCTCTTACCCCCCAAGAATTCGTCCTTGTTGTAAACATTAACAATTCCACTTTGAGAACCAGCCGCAAACAGATTCCCTACTGGTGCAGTACATAAAGCAGTACCAACAATGGAACCTTCATCCACACCCTTGTGTAAACAAGTTCGTGTTCTCAAATCCCAATGGTAGATCTGCCCATCACCACCAGAACTCAGTAACTGCTGCCCATCTTCAGTGAAAGCAAGCGAACGAACTGTTCCATTCATTTTAAGAGTGCCAATTAGTTCCTTTGTTTTGGTGGATACCAACAGGATATAACCTTCATTTCCAACAAAAGCTATGGTACGAGAATCTGGAGAAACCGCAAAAACCTCCAAGCTCTTTTCTTCTCTACCAGTCAAAGGTCCAATTTTATCCACACTCCCTTTACATATGTCAACAGTATAAAAGAACTTTCTTCTTCCAGATACAATAACTTGAGAGCCATCAGGTAAAAAGGATGCATTGAAGATGGGGCAATCTTCGAAAAAGATGGTATCCATCATTTTATTCCTCCTCCCATCTATCTGAAAAAATCTCAACTTTTTATCAAGCCCCGCAGAAAGAAGCAATTGATGATTTCTATGGAACTGGACAGAGTTTATACAGGCATTGGAAGGATCTTCAGAATTTGCATCTACTAATCTCGAGTACTCGAGGATTCCAGGCAAAAGCTTCACTCCTCTTTTCACCACAAGCTCTTCATTTGTCTGAAGAATATCATCAAAATTTTCAGCCCCTCGATATCCATTGGCTACCAAAGCCCCATTATCAACTTCAGACACTTCATCAGAGTCATACTCTTTCCTGAAATCACGTTGTGCCCACTTTGTACCTGGGTTCAGCTTCGCATGCTGAGCCCTCAACCTTGCTACATACGCAGAACCTGATATAACAGTCTCATCTTCTTCCTTCCGCAGCTTCCTCAACCTATTAACATTCGAGATGTCAACAGCAGCCTCCTCTTCCTCATCATCTACCCAAGCAGGCTTCCTTTCCTTGACCACATCCTCATCCCCAATACCAACTAAATACCTCGCCTCATCATCACCCTCATAAACAGAAAGACCACTATTACCAGAGCGGTCCATAATAAACAACGAGGAGTCATCACCACCGATTTCCCCCTCAAGCTCACCTCTTTCCTCCCTTCCAAACTCAACAGGCGAATGCAAAGAACCAAACAAGACGTTCCCTAAATGTTGCATTTCCAATTGTTCATCAATCCTCATTTGCGCAGCTTCCTCCTCACTCCTCCTTTTCTTCTTATGGCTTCTTACAACTTGAACCCCCACATCCCCATCCTCAACATCCTCACCGTGTTCCACCAATGACGGCTCATCCCCCTCATCTTCCGTCCTCTTAGACTTCTTAACTTTCGTCTTAACAGCCGCGTTTTGCGAAATCAAACTCATCTTTTAACAATCTCCCAACACTGCTAATCTATTAGCTGCAGTATCAACCACATACACACTTACAAAGAGAAAAAAAAAACACCCAGATAAGTTCAAATTCAAACGAAACACCGAACCTTTAACCATTAACTTAACAAATTATGGGAAACGTAACCTACCCAGTTTCAAATTAAGCTTAAAACTGATTAGTTAAACCAAATTAACAGCTAAAAATCATGAAATTATTGATTTTTACAAGTAATACAAAAAATGCAAATTCTCTATCAAATTTTTTAATTACATCCTCAAAAACCCATCAATCAGATTCAACATTAAACTTCAGTAACTTTTCTTCGAATTACCCAACTCAAACGGAGACTTCACAGAAATTTTTAACCTAAAATTTTACCACTTATAATGAACAAAATTTTGATAAAATTAGGGAAAAACAAGCATCTAATTACACGGAAAAAAAGGGGGTTTTGAATATTTACCTGTGAAATTGGTAAATTAATTTGGAGAGAAATCGCGCGATAAAATTTCCAGTCGAAAAGATGAACAAAAGAGTGGCGCTTTAGCGGCTGTTCAGTGTTGCCGGGGGTTTAGGGTTTATGACTACGTGTTTTACTACATACATTCACTTCATTGTGTTTTTGAAGTAGGAGGACAAATTTATTTTGCGGATTGGACTCGGGATCTAGTGGTTTCTTTTCGGAACGTTATTTCGAGGCTCACATCGAATACGGGGTCCATCGGTGTTGTTATGCTTAATTACTAATTTAGGAGAATTGTAATTCATTAAAAAAGAAATTTACAATAGGTTTACGTTTTCTTTTCTTTTGACAAGATACAATAGGTTACCTTTATCCGTCCATTTAACAAAACCGGTGTGGTAGAATACAAAAAAAAAAAACCTGAAAACACGTTATCTAGTGAAAGTATTTTTCAATACTGAATCAAATGGAGTTACATTTTTATAATTGCAATCTTTTCAGCAATTAACGATTTTTGCTGAACCGTGTGATTAAACCGAATTCACGGATTAACCTTCGATTTTTAGTATGATTAAAGTTCACAAATTCTCATTTCAAAAAATAAAAAAGCTTGCAAATTCGAGTATTAAGCTTGGCCTAATAGTTAAGACGTCAACCTGCCTAAGAATTGTCCCTGGGTTCAAATCCTCAAATCCTCACCCCCGCGGCCATTATAGGCCCCTAATCTATGGTCCCAAACTCCCAATAACTAATTTCAACGCAACCCACAATGGCTGATAAACGCAATATTCGAGCAATCGATCCCTCTGTAGCATTTTACAGAATTGTATCACTGATAACCTCCATGAACCAGATGTACCAGAAGAAAGGCTATTTCCATACCATAAAGAACACAAATATTAACGGCAAGGCCGGTTACCATCATGTAAAATAGACGTACAAATTTCGCCATTGTCGGCGAACAAAACCTAAATCGATTGACAAAAACACTAACTATAATGGCAACAGATATCTGTGCGAAACTTGAGAGCTCAACGCAATATAAGTCAGCTTCCGGCAACCCATCTTTATGAGTCTCTGACTAACATTAACAGCCTGTGAAGAACAAAAAGTTAACAGTTTAGCAAACTGATTACAAGTTTCTCAACTGAGAGATTATGACCAAAAAGACTAATATGCGACATCTCAAGAAAGATGCCAAAGTATTAACAATAGTGATAGAGGATCTTTGATGATGGACGCAGGGCAGACGTCATCCTGACACGAGAGAATTGAAAATGCAGAAGAATAGATAATGAGGCTTCTCCAAAACATACGTGTAGGAAACCAGATCATGAAGTTTTGCTACAAAAGATGTTCAAACTCTTGTCAAGTTGTCATATACCAAGCAACAGACTGATCAGGCTGGCAGAAACGCATAATAGACCACCAAGCAACTAGTGCGATGAGAAGCAGTCAGCAGACATAAGAGCAAGCAGTATCCCCAGCATTTTATCAGCCAGAAAAGGTAAAGCTGATGAAGATTTCAGTCAAGCATTTAAGCAAATGATAGAATGACCAAAGATGAAAACATAATTACCAGCTAAATGACTGTACAACTGTAGCAGATTAGTCGATTGTATATGCGACTCCTGAGTCAGGAAATTAGCAATGAACAAGAGTAGTACCAAGTTGAGAGGATGTGTGCTATGCATGCTTAACGGGGTTGTAAATCGAGTTACTC
Organism: Spergularia marina; assembly: GCA_963680865.1. Taxonomy (NCBI): domain Eukaryota; kingdom Viridiplantae; phylum Streptophyta; class Magnoliopsida; order Caryophyllales; family Caryophyllaceae; genus Spergularia; species Spergularia marina. Next base: position 24,568,526 of record OY804548.1, on the reverse strand, counting down.
GACAAAGTAGAGTACCCCACCTATATGAACAAAGGAAGTGGTGCCGCTTCTAGCAAAAGTTTTGGAACTTTGTAATTGTTCATGGAATTAAGGAAGAGCACAGGGCCATAGACGTGCTAAAGGTCAAGCCAAAATTCAATTAGTAATTATACCTAATCTTGTGTGTAAATTATCCGGTACTGATGTATTGAACTTTGGTTTAAGCAAAAAGCCACCAAATGTTTTATTAGTACTTTGACAAATTTATGCTAAGTGGAAGTTTAAGTTGAGAAACACTTTCATTTAAGCAAGATAGTCAAGTGATCTAATATCGTAGACTAAGTCGGGACTTGTTGGTGTAGTCTACGTTATTAAGGAAAAGAAGAGGATTAATTAGTTAATTTGGTGATAATATTTGGATAATAACAAACAATTATTTGTGCAGTTATCTTTTGGCAGTTACATTATCACCAAATCTTATCTATTATTCTCACTGTTGTGATATTGTCCCGAAACAAATATATGCAGAAAGTAAGACAAAGGGGGCAAGTACTCAAATTACCTAAACAAGCTCAATGTAGGCCATTGGGGCATTGTCCCCTCTCCTTGGCAGAGTCCTTATTATCCTTGTATATCCTCCATTTCTCTCTCCATATCTATCTGGCACCTCAGCAAACAACGCATGAACAATTTGCTTCTCATAGATAAATCCAAGTGCTTGTCTTCTTTTATGAAGTGAACCCTCTTTAGCCAAGGTAATCATTTTATCAACATATTTCCTGACAGCACTTGCCCTTGCTCTTGTTGTCTTGATGCGCCCATGCTTCAGAAGCTGAGTTGTTAGGCCTCGAAGAAGTGCCTTACGCTGATCTGGGGGCCTGTTAAGTTTTGGCACTTTCCTACCATGTCTCATGGCGAAGATTCGACCCCCATTGTCAATAATTTTGAAGAGACTGTCAAAGCCTTTCTCTGTGAGAGGAGACAAATGCTATAAGTGCCAACCCCATGTCAACAGAAAGCAGCACAACAGAGAAACGATTACATATCAGTGACAAGGTTGTCTCACTGGATTGAAGCTGACACCGACACCCATTTGACTTTTTATAAGGCAAAACATATTCACCACTTTACTAACACAAGGTGATTTTCGGGGGCCCTTAGTTGGCCGGGGGGGGGGGGGGGGGATAGTTAATTGAAGAAAAAGTTAAGCCTAGCACCACTAGCCAAAGACAAAAATTAACTTCTTACCTTTCAATCGCCTACCCTATTCTTCAAACTCTACGTCGATTATGTGGTTTTCTTTATAATATCCATGAATTCACCGCAACAACATTACAGTTTTCTTTCTCTAATTTCAAAGTATCATTTCATGTAGTCAGTCATTTAATAGCTAAGATCACACTGACGAGTTGTAGAGATAGCACGATAATATGTATATCAAAAAAGCTGCAATATTAGTCCTAATTATCAACGTAGACATCCATCATTACAAGTGACTCACCACGTGTATAAGCAATGTTGAAATTGTAATTGAGCAGAAGATCAGAGGCAACTAACCAAAAATTTAAAGCAAGGTTTTGTGACAGATCAATTATGAAGAACAAGTAGTCATTGAATCATAAGAGCTTGATGAACATTATCACCACTGGCAGCAGGTGGTGATGTCGTTGCAGCTAACCTTTTTTTTTTTTAGAAAGAACTAATCTAATTATAGGACTTTAATTCCATTCTACTAGAAGTCACAAAGGTAGAGAATATCCTCTGTGAGATTTAACATTGCAGATATCTCATTGACAGCTAACCTCAAAAAAAAAAAAAAAGACCCCTCTTTGACAGCTCTCAGTTTAAATACATACTTTAGCAAGGTGTGCAACACATATTTACACCAGATCTCACCTGGTCAATGTAGGATTAAGTAGATAAGTTCACATCTATCGAGACATCCAAGGAATTATACGACTTATATTCAGTCAGAATTCATGAATAAGGAAATTGATGAGAAGTTTGCCAGCAAGAACTGTCCTATAGAAATCTATTTTATAAAGTTTAGAAATGATACCCAATCCAGTGGGAAATGATGAAAGAACAGGGCAGAGAGCACTGAGGCCGCTATATTGTGGCAGAAGAGGCTTAGAACTGCGCAGTGATAGACCCAGTCTACGAGGCTTTGATGAAGTGTTACAAGAAGCTGAAATGGGCGACTGGTTCCATGCAGGACGGGAAGGAACTGAAGGCAAAGCTGACCTAAGAGTTGCCATGCTCCAAGTCGCTGATGAGGAACAAGCCATAACCAGCAGTCTTGAGACTCACACTAACAACCAAAAAAACCGAAACAAAATATGTTAGAAAGTATGTACATTGAACTTAATTATATGACACTAACTCAGAAGCATCTAAAATCACCCAAAGTTCTCGGCAACCTGTTCAGCAAATGCTGATTTTCCAGAGCAGGCAGATCCAACACAAAGGTACAAAATTTTCCACAATTACAATCCTAAATGTACATTGAACTTAATTATATGACACTATCCTATGAAGCATCTAAAATTACCCAAAGTTCTCGACAGCCTGTTCAGCAAATGCTGATTTTTCAGAGCAGGCAGATCTAACACAATAAGTGATAAAAATTCCGCAATAACATGGAGCTACCAATTACAATCCTAAATGTACAAGTCATTCCAAAAAATGATTGACAAACTAAAACATGAGTCCATACTCCATAACCACAGTGACTTTTTCAAATTAACCTTAACTACAATGCTGTTCAAGGTAATCTGCTCAAATTCAACTCAACTTCCGAGAAACCGAGGCTAATTCCCCAATAGCAATCCCCCCCTTTTCCCATGTCCTCAAAAAATGCCCAATTATTCTTCATGCTACTTAGCAGCCCCAAACCATTGTCTTTCCAAACAAGGGTCTCGCAAAAACACCCCTTTTTAGTAGAGTATAAGGGCACAATTACATATCGAATTACTTTAATCGTTTATAGCATACATACAGACATTAGGGATTCGAAAAGGGTACAGATTTATGCATACATACATACGGACAATACGACTGTATCGCTTGTCATAATTCCAACAAGATACAACCAAATGTGTGAAATATTGCAGAATGGGCAATTGGGAAATGCGATTCAGCATACCAACAACAAAGCTTATAGCAAAAGATTGAAACTTTACCACCAAAATTCTGTCAACAAAACCAGATTATAACCAGTTTCACACAGGCATTTCATCAAACACATATAAGCTCAATTACAACAAACATTTTAAAGCATTCTAAGCTAAAGATTTCGAAATGGGCATGCAAAATTCTAAACAAAAGCTAATTATTAACTGAAAATTCATCAAATGAACGAGTATTTGCTTCTAACATACACAATTATAACATTAATTTTGAAGATAAAATGGTGGAAATATACCCAGAATAAGTATGAAGGGGAAGTAGTAGCAGAAGCCCAGAGAGCGCAGAGTTTAGTGTTAGAGAAAGATGAGACACGAGTTGAGTTGGATAAGGAGGGAATAGAGAGGAGAGAGACGGATAGTGTGTGTTTTACACTTCTTTGATTGAGCAAAGTTAAAGGGCAAACTGGGAATTTACTGGGTTGAAATGATATGTGCTCAACTCCACCCAACATAAAGTGGGTTAGTCGATGTGGCATGCACTCATTGGCTCCTCATTATATTTCTCTTTCATAAAAAAAGAAAAAGATTGATCTAAACTGTGAAATTCGACCCGCGAACTCGAATATCAGATACAAGTACGGTGCAAGAGTAGGATCAATCGAACTCGATGTGGTCAATATTGATACCATCAATGTATCACTCTAACTCGAACCAACCCAAAAAAACCTGTGAGACCATTACTCGGCATCGACCACACCTGTGCAACAGGTACAGTTTTTTTTCTGATATATAAAAACATTTTTCTTTCAACTTTTGATCATTTAATACAATGTCTACGTGTTTTCGGAGAAGTCACGGTACTCGTACTGTCGTACACCTCGATGCTACAATAGTAAAATGAGATTTGCCCATGTACGCAACTAGACCTGTCAAACGGGTCGGGTCGGGTTAAATACGGGTCGGGTCAATACGGGTCGGGTCGAATACGGGTCGGGTCGAATACGGGTCAGGTCAAAATACGGGTCGGGTCGGGTTAGGGTCGGGTCGGGTTAGGTTCAGAATACGGGTCGAAAACATTGTTTTACGCAGGGTTTTTCCTTGAACTTTAGCGCTTTTACGTATGATTTTTAGCGCCTTACGTATGATTTTTAGCGCCTTTTACATACAACTTTTTAACGTCATTTTTGCTTCACCACCATTAATAGCCTCACTCAACAAGCTCGAATCTGATCCCTCCTCCGCACCACCAGCCTTGCCACCATATCAAACCACCACATGCAAATCTACTATCCATTCTAATTCCGCAGTATACCATTTTCCGATTATGTAACCGGCGTAAAAGGAACAAGGCAAAACGGAGGACCGAGATTTTCGATCGGAAGACATATCGGATTCCTCCTAATGATTGATGTTGTTGACCAGAGAAATCGATGTCGTAGTAGGCAGGGGATACCGCGGAGGAATAGTAGTCACGCCGGTTGCCGATCATTGTTGCATCTCGGCGACGATAGTGTGCAGGATGCGTTGATATTACTTATATAGGATGATGGGAATGGTAACTGGTAAGAAATTAAAAATAAAAATCTAAATCTGTTTTTGGAAACCATCAAAAGTGGTTTGAGAAAACGGGCAGATTAATCATGGAATTAAGCTGATTTTGTTTTTGGCAACGGAATCCACCGAACGCGTTTTGTTTATTTTTCTCAAAAAAAAAAAAAACGAAAAACATCAGCAATACCGAACAACACCTAAGGACCTGTTTGGTATCGTTTTCTGTTTTCAGTTTTCTGTTTTTTTGAAAACCAAAGTCCCGTTTTTGAAAACCAGAAAAAGTGGTTTTCAGTTTTCAGTTGTCAGTTTTCATTTTCTATATGACTATTATACAATCAAACAATTTGAAGTTAATTTTGTAACTTATTTAACTAAATTTTTTACGCAAAAAAACCAAAAACTGAAAACGCCAATGTTAGGTTAGTTTTTTTTTTTTTTTTTTTTTTTTTTTTTTAAACTTTGACTTTGACTTTGACTTTGACTTTGACCCGCCGGGTTGACCCTGACCCGACCCGTTTTGACCCGCAAATTTTCGGGTTGATCGGGTTCGGGTCAAATACGGGTCGCGGGTCAAAAAAACGGGTTTAATCGGGTTCAAATGCGGGTCGGGTCGGGTCGGGTTACCGGGTCGGGTCAGGTTCTGACAGGTCTATACGCAACCTTCTTATAGAAGAGCAACATGGCATTTGTAAGCATCACAAATCCAACACGAGCATTTGTCCATAAGAATTCATAAACCCGTGAAGAACCACCACCAAAGCAAAATCGTCCCAAGAAATAAGAAAAGTGGAAATGGTAACACCAACAAGATCGGAAGTAGTCTCTCTTCTCCGCAAACTCCTCCGCACTTCTCAAAAATTCACAGACTACAACCTTAGGAAGTATGCCAAGCGCCGAACTCTCGACAGTTTCCGCCACAACGACCGCCTATCCGACCCCGAATCTCTCTCCAAAGCTTACATCGACGGTGTTTCACAGCTCGAAATTGCTCAGCGTCAAGCTGTTGTTTACTCCCGTTACAACAACAAAGTCAAGAGCATCCTTGAGATGGCTGATCAACCACACTAAAATTCTTGTTTCCAACTATAGTATTACTATAGTATAAATTTGCATTCGAAAAGCATAGGAATAAGGTTGCGTAAATGCAACACCCCTTTCTCGCCATAAGTGGGATCCTTGTATCACTAGGGGATGTGATTATTGTTGTACTTGTATACTCTATATTTGATCATTACATTGTGGCGTGTAGCTTAAGCGTGGATGAATGAGTAGTTCTTTCATAACCGGAAATTCTTACACAAAACCGTCTCATAATTATAATTATAGTTCTTTCATAATCGGAGTTACATACACCAATATTTTTTTACAATACCTTTTTTTCCTTTTCCTGTAACATCCATGTTTCACAAAAGAATACAAGCTTGAATGCAAATCCAAAAGAAAAAAGGGGTCATTGTTTTCGTAGGGGATGTTAGCGATTCAGAGTCATCATTTCCCGAGCAACCGGCGTCCACGTTGGTTAGCGTATCTAACTCTTTCGTTCAAGGTATGCACATCATCATCAAGGTTGCCCAATGCTTTGTTATGCCTGAAATGGTGTTGCAGGAAATTTATTTTAACAAAACAGAATGTAACGCAGAAAGATATCAAAGACGTTGCAGTCCAGAGGCCGAGAAAGTTTAAAGGAGGGCGGCATGGATAAAGCAACACTGACCTTTCAATCTCGGATCCCATGTCAACAGCCATACCCTTGAGCTCTCCCAAAAGGTCACTTAAGTCTGACAGTGCATCGTCTTGTTTCACCTTCTCCACCTGTTTAAGATTAGCACCGGACTGAGCACAAACTAGTCTGGATAAAGTTTGAACCTTTTAACAGAAAGAGAAGGACAAAGGAATAGCTCAGCCCGACCGTTTAATCTAGTGAATCGATCACAAATAACTAACCTCCACTTTTTGCAATGAATTTGAGGGTTCTTGGGGTGGCGTCCGGGCCCTTGAACGCTCATTTGATGAAGGCTTCAAACCCAGCTTCTCCCGCTGCTCCAAGTGATTGCCCTTACTCCAAACAGGATCGCCTGATCGAAATGAGGTCTGTTAGTCATGGACCTAACTCTGGCACTGAATTCAAATTAAGTATTAATCAAAGCATCAAACCTGCTACTGGAGCAGGGCCTTTAACAGTAGCAGTCTTCTTCGGCTTCCAAGTCCTTGAGAAGAGCCCTCCAAGACTTCCTAGAAGCTTTTCCCCCTGCAATGCATGATAAATAAATTGTTTAGAACTCTCGAAACATCAAAGAAAAAGAATGAGACTTCAGTGTCAGCTAGCTAAGACGAACAACAGTTCCCACTACATGACTATTAGTGTCGAGAAGGCTTTACAGCATTTTGAAGATAATCACCACAGCGGTGTCACATATACCGCTTTCACAACAACAAAATTGGTATAACCACAGCCAGTTCATGCCCTTAAAAAGAAGAAGAAGAGAGCGAATTCATGATTTTACAGAGTAAAAACACCCAGCTATACAAGAGAACAGAAAAAAAATCGCACAAGCCTACAACAAAGACCCAATCATACATTTCTGCAATCTGAGTACAATACAGCACATTTCTTAAATGCAAAGCGGTTTAATAAGTCTTTTGTTCCTTTCTTCCGATCTCTACCGACATTACTTACAAGTTACAAAAGTCCTTCATGATTTTATAAAAATACGAACGCAATCTTATAAGCCTAGTTTGTGAAGAAACATAAATATCATCATCTATCACAGTTTTGGTCTTACATGTCCAAGAAACATGGACTTCAAAGCTGAGCTTCTCAAAGCACTATGTTTACGAACTCATAACCAAAATACAATTACATCAACTAGAGAAATATTAGTTGAGTTCAACATTTAAACATCATCAACTCCACATGAAAAATTTCACTACATCAGTGATGAGCTTCTAAGCTTTTAGGAGATCAGTGCAATGAGACCAGATCGTGCCCTATCAACTTCTGCAGAGATGATCACTTGATCAGCTCTTTTTTCTTTTTTCTTTTTTTGAGGTCAATACAGATGATCGGCTCTAATACTGCACTAAGCATGAAAATTAGATAAACTACATCTACGAACTCTGCACTAGCTAAGAGGCATTTTACTGTTGGTGGCTTGGTGCCTAATATCAAAGCCTGTTAACAGTTGCAAATATGAAGAGAAGGAAGCATACCCGGCTTAAATCGTAGTCTATATTTACAGCCTCCTCGTGGGTTTTAGTAATCTGTTCACCTTGCTGATGGAGAAGGACCAATGTATTGGTAGCGTCATCTCTTATTCCTTCAGCAATCTTCAAACAGCTGTTAACAGTTTGAGTGGTCTCCTCCGCTCTGTACACAGCGTAATTCTCAAGTTCCTCCACGCTCTGATTGTCTACGCCTCCTGAGTCACGGAAATCATTCTTGTACTTGTTCCTTTGTGCATAAGAGTACGAAAACTTAGAGGTTGATGATGTATTAGCTCTCTCTCTATCATCAACGTCATCATCAAAAGGATTCGTCATGGCAGAATTTGAGAGATGTGGTGATGGCTCTGAAGAGGGTTTCCTTGAGGATCTAACAGTCGGTTTTTTGTCAGACTCGTCATCAAAGGGGTTAGAGCCTGCCTTGCTGGGAAATTTAGAGGGAGCAGAGCTAGGCTTCGAAAACCTATTCAAAGGGGAGCTCTTCAACCCATTCATGGCTAGCAGAAATTTACCGCAGTAAGTGAATGGAGGTTTAGAATCACGCTGCAAAATGACTATGCAAAAATCCCTTTATCGCCCTGATAAAAAAGAAACCAGCAGGAACATGAATGAAGATTGCAAACTTATATGCCAGAATGCTATTGAATAGCTATAAAGAAAGTCAGAAGCCAGACATACATATAAATTACATTCCCCTAGGACCAAAACAATTGACAAATTACGAACTACTAGGCACTCACGTAATGATAACAAAAACAGTATTCTTGAAATGAAGAAAGATATATTTAGTAGAAATAATTCAACTTCATCGGCAGAAGATCCTTTAGTAGATATATTTAGTGGAACGAGAATATATCATAATTCAATTCAAAATTATCCCTGGATTCTAAATTTCCACTCACCAAAGCCTACAAGCACCAGAGTACAAAGTATATAGTGCCGAAAAACATAAGTTTTAGCACCGGCATATGTCTCATTTGGTTCTAGTTATAACACCAATGTACTTAGTCGAGTTGAGATACATGCATAGTACCAATCTGAGATCAAACTTCTGATACACAACACAGCATCATAATTTCATTGTTAGGCATGCGATTTGACCATTGGCTTCCTAGAACTGCTATAAAACCCTCCAAAAGATGAACTAATTTCGCAATGACCCACCAAATCAAATGAGTCTAACACAAAACCAAAACATTTCTTACCACTAATTCTTAAGCATAATGCCCAAAAACTCGAAAAGAAGACAAAAGGAGAACATGATTAATAAGAGTTTGAATCTACATGAGCATCATCATACATTCATACTATAATAGTTCAACATAATGCCCAAAAAATCAATATATTCCCTCCTTCTCAATGAAGTGTGTCCCGTTTTCAAAACCCTACTTGCAAATTTCGGGAAAGGTAAACAATTCACTGAGATGAACGGAGTAAGAAAAGTATACGATGATTAATAACATTTTGAATCTATATGTGTGGATCATCACACTATATACAACATGGGAATTCACGAACTTTGCTCGAATCCTACCACTACGATCATTACAATTTACTTATATCGCAACAGATTAACAGCAAGAAACAAGAAATTGGGCATGACCCACAAACTAAATTGACTTAATTTCTAAACTTATCATAAAAATTTGAACAAATTAACACAAATTAATAAACTGAAAGAACAATTCGAAAACGACCCACTAGATAATACGAGTTAAATTGCAAACTTATCAAACAAGCATTAAACTTGAAGAATCATAGATAAATTACAAGTGAAAGAAATTTGTGGGTTTTACCTGAAAAAATGAGATAGAAACTTCAAGGTTAAGAAATATATTAGTAAGTGAAACCCCAAGATTTGATCTTTTTAAGGAGAGAGAGAAAGATAGAAGATTTGGTGGGTAAAAGAAACACGGAGGAGGGCGGAAGGGGCTAAGAAGTTGGAAAGCGTCAAGAAGAAGACAGCATGAAAAATGGCCGTTTGAAGTTGTTCAGAGTACACGCCTTCTTCTTTCTTGACTTCTCTCAAACCTCTCTCCTCTCTCCTCTTTCTTTCCTTTGAAAGAAAAAAAAAATTTAATTGGATTTTGGATTTGATTGATTTAATGGGTTGATTTTGGATTAGTTTAACCTTATTTTTTGGGTTGATTTTTTCGTTGAATTGTTGAAATGTTCAAACATTTGAAGGTGGACTTAGTGGACCTAAAACCCAATTGCAAAGTTAAGGAGTATTCAATTGGAATGTGATGGAAATAATGAAAATTAGAGCCACTTAGGTATGATCTAAAGCATCGTAAGATGTAGTTTTCACGATCATAGTTATAAAGTTAATTGTTAGAGACATTGGTTATACATTGGATGGAAAATGGGTTATTTTGGATGGACCGGGTCATATTTCAGACTTCCTTGAATCGGGTTAAATACAGGTCGTTACTGATTCTGATCAATTTAGTTCATTTTAATCAATCATGTATCATCCCGAGACATTACCGGTAGAGCTGGCAATTTGGGCCACCGCCCGCGGGTGGCCCGGTCATCGGCCTGACCCGGTCGACTTCTGGGCCGGCCTAGCACGAAGCACGAGGGGCGTGACTCGGGCCACAGCTTTCTATTGGTGGAAATTGTCGGCCCGGCCCAACACGAGGCACGATGGCCCGGCTCGGCCAAGCCCGATTTACCATGCTTTTATGGGAAATTTTCCAATATACCCCTGAGGTTCCCGAAATTTTTAAGTATACCCTTCAAGTTACCGAGCTCTTCAGCGTGCCCCTTAAATTTGCAAAATGATGTTTTTTAAACAAACGTAATTTTTTTTGAGGGTCTAAACAAACGTAATTACAACAACAATAACAATAACAACAACAAAAAAAAAAAAAAAAAAAAAAAACAAGTTTCCTACCATTTTCTCTCTCCTCTCCCCTCCACCTTCCCACACCTTGTGCAGCCACCTCACCACCACCGCAACCACCACATCAACCACAACTAGACGGGTCACCTCCGCCACCATCTGGAGCGCACTGCTCCGGCAACTCCAAGGCCAAGGCTTCCGTCACCCACGCCCGATACCCCTGTCCTCTCCACCTCTATTTCTCCTCATTTCCACATTCTCTCTCCTCCCTTCCACCCCTAGCAACCGCCTACCCCCACCCTAGCGCCACCAACAACCGATCAAAGCCCACCCATTAACGTCGTCGAAGCCACCATTATGTGGGCCATGGAGATAAGGGATTGTGAAGAGATTGAAAGAGGAGAGAGAATGAGAGAAAGAGGAAACGGAGGACAAGCGAGGCGGTGGCGCGGGGTGAGGGTTGCCATCTTGGAGTCACCGAATCAGCACGCACCATATGGTGGTGGAGTTTTCCCGAATGATGGTGGTTGGGGTGGTGGCTGCAGTGGTGGTGAGGTGGTTGCATCGTGGGGGAAGGGGGATAGGAGAGGAAAGAGAAAATGAAAAGAAATTAGGGTTGGCATTTTGGTTTTTTTTTTTTTTTTAAGAGTGATTTTACAATGGCTACCAAATATGGGTAGCCATTGTAAATTTGACCCTATTTTAATTATTTTATTAAATCTAAATTATTAAAAAAATACTAATTAATTCAATCAAGCCCTAACCTCCCTATTTTTCTCTTTCCTCCCCTTCCCTTCCCCCAATCCTACCACCACGGCACCACCCTAGCACAACCTCCGCTTCACACCCAACACTATCATTGCACTTGAGAGAACAAAACCGGTCGGAAAACGACGTAGATCTCGTCAAGGCCATTTCCGGTAACCGTTGTCACGCCCTTAGTTATCTACGTACGATCCTCTCTCCTCCCAACACTCCTCTTTCCGCCCTCTAGCCCTCTAATTCCCTGCTCCGATCCCACACCCCACGAAAACCCGTTCCCACCCCTCCACGACCCCCCTATTGGCCTCCTAAGTCGCCGCCCAAGGAGATGGAGAAGAGTAAGAGAAAACGGAGGTGGAGCAAACGGCGTCGGTGACGCAAAAGGTGAGGCGCGTGATTGCACGCGACTGTACGTCTCAATGGCCAGGCAACGGTTTGGTGGTGGTCGGATTAGGCCGCGGTGGTTGCTGGGGTGGGGGAGGGGGAGGTGGGAGAAAATGGTTATAATAATATTAATTATTTTATTGTATTTATTAGTTTTAATAATTATATCATGGTCAAACTAATCAAAGGTTGAGATTTATTTGGGGAAATCAAAGGGCTATTATTGTTCTCTTTACAATGGCTACCGATGTTTGGTAGCTATTGTAGAATTGATATTTTTTTAATCATGTTTATTTTATCTAAAATAAGTCAAATGACTGATTAACTAACTGTGTTATAGTCCGTCAGTAAAAAAACTGGAAAAAACTCGATTTTGCAAACCTCATGCCTCAGGGGCACGCTGGAGAGCTCGGTAACCTGAGGGGTATACCTGAAAATTTCGGGAACCTCAGAGGTATATTGGAATATTTCCCTACTTTTATCTCAATTTTTTAAAAAAAATAAAAAGAAATTATACTATATTTCTAAAGACCCGAACAGAAACCCACACACTAGGCACGAGGCCGACCCGGCCCGAGCACAACGTGCCGATGGGCCTTGTGCCGTGCTTGGGTCAATATTCGAATTTTCGGCATGGCATGAAGCCCATGCATATGCCGGGCCTCTGGGGTGGTTGAGCACGACAGGCCAGCACGAGGCACGACACGGCCCGTCCCGCTACCAGCTCTAATTACCGGTGCGATGGGTCATTCAAATCGGTTTGACTCTGAGTCATCCAAAATAAGCCAATTTGGATTATGGTTTGCATTTTGCACATAGGGTTATTTTTAGGATTCGAGTTTAGCTTCTCCCAAATCTTCTCTTTGGGAAGCCCTAAAAAGATAGAGAAATAGTCTTCATTTTGAGAGGCTTTTTCTCTCTTTTCTTTCACGATTTTTTTTTTTTTTTTCTAACACAAAAGAGAAAGATTTTATCATATTGTTATCCAGTAAATTTAGGTAAGAACAAGATTCAGGTTTCATAGTTGCAGACATCGCATCCTTTCCACAATCATTCATTAATCTTGTCTTTTATGAAACCCTTACACTGACTTCACACTGCTTCACAGCACTTAGAATTACATTATTGCACAACTGTACCAACAAGAAGTCTCCGACTACGACATCCAGCAGAGTGTTGTGTTCAACCCCAGGCACAGGGTTAGGACTTCGGAGTCTCACTATTCGTAAAGTCTGAACCAACTGCTTATGGTCTGGGCTAGGACTTTGGTGTCATTTAAAGAAACAGCTTTCAGACCTTGTGCGACAGCGTCAATAGGTGTGTACATGCTGCCCACTTCCCATTTTGGTTCCTGCGGATTTAAAGAACCAATACATGTTACTACTACAGGAACAGTCAAGAACATTCAGATCTCACTTGCGAGCCAAAAGAGAGTAGTATGAAAGCTGAGGTTTCGAGATAAATACAAATGTTATGATACAGGAATCTGAATTCTTAAAGAATTACCTGTATGCATGGTGTCAGATGGTTCCCACTTAGTTGAAGCTTTTGAAGTGTCCCTCCAATCGAGTTGACTCGGGGCTTCATGGTCTCTTCTAGGAGATCTGTCTCATCGATTGCATCAAAATTGAATTTCACCTGAGAAAGACAGCTTTTTTCCAGAAATGAGTAACAAATTTAAATGTGTTCCTCAAAGCAAATGATTACAGGAGCCTCACTATACCAGTAAAGTGTGTGGGACATTGTAAGAGAGTTTGCAACGTTCACGGTTTTCTGATGGAGTTGGCCTGAATTCGGATGTCCCTTGTCTTACCTGATAAAGTCATTTTTCAAGAAATGTCAAGATCCTGAGAACAGCTTTCACGACAATCAGAGGTTTAATGATGCACAAAAGTCGCAGGGTCCATCCTATGACAGGATAGATTATACTCCCATAAGATGGCCACTACATTTCTTTTTCTTTCTTATTTTTTAATTTCTGTAAAAATCCCAGAAAGTTAAAAACAGAAATGAATGCCATGTCACTGTAATGAATGCTGGTATCTTACCTCATTTAGCACAGAGGGTAATTGATCGACAAATTGGGTCACTGAAGTTACTAACTCTGGATCACTTTGTGACATTACTGCTCCAGCTCCGTCTACCAGTGCCTTCCATGCATCTCCTAAATTAGCAGGATTTACAAAAGCAGCGTTAAGTCGTCAGTACAACCACCTTCTCAGACAAATTTGACAAGAATCGCAAATCAGGAAGAGTTCAGAAGATTCCAGGCATACTAGCAGTGAAAGACCGAGCAACTGGAGAGAAGTTTGATACAGGAATGGACAATCTGAATCAGGTGTGAGTACCAAAGAGAATAATCAATTTGCAGAAAGTACATCAACAGCAGGATTTTTGCTAGTTACAAACCTACTATGACAATAATATAAGGCACTATTCATTCAAGATTCACGAAGTTGGATTACTTGGCCATCACAAAATCACGCGGAATGGACTTCCATGACTTAAGGGAGACATAACATCAATAAGGTCTGAAGCGAAGACATCAGCAAGTAGCACAAAAAAGAGAATTACAAACTATTCCTTGATCCTCATACAGCAGAATAAAGATTTATCTAAGTGAAGGTAGCAACCGTAACAATGCCTAACCATCAATTAACCTTATTCCGCAGAGAAACCCAGGTTGTTAATTGGCTTTCAGGTTAATTACCTATAAATAGTTATTTATAGGTAATTAAAATCCAGGAATAGATGCACCAAATGGGTTTCACTGGGCACGTGTCTGATTTGGCAACAGCAGTGTATTGGAAATGGGAGAGATCTTAGAATCCCAGTGGACCAAGACAAGTTGGTGATGCCGTGCGGCTTTCTTACGAGGACACCTTATTAGCCCTCTTCACTAAGTTCTGCGACCCTCTAGAACAGGAAGCGATGTTATGTCAGTATAATCATTGATGCTTCGTCAAATAAATTATTATAGATCTGTTGGATGTCATCACTAAAGACGCATTTTCAATCTAAAAGAAGCATCCTCAGAGTAACGAAGATTATGAGTGGAGGTAATGATCGGGGAGCAATATCAAACACCTATTCATTTCTAGGAACCCATTTCCAATCGGGCATTGTGATTTGACAAATAACAAAAGGGTGCAGACCTCAACCAAAAAAAAAGTGCAGGATTTGTACACGGATTTGTCATCTGAACTTGAGTTCCAGGCATCTAGCACTGCATCTATCCACATAATAGAATCTCACAACTCACATGGAAAGACTCATATGAGGAAAGAGGAGAAGATAGTTACTTTGCTGATGTTCAACAGCTAAAAACTCCCCAGATAATCTAATACCGTCATAATGACAAGTTGAAAAGACCAAAAGTTCTGACTAGCACACTTTATGCCAACAGAAGCTAGAAACCAAGCACCAGAAATACAGAAATGAACATATAGTAATGTCAAGACGAACATGGTAATGGACTAAAAAAGAACATGGCAATGAAATAAGATACTACCTGATAAGCTGTTAGCCATTGAAAATACTGGACTTGTCTCCACCATTGGCATAACCTGGCTTACTAAAGGACCCAACTGCAAAACAAATTCCCAAGATTATGACAAGTAGCGATATCTACTGAATGCTGATGCCCATGTATTCTAACCCAAATTTGCATCCCATGCTACAAGTTCATCACTTTAGAATGAAGATGAGTATGTGATTTCCCCTAAAGTTCTAAGAACATCATTTTTCTTCTCAAATTAAAGAATTGTTAACAACAGGAATGGCCTCTACACACACACGTGGCATGGATGCTGGCGACATAGTTACTGCTAATCATTGCAGTTCTTAATGCCCCAGATTAAGACACTGCCTCCACTAAAAGAACGCCCCTTCACTCACAGGTAATATTGGACACACAGGAAGCATACTCTCAGAGTCAGAGAAACTATACTATGTTACTATCCAATAAACTCAGTTTTTCTTTCTTTTTTTTCCTTTTTTTTGTTGTTGAAGTTGATAAACTCAGTTTCAATATAACACAAACAACATAGTATCTAGATTAACGAGAATTCTTCAAACCTATAATCTAACAGTTTACCAGAAGAAAAAAGATGAAAAGTAACTCTCTCATGAGGCATGTCAAGCAATACAAGCATAAGAGTCACCATATGAAGAAAAAGTCTAACCTGTTCAAAGTATGGCACTGCTTCTGTAGCTGGCCTGTTGTTGAATGAAACTATGGCATTAGCCTTCCACAAGAGATATATCCTTTGTCAAGTTTCGTCAACCGTTGAAGTTAAAGGTAGTATTTTACAACCTTAATTTTCCAACATACTAATGCAGCTTAGTGTTTAAAAATCGTGCTAAAAGAGGCTTTGTAATAAATCGTGCTAAAAATCGTAAATTAATGAAGGAAATCCAACCTTTGGTATTCTGTCAGAAAAGTAGCTTGCTATTAGAACTTGGAGAAGTGCCCCATTACTGCAGCCAGCCATAACAAGCCATCAATAAGACACATACAGAGATCTTACTCAGAGGTAATTAGAAATCAACAAGGCCAAAAACATAATCCATGTTCCAAATCTTTTTGTAATAAAAGAAGATCAATGTCCTCAAGCATTACATGGACAAAAGTCAACCACAAAGCATAATCATCTCACTCATTCATGGCAGTCAGAGTAGAGTAAGTTGAGACATGCTTGTTCAGGCTAAGGCATCTAACTCTCATGGCATAGGGTCTAAAAGTTTCTTTAATGTCAACAACAGCTACTTCACTAGGTAAGTTCAACCAATAGGATACAATCAATATGGCTCAATCGAAAAAGTTGAGTGCTTTCAAGTTACAAGGGTGTAATCACCATTACCACCCATTTAGCACAAAATAAAGGATTGAGAGGGGGGGGGGGGTTGGGTGTATTCCTCGTAACAATGTAGTGAGATCTTTACCGAGATCAAGGTAATCATCGTTCTTAACTTAAACCCATGTTATTATCATAATATCAATGGATGCAATCAATTACTTTCTTCCCCTTGTGAGTCATCTTTCTCCCTCTCAATTCTCACATTTCTGTACATTTTTATTGCATTACATTATTTCCAACCAAACATAACCCAAGGTTCTCAGGACATGTATATCAAAGGGCAAGGGCGAGCAGAATGTTGCACCAATGTAAATAACCTTGAACTTTCAAAGAAAGACTGTCACGTGAATCAGAACGAGAGGTTAAAGTATCTAGCATATATCGATGCAGTCTATCAGCTTCCAATAAATGATTCAGTAATGTAAGGAAAATCAATCACCGAGATTAATTTACCTGTGGCCAACAGAGAAAACAGGGAGGTCAACAAGGCTGGAAGCCTGGAGATCTGCTTCGGGCAATCCAGAAGTGAGAAGAATATCCAGGCACACATTAAACCTCTCATAGACCTGCCTAGTAGCATCTTCATGATTGAATGTCACATTGTAAGGAACTAGCACAACAAGATATCCTTCCTTTGCTAGAAACTCAACTAGATAGCTGAAAATGAGCAACAAAAACGACAAATTACCATAATGCGCTCTGCAAAGCCTACTCTTTGACCGAAAAGCTTAGTCGAGTAATATGGACCGATTTCAATCAAGGTTGCAACATTCAAGATCAGAAATGCACATAACCCTACCCCTATTTTTCCTAGTGTACACACATACATATCCAACCAGTCATATAGCGGAAAATAACTGCGTCCACGCCCACTCCCACACGATACACACACAGTGAAGGGCGGTACAAACCTCGGCAACCTACTTTACTGTTTAAGCAAAGATCTCATTTTTCAAAATAGAGAACTAAATCAACAATACAGTACAAAGTTCCCCTTAAGAAAAAGGATCATCTTTCTTTCAAATCATGTTATCACAATTCACAAACATCAGGATAAAGAACTTGTGAAGCACGCATGCTAGTTGCGTTTATGATACAAAAACCACAGATGTTAATTTCCAGCTCAAATAATTAAGAACATCAACCTGGGATGATGGGGATTGCACAAATTTCAATACCACAGCTACAACATTATCCAAGTGTCTCAAAGGCTCTCGTGTAAATCAGGGTAATGAGGGGTCAGGTGTCGGGTTTAAGCACCCACCCTTACAAATCTCAATACAACAAGTCGACAACAACGACATTACCCCAGTGACTCAAAAGGCACCATTTACCCCCACTTTAAAAAAACATAGAGAGACTGTTTCTGAATGACCCAAAATGCGAATTTCAATGTCCGAGATATATATATATATATATATATATATATATATATATATATATATATATATATATAGAGAGAGAGAGAGAGAGAGAGAGAGAGAGAGGAGATACCTATAGGTGACATGAGAAACCTTTCCAATAAAAGCACCACCAAGAAACTTGATAATGGCACGAGGTTTCTTAAATTTTGGTGGAGGAACAACCAAGCAAGAGTCCACCATAATTTTCCCATTTTTGTTACTAAAATTACTACTAGTATCAAATGAAGCAAATGATGATGAATATGAACTGCATATAAATTTGCTTCTACTACTACTTTTCCTGCTCAAACACCCACCATTAAAATCCAGCTTTTTTTTAGCAGTAAATTTGTGGGATTTTCTTTGAAATTTACATTTATCCCAACTGGGTATTATCAAAGATGATGACTTTGGTGTTTTTAAAGAAGATATAATTGAATTTGAGCAAGAAATTATTGCTGCCATTTTTTTTTGCTGGAGTTTTCTGATAATTTTATGGGAATTTTTCCAATTTTATGTGACAGATGAACTCACAATTATTACTGTTTGGCCACGATGAGCCGTTGTTCACCTCTAACACCACTCCGGTTTCATCATAACTGATTGTGACCGTTTTCGGTGAAATCAATGATTCAAACACGTACGAGGAGGATCAAGATTTACCTATCGGTTAAAATGTCAATCTTCTTAAGGAATGATTTCGAGTTTAAATCTTTATATTCTCATCCCCGTAACATTAGCGGCTCCTTTGTAGTTTGTATCGAAAAAATAAAAATAAAGAGACAATTCAAACTCGACCATGAAAAGGTGTGATATTGCCACACAAGAAAATGAGTCACAAGGATCAGTTTTTTTAACTTTTTTTTTTTGTTTTTTGCGTTTCGTTTGAAAAATATTGTGTATTTGCAAGCTCGAAAATTCTCTCTTCTCATAACTCTTTGCATTTGTCTATCCGGTTTTCTTTTCATTCTACCCAATCAGTACAAACAACCTTGTTTCAAAAAAAAAAAAAAAAAAACTTACAACAAATCTAACTTATGCAACAAAAAATTTACATTACATGCAATCATGCATACACCACATAACTTAGTTTATGCTTGACGAATACCACGACTGTTGGCAACAGATTTCCGTCGCTCCATCTGAAGTTCTGCCTCTAATGCAGATATTCTCTGTAATGATGCCTGCTCGATGCAAGCACGGCGTTTGCGCTCTTCTTCAAGCAATTCTGTTAATTGATATCTCAATTCTGCCATTTCTTGAGCTAGATCTTCAGCTTCTTCTTTTGCTCTTGATTTCTGCTCCTTCAGCTCGTCCTTGAGCTGCTTTACTAGTTGTTCATACTCGAGAAGTCGATGGGGCGTTGTATCTATGATGCCCTTACCATCTGCATCTGAAGTTGTGATGGCCAAAAGTTTTGAAAGAAGTGGCCCCAGGATAGCACCACATGAGGACGCTTCTGATGTTGTCGTGGCAAACCCTTTTCGCTTATTCACATCCTTAGAGAATATGCGCGATTTCACAGAACCACTGCCTTCAAGTCGTCCCCTGAAATGCTCTTCAACTCTCTGGCAAAACAATTTGGCTTCTTTTTCACACGCCTCTAGCCGATCCTTGTCTTGCTTGCTTTCATGTTCTAAATGTCTGATAATAGTATGTGCATCATCTAATTTGTGCTGAAGTTCCAGAAGCGACTCAATTGAGCTAGTCTTTTCTTGACTACATTCGTCCCCAAATTCCTTAGACTTGAAGCCTTTTTGCTCTGGGGTCATCATTTCCAGCCTCATGCTCTCTATTTCGCACTGGTACTCCAATGCAGCTGATGAAATCGATTCTTCTAAGTTCTCTATATGCAAGCACGACTGCTGTAATTCTGTTTCTTTGATCTCTAGATCCTGCCTTAAGAAGTCGCATTCTGATTTTGATGTCTTTAGTTCCTCTCTCAAGCTAACAATCTCCTCCTCCAGAAGGTCTATATCTGACAACTTTGCATTTAAGCTGTAGACTTGCTCTTCAAGACTGTCCGCATACGCAGTCCTTTCATTTATTTGGTCCTGTAAAAAGTCTGGCATCAACTCATTAACGCACTGCATGACTACTAGTGTTCTTCGCAAGAAAATTTACAGGACGATAGCATAAAGAGTTTTCAGTTGACATGCAGCAACCCGAAACCAATATTGAAAGAAACAAAACAAATATGCATCAAATCACAAGTCACACAGCTGGATTCAGCAGCTAGCAAATAAAAAAGTTTCTGTCCACAAAAGCTGCTGGAACAGCAGCTCAAAAGAGTAACCAAGAGGAAGTTTTGCTCATTAGAATCTGGAGCGGAGTCCTATTTTATGGGTATCCAAAGACAACATCGCATGCTAATATATAAAGGATATACAACATCTCATACAGGCAAACTTAAATTTCCGCAACAAAGCGCACATGAAATTTAGATTGAACGCCATAGTGCCAATACCCAAAACAGTTCACCAAATTCCTACTACCAGCCAAGCAGCTAAGAAGAAGTGTAAAGAACGAGAAGTGTTGAAAGTTGAAACTACAACACAAGTAACAGAAAACTGAATCTACCTGTGTTATTTAGGATGGGGATCTCTAATACACTTAGAAAAACGAGATGCATAATTTGTTGTATGATGCATACTAAGACTATCATTTAGTAACATTCACTCCGGTTTACCAAATGTGTTTCACAGCAGAAAGCAAAAATTGCAATAATATGACCTTAAGTTCCATAACAAATGTACTTGATGCCACATATAAAGAAAAATGATGAGAGCAAAACCACATATAAAGAAAATTGATGAGATCAAAACCACATATTGAGACACACGCCACATCAAAACCTTTAAACGTAGTTCTGCACTCATCTCCAAACCAAACACAACAATTAATGGATAATAAGACATCAAAGCAACTGATAGTGTGCAAGCTGCATCAGAAAAGTAAAAAGAATCACCTATTTCTTGATGGCAGTTATTCAACTCTCTTTGTAACTCCTGATTTTGCCTCTTATCGTCCAACCGTGCCTCATTCAATCTCCTAACATGCAGCTCTAGTCTCTGCATTATGTAAGAATATTGTAAGCACACATTAAAGAAAAGAAGAAAAAAAACGTCGCAATTCTAACATCTTCTGTGAGTAAACAATGATAATCTTGATCTTTGACCTTCTCATATGTATATCCTAATTTGTCTTCCCCTCATGGTTAAAGAGCATTTTTTTTTTTTTAAATCAAACATTAATTTCTACAAGTCAAATTGTCAACAAGGAGCATATCCTATCAGTTTACTTCTTTCTAGTTTCTAGTACAACACTGAGGGAAAATTATTGCAATCAATATGAGCTGCAAGAAGATTATGCTTGCAAGCTGATGAAAGCTCTTGGAGTTGCAGCAAAGAGAAGTCGGCCAAAAGAGTTACGGAGTATATAACAGTAGCAACAATAAGAAGAGCGTTTATAGCCATAATACAATGATAGTGTATACTGTATATAACAATGTAATTAATTTGTTGATTATGATTGTATCCCCAAATTCACATATTCCTATACACACATGCTAACCCTTTTCGCCTCTGTTTTATTTTATTTAAAAAAAAAAGGCATGCTAACATTCTTCAACAAGTGGTTTGAAGTTAATCCCTTAAGTTTGATTTCCACCTTTTCAAGTTTTATGTTATACAAGGAGGTCAGATATGGAGTCATCACAAATATAGCATAAAATTCTCTGTAAGCTAGTATAGCGGCAAAAATGGCAATGAAACGGAAACTGCAACATTACTTTGATCAAGTCAAAGCTTTGAGATTGCGTCTCTTTCAACAAATCCTTCTCCTTCCTTAACTGCAGGCAAAAAACACACCAGAAAAGTCTATCAGCCACAAAACATGCAACTTTCATTCATAAAGAGGCAACAATAATAGAGGAAAACAATTGATAATGCAATAAACATTGAGGATGGCATATGTCATCAGGGAGACAACTGTCGGACTCCGGATCACAGAGTGAGCAAACTAATGCAAATTTTTTTTACATCTTTTTTGAAGTGCAGTAGAACACCATGTTCTTTTTCGTCACTTAAGAATGATGCATAGGATTCCTTTCACTAACCCCAAGTCCCAATTAGAGCACAATACCTCAATTTCTATTTCAATTACATGCTCCTTCAAGATTAATTCCCAATCTGCAGGCAATCATTAGAAACCCAATGTAGAGGCATTTCTATCTCCCATCATGTTCAAACAGTATATTGTACCCTTTCTTTAATAAGGTGACAATGAATCAATGATGCAATTATTTAAGATGTGTAGCACCCTCCGTAGGCCTTTGGCTGTGAAGAAGAAGAAAAAAAAGAAAAAAACGAAATGGTTACATAAGTCTAGGGCTGGCAACTTCATTAGTGGGGTGCAACCAAGGTGTTACTAAAAATTAACACATACATTATGAATTTCTTGATTTGTCTATTCTATTGCCAGCTATTCAGCTAAAATCCCAAAAAACTACCACAAGGCTGTCCTGTGACACATTCGCATAGGTAGCCAGTGGAGTAGAGACAGTAGGATAGTCACGGTAAAAGATAGGTGGTGAATACGCCATACTAACGGTAGTAGAGGATGTCCGAGTGGCCTCACACTCCAAATGTAAAACTAAACAATAAACTGATAATGATAATCTGATGGCATAAATAATTCTCCTAGTGACTCTCTATTTATAACCTCCTAGATAGATTCTTCCCTAAGCATAACTCATAACCAAATGACAACATTGCCCAAACCCTTAGCTTTCTTGAAAGTTTGCTAGCTAAGGGAGTTTCTATTACAAGTCCATCCCAGTAAGCAGTTATATGAGCATTAGTCTAAGTTACTGCACAACCTCTGGGGGGAATGGGACTGCACTTTATACGACATTTTACTAAAGGCAGTCGTTTACAAAGGGTGGATGGGAGGAAAATGCTTTCAGGGGTATTGTCAGGAGTCAAGATATTATCGGGTGAGAATTGATAAGTGATAAGATCTGGTCATGAGTCATGTACAATGGCCAGACATCCCTTGTACCTATTTAAAACTTTGCTACTCCCCAGGAATACTACCACAATAATGTCTCTCTCTTCTAAACGCAGTCTCTATTCTTGGAAGTTCTAATCGTATTCAATTAATGAGAATGAACTTCGGGTGGGATGGTGTGGGTTACTCCTGACAATCAGAACCTCCAATCAAGAAAATCAGATTAATCAGGCTTCCCATTCAAATGATGCCCTAACTCTTTAAGGCCAATATTATCCGAGCTTCAACGTTTCAGTCAAATTCATGCATTTTTAATAGGATACGATTCTATCTCAACCTGATGATTAATACTAGCAGTGTACACTGACACACAAACGCTTGTAAAGTAGTACTGGAAACATACCTCTCTACATCTTGCTTCAATTTCTAATAGCTCCTTTACATCAAAGACGGAGTCATCAGAATCACTCCTGGAGCTCGAGGACATCTGTAAAACAAGCGAGAGAAGTTAGTGCAATCAATAGAAAAGCTCCACTGTATGTGTAACTTACAAGTTCTGTCGAGTTCATAACCAGTAACCAGACAAGAAAGCACATGATGACATAGATCGAACTGATATAAACCAGTGATGTGTGAGGAGTTACATATGCTATAAGGTACAACAACACCAACTAATGAAGGCTAAAAGGTGACTCAGTATATCTCTAATAGCACATTATTCTCTTAGACAACGAAAAAAAGGCGCCATGCTCCCCCTCATCTAGCTATCCCAAAGGAAATCAGGCTAAGGGACAATCACGAAAACCATTTCTCCCACAAAGGACTACCTCATCCACAGAATATCCACGAACTAAATCACTCTCCGGGGGATTCAGAAGGAAATGAAGGGGAGGGAGAGAGAGACGGAGAGGGAGAGGAAGAGATTTGGAGTGATCCTTTTCCTTTCCTCCTTAATAAACCCCATTTCTCTATCGTTGGAAAGGTTCGAGGTAAAATGGCACATAGCTCTCACCTCCACCTCCCCTCCTCCCCCCCCCCCCACCCCACACATTCTCCCTTTCCCTCCAAAGCTTTGTACCCAAGCAATCTATATATACTACCACCACCAAACAAGCTATCTAAGGGTCCTCATCCTCACTCTCAAAAATCTAAACAGACCCCAGTAAGCGAGGAACGAGCTATATGTGCACATCGAATCACCTCGATTTTACACCTTGACCTCCACAACTCTGTCCAAAAATATTCCAAAGACAACCTCTCACCCAATCCCTTCTTACCACAATTGCACCACAAGTCGACACTTGTTACCCCAAGTTCTAAAGAATCCCACTTTGTGCTTGTATTCTAGGAACAAGCCAAGCTCAAACATCTCCTTTACAAAAGATTGAAACAAGCAACTCCAGATAAAAATAAAAGCTCTGATTTTATACAAGCAAGCTACAAACTTTTGCAAATCACAAATCATAAAATGAGCTTAAACACTCATCAAAGCAACACCCCCCTCAAATTACTGCTAAAATAATGGATATTCATCAAATTTCTGCACGAATCATTATAACCAAGAAATTCTCAAGCCATAGAATACTCAAAAGACCCAAAAATCAACAAAAAGAGGGCATACTTCAACCAGAATATATACCAAATTCATTAATTTTTCTTCCATAGATTCCATAACACAAACATGAAGAAAAAAAATACCAAATTGGAAATTATACCTTCAATTTTGAGTGGGTTGATCTCCCAATATAAACAGGATGAAAAATACCCAGATAGCAATAGATTAAAATTTGAAGATTTCACATGTCAAATTTCTAATTAAACATCAAAATAAGAAGAATAGCAAGTAAAAAGGGGTAAAAATCTGGGGTTTTTTTTTTACAAGGAAGAACAACAATACGAATGCTGTCGTTTTTTTGAGCACCTGAACAAACAAGACAGCATCTGTTAAAAAACCGGTTGTTCAAAATTTTGTTGTCAGAAAAGTGAAAGCTACTGTCACATTTTTAATCATTTTCTTTTCATAATTCAAATCTTTTCTCTTTTTTTGGGATTTCAAACAGATGTGAAATGTGACGTAATTGTCTTGTTCGGGTTGACCCGGCTGCTACGGACTACAACGTTCTACAAGGCCTAAGTACTAAGTAGAGCTCGCAATCGGGTGGTTGTATCGGTTCTTGTATCGAGTTATGTCGTGTTCTGGTTAGGTCGGGTTTGCGAGCCTTATTGATTCGACTTGAATTATTTTTGGTCAGTTATTGTGTCGGGTTCGTGTTTGTCAGTTTGGAATCAAGGCATCGTTTGGCCTAAATGTTACTAAGTTTAGTGGGATCATTGTCGGGTCATTACTGGGGATCACCTTTAAGTTTGGGCATAATCGATTAATCGGGTTGTAATATACTCCACCATGTCAGTTGCCAAACGGTTAGCTCCAGCGGCTTTGGTTCATCATATTTTCGACTCCTGCTGCATCGAGTATAGGGGCGTTTACAGACTCTTGCGCAACTTAATTAGCATTGTTTCGAAGAAGTAGCTTAGCATCGGTAAGGAACAGATGAGACGAGACTCGGATTGCATCTTGGGCAACTTAGCATTCTTTCGAAAGAAGTAGCTTAGCATCAGATAAGCGGGACTCAGATTGCATTCCTGACAGAAATTTGATCAGTTTTACCAGAAAATGTTCGTTCTTCCCAGTTATAAAACAGACCTTCAAAAAAACAAAATCTATAAAAAATTGTACAGTGTACTCTACAAGTATACTCCTATTATTACTTATGCTTTGAAGCTTTGTAACAATGGAAGCAAATCATTCAAACAAAAGGTCCTCTCATTCCATTCCTACCTTGTAAGAGAAACAAAGACAAAAAGCATGGAGCTTGCGCATGCCAAATCGAAAGTTCACCTTCTTCCCCTTCATAATGTTAACAAATCACCTGACTCATTAATGTTGCAGGCTAGCAGCACAGACGCGAACATGCATGTACAGAATCTGGGTAGTAGACTGGTAGCCGATTGCAGATAGGGTTTTTCATGTAGCAGCTATGACAAGCTGACTATTGGGAGTCACTACAGCTGCAGCCTGTTTCATCATTGAAGCATGCTTTTGGCCAGCAAGATGAGCACTGAACACCAACTCACTATTACAAACCACATTGCATACAGTGCACATTCTAACAGCATCTGCTGCAGCACCACATTCCAGGACCTTCTGCTTTTTCGCCTCCAAAACCATGGGATCCATTGATTGAGCTCCTCTCTTCTTCACCAATTCAGGTTCCGAAACAGTACCCTGAATGGTTGCTGCATTGACAACTACTTCAGTCGGCATGCTCATGGAGACCACCTGCGCGAAAGATGTAGAAGGATCTGCCATGTCAGATATTGAGTTTCTCAGCTTCTCTACGTTCTTTGTGTGTTTCTTTCCTGCGCGATGAATTGCAAGACCCTCAATGCTCGTACAGCTGATTTTGCAAATCTCACACCATGCAGCCCCAGGAACATTTGTCTTCTTGGATATGTTCGCCTCAGAGTTGGTGGAGCCTGGATTTTCCTTAGCAATGTTAGCGTTCAGAGCCCTTTCCTGCAACATTTCAGAATGAGAGCTGATTCTGTGATAATTCACATGGTCGATATACTTCTAAAGCCAAAAAAAACTTCCTCTCACAATCCCACGTAAGAGGAAAACAAGAAGCCACAATCATTGTTCTGAAGCAAAGCCCTTCAACACCAAAAAAAAAAAAAAAAAAAAAAAAAAAAAAGAGCAGAGCAATAGAGTTCAATCCAAAACTTTACAGAACAAGAAAATATCGGAAGATCTCAAGCTCTTAATGACATGAGATTGAAGAAATCCAATACTGCAACGTTAACATTGTCAACTTTTGTGGAAGAGTCTTCAACTTAAAAAAGCTCATAACAAAACCCTTAGTTCACGACATTGTCAACCACGGAAGATGCATTATCGTTGCAATTGCATACGTTCTCTTATCATCACCAATAGAGGTGCACAAAAATTCAATTTTATTCTTTTAGGAAAAAAAGGTAAATGACAAGGGACAAGGGAAGGCGCCCTCTATACACCAATGTGCACCGGCTGCTCTATTAGGAAAAAAGGTAAATGAATAACATAATCTAAAATCTTGTTATGTTTGATGGCATCTTCGGCAATACCAAAAAAAGGTGGATGTCAAAGTAATAGGCAGGTTTTCTACCGATCTCCAACCCTGTCAAGTCTGAAGCGCTACCAGGGCTAGTATACTTTCAGATTGCTAGTATAGAAACAAGCAAAATGGTTTCATGACAGATGAGAAGTGATTCGTGATCTCCAGAAAATTAGCTTTAGTGCATACAGATGTGGCCGCCTTTGTACGTTTTTATTCACTAGTCCTTACCAAATGCAGGCCCTAATTCTGTCAGTTGTAGAAGTTCACTCAACTGAAGGCGGAGAATACTAGGGTTACAAAATCCTAGGTTCAAGCTTAGATCAGCCAGGAGCCTAGACATACTGAGCTCACTGATATGAAAAATCATGACATTCAAACATAGTTGTAAAGAGAAGAAACTATGTCAGACGAGTGCGTCTCTACATTTTCTAGAAAAGAGAGTAAAGATTTCCATCCCCTTGTAAAATCGAAAGGGCTCTTTTCTCATATTTGAAGCTTCTGACAATTGCCAATTCAAGCTGAAGACACAACTATGAGTCTTAGCCACAGATTCTTGATTTGTTTAACATTCATCTAAGCTTTAAAAAAATGCTCATATTCACTCAGTGAATACATCGTTCAAATATGTTTATTTTTTCAAGCGGCTTCGTTATGTTGACATACACCTCTCCTCCTTACGCCTCAAAATACATTAATAAACAGTAGTATGAAAACAAATCCAAGAAGGTCATTCATAGTTGCTACTTGACAGTGTAATCACAGTTATATTCAGATCTCGCAAACAATCACCATAGTCAAAATGTGCCAATGAAGAGCCAGACTTCCACATTCAATGTTTTAATGACTTAGATATGGTTAAAAGCATTCCAGGGAGATTCCTACTAAGATATTACAACAAAATTGGACACTTGTAATTAGCTCACTTGCGACTTGCGAGTATGCCGAATTCTAATTCCTTATCTTTGTCTTGTCTTAGCTTAACATACAGATCCACACAAAGTATCACAGGTTGTTCTCCGGCATGCATAGACATATGACGATGACTTAAAAGCACATTTAAAGCCTTAGCAGAAACAACGTTAAAGACATAGGTTACCTGGGCAATATGCTTCTTCCCAACAAGGTGATCAGAAAAGGCAATTTTCCCATTACAAGCAACATTGCAGATAGCACATACCCTCAGACACTGAGCTGAGGTACCACCTTCGAGAAGCTTTTGCTTCTTTGACTCCAAATCAGCGAGTACACTTGGAACTACAGGCTTCACCTCTCCAAGTGATGTACCACTTCCAGTAGGGTTATTCCCAGACTGAGATGACTCCTGAGCAGAGACTACTGTACTCGCATAAATGTTCTTGATAGTTTTATTGTGCTTCTTTCCGGACACATGCTTCTCATATTCTCGAATGCTATTGCACTCAATCTTACACAGGTTACACCACACAGTTTGGCTCACACTTGTTCTGCTTGAAATCACTTTGGGTTTCTTCTTCTTTCTTTTCAAAAGCTTTCCAAGCGCCATTTGCCCAACCAAGTTGTTGTTCAAGGAGGTGCCATGACTAGCTGAAGCAATTGCTTCGTTCGTCAAGGGTTGGACAGCCTGCAACTCAAAAGCACCTATTTTTAACTTGCATATATCAAGTAACTACACTCAATAAAACTACCATACATGTCGATTGTGGTATATTAACAATCGAGATACTCAGATAAGATACAGTTATCGAGCCAAATTCTGCATTCTAAGTTGCAAATAATAGAAGATGTAGAGCAGAATAATGCTTCTGAAAACTGCACCAACACAGCTCAACCAACCTCACATGTGTGTGGATCAGACAAGACAAAGGAGAGCTTTAATGAGCCAAATAAGCCAAACCTAAACTACAAAACATATCAATCACTCATACATATCTAGGGACATGGACGGATGACCTAAAAAGACAATGAAAAATGTACAAAGGCCACAAACCATCCAAAGACGGCCAAAACTAGAATCACACAAGTTTCATAAAAGAACCGAACTTTTATCATACATTAACAATAGAACCACTCCCAGCAATAAATCGAGTTAAGATGTATGCCGAAAAAGTATCCATGTGAACAAAACCGAAAATCCAAGGAACCCTAAAACTCTAAAAGATTACAAGCGCTATCAAAATGTCGAATACGAGCAAAACAATCGAAATGTGCCCACCAATATCGAGCGAAAACCCGCATTCTACAACCACAATACCAAAAGTTTCTGTCACTCTTTCTCCCATTATTATGATTACAAACCAATACCATTTTTATTGCTCAATTGTTCTCCAAAGAAATTAGCAACAAAGGCAACATTCTAAACAACAATATATGATTATACATGCAAAAAAAATCAAACTTTCACAAGTTTTGGACACTACATTAAAACTAATTCATAATCACAAAAACCCATAAATTCAGCAACAAAATCAAACTTAATAACAATAAAGACTCCAACTTTCATTAGCATACATTTATAAACTCTAAAAATTCATAAATTCAGCAACAAAATCAGACTTAAAAACAATAAATTTTCCAACTTTCATTAGCATACATTTATAAACTCTAAAAACCCATAAATTCAGCAACAAAATCAAACGTAAACAACATAAAGACTCCAACTTTCATTAGCATACATATATAAACTCTAAAAATCCCCTCCTCCAAAGAAAAAACCCATCAAATTCCTCTTTCAAAATAACACAAAAATTCACAAAAATACCCAGAATTATTATGAAGTTTAAAAGGAAGAGAAGAAATACATACAGGAGAAATGACATTAGGGTGGGAATAAAAAGAGGGTTGAGGCTGAAAAGTTGCATAATTTGGTAGTGGGTTGGGGGCAGAATAATCAGAGGAGAGAGACTGGAATTGTGGATTGGGGATTTGGGGACCCGAAGGCAAAGGCTGGACAGTAAAAAATGATAAGCTTGTGTATGACGATTGACTCCCTTGTTCATACATTTTCTTTTTCCTTTTCCTGTTAATTATGTGTAAATTTGATGGGGTGTTCTTGTTAATGGTGTGAGGTGGAGGGGGGTGGCGATGCGGCGGAGATTGTGGTGGCTGATGAAAGTTTGGTGGAGAATATGTGAAGCGTGATTGAGGCAGATCTCCTACAAGTGTGGCTTTGTATTGCTGAGTAGGATTGTTTATATACCATGTCATTATGATCTACTATGGGAAAGTAAAAGATACAAGAGTGGTAAGAGCAACTACAATGGTGACAAAATTTTTAATACAGTTGTAATCTGACCATTAGGATCCATACAGTTATCATCTGACCTAGGATCCATACAGTTGTCATCTGACCATGGTTAAAAAAAGTTCATACAATACATTTTACAATACAGGATTACAACATACAATAATTTAATATGAACTTCAAATATGTTTTCCTTACTTAATTTGATTTTGTATATCAATCTAATGAGAGGAGTAAGGAGTCATTGTTAACGTCACAATCTTGTATAAGAGAACTGAGGATTCATTAGATTCACACCGGATCACCCTTTTACGCAAAATCGATCAGTCGTCGACTCGTCGTTAACATACAAAACTTATTGATATACAAAATCAATCAGTGATCTTCCCTTGTACGCAATCTTTTATATGTCCCTTGTAACGTCGTCGTTAGATTTTCTATCCCATTAATAATCAAACGAATGAAAGGACTTAGGAGTCATTGAATTCACACCGGAGCCGGAGCAAACAGGGCTGCGGACGGGGGATGGTGAAGGAAGCCTAGAGGGAAAAGGCCGGGACAGTGAAGGGAGCCGTACAGAGAAGGAATCGAGAGCTGGCCGGGATGTGGACATTAGACGCTCGGCGGCGAGTGGGTGGGTGGACGATGGATGTGTGGGGTTGAAGAGTAACCGGTAATGTGGTACTCCAAGTACTGAGGAGGTTGATGGGGTGGGACCAGCGCTGGCGGAAGGGGGAGGGGAACGATTGGAAGGAGGCGAGGGATGGTCGGTATTGACTAGTGTTGTTGAGATGTTGAGCATGGTCATGGCATTCTGATTTTCATCCTCTGCAAAAAAAATTATTTGTTATTCTATTTGAAATTGTTTTGAAAATATGCCAATAATCTGAATTTACTATTTTAAAAAGATTGCATGATAATTTTTATTATTAATTAATTATTAACCATAGTTAACTTTATTGTAATTGTCAAAAACTGACAATCACCATAGAATCATCGCAATGGTGAGCGTCTGGCGGGTTTTCACTCTATTTAGAGATGGTACATTAAAAAGTAATTTAAGCAAGTCGGAAACAAATTCAATGCTAGGCAACTCTCAAGTCTCAACTTGTTTGAATGATCTCGCTTTATATTTATTCCTGTTTTTCGTTCCCTAGAAAAACTAAAATGAACGAGTAAGAAAGCTTGAGTGGGCCCCAATTTTTTGCTTCAAGAAAGTTGCCTGAATGGGTAGATTCTCCAAGATGAGCAGGTTTGCTTTCGTCTCTCCGATGGTCAAGCAAATTTCTTAAACTAAACAACTCCAAGCAGCTTATTTTTGCTCCATTGGAGTTGCTCTAACTTGGTTATACTCCATAGCATATTTAATGGTGAACTACAAAACTGAAGATAGGTTTTTCAATATACAATGGTGTGATCTATGGAATCATGGATTTGGAAAGAAACATGTTTTTTTTTTTTTGGGTAACAGTAGCATAACGAAAGAAAATTTACAAGGTAGTTTTAAGTTACATCACCATTATTATGTCCTATTAATAACCCCGGGGTCAATGTCTTCCCCCGGATTGAAACGGGGGATAAAAGGGTCGTTAGCATCAAAATACTTTTGAATGGTTAGAGGGGGGTTTACAAAATGCTTTATTCCAATGTAATCCATGTCTTGGCGAGCCTCTCGGACAAGGAGATCAGCAACTTGTGTCCACTTCCTCGGAATGTAGTGGATCATCTTCACGAATCCATCCTTGATGAACTCTTTGCACACATTATAGAGATTGATAAAGCGGTCTTTAATCGTCTCCGTGCCTTGGATTCCTAGGGCGACAAATTTGCAGTCATTTATAATTATAGTCGCCTGCCAATTGCTATCTTTGCACCATTGGGCCCTAAGGATGCCAAGAATCTCTGCATGGGAAGCGTCCAAGGCAAAAACAGACGCCCTAAAACCCGCTGTCCAAGTACCATCCTGGCGAAGGAGGATACCACCCACACCTGCAAAATCAAAATTGGGAGCAAAGGACGCATCGACAATCAGGGTAAGGTAAGGGCGAGGAAAATTAAGGTGATCTGGGATGTAGGAATCAGTGTGATGAGCAAAGGTTTCCTGCTTAGGACCAGCCCCAGGTGTGGTGGTTGAGAAGTTTTGAATTTGTTGCTGGATAGTACTAATAGTGTGGGTGGGGGTGTATTTCATTCGACAGATTCGCATACCTTAACGGAGGTGTTGATGGTATGGTTTGATTCCTTTAACCATACCAGTTTGGCTCGCTAGTCGTTACTACTACACATGAATTTTGCAAATATGACTACCAAGATGTGCCAGTAACAACATGATCTCAAGATATTTATCAACTATGCAAATATGACTATCAACATTCAACAATGCCTAAGTTGTCTTGCCTTATTTACCTGTAACACCCCATATTTTTGGGACGTCTAAAGTATTAAAGTCGTCGTGAGATATTCATTTTTGAGTTACGAGTTTCCATTTTGTGAAATTTAGAGTCACTTTCCTTTTTGGGTCGTTTTCCTAATTGGGTAATTAACTGGCAAAATGACATAAATACCCTTACTAACCCTCCCTCACCTTTATTTAAAAAAAAAAAAACACACACACATCAACTCACGCACGCAGAAGGAAGAAAAAGAAGAAAAGAAAAAAAAAAAAAGAGGAAGAAGA
Organism: Spergularia marina; assembly: GCA_963680865.1. Classification (NCBI taxonomy): domain Eukaryota; kingdom Viridiplantae; phylum Streptophyta; class Magnoliopsida; order Caryophyllales; family Caryophyllaceae; genus Spergularia; species Spergularia marina. The sequence continues at coordinate 24,535,326 of OY804548.1, read as the reverse complement.
GGAGAACAGAGGAGAAGCGTGCGACCTCTTCCGCGAACCACGCCGCGCTGCCGCCGCACAGCCGCCCGCGTCGCCGGCCCCCTACCGTCCTCTCTCTTGATTTTAATCAAGAGTAGTAAGTCCCTTAAACTTTTCTACAATTGAATTAATTGGGAGTTTTCGAAATTGTGTTCAATTGATGATTAAGAACACGATTGGTTGATTAGCTTGATTGTTTTAGGGCTTTGATCGTGTTTGCGTTGATTATGATTTATGGGTTATGATTTTCGAATTTAGGGGTTTTTCGATTTGGGGTTTATGTTGATTATGGCTGATTTTGTTTATGGAATTGCTTGAATTTTGGAGGAGGGCTTTGTTATGAATTAGGGATGTTGTAGTACCGTTTTAGGAGCGTTTAATAATGTTTTGAATGAGGTTTATTCCCACTGCCCACTTCTGATTTTTATGTATTTTGGGCGTTATTGTTGTTGAATTGGTGTTTAATTGATGAGATTGTATAGCTAGTAAGGTTAGGATGGTGTGGTGCGAATTTAGTGTAATTGCGAGTCCGTTTGGATGTCGAAAACGTGAGTTGTAGTGACCTTGTTGTTGTTGGTTGGCTGTTTTGTGATGGAGTTATGATGACGATTGATTAGTAATTCAATCTTGTTATTTTGTGATTAGGGGGTGTGTTTGAGGAGATTCCGTTTTAGCCTTGCAGCAGTTTAGTGTTTCGATCAGAGTAAGGTAAGAACGTTGATCAAACGCTTGAACTCCACCTACTATTATCGCACCAATGGTGATTCGATTCTTACACCCTTGTTACCATGTTTATTGTATTTGATTCCTCTACTTACCATTATTCGTTTCTGACATAACACACTTGTTTGACCTTGCCTCCCCTAAGGCCCTTCGGCCCTGTTGTTACTCGGCCACTCGGCTTCTCGATCGAGTGGTGTGTTTCCTTGATAATCTTGAATCGTTATTCGTTGTATTGAATCGTTGACTCCGGCTACGGCCGTTTATAGATTGTACCATCGAATAATGAATATAAAACGGATGAATGAAAAGGACGATATGATTACCACCTAGAGTGAATGTGATGCGGCACGGACCGATCACTGTTTATACCTCTGATCAAGGTACTGTTTCGGTCGGAGTAGCTACCGACTGCCTATTAGGCTTTCCTCCTAGAGGTACGCATCCTACTGGATCTCTAGCGAGGGGTGTGCACATTTTAAGTCTTTAGGAATCGTTTAAATGTACTCTAGCTCGCGCCGGTTCGAGATTGTGGTGGCTGCGGGGTAGGAGCCCAGCCGTGTATGATTGGCAAGACCGTTTGTCTCGTCAGCGATACGTGACTATCGCACTGCCGTGTCCTGATGGTACTCTGTATTCATTACTATATCCAATGCTTATTATTTGTTAGCTACGCGCCTCAAGGCGCGTATCTTTGTTTCTCTGCTTTATGTTTCTTACTCAGCCTGTGCTGACGTTCTGTTTTCTGGTTTGTTCCCTACCGTGTTCTGGGGCCTATGTCATTCTTCGATGGCATAGTTGACAGGTCTTGATGATGTGGATGCTTGCTAGAGGAATTCATTTGCATGCCGGGAACTTTTCATAAACATTATTTAGACATGGATTATATTTGGTTTTGTAATTTAAATTTCAGTTTTGAGAACAGTAGTTCGACATTCTAAGTCTTCCGCTGTCGCCTTTTCGTTTGTTCGAATTTATTAAGTTGTAATTGAATTTCAAGCCTAGTAGTTGACTCGGTAGTCAACTGCGGCGTAACAATTCTATAATATTTCCTCATTTATCATGGCGAAAATTTAGGGTTGTTACAGTTGGTATCAGAGCCATAGGTTCTGATTCGTCGTGTCTACAAAAGTTTTCAAAACTTGTTTTAAGAAATTGGTAAACTGGGAACGGGATGGGTGCATTCATACGCATGCTGATTGCTAAGTGCTATGTGTTTCCCCTTCATTTACTACGGAGTTTTAGAGCCGACTTTTGAGACTTTTGATTTGAGACCGAATGTCATTATTGGGAAGCATCTCATTGTAGGTTTTCTTTGATACTAATGGAAATTATGATTCTTTAAGTTATAACTCCAAGGGTAATTAGTTCAACATATTGTGGTTATTTATTACGTGTAGTGTAATGTGGAAGTACTAAGGGCGACTAGAGGTTATGTTAGAAGGACTTGAAGCTATTTTAAGATATATAAGGACGTGAAAGGTATTTGGGATATATTGAGGATAAGTGTGAGGATGGTTTAGGCCTTGCTTATTTAATGTCGCCGTTGTCAAATTCTTTGTCCTTGAAGATGAGTTACGATTTGGAACATGATGTTAGATTGGTTTAAGTGAGATGGTGTTAAACCACAAATTTCAAAACACTTATTGGGTTCTTCTTTTCTAACCACGATACCCTATTCATGTTAATGAGAAATTTGGGAGAAATCAATTGACAAAACTTATGCTTATCCCTTTTAGAATACCCCATGCTACTCCATCTAACTTGATCACACGCCCATAGGTGAGAAACCTTGATTACTTTAGGTGAAATGTGGAAAGTTGAAGAAGGGATTAGTAAGAGTGAGTATATATATAAGGGAGTTGAGCATGAGGAATGTGAGAGTTTCGTGTATATTGTTCAATTTATTATTTGGGTTAGATGAAAAGGACTATGTGCATGCAAGTACACTACTGTGAATTTTGAAATTTAGGAATGAGTTCGAGGGATCGATTTATTAAAGTGTCAATGAAGTATTTGTATGAATGATGGGGTTGGTAGCGAATGAAACTCTATATATCCTTGATCATAGTATCGTTTGTTGAAATATTGAGGATCGCTCTTCTAGTGGAGATTATTGAGGGAGTGATTGGTTTATTGTCCTTATAATTGTGTGAACATATGGTACCGATAAGTCGGATTTGAAGATTGTATGTTTTATCAATTTATAATTTTAGTCGGATGCCAGTGCATACGTCTAAGTGGGTACAATACCCCAATACTATTACGATATTATGATTATTCACTGATATTGATTCGATTATTTGCAATTTGAATGTCATTATTGATTGAGTAATGTTTTTGTCAATTGAAATTACGTTGTAGAGCTCAATCGAGAGCTGCACGACTCGTGCCCATAAGGACACGACCCGTCCCCGAAATTTTGTTCGTCTGTTGCTGCTGATCCGGACATGACCCGTGCAACTGTGGACACGAGTCGTGGTTCCCAAAAAAAAAAAAAAAAAAAAAAAAAAAAAAAAAATCGAAAATTTCGAAAAGTTAAACTTGGACGAGACGTATAGACGAAAAACGTTTCTCTTGTATTTGTATCCCTGAGTCGGATTCCTAACATGACTTATTCGTTAGGTGAATAATTATTCGTTTATTGATTGATTTGTGCTAATTCATGCTTACATATGTCAAGATCTAGCATGGAATCTAATCGAATTGGTTACAACTGATTCCAAACGATATTGCTTTATAGACAATGGTGCGAAATAACGGTCCCGATTTGACAGCTACCCTGGCTCAAATGGCACAACATCAGGAGGTAATGGTGCAGGCTGTGACCCGGATGGCCAACGCAGCGCAGAACAACGCTGGTAATAATGGGGGAATGGAAACAACAATGGCCCGTGAAATAATAATGTTGGTAATGGAGAAAATGACGGGCTTTTGAACCTTGCTACATGATCTTGTTTTGGGGGTCACATGATCAAAGTGTTGGACGTCTGATAGACGAGGAGGAGCGATGATTGAATACATCTTGAGTAATTATATGTATGGAGAATTTAATCCCAAAGGAACGACAGACTGACTAGAGGAAGATCTAGCTCTAGGAGATAACATGTATCTTCTTGTAAGTACTTGACCTGGTTTATAGTGTGAAGAAGGTGAAAGAAAAATGCATTAAGGGTTTCTCGGCCATATAAATTGTTAAGGAAACTTACTCACTCATGGTTATAACTTTGGCATCACCTATAGGATTAGATCGATATGTCGATTGTTTCTACACTAGTTGGGTGTCCATATGATGAAATTTTGGTACAATTTAAATAATTGGAGATCGAAATAATAATTGTTTTGGGACTCATAGCACAAATGTGCAAGTGTAAGAAGAAAACAACTATCCACTATGCTGCAACAATGAAATTTTGAGTTTGAAAGACTATTATACCATTTATGGGTAAACTGTTGGACATGTGAGTTATACGTAAAAAGATTTCCTACCATCTTTGGACTTGATATCCTGAGTTGAATTAATAGGTCATAAGCTCGAGTAAAGGAAAATCGTTACATATCAAGGTATGAGATCAAGTGAGGTGTCATCAGAGGATAAAGTTGTAAACCCATTAGAGATGTGGTAAGTGGTATGTGCGCATAAGGAAATGCTTTACGAATCGGGAAGTTGAGCTACATTCCGTGGTGTATGCCTATGAAATTTGGGTATGGAGAACGACTTGATCTTGAGGTAATTTATAAGATTTTGAAGTTTAACTTTGCAAGTTAAGGAAGCGAAGAGAATTATGGATTTGACAATGTGACGTGTCTATTGTGTGAATAAAGTGGGATAATTTATGAACAGAGGCCCTAATTCTGAATACAACCAGTTGGATAATTTATGGACAGTTGGACGTAATTTGACGCCTTACATGATTATGAGACGCTACAAATTGTTAATGAAGCTTATATATTATGCTCAGGTGACACCCCCCCCCCAAGGTAATTGTTAATCATAGTTGATTATGGATGAGCTAATGTGGAAATAGGGTGACATTAGCAACCATCGTTTTGTATAGTATTGGGTTGATAACGACAAAAGATGTGCAATGAACAAAGCGAAAGGGTAGTGTATTCATGGAGAATGAAAGACTAAGTCTTCTAATCAAGTTGCTAATGCCCTCTCGACTGTAGTGGCGGATCTTTATGAGGAAACCTTAAGTAACATCTATTCCGGTAGCAAATACTTTTGGGTTAAAGTTGTTAAGAATCTTAAATTATAGAGGTCTGGTCATTTGGTAAGTGGCTTCATACGAACGCACTGGAAAGGTGGCTTGGGTTGATAAAGTTTATTTTGTGAGAAGATGGTCGAATGTAAACGCATCGTGATATGTAGTAGCTCTGTGTGCCCCTTTTGAGACTCCAATACTAGTAGTACGTGTCGTATCTTGAAATTTTAATAGTTGGAGAATTTAATTTTACCATCAATTTAAGATATGGTTCTTGTAACGATCTCGCTTAAATGTGTATGAGGCCAAATTTTGTTTAAAGGTGCAGAATCGTAGGTCGAAGCTGTCGTGAAGGAATTCGACAATGTTGGACAATCAAACACAGAACATGTAGATAAGTGGAACTGGGATTAAGATCATACTAGTTAAATTAAAAGGCAAGGGGACACTACTTATTTGAGGTTGCGTTCGAAATCTTTTCCGACTATGAGAATCTAAAGTATAATATTCACACAAAGGGAGCTATAAATGTGCCAGAGGAGATGGTTGGAGTTGATCAAAGACTACGACATGGAAATACAGTATCATGAAGGAAAATCCAATGTCGTAGCTGACGCACTGAGCAGAAAGTCTCTACATCCGGCCCAGTTAGTTGATCAAAGGGAGAAACTAAGAGACGAATTCTTAATGTCGGAGTCCAATTGACTAAACCAGGAGTGACTTCAGGAACAACAACAATTGAGGATTATATCTTGGGTGAAATAAAGGGGTTGACTGATAAAACAACTTTGAACAAACTGGCAAAGGAGCCTGAAGTATTCAAAAGTGTGAAGATTGTATTGTTTGATTCCAGGGCCGAGTCTGCATAGCTGATGACACTACGCTAAGGAACAAAACTCTAACCGAAGCCTACGCCAACAAATATTCGGTACAACCAGGAGGAGATAAGATGTACCGAGATTGGAGAAAGGTGTTTTGTTGGCCTGGAGTAAAAAAAAAAGGATATGGCTGACTTTGTGTATAGGTGTTTGGTTATCGAATGTTAAGAGTGAACACAAGAGACCTCAAGTCAATTACAACTCCTACCAGTGTCGGAATGGAAATGGAGTTCCATATCCATGGATTTCTGCAAGGTTACCTAGGACACCCAAGGGGAACATTATGATTTGGGTGATTTTGGACGGACTGACAAAGTACGCACATTTTGTATCTATGAAAGACACGTGGAAGAAGAAGCCAATCAGCCGATGCCTACACACACCATGTGTTGAGCCACGGTACACCAAAAGAAACTGTTATTTGATTGTGATGCGCGTTTCGTTTGGAAGAAGTTACAAGAAACCTTAGGAACGAAACTTCTCATGAGTACCGCATTTCACCCGGCCACTGACGGCCAAACTGAGAGGACAAATCAGACTTTGGAGGATTTGTTGAGAGCTTGTACCTTACAGTATCAAGGCGGATGGGAGGATAAGTTGGATTTGATCGAGTTCTCCTACAACAACAGCCATCAAGTCTCAATAAAGATGGCACCATACGAGGCTTTATATGGCAGAAAGTGCAGGAGTCCAATCTGTTGGAATGATATAGGTGAAATAATGGTCTTGGGTCTAGACTATATTCAGGAAATGACAGATCAGGTCAAGCTAATTTAGGAAAGGCTCAAGGCTGCACAAGACAGACAAAAGAGCTATGCTGACAAGACACGCAGCCACATTGAGTTCAACATGGGTGATATGGTTCTCTTACGCGTGTCACCTACCAGAGGCGTGATGCGGTTCGGGAAGAAAGGAAAACTGAGTCCCAAATTCATTGGACCCTATAAGGTGACTAAACGGGTTGGGAAGTAGCTTACGAGTTAGACTTGCCTGCGAACCTTGATAAGGTCCATAATGTGTTTCACGTGTCACAACTCAGACGCTATGTCAGCGACCCGTCCCATGTATTGGACCCAGAAACCATCAAGTTGGATGAAACTATGACATATGAAGAGGCACCGTTGAAAACTAGGCGTACTGAGACTAACGTGGTCAAAGTTCTGTGGTGCAATAACAACGTTGAGGAAGAAACATGGGAAGTGGAATCAGTTATGCGTGAGAAGTACCCTCATCTTTTTGATTAAGGTACCCTCGGTTCGGGACGAACCTTTGTTTTAAGGGGGACGAGAGCCCGCGCGCCTCGTTTTCCCTCTTCCTGACGCAATGTCCTATGTTATTACTTGCTATTTAATCTTGATCTGTGCTGAATGTGTTGTGTGTTTGTTGTTCTTCGTTTCATCTTTCACTCAAAAAAAAAAAAATCCTCTTACCTCGTGATACTTACTCTTCTTTTTTATCAACGTTGCTGGCTGAGGGTGAAATCTTGAGGAGTGGGTTTAAAGATTCGGGACGAATCTTTGTTTTAAGGGGGGAAGACTGTAACACCCCATATTTTTGGGACGTCTAAAGTATTAAAGTCGTCGTGAGATATTCATTTTTGAGTTACGAGTTTCCATTTTGTGAAATTTAGAGTCACTTTCCTTTTTGGGTCGTTTTCCTAATTGGGTAATTAACTGGCAAAATGACATAAATACCCTTACTAACCCTCCCTCACCTTTATTTAAAAAAAAAAAAAAAAAAAAACACACACACATCAACTCACGCACGCAGAAGGAAGAAAAAGAAGAAAAGAAAAAAAAAAAAAAGAGGAAGAAGAGGAGAACAGAGGAGAAGCGTGCGACCTCTTCCGCGAACCACGCCGCGCTGCCGCCGCACAGCCGCCCGCGTCGCCGGCCCCCTACCGTCCTCTCTCTTGATTTTAATCAAGAGTAGTAAGTCCTTTAAACTTTTCTACAATTGAATTAATTGGGAGTTTTCGAAATTGTGTTCAATTGATGATTAAGAACACGATTGGTTGATTAGCTTGATTGTTTTAGGGCTTTGATCGTGTTTGCGTTGATTATGATTTATGGGTTATGATTTTCGAATTTAGGGGTTTTTCGATTTGGGGTTTATGTTGATTATGGCTGATTTTGTTTATGGAATTGCTTGAATTTTGGAGGAGGGCTTTGTTATGAATTAGGGATGTTGTAGTACCGTTTTAGGAGCGTTTAATAATGTTTTGAATGAGGTTTATTCCCACTGCCCACTTCTGATTTTTATGTATTTTGGGCGTTATTGTTGTTGAATTGGTGTTTAATTGATGAGATTGTATAGCTAGTAAGGTTAGGATGGTGTGGTGCGAATTTAGTGTAATTGCGAGTCCGTTTGGATGTCGAAAACGTGAGTTGTAGTGACCTTGTTGTTGTTGGTTGGCTGTTTTGTGATGGAGTTATGATGACGATTGATTAGTAATTCAATCTTGTTATTTTGTGATTAGGGGGTGTGTTTGAGGAGATTCCGTTTTAGCCTTGCAGCAGTTTAGTGTTTCGATCAGAGTAAGGTAAGAACGTTGATCAAACGCTTGAACTCCACCTACTATTATCGCACCAATGGTGATTCGATTCTTACACCCTTGTTACCATGTTTATTGTATTTGATTCCTCTACTTACCATTATTCGTTTCTGACATAACACACTTGTTTGACCTTGCCTCCCCTAAGGCCCTTCGGCCCTGTTGTTACTCGGCCACTCGGCTTCTCGATCGAGTGGTGTGTTTCCTTGATAATCTTGAATCGTTATTCGTTGTATTGAATCGTTGACTCCGGCTACGGCCGTTTATAGATTGTACCATCGAATAATGAATATAAAACGGATGAATGAAAAGGACGATATGATTACCACCTAGAGTGAATGTGATGCGGCACGGACCGATCACTGTTTATACCTCTGATCAAGGTACTGTTTCGGTCGGAGTAGCTACCGACTGCCTATTAGGCTTTCCTCCTAGAGGTACGCATCCTACTGGATCTCTAGCGAGGGGTGTGCACATTTTAAGTCTTTAGGAATCGTTTAAATGTACTCTAGCTCGCGCCGGTTCGAGATTGTGGTGGCTGCGGGGTAGGAGCCCAGCCGTGTATGATTGGCAAGACCGTTTGTCTCGTCAGCGATACGTGACTATCGCACTGCCGTGTCCTGATGGTACTCTGTATTCATTACTATATCCAATGCTTATTATTTGTTAGCTACGCGCCTCAAGGCGCGTATCTTTGTTTCTCTGCTTTATGTTTCTTACTCAGCCTGTGCTGACGTTCTGTTTTCTGGTTTGTTCCCTACCGTGTTCTGGGGCCTATGTCATTCTTCGATGGCATAGTTGACAGGTCTTGATGATGTGGATGCTTGCTAGAGGAATTCATTTGCATGCCGGGAACTTTTCATAAACATTATTTAGACATGGATTATATTTGGTTTTGTAATTTAAATTTCAGTTTTGAGAACAGTAGTTCGACATTCTAAGTCTTCCGCTGTCGCCTTTTCGTTTGTTCGAATTTATTAAGTTGTAATTGAATTTCAAGCCTAGTAGTTGACTCGGTAGTCAACTGCGGCGTAACAATTCTATAATATTTCCTCATTTATCATGGCGAAAATTTAGGGTTGTTACATTACCATTGTTGAATGTTGATCACATGTTGAATTGGTGCACTTCTTATTCATTTTTTTTTTTTCCAGAGTGTAAACTTATTCGCATGTAAGGAGCAATTTAAATATGAGCCCTTTAGGATTTTCGTAAAAAAAAAAAAAAAATTACCATGTATTATCGTATTATTTTAATTAGGGTAGTACTGAAACGCGATAACAGTTGGTGATACACTATTACCTTCATTTTTTTAAGCTAATAATCAATATGGGCATTGGCCCTTGGATATCCGAAAAGGACAGGTGGAATAATCTTAAGTTGGTAACTAAACCCTCAAATTTAGAAAAAAGGATGGCCACGAGGGAGATGGGCGGATGTGCACGGAGAGGGGGCGATGACCATGTCATGATGCGACGGCTCGGGTACTTGTCGAAAATGTGAGGATATAGAGGATAAGGGGTGGGGGGAGACAGAAAGCCACATGGAGGATGGAATAGGGGCGGGGGAAGTGGTGGCCGATCGTGGAGTCGCCATCTTGAGTTGCATATTATGCGGCGACATGCATGGTGGTGGTCCATGTTGGCGGCGCATGTGGTGGTGGTGGTGGAGAGGAGGAGGAAGTTGGGAGAAGAGAGAATATGTAAGCGAGTGAAAATGAACTAAAATTTCTAATAAAATTGCAAATTGGTTCTTGAATCACCTTCTACACTTTTATTCATGGACCATGACACAACTAGTTTGCATGCTCGTGTCACGCACGAGCTGTCTAGTTATATTTTTCATACTTGTTTTTATTAAAAAAAAAAAAAAAAAAAAAAAAAAAAAAAAAAAAAAAAAAAAAAAACTATATAGGTTTATTTTCGTTCTAATATTATTAAGAATGGTACTATACTTTCTTTTCTTTCAACTTTTGTCACCCATAATATTACATTATAATCTATTTCTATTCACTCACCATATTATCATTGTCTTTTCGCTTTTTCGTCACCCATTATACTATTTTATTTTCATTACACTATCTCGTCACCGGTTATACTATTTCATTTTCAATCTACTATTCTGTCACCCGTTATATCACATTATTTAAATTATTACCATAAATTAACTAACCATTGTAGTATAATCTCTTCGATCTCATGTTGTAATATATGATAATTTATTACCATATCACAACCAATAGTTGTATTTAACACTATTTTTATACTCTATCCAATTAATGGGTGACAAGTGTCATTATAGGAATTACTTGGTTTCAGGTTTAAATATATATAACTAGTTTGCATGCCCGTGACACACCCGGGCTATATATTTATATTGTTTATACTCACTATATAAGAAAAATGTTGGCTTATCTTTAATAATCTAATAAATTACCATAATGATTATATTCCATAAATTAGTTATACTATACTACGGCTTATCTTTGTTCAAATAAATTAGCATAATAATTATTTTCCATAAATTAGCTATATTAGACTACTATATGATAATTTATTACCATATCTTAACCGATAATTATATTTAATGCTATTTTTATGTTCTATCCAATTAATAAATGCCAAGTGTCGTTCTAGGAAAGACTTGGTTTCAGGTTTTAATATATAGTATTAGATTAGATTAGATTTGTCTTCAAAGAGGGTGTATAGTTGTACACATATTGGGATCCCATCAACATATATTATGCATGATTTCTTAAGGTGAGAATAGAGTTATTCATTTGCTATCTTAGCAAATTTTGGTGAAATCAAATATTTATGATATCATATCTTTTGTCATCAAAAATAAAATATTATGATATTTTTCCAATAATGATATGCTATCTTTTTTTTTTTTCAAAATCTTTGTTTAGCCAAAAAAAGAAACAAAATATTCATCCAATAAGGAACTACTATTTTAATCATCGAGTTAAGTGTTAAAATGGGGTCTAATTTTCAGCTTTTTTATCGTTTGGGGTCCAAAGTTTTTTTATTATTGATTGGGGTTTGGGTGGGATTTTGTTAGTATTCCGTCAGTTATTCTATATTTTTCAGATCGAGGAATCTTTAGAATATATTAAAAAAAAAAAAGGTAAACAAATGTGTTAGCATGATTGTTAGAATATTGTTGGTAGCATGAATATATTACTCTTAATTAAGTTTAGCTAAAGATCTTGTTGCATGTAAGATTAAAGCATAAATAAGGTAATAAAACATGTTTTTATACCTTAATCAAGAGGAATTTTGACTTTCATTCAAATGAAGGATCTTGAGCTGCTAATTAATGAATATCCTCCTCCTTAAGTCTTGAATTTCCAAGTTAGGAAACCTCCTCCCTTGATCCACCAAATAAGCTCTCCAAAAATCTCACAAAAAGGACTAGTTTTCAATGAGATTTTAACCCTAAAACCTTATACAGAGTATATAATTAGCCAACCAATTAGCTTATGATATACTAAGCTTAGATAAGTGTTTTGATCAAGTTTTCATTGACATGCAAAGAAGAAAACTTTTTTTTGTAAGAAGTTCTAACTTTATTCATCCCAAATGGGGAATAAAAACTGACTTACAAAAGATAACCACTAAAGTCCAACACCCAATAGAAAGCATCCCTAGGTACAAAAATTAACTAACTAATTGATCAACAATTTCCGGGTGATTTTCCCAATTTCTGTAACCAAACATTCGAACACTAACCAAGAATTTAATTCTATTTATGTTCCAATCTTCTGAGTGCTCTTCGTCGGCAAATATCCTCCAGTTTCTCTCCAACCAGAGCTGGTAGACAGTCGCTGTAAGGCAACATTTAAACCATTTCGCTCGCCAGTGCTTCCTCCTTTTCCTTCTGGCGAACCAAGTGAGTTCATGGCTGAGATTCCATCTTCTTTCTTCAATGCCAAGCCAATTCAGGATGCCTTGCCAGACATTAGCTGTAAAATCGCAGTGGAAGAAGAGGTGTCTATGGCTTTCTTCAGCATTTTTGCAAAGAATGCATCTATTGGTCAGCACAATACCCCTTCTCCTCAGATTGTCAACAGTTGCTAATTTCCCTTGAGCTGCTTGGCAGGTTATGAAGCCATGTTTCAGCATATTCACCCCATCCCAAACGATATTGCTCCACTTATTTTGCTCCTTCTTTTCTCTAAAATGATTATAGGAGTGTTTTGCACTGAATTTTCCATTATAGCTCCAGGAAACAACGAGTTTCATTGCTTCATCGCCATTCCCTGTATTTTCCAGCAACAGATCCCTGATTTTCATAATGCTCCTCCAACATTCCGCGTCCTGCTGCTTTCGCTTCACAGTCCATATGGTGTTGTTTTTCAGATAGTAAGCTTTGCACCATTTGTTCCAGCACCCCTCATCATTTGTGACATTCTTATAGACCCATTTTGCAATTATTGCTTTGTTCCATGACAAAACTTCCTTGATATTAAGCCCAGATTCATCCCTTGGAGCACAGCAAGATTTCAAGTTCTTTAATGTGAGCTTTGTTTGACCCTCTCCAATTCCCCAAAGGAAATCCTTACACAACTTGTTGATCTTCTTTAGTACTCCACTAGGAATTGAAAGACTGGCGCACCAGAAATTTTCCATTCCAAAAATAACTGAATTTAGTAGTTGAATCTTGCCCATGTAAGACAGGTACTGTGTATTCCAGTGTTTTATGGCCTTTTGAACTTTACCAATTAAGCTCTCAAACATGTCCCTCCTGAGCTTCTTCGAGTGGAGTGGCAAACCCAGATATCTAAAAGGGAAGACACCCTCAGTAAAGCCCGTGACTTTCAGAATCTGGCATTTGACATCATGACTGACTCCTCCAAAGTATATATCAGTCTTTTGGGGGTTGGCTTCTAGCCCTGAAACCTCAGCAAATAAATTTAAGCATTTGACCACAGCCTTAGCTGATGGCCTATCACCTCTAATGAAAAGCATGAGGTCATCGGCAAATGTTAGATGAGTTAATTTCAGCTTGGCACATTTAGGATGATAGGAAAAGTTAGGCTGCTTGTGCATATTTCTAAGGAATCTTGGTAAGATTTCCATTCCCATCACAAAGATGTAAGGAGACATTGGATCTCTCTGTCTAATACCACATTTCCCCTCAAAGAACCCTTCATTGCCATTAATCTTCAGTGAGAAGGTAGTAGTAGAAATACAGCTTATCATCCATCATATGAACTTCTCCGGGAAATTGTAAGCCTCCAACATGTTTTCTATGAAATCCCAATTGATGGAGTCGAAAGCTTTCCTGATATCCACCTTTATCAAACATCTAGGTGAGATGTTCTTTTGGTTATAACCTTTAACCAGGGCTTGCGAAACCATAATGTTGTCAAAGATTGATCTGTTTTTCACAAAAGCAGCCTGTTCAATGCCCACCAGACTTGGCAACACTTCCTGAATCCTATTTGCCATGATTTTGCTTATAACCTTATAAACTGTCGAGCAGCAAGAAATGGGTCTAAAATCAGTAACATGGTTCACATTTTCTTTTTTTGGGATTAGAGTGATCATGGTTACATTGGCCTGCTTCCCCATTTTCCCTGATTTGAAAAAATCCTCAACAGCAGCAATCATATCATGCTTAATGGTTTCCCAATTTGTCCTGAAGAAACCTGATGAGAAGCCATCTTGCCCCGGGCTTTTGTTGGGATCAATGCTGAAAAGGGCATCTTTAATTTCTTTTGTTGTGACTTTTGCAGCTAACATTTCCCTTTGAGCATCATCTAAAGTTGCTCCTTTAGAAATGAGATCTTTATCCAAGCAAGTAACCCTCTTCTCTTCCCCCAAAAGATGATGATTGTAGTCAATGAAAGCATCCCTGATTCCTTTACTGTCTGTTTGTAAAGTGCCATTCCTGTCCATAATTTGACCTATGAAGCTAGCATGTTTCCGTTCAGCAATTTTTGAGAAAAAGTAGTGTGAGCTACAATCTGCTTGCTTCATATGGTGTATCTTAGCCCTTTGACTAAGCATACTGAGCTCAGCACTTTTGAGCCTGATATAAACCTCCTTCTTCTGGCTACATTTCTCCCTTAACTCTTCATTTGCTGGGTCATTAAGCATTTCCTCCTGACTTTTCAACAACATATCCTTGCTTTTCTTCACCCTCTCGGAGAGATTGGAGAATTGAGCATTATTCAGAGATTTTAAGCCATGTTTAACCTTCTTGAGTTTCTGGAATAAAATGTGCATAGGCCTTCCACTTTGGTCTGAATTCCATGCATCATTGACTATTCCCCGATATTATTTACAACTCTCCCAACAATTGAGGTTTCTAAAAACTCTGGTAATTTTTGGGGGCTCCATGACCTTAATTAAAATGGGGGAGTGATCCGAAACTCCTGCTGGAAGAAAGTCAGCAAAAGAGTTAGGATACTCCAGAAGCCATGGTGGATTAATCATGGCTCTGTCGAGTTTACACCATGTTCTTGCATCCCCGTCTTGATTATTAGTCCAGATTAGAGAGCAACCTTGATTAGCCATATCCTCCAAATTACAAGTGCTTAAACAATCATTAAACTCCATCATTTCTTTTGCAATAGGAGGATGCCTTCCTATCTTCTCTTCTTTGGATCTAATGATGTTAAAATCGCCCAATATGACCCAAGGATCCCTCCCAGGATTCAAACTAACCAAACAATCCCAAGCCTCTTTCCTTTCCTCTGCATTATTACTGCCATAGACCATAGTAATGAAAGACTCCTTCTGATTTGTTTTATTTTTTGCTTTACAGTGAATCAGCTGACTATGAGTAGCAATAACTTAAAACTTGATCTTAAAGATGTTGGAACTTAATTGGCTGATTTTTTTTTAGAGAAAATTAGGTCCTTCTCTCAAATCCTCTCTCTAAAATAAGTGGTATTTGTGGAAAAATGATGTGTTATATGTTTGACCATCAAATTTTAGTATATGTACTAGTGGTAATCTAAATTACCATTTTGCCCTTACTAGTTATACCCCTTAACATCTTATGTTCCAATTTGGTATAATTTAATTTGTACACTTATTTCTTTAACTGTTTGTTAATTATTATATCATTATATAATAATTACCAATTACATCATTTTAGCTAAAATTACAACTATTTGTAATTTAATTAGCTAATTGTCTATATTGACAATTCACACAACAAATCGTAATTTATTCAACCTGAGTTCCGAACTCGTAAAACACTATCTGATATAATCAGTTAACTCTTTAACTGAAACATTAGGGTTCTATATTATGTTGTACTAAATACAAATATAATATATTTTGGAGAAACTATCTTTATCGGTGTGACCGAGAGGGATCAGTTGATTACCGTCGTCAAACGACAATAACGTTAAACTGTAGCCAGCCAACTGTTATCGATATACGTTAATTAACTCACTTAGTATATTTAATATATCCAAGGTTTATTCCTAATTAGATTTAGTTAGTCAATGCATTATTGTCGGAGGACACCTACTCCAACACGTACTTACACTAAAATAATTATGCACCAGCGAGATATTACATGTGTGTTTCAAGATAAATACCGCAAATCCATGGCAAAAGTCGAAGAACCATGAATTAGAGATCCAAGTGTGTTTATGGAGAAAATGGGCTTTTATTTTTGTTAAGTGGAGGAGCGTGGTGATGAGATGCATGTAATGCTTTGGTCAAGTCGGTTGTCTTGATCAATGGGGAGCCTACCAATTATTTCTATTCAGAGAGGGGCTTGTGGCAGGGCTATCCTATCTCTTTGTATCTTTTCATAATTTGTGTCGAGACTCTTTCAAATTTAATGGAGAAAGCGAATGGGAGGAAAGCTTAATATGGCTGGAGTTCATACAATACATCTTACCATACAAGATTACAACATACAATAATTTGATATGAACTTCAAATATGTTTTCCTTAATTAGTTTGATTTTGTATATCAATCGAATGAGAGGAGTAAGGAGTCATTGGTAACGTCACAATCTTGTATAAGAGAACTGAGGAGTCATTAGATTCACACCGGATCACCCTAAAGCAAAATCGATCAGTCGTCGACTCGTCGTTAACATACAAAACTCATTGATATACAAAATCAATCAGTAATCTTATCTCACCTTCTAATCCCTAAAAAAAAAAACACCCCGCCCTAAAAAAAAAACACCTCGGACATTTTTTTTTTGACAACGTCTAAATTAAACCAATCATTGTGATTGACAAACTAGAGTCAATCACGGATTGGTGGCAAAATTTGAGTCACTCCTTTTGTTTTTCCAAATCTCGTGGCTTACAACATTTGCCCCTCATTACCCCTCTCTCTCCTCTCCATCTCTACCACCCGCCTACCACCACCATTTCGCCTCACACTCAACAGAAAAAGGGTTCGTGGCGCTGGAAAGTGGGGCTTTAAACCCTTTTTTCGTCCAGTTAAGAGCACCCCACCCTAAAATGGGTTCACCAAACCCATTCAAACACCCACTCTCCTTAGGGCTCCTTAGGGTGTCTTTTTGTTTTTCCGGCGAAACCGGCGGTATTCTGGGGGTGGGATGTGGGTCGCCGGGCGCTGATCTGGGTGGGGTTCCTGTGGTGGTGCGCTTGGTTGTCGGCTGTAGCGCGATGGTCGGAGCTGGTCTGTTTGGGGTTGGCTGGAAATTGGATAGTTTTGCCCCTATAATTGGGTCCGTACACCCAATCACAGTGATTGGTTTATGAGCACTCATTGTTTATATACTTTGTCATTATGGTCTACTATGGGAAAGTAAAAGATACTCGAGTGGAAAGAGCAACTGCAATAGTGAGCGTCTGGCGACTGGCGGGTATCTAGAAAGCACGGACACGCCTCTTCAGTGCCGTGTCTGTGCCCGATACGGGCACGGACACGAACCGGATATGGTATGACACGTGTCTGACGGTACGACACGTGTCCAAAAAAAAAAAAAAACGTGTACGGTTTTTTTTATTTAATTTTAGGAAGCGGACACGGTTTTTTTAATTGGACACAAACCGGACACGGACCAGACACCTGACACGACACAAAACTACGTCGTTTTGACAAAAAATTTTAAAAAAAAACTATTTTTTTCTCCCTCCTATTTTAAGTACACTAACCGGTAGCTCAACTACATGTCTTACTTCTCTATCTCCTTATGTTTCCCATCTTCCTACTCCTAACGACTCTTCCACCTTCGACTGGCGCCGCCTTAGCAGACCTCTTCTAACTGATGTGCGATAGCGGCCCCACCGCTACCGCCCCACTTGACCCGGCTGTACCAAGCCCACCTCTACCTATCCGCGCACAGTTCGCGTGATTGAAAAAATATGCATTTAAAATACTTGTTATTTTTGGTTTTTTGTCGTGTCCGTGTTCGCGAAATTTCAAAGTGCCGTGTCACGTCTCGGTGTCCGTGTCCGAGTCCGTATTGGTGCTACCTAGGTGTCGGGTATTCCCTCCGTTTAGAAGTGGTACATTAAAAAGTAATTTAAGCAAGTTAGGAAACAAATTTACTTCAATGTTAAGCAACTCTCAAGTCTCAACTTGATTTAATGGTCCCACTTTATATCAATCCCTGTTTTTTATTCTCTAGAAAAACTAAAATGAACGAGTTAGAAAGCTTAAGTGGGCCCTATTTTTTTGCTTCAAGAAAGTTGCCTAAATGGGTAGATTCTCCAAGATGGACATGTTTGCTTTCTTCTCTCTGACGGTCAAGCAAATTTCTTAATCCTACTAAACAACTCCAAACAACTCATTTTTGTTCCACTGGAGTTGCTCTAATTTGGTTATACGTATACTCCATAGCATTTTTAATAGTGAACTACAAAACTGAAGATAGGTTTTTCAGTACACAATGGCGTGATCTATGATATCATGGATTTGGAAAGAAATGTGTTTTCATTCGACAGATTCGCATACATTTACGGAGGTGTTTATGCTATGGAGTGATTTGTTTAACCATAATCGTTTGGTTTCCTACAACTACAACATGATGTTAGCAAATACGAATCTCAACACATGTCATTTTTTTGACAATCTCAAACTCGAGCAATTGCTTGGACGGAAATTCACCGCCTGAGTAATTTTGCCTTATTACCATTGTTGAATGTCCGTCACCTTTCTCTCTATACTTGGCATGGCCTGTCATTGTTGATGCACTTCTTTTCATTTCTTTTTCCGGATTGTAAACTAATTAACATGTACACAAATTACGTACGAGCCCTTTAGGATTTTGGTAAAATAATAAAAAAGAAGATTTCACATTTGATTATCGTAATATTTTAATGTGGGTGGTTCTGAAAGTCGATGCCACATGGTGACACACTATCACCGTTTTTTTATTTATTAAATTAACGGCCGATATGGGCCTTCAACCTTGGATATTCGAGGAGGACATGTGAATAATCTTATACTATATATTAAAAGTTGTGTTAGAGGTAACAACCACGTTCACCGGATTCATTTATCCCATTTGCGATGCCACGTGACATGTCTATTTAATTTTCACTTAATAAATCATTGAAAATGTCTTTTTTGGTAAATGGTGTAGATGAAAATTCCATCCATGGTGATATAAAGTGACGTTTTCCATATAAAAAAATTCACAATATTCTTTTATTATAAAAAAAAACAATATTTACTATTTGATTTCATCTTTACCGTATGACTAGTTTTAACCCCGTGCGTTGCACGTTTTAAATATTATATGTGTAGACACCTGACTTGGGGGCTTCCCGTTTTTTTATAAAGCCCGATGATGAGATGGAATGTGGACACCGGAGAAGGTTTCGATTACCAACGCATTCGATTCCATTGGTCTTGACCTAAGTACGTAAAGGTTTAATGTTTATCCCGTTTGGCTTTAAATGGCCCATTTTCGATCGCTTGGGTTATTAGTTGGCATTTCAGCCCGTTGACCGTTAACTCCACATGCTTTGCCGTTGTAGGAGGCAAAAAATTCACAACCTATCAAAATGCGCCACGTGGGGGTTGAAAAGTCTACGTGACAAGTTGACCGGCCAATTATAAAAGGCCACGTGTCATTTTTATATTGAATGACTGGCGAATAAAATATCGCCACATGTCACCTACGACTCAAAGCCGGGAGGGAACTACAACAATATTATTCCTAATTAAATTGGAATAAAATAAGCTTAAAAGATCAAGTTGATTGGAAGACAATGACTTGCACCAGTCAACTTCATCTAAGATAGAGTCCTACCTCAATGTTAATTCAATCTCTTGGGTTATCCTACCTTCCATCAAACTCTCACCTCCTCCACTATAAATAGAGGATGACCCATGTCTTCCAGATTCCTGGAGATCAAGTCTTCCAGATTCCTGGAGATCAAGTCTTCCACATTTCCGAAGTCCAAGTCTAGAAAATCCCTGAAGACCATCTTGGAGAAAGCTCTCAAGCACCAAGATCAAATCAAGCAACCCTCAAGATCCGGAGAAAGCTCACAAGCACCAAAAAGTCGCCGACAACAATCTACTCACAAGATGTGGAGAAAGATTCCAAGCACCGGAGATCCACAGAAGTTCAACAATCAAATCTAATTCAAGATCAAGCCTAGGCCCTTGAACGCGAAATTCGGAGTACCATCAAGGAGACTCTCAAATCAAGATTGTCAAAACCTTAAATTCAAATCCAAGTATAATTCGAGATCAAGTCATCACGACCCTCGAATTGAAGATCAAAGTGGAGATTGAATCAGAGGATTTATTTCTATTTTAATAGAAATCACAGAGATTGTACACGAAATTCTGATAAATATTAAATTCATTTGAAACTCATATTTTGTCGACTTATTCAGATCAATACAAAATTTGTGTCTACAAATTTTTTGGTGAACCCGACGTGAAGATCTCTGCCTCTCATCTTTTTCTCCGAAAGATTGATGGTGCCCTTGATGAAGAAAATTGTTGCCAACAAGGAGTGTCCTCAAGGTGCACGACATCCTCCACACTCTTGTCGATCCACAACAGTAGCGGTTATGGTGATTGAAGCAGAGACCATGGAGGAACAAATTGCCAACATGGAAATTCTTCTCGAAGATCTCATTAAGCAAAGGGAAGAGATCGATACAGAAATCAAGCACCGTGACGAGCAAATAGCCATCCTCACAGAAGAATTGGAGAAAAGTTCAAGAAACAAGTCCTCCAAGAACAAAGGCAAACAAAAGACAAAAGGAGGCGAAATTATCAAAGGATCTTCCTCCAACTCACTATCACGACAACAAATTCAAGACATGGTGGTGAATATGGTCAAGATGCAAGTGGACGAAGGTTTCAAGACCAATCAGCGTTACGTCAAACCATACACCAGAAGGATTGACGAGCTCCGAATGCCCTTCGGCTACAAACCTCCAAAATTTCAGCAATTTGGTGGAAGAGGCGATCCAAGACAACACATTGCTCACTTCATCGAGACATGCAGCAGCGCTGGAACTAAAGGAGACCTCATGGTGAAGCAGTTCGTTCGCACCCTAAAAGAAGTGGCCTTTGACTGGTACACAGATTTGGCGCCTGACTCAATCGACAGTTGGAAACAAATGGAAGACGCTTTTCTCAATCGCTTTCACAGTACCCGTAGAGTCGTCAGCATGACCGAGTTGTCAAACACCAAAAAACTTGATGGAGAACCAGTCATCGAATATATCAACCGTTGGCGAGCCTTAAGTCTTCAATGCAAAGATCACTTGTCTCAAGCCTCGGCCGTGGAGATGTGCATCAAGGGAATGCATGCAGAATTGTTCTACATACTCCATGGAATCAAGCCCAAAAATTTTCAAGATTTGGCAACAATGGCGTGCGATATGGAGCATACAATCTCCAATTGTAAAGATTTCAAATTTCCAAGCAAAGTGGAGGAAAAAGCTGCGTACGAGTTGCCGTCCAACAAATCTGGTGCTGAAGATTCTGATGATAGCAGTTCCACCACGTCTGATGATGGAAGTTCGAAGTCGACAACTTCAAAATCTTCGGAAGATGATGATCAATCAAATGACGATTCAGTTGTGCCCCATGACGAATCAGAACATAATGCAGAATCAAATTATACTGCAGTTCAGTCATGAAGAAAGCTCCCCACAAATCGCGAATTGTAATCATCTCAAATCACGAACTGCAATTCGCCACCACAACTCGTAAAGTGCAATTCGCCACCACCACTCGCAAAGTGCAATTCCCCTCCACGAATCGCAAATTGCAATTCGTCTCCTCAAATGGGGCAACTCCAGAATGGTAGGGCACATAGGAGTTGCAAACTCCTCGTCTTCGACAAAGCAACGGTCGACATTCAAGCCAGTCGTACACGATTGTTCAAATCCGGGCCAAATGAAGGTATCCTGAACAAGAAATCAACAAAATCAAGTGCTCTTAAGCAAGAGCCTAAACTGTCAAGTTCAAATCCAAATCAAGTGCTCCTAAGCAAGAGCCTAAACTGCCAAGTTCAAATCCCAATTAAGCGCTCCTAAGCAAGAGCCTAAACTGCAAGTTCATTAATCGCTCCTAAGCAAGAGCCTAAACTGCAAGTTCATTAATCGCTCCTAAGCAAGAGCCTAAACTGCAAGTTCATTAATCGCTCCTAAGCAAGAGCCTAAACTGCAAGTTCATTAATCGCTCCTAAGCAAGAGCCTAAAGCAAGAGCCTAAACTGCAAGTTCATTAATCGCTCCTAAGCAAGAGGCTAAACTGCAAGTTCATTAATCGCTCTCAAGCAAGAGCCTAAACTGCAAGTTCATCAATAGCTCCTAAGCAAGAGACTAAAATGCAAGTTCAAGTCCAAATCAAGCACTCCTAAGCAAGAGCCTAAACTGCAAGTTCAAATCCAAATCAAGACCTCCCCCTCCTCAGCAAGAGATGAAACTACAACAACAAATCAAGATCTCCTCATCAAGAGACTAAATTACAACAACAAATCAAGACCTCCTTAGCAAGAGATTAAACTGCAACCAAACAACAACAAAAAACCCACAAAAATCCCCAAATAAATGAACTACGTCATGACTTGATCTCACTCAAATTGTCAAGTGAGTACGTAGGCAGCTTGAAAAACCCCTCAACAGTCACACCACAACAACAACAACAAAAAAACCCTCAATCTTCACTTCGAAAAAGAGGAAAATTCATCTTCAGTTCTTCCTATGGTGATCGTGTTGGCTGAAGACAAAGAAGAAAAAGGTGGAATTAAGAGAAAGCATAAAGCACTTAATCCACGTCAACCATCACATCACCAAGATGTGAAGAAACCGCACTTGATCGAGAGAAAGCAAGAAGCTCGTGTTCAAGTAAATAACACACAAAGTGAATGACGATCGACAAAATGTTCAATCAACTCTAAGTCAAATTTTCAAAAAAACGGCGAGGATTGATATAAGGCGTCGTCAACTGCATGTTGGAAAGTCTCCAATTAAGTTGATGTAGACAGAATAACTACTTCTATTGTTTACGATCCAACGCGCATCACAATAGAAGTAGTAATTCCACAACTCAAAGTTTGGGCAGTTCGTCAATTCACTTCTACAACGACTCATCAATTCATCTCTTTGCGACTCGCGATTCGTGGCTTTGCGGCTCGTCAACTCATCATTCAGCGATTCGTCAACTCAACATTTGAAGGTTCGTCAATTCGTTAAATGACAAGCCGCCTCAAACAACAGCTCAAAGTATCGAGCATTCCAAGACAAACTCAAGTTCAAATGCAAGGGCCGTCGAGTCAAAATCAAATTAAAGTGCAACGATCGTAGAGTCAAATTTGAAGATGAAATAAATCACGACGACTTAAAAGTCGGGGAAAAAAACAAATATTCAGCAACGGTGGTCACTCTCAAGTCAAAGTTTAACCTTCCACCGTAATTGAGGTGTCTCACAAGTTCAACCTCAACCGCAATCGAGGTGACCGTAAAGTTGAAGTTCAACCTCCAAGTGCAATTGAGGGACTCTCAAGTCAAAAATCGACCCCAGTCCGGCTTCTTACAAATTGAAAAAAATATATCATCAAAGTTGTCCAAGACTTTCAAGTCGAAGATGAAAATCGACTACAATGACCTTCAAGTTGAACCAAAAACCAAGTTCAAACTCAACTGGTCAACGACAACGACTCACTAGTCCAAATTACAACTGAGCTACAACACCCAGGTGAAAAGAAAGAAATGTTCAAGTGCCACTTTCACGTCGAATCTCAAAATCAAAATCAAATTCAGACTTCAACCGAGCTAGCTTCTAAACTGAAAACAGTTCCATGTCATGAACACTTTCAAGTCAAAGAAAATAGATTCAAATGACTACCAAGTTGAAGTTGAAGTTCATCCAAGGTGATATCAAAGTTCATTGGACACCTGTTCAACAAAATGACTCCCAAGTCGAAATCAAATAAATTCAAGTGACTTCCAAGTTAAAATCAAGGTGACTCTCAAGTCGAAATCAAGCGAACTCAAATGACTTTCAAGTCAAAAATCAAGTTATTCGAGACCAGCCCACATCTAAGCACTCCTCAAGTCGTGCATGTAGCCTAGTCTCGAGGGGGCATTTGTAGGAGGCAAAAAATTCACAACCTATCAAAATGCGCCACGTGGGGGTTGAAAAGTCTACGTGACAAGTTGACCGGCCAATTATAAAAGGCCACGTGTCATTTTTATATTGAATGACTGGCGAATAAAATATCGCCACATGTCACCTACGACTCAAAGCCGGGAGGGAACTACAACAATATTATTCCTAATTAAATTGGAATAAAATAAGCTTAAAAGATCAAGTTGATTGGAAGACAATGACTTGCACCAGTCAACTTCATCTAAGATAGAGTCCTACCTCAATGTTAATTCAATCTCTTGGGTTATCCTACCTTCCATCAAACTCTCACCTCCTCTACTATAAATAGAGGATGACCCTTGTCTTCCAGATTCCTGGAGATCAAGTCTTCCAGATTCCTGGAGATCAAGTCTTCCACATTTCCGAAGTCCAAGTCTAGAAAATCCCTGAAGACCATCTTGGAGAAAGCTCTCAA
Organism: Spergularia marina; assembly: GCA_963680865.1. Classification (NCBI taxonomy): domain Eukaryota; kingdom Viridiplantae; phylum Streptophyta; class Magnoliopsida; order Caryophyllales; family Caryophyllaceae; genus Spergularia; species Spergularia marina. The sequence goes on along the minus strand of OY804548.1, from coordinate 24,510,943 downwards.
GCACCAAGATCAAATCAAGCAACCCTCAAGATCCGGAGAAAGCTCACAAGCACCAAAAAGTCGCCGACAACAATCTACTCACAAGATGTGGAGAAAGATTCCAAGCACCGGAGATCCACAGAAGTTCAACAATCAAATCTAATTCAAGATCAAGCCTAGGCCCTTGAACGCGAAATTCGGAGTACCATCAAGGAGACTCTCAAATCAAGATTGTCAAAACCTTAAATTCAAATCCAAGTATAATTCGAGATCAAGTCATCACGACCCTCGAATTGAAGATCAAAGTGGAGATTGAATCAGAGGATTTATTTCTATTTTAATAGAAATCACAGAGATTGTACACGAAATTCTGATAAATATTAAATTCATTTGAAACTCATATTTTGTCGACTTATTCAGATCAATACAAAATTTGTGTCTACAGCCGTTTAATCATCTTAACCCAATCTCCTAATGATTAGCCCGCGCACTATGTCGTGCGTAACACATTTCTAAGCCCATCTCGGCAACTACTTGGCAACCCAGGTGAATTATCTTTTTGTGCTTTTCATTTTGGTTTATCCTAATCTTTTTATCATTATCATTATCAATAGATAATCTACCCATAAAATATGTTGATCAAAGGATAATACGTGAGATAAAAGATAAGATAGCATTCAGTTGGCAACTGATTGGCAACTGGAGACCTTGATTGTGTTTTCCATGGACTCTTTGATTAAAAGATAAGATTGATCTCATTTTGCTTCCCCTCCAAGCATGAGTCGGCTATCAATACCCTCCCAAAACCCCATACTATCTCCTATATAAAGAGGTCCTTATTTTTCAAGAAAGGGGACGTACAAGAAATTCAAGCACACAAAAAAAGATTAGCTACATAAGCCTAAAACTACCATCTTCATTTTTCTTGTTCTCATAATCTCGAGAACAAGGCCATAAGTCTTTCCTACACAAAACATACACCCACATCACTCATTTGGAGTGCCATTCCTGATAACAAGTCCGTCGCGGCGAAGGTCGAACTTAAATCGTTGGGCTCAAGGACAAGGGTTGGACGCGTTGGTATACGAAATCGAAATCCGTACGACGACATAAGTATGTCCACCTTAGGGCCTCTTTATCTCTTTTAAACGTTTTCGAAAATCACGTTTTCGGAAATCTAGCTCTAATCGTTTTTCTCGCATGTTAATATATGTTTAAGGTTACTTATAGTATGCATATTTAGGTCATGCATGTTACGTGATGTAATACAGCTTGTGTGTTATGTGTTAGATCATGCATAGTCTTTAAAAGTTAGGCACAAGTTAGGTTAGACAATTTTAGTTTATGAGCATGCTTTTTAGCCACTTTACGTAGAAGTAGTACGTAGTTGCATTTTCATTAATTCAATCATGCTGCATATTTATTATATGTCACGTACGTAATTCTTTTACATGTACGTTTGCGTAATTAATCCCATCGTACCGTTGCATGCTAATTGCTATATGATTCTGTAGTCGATTATTAACTTTATATTTATCTTGGATCAACTAGTAGAGGTCGTCTTAAGACGGGCGATTTGGGTGCCTAACACCTTCCCGAATCGTACCTTGCAAAGGACCCATCATAGGTTCGTAGGATCCTATAAAAATCCTGCTGGCGACTCCAATTCCAATATAAAATATAGCGAGACCCAATCGGTCCACCCCCAGGCCGGTACGGTATCTCACAATATGCTAATTAATTACTTTTATATTTATCATCAATTATGCATCATTCCAAATTTCAATTAAAAATAATCCACATCATATTATTATAATGTTGCTTGCATGTATTTTAAAATTTGAAACAATAATAATAATAATAATAATAATAATAATAATAATAATAATAATAATAATAATAATAATAATAATAATAATAATAAAATGTTCTCTAGATGTTTATGTTTGTACATTATCTTATATGTCATATTGCAAGTCATAAGGATCATACTCTTATTATTGATGCTACATTGCTATTCATGTTCGCTTATGATTAATCATATAATAAGTACTAAAAGCCTTTCATTTTGATCATCGAGGTTTTAATTTTACGATATTTTCCACTTGTGTTCATATATAGTCTCCTTCATCAACTCTTCTAACCTATATGCACTATCATTGAGCTTGCCGTACTTAAGACGGATTAAAGATGTATCTATTTATACATATATAACTATACGTGTTTTATGATGTTTAAACCACCTAGAGCGATTAACCTCTGATCAAGGTATATGTAGCTAGGCCGGAGATCAGCTACCGGTCTCCTAAATGACTTCCTCTTAGGGACTGTGCGTCCTACCGTCCCCCTAGGAGGGGTGTGCACACTCGGGTCTTTAGGATCGTTTTATTCTCGATGCTCTAGTGTTGGATCGGCTTGGGGTAGGACCCTTGCGCAAATAAATTACTTAAAGGAAGATAAACAAAGATTATTGTGGTGATGAATACCACGTGCGCGCTCTACACGACTCGTGTCTTGGGTACACGAGCCGTGTCCGTTGTTACATTGTGTTTTCGAGCTCACTGACTTGAGCACGACTCGTGCCAGGCCCCGTTTCAGGCTCTTACCTCCTTTGCGTAGCTTTGTCTATTCTTTGTTAGCTACGCGCCAGTAAGGCGCGTATCTTAATTCTTTTGTATCGCTTAAATGTCTTACTCAGCCTGTGCTGACGTTCTTTGTCTTGGGTTGTGTCCCTACCCTATTCTGGGGCCTGTGCCATCCTTTTGGTGGCGCAGTTGACAGGTTTGTAGATTGAGATGCATTGTATGGTTGAAGCGTCATTGCATGTTGGGCGTTTTGATGAGTCGTCACATATTTGCATTGGGGACGATTTGTAGTTTATCTTTTGGTTTAATTCCCGATTTGTAGATTCAGCTAGAAGTCTTCCGCTGTCATTTGTTCTTCTTGTTTTAAATTAGCCTTGCCGTTGACTTGGCAGTCAATGGTGGCATAACAATCCTTTATTTTTGTATTTAAAGATAGCGAAAATTCAGGGTTGTTACAGTTGGTATCAGAGCCTTAGGCTCTGGTTAGTTGAGTTTGCAAAACGGTTTTAAACCAATTTGATAAAACGTTTTTAAAATTTGGGGAATTTGTTGGGTGCATTCATACGCATGCTATGTGCTACGTGCTATGTGTCTCTTGTACTACACTACGGAGTTTTGGAGCTGACTTATGAGATTATGACTTGAGCTACGTACTAAATACTACGGACGAGTACTACACTAAGCTATGTAGTTGGTGACTCATTTTGAGATCATCACTTTGGAGATAATATTTGATATGGATTGAATTTAGATGACACTTTGAGATTACATTTTTCGAGGACAAGTTCATACGATTAACATCTTCATATTGTAGTCATATTACTTGGTAAGTAATGTTGAGGTGTTGAGGAAAAAAAAAAAAAAAAAAAGAGCTTTATTTGAAAGAAGTTGAGATTAGTACGAGTTAAGTAAGATGATGATGATCCTTAAGGTTATATTAAAGAATGTATTTGATGATATTAGAGACTTGCTTATTTAATGTCTATTGTTATCCAAGTTTTGCCTTTAAAGATGAGATATAAAATAGAACACGTCGGATAAGTGTGCGCGATATATTATTAAACCAAAGGTTTTTGAAACACCCATTAACTTCCTCTTTTTTCCTGACCATAATACCTATGTTATGCTTAACCTTTAGAAATAACTTACACTACTCCATCTAACAATGTCACCCCTTATAGGTGAGAAACCTTGGCTACCTTAAAGGAAAGGTGAAAGTTGAAGAAGGGACTAGTAATGGTGAGTCTATAAGTAAGTTGAGCGTACGAGAGTTTAAAGGATCCCGTATGTCATTCATTCTTTTATTACATGGGTTATATGATAGGAATCATTGAGAGTACACTACTTTGTTTATTGCAATTGGGAATGAGTGAAAGAAATTGATGTATTGAATTGATCAACAACTATTTCAATGGATGATGGGTTAAGAGCAAAAGAAGCCTTATATAACCTTGGTCATAAACTCGACTGTTGGAACTTTGGGTATTGCCTTTCTTGTTGAGTGATATTCTCCAGGCATTATTATGAGGAAACGAATTTTTGGGTTTATTATCCACGTCAATAATTTTAATATATGGTACTGGCGACCTATTTTTGAGGATTGTATGTTTTGTTTACTCACGCTTAGCTTTTAGTTGGAGTCTCGTTATTGCATAGTTTTGAATAGGGGACAATACCCCTAAGTTATATTTGGAATAAAGTCGTTGATGAAACTATATGCTAATTGTGTGTCATTAATGAGTTTCTGGCATAGTCTATTCGATTTCTATTTGTCCTTTTGTGCCGTGGAGCTACTGATCTCGGCACGATTCGTGCACCCCTGGACATGAGTTGTGTGTCTCAAACCGCGTCGCTAGCGCAACCGCACCCGCGGTCAACAACGCAAACGCACGGCAAGTATCCTGCATACTTCCCGCGCCTGTGGCAAACCTGCAGCCCCGCGGAAGACACGGTTTTTCTGAGTGTCTTTTCCACTGCCACTCTCCCGCGACCGCGGCACGAGGGCAGCGCCCGCGGCTAGCCTCGTGGCTCCCCGGGTGACTCCAATGTGAAAGTTTGGAGATTAACTCCAATAATCCAGAAAAGTCAGAACTAAGCGAGACGAATAGCTTATTGGCGTTTGTTTCAATTATTTATCGTTTACTACCTTTTGACCTAAATCGTTTTCAATAGGGGTGCAAGGTACCGTGAACTGTTGATCGATACTGCTAACCTTATTATATGGATTTCTGTTGGAGGTCACGTGATCAAAGTGTTGGACATTATTTGATGTATAAAGAGTAATAATGCTCGAATATATCTTCGCGAGTTAGCTAGTAGATACGAAGGATGAAATCCTAAGGTATGGATGGTTTGATTGGAGGAAGAAGCAACTCTAAAGGATCATACACACTTGCTCTAACGTGCTTACTATGACTTATGGTGTGAAGAAGAATAAAGGAAATAGATTCAACAATTTCTCAATCAACGTGTCCTCGTGCTCGTTGGATATCTACATGCTGAGATCGTGGTATGACTTAAAGGTTGGGAAGACGAAAAATGGAATGTTTTGGGATTCCTAGCACTGGTGTAAAAATAAGGAGGATTATTTTGAGGACAATGATACCCTCACCAAATCTAACTACTCAGAGTACAATGTTGATACTTTATATGATATATGACTCACCATATTTCGGCGGCGGAGTTTATAGATTAAGCACTTGGCATCGATGGTCTTATGGTATGTGTTTGTTAATTATACTTGATGGGTGGATAAGTTGAGCTGGAGAATGGGGTGGTATAGTAATTAGCTGGTTGTATGGTGTTAAGTTGACAACACTTGAAGTACGATGTACGAAATGAAAGAAATGTGCTAATGATGATAAAAGCTTATGGTCTTCGAAGTAATCTTTAGATGGTTGTGCACTTGTATTGGTGAAATTTCTAAGGGACGTGTATCTTGGTTGTAAATGATTTTGGGTCCAAATTACTTATTAAGCTCGAGTTGTGGATGTGTGGTGGTAGGTGCAAGACATTGAATCTATTTTATTAAAGTGTGATTTTGGTCATGGTAAGGTTAAGGAAATTGGTCTGAGTTGATGATGTTTACTCATGGGAGTAAGTTGGTTGAATATAAGCGTATCTCGTGATAAAAACGTTGTTTATTTACTTAGAGTGCCCTGGCGCTTGTACTGCAATAACTTGGGATATTAATGGCAGGATGTTATGGTTCTGTCAATGGGCCAAAGAATGTTTATTGGAATGTATTGGGTAAAACGAGTACGAACGAATAAAAATTTCTTGGGTTCTGAATAAGCTGGTTGGAATTGTTGAATAAAGAACTGTACTCTATGATGTTCGTTGATCAAACACGTAATATATGAGGGAAGTGGGAAACTAGAACGTGTTTCACATGGTTCGAAAGGATGTGTGAGGAAGGTTGGCAAGGAGACAACAAATTAAAGGAATACTAAGAATGACCTGGAAGATAATTAAGGGAACCACTCATGAGGTAAAGTTAATGCTAGTTGCTTGACAAGATTGATTCGTCGTATAAATTTGTAAGAATGGAGTCCTTTGGATCAAAAAGAGTAACGGCTACGCCGAGTGACTAAGGCAAACGAGTATGACTACATCTTGATGTGTTCTTAGTGCGACTAAGTGTCTTCGACATTACACTAAGGACTTTTCTAGGATTAGAAAATTTGTGGCCAGCTACACCAAATGAAAAGAAGACTTCGTTCACGCGGATTGACAGGTGCGTAGAATTATTCTAGTTACGAAGTAATACAGATCAGATAAGTACGGTTGTATGCAAGTGACCTAATAAGTGAGAGGAAAATACTCTACTGGAGATATTCTTGTTGATATATATGGTCATCGATCGGGGAAAACCACAATTTTAGTACAGGTTCAGTCGAGGAAATTCAAAATATAACATTCTATGGGATTAGTTGAATGCATTGATAATTATGTGATGACAAGTTTCAAGGTCAAATGTCCATATAAGGAGTTTGACTGAAAGTCGTAGCGTCGGACAACGCTAGTTGCTAACATGGGAGGTTAATTGCTTGATGTATGGTCTTCTAGTCCATCAAATGGAGGATAGAACTCTACAATGCCTTATGTGTGATGTAAGAAGAGGTTCTACCTGTTGAGAAGAGACGGTATATACGTGATGTCAAGGTGTGATTATGGTGAATTGTTATTGATAATCAATTACTACGGAGATGAAAATGAAGGCTAAAGGTTTGCGAAATCTAATGTATACTCGCAATGACACTACCAAGGATGATGAATTGAATGTTTGAGATATAGATCGACAAAGTCAAGTCATTTTGTTGAAGTATGCGAATTCATTGAAGCAAAATATGATAGAAAAAAAAAACAATTGGATAGCTACACGGATGCATTGAATAGTAAGGGTACGCAAGTTCAATGATCGTGAGTTGAGGATCCAGATACAAATCATAGAGTGATCTCGACACCTATTGGTATATTGAGGAATACGGTGCATAGGAAATGAGAACGCTCCAACAAGGGTTGACATGTGAAATGTAAATGAAAAGGTTTGGAGTACAGAAGATCACACTAAAACTCTTTGGTTGTAATGAAAGTGTTTAAAGGATGATAAATGGTTACGAAATAGAATCGCCTATGGTTGATTTGAGAGCGAGAGAGACAATATGGAATACTGCGCCAAAACCTTGAGATGCATTACCAAGGTGCGAAAATACAAGTGAAAAGTGGCATTGACGATAAGAAAGTTATCCCACGTCTGAACTACATATTTTGGTTCGAGGACGAACCTTTTCTTTAAGGAGGATGAGAACCCTGTGCGTTCCTCCTGCGCCCTAAGTTATAAGACTTATGTTCCTTTTGTGATTACATGATAAAGCATGTTTACCTAATTGGTGCACTTATGGTGCACACGTACTTATTTGGTGCATTGCAGTTGTACACGTAATTTGTTTGTGCATTAACATTGCACATGTAATATTATTCGGCATCACTTCGTATCAATATTTAAATTTAATATAATTGCGCGATATTCCTTCCTGAAATGCATTGATGGTGCATTTCTAGCTAAACACGACTCTCTTGTGAGGAAGTGCATTGATGGTGCACTTTCTCCTTCCCTTACTGCAATATTTTTGAACCATTACTGTGTTGGAAGTTGTGGATGTTAGTTGCCTAATGTAGAACGTTGTGCGGAAACTCTTTAAGGAGGGACTTAAATCTTCGGGACGAAGATTTGTTTTAAGGAGGGAAGTCTGTAACACCCCGTATTTTTGGTAAGTTAAATAATTAAGGGTGTTACGTTTTATAATGTAATTGAGGGTTTTATTAAGGTTTAATTGGAATTCGATTGAGTTATTATGGGATTTCTGATTATAGAATTACACAAGAGGATTTGTTAGCCATTCGGATTTGGATCGGGTTTGTGGATCACGCAACCCATCAAATTAGCTAGGTCCAAACCCGAGTCCACCCTAATACCCATTTATGAAAAAAATAAAGAAAACCCTAGCTTCCCTTGACAGTCATTCGGCCCCCTCTTCTACATCTCTCTCATTCTCTTAGCCTCCACCCGCATAAGATTTCAGCACAACTGTGTCAACTTCAAATACACACAACTCTCACATACAACCTTTGATTAAGACGTGGTTTATAGCGTTAGAACCGTGTTTTCGATACGAATCCATATACATATAGATCGTGCCAAGATTCCATCGGATGCTCCCTGTAGAGGTGTTTTAGTGGAGCTGTGTCTATTTACCCGAGAACTGTTCAGCTCCCTCGGTATCTTGACGATTCCCATTGACTCATAAATTATTTTGGGACGAGATTTTATGGAGATGTTACTAACTCTAGTTTTAAAAACATATCCAAAATTGGTAAGCCCTTTATTTGTATATCAAAAGTTATATCATAATTCGTGGGTAAACCCTAATTCGTGTCTATGGTTCAGTTTGAGGTTGATTCCCGTTGATACGCTTGGAGTTTGTGGACGAAATTTGGAGGGGACGTTTATGACATAACCTTTTATGACATACTCAAATGTGGTGGTCATCCGATGTCGGAGGTAGCCGTTATTCATGTTTATTTACTACTGTCTCCTTTTGGATTCGTGTTAGATTGATGTTAATTGTGAGAATTATGACTTATGGATTCACCTTGTGAGTTAGGGGATTATCTTTTGAGTTATGAGATTGCATTGGGGGTATTGGGTCAAGTTGATACAACACAAAAGTAATTCTTGTTGGTTATTGTGTAACTTAGATTGTGGATTCAAAGAGATGACCTTTGTGGACTTTGAGAAGTGTAACTAGAGGAAACTTGCCAATTGAAGGTAAGAACGTTGACCCTCATAAGCTTGAGCTTCATTTCATATCATGAGAATCCTTCACGTTCATCTTTGTTTCGATTCTTTGCTCATATTCTCTATTTTGATTATCTATGGCCTATTGATATCAATTATCTATTGTGATCACCTTTTGAGCATCTATGTTGATTCCTACATTGATTATTGATTATTGTTATTGATCATCTATTGATATTCTTGTTCCGGCTTTGGCCGTTTATAAATCAAGCTACTATGCGCGAATAACGTACTTAAGACGGATTAAAGATGTATCTATTTATACATATATAACTATACGTGTTTTATGATGTTTAAACCACCTAGAGCGATTAACCTCTGATCAAGGTATATGTAGCTAGGCCGGAGATCAGCTACCGGTCTCCTAAATGACTTCCTCTTAGGGACTGTGCGTCCTACCGTCCCCCTAGGAGGGGTGTGCACACTCGGGTCTTTAGGATCGTTTTATTCTCGATGCTTTAGTGTTGGATCGGCTTGGGGTAGGACCCTTGCGCAAATATATTACTTAAAGGAAGATAAACAAAGATTATTGTGGTGATGAATACCACGTGCGCGCTCTACACGACTCGTGTCTTGGGTACACGAGCCGTGTCCGTTGTTACATTGTGTTTTCGAGCTCACTGACTTGAGCACGACTCGTGCCAGGCCCCGTTTCAGGCTCTTACCTCCTTTCCGTAGCTTTGTCTATTCTTTGTTAGCTACGCGCCAGTAAGGCGCGTATCTTAATTCTTTTGTATCGCTTAAATGTCTTACTCAGCCTGTGCTGACGTTCTTTGTCTTGGGTTGTGTCCCTACCCTATTCTGGGGCCTGTGCCATCCTTTTGGTGGCACAGTTGACAGGTTTGTAGATTGAGATGCATTGTATGGTTGAAGCGTCATTACATGTTGGGCGTTTTGATGAGTCGTCACATATTTGCATTGGGGACGATTTGTAGTTTATCTTTTGGTTTAATTCCCGATTTGTAGATTCAGCTAGAAGTCTTCCGCTGTCATTTGTTCTTCTTGTTTTAAATTAGCCTTGCCGTTGACTTGGCAGTCAATGGTGGCATAACAATCCTTTATTTTTGTATTTAAAGATAGCGAAAATTCAGGGTTGTTACAAATCATAGAGTGAGGGTTTTTTATATTGGATAGCTACACGGATGCATTGAATAGTAAGGGTACGCAAGTTCAATGATCGTGAGTTGAGGATCCAGATACAAATCATAGAGTGATCTCGACACCTATTGGTATATTGAGGAATACGGTGCATAGGAAATGAGAACGCTCCAACAAGGGTTGACATGTGAAATGTAAATGAAAAGGTTTGGAGTACAGAAGATCACACTAAAACTCTTTGGTTGTAATGAAAGTGTTTAAAGGATGATAAATGGTTACGAGTTAGAATCGCCTATGGTTGATTTGAGAGCGAGAGAGACAATATGGAATACTGCGCCAAAACCTTGAGATGCATTACCAAGGTGCGAAAATACAAGTGAAAAGTGGCATTGACGATAAGAAAGTTATCCCATGTCTGAACTACATATTTTGGTTCGAGGACGAACCTTTTCTTTAAGGAGGATGAGAACCCCGTGCGTTCCTCCTACGCCCTAAGTTATAAGACTTATGTTCCTTTTGTGATTACATGATAAAGCATGTTTACCTAATTGGTGCACTTATGGTGCACACGTACTTATTTGGTGCATTGCAGTTGTACACGTAATTTTGTTTGTGCATTAACATTGCACATGTAATATTATTCGGCATCACTTCGTATCAATATTTAAATTTAATATAATTGCGCGATATTCCTTCCTGAAATGCATTGATGGTGCATTTCTAGCTAAACACGACTCTCTTGTGAGGAAGTGCATTGATGGTGCACTTTCTCCTTCCCTTACTGCAATATCTTTGAACCATTACTGTGTTGGAAGTTGTGGATGTTAGTTGCCTAATGTAGAACGTTGTGCGGAAACTCTTTAAGGAGGGACTTAAATCTTCGGGACGAAGATTTGTTTTAAGGAGGGAAGTCTGTAACACCCCGTATTTTTGGTAAGTTAAATAATTAAGGGTGTTACGTTTTATAATGTAATTGAGGGTTTTATTAAGGTTTAATTGGAATTCGATTGAGTTATTATGGGATTTCTGATTATAGAATTACACAAGAGGATTTGTTAGCCATTCGGATTTGGATCGGGTTTGTGGATCACGCAACCCATCAAATTAGCTAGGTCCAAACCCGAGTCCACCCTAATACCCATTTATGAAAAAAATAAAGAAAACCCTAGCTTCCCTTGACAGTCATTCGGCCCCCTCTTCTACATCTCTCTCATTCTCTTAGCCTCCACCCGCATAAGATTTCAGCACAACTGTGTCAACTTCAAATACACACAACTATCACATACAACCTTTGATTAAGACGTGGTTTATAGCGTTAGAACCGTGTTTTCGATACGAATCCATATACATATAGATCGTGCCAAGATTCCATCGGATGCTCCCTGTAGAGGTGTTTTAGTGGAGCTGTGTCTATTTACCCGATAACTGTTCAGCTCCCTTGGTATCTTGACGATTCCCATTGACTCATAAATTATTTTGGGACTATATTTTATGGAGATGTTCCTAACTCTAGTTTTAACAACATATCCAAAATTGGTAAGCCCTGTATTTGTATATCAAAAGTTATATCATAATTCGTGGGTAAACCCTAATTCGTGTCTATGGTTCAGTTTGAGGTTGATTCCCGTTGATCCGCTTGGAGTTTGTGGACGAAATCTGGAGGGGACGTTTCTGACATAACCTTTTATGACATACTCAAATGTGGTGGTCATCCGATGTCGGAGGTAGACGTTATTCATGTTTATTTACTACTGTCTCCTTTTGGATTCGTGTTAGATTGATGTTAATTGTGAGAATTATGACTTATGGATTCACCTTGTGAGTTAGGGGATTATCTTTTGAGTTATGAGATTGCATTGGGGGTATTGGGTCAAGTTGATACAACACAAAAGTAATTCTTGTTGGTTATTGTGTAACTTAGATTGTGGATTCAAAGAGATGACCTTTGTGGACTTTGAGAAGTGTAACTAGAGGAAACTTGCCAATTGAAGGTAAGAACGTTGACCCTCATAAGCTTGAGCTTCATTTCATATCATGAGAATCCTTCACGTTCATCTTTGTTTCGATTCTTTGCTCATATTCTCTATTTTGATTATCTATGGCCTATTGATATCAATTATCTATTGTGATCACCTTTTGAGCATCTATGTTGATTCCTACATTGATTATTGATTATTGTTATTGATCATCTATTGATATTCTTGTTCCGGCTTTGGCCGTTTATAAATCAAGCTACTATGCGCGAATAACGTACTTAAGACGGATTAAAGATGTATCTATTTATACATATATAACTATACGTGTTTTATGATGTTTAAACCACCTAGAGCGATTAACCTCTGATCAAGGTATATGTAGCTAGGCCGGAGATCAGCTACCGGTCTCCTAAATGACTTCCTTTTAGGGACTGTGCGTCCTACCGTCCCCCTAGGAGGGGTGTGCACACTCGGGTCTTTAGGATCGTTTTATTCTCGATGCTCTAGTGTTGGATCGGCTTGGGGTAGGACCCTTGCGCAAATAAATTACTTAAAGGAAGATAAACGAAGATTATTGTGGTGATGAATACCACGTGCGCGCTCTACACGACTCGTGTCTTGGGTACACGAGCCGTGTCCGTTGTTACATTGTGTTTTCGAGCTCACTGACTTGAGCACGACTCGTGCCAGGCCCCGTTTCAGGCTCTTACCTCCTTTGCGTAGCTTTGTCTATTTTTTGTTAGCTACGCGCCAGTAAGGCGCGTATCTTAATTCTTTTGTATCGCTTAAATGTCTTGCTCAGCCTGTGCTGACGTTCTTTGTCTTGGGTTGTGTCCCTACCCTATTCTGGGGCCTGTGTCATCCTTTTGGTGGCGCAGTTGACAGGTTTGCAGATTGAGATGCATTGTATGGTTGAAGCGTCATTGCATGTTGGGCGTTTTGATGAGTCGTCACATATTTACATTGGGGACGATTTGTAGTTTATCTTTTGGTTTAATTCCCGATTTGTAGATTCAGCTAGAAGTCTTCCGCTGTCATTTGTTCTTGTTTTAAATTAGCCTTGCCGTTGACTTGGCAGTCAATGGTGGCATAACAATCCTTTATTTTTGTATTTAAAGATAGCGAAAATTCAGGGTTGTTACACATTGATATGACAACTTTATTATTTTCTCGATTTGTAATTATCATATAGTTGAAAAGTTTAAAATTCTATGAAAAAAACTATTAATATAATGCATAGCGTAATTCTTTTTACATTTGTAGATGCACTCAATAGAATTTTGAAAACGCTTTTAAAAATTAAGCTTTGCATATCATAAAAATGTATACATGGATCTTAAACTGGTGTCCACTTCAAAACAAATCTAATGATATATGTTTTAAAATTTTATGATTCACATAACCAATGTTATGAGTAAGTGTTCCGTGTTTGAATTAGATAACTTTACGGAAGAGTCTCACAAAAATGGGATTCTCTATGTGAATTGTTAATGATTGACCGTGGGAACTCTCGGTGTTTGTTCATACCCATACAACAACCCAAACCCTAGGACGAAATTTTAGAGTGCATAACCGTGGTCTGCAAACGAAATTCACATTGTATATATACGCTATTAGAATTACATACTTACTCCAAGCAAGTACTTGATCTTTCGATTAAAAATTGGCTAAGTTACTTAAACTTTCTAATTTCCTATAGTGGCCTGCCTCCACACTAATTAATGTCAACGATTGGTTCTACCTTGATCAAAATCAAGCACATGCCAAATTTTCACCTACATTTTTGTTAAGCACATGTTTATTGCAATCACTGAGATTTTTTTTACCTTTAGAGAAATATTAACATATACAACATCTCATAATCACATATCTAATTATTGGGGCTGAGTAAGAGAGTATAAGTTCTCAATTTTGTGAAAAGAAGTTTATATTGAAAATAATCGTCTACACGGGTTAAATAAAATGCAAGTAATAAAAAAGTTTAGATATTCATCTGTTCAATTTTATCATCATGATTAGACATCATTATTAAGAGACCTCGTGCGACGATTAAAAAATTATATACAACATCTCATAATCACATATCTAATTAAAGTAGGTTTATTTTTTAAACGGATCTAACTAAATACTAGCTAACCTAGAATTAACGAGATATATAAGTTGTCTCCTATTAAGTTCACTACAATGAAAAGGCCACTATTGCCCGCCCCCTTTTAATCTACATGTTCCAAACTTCAACATTTCATTCACCTCTCTATTCTACTGAATGGTAACCTTAACTTAGCATAATACGCCACTATTCTGAATGGTGATTGGCTAATCGGTCAATAAGGCATGTAATACCATTATAATAATCATACCGATAACACTTTTACATGCGTCGTACTGATGATGTGGGAAAAAATTAAAAGAACCTAACCTATATTGTGCCAAAATACGATAACCTTACTTCTTGGACGATGTGGGACAATCTCTAATAGCATAAAAAAAAGGTACTAAAAAATAGTCCCACATTATTGAACACATGACGAAAAGGAATATATAATTCTTCTACTAAAAAATCGTACATTAGGATATTTGTTAGAGAAGTGGGTAAATAGGTGAAAGGAGATGCATTTTCCTAATATTATATATTCCTAATTTTCTTAATTTCAATCCGGTTTTTTTTTTTTTTTTAGTTTCCACGACGATTGAAAGATTCTATGTTTGTACGTATATTAATTTTCTATTTCCTATGTCTTAACTCTTCTTATAACTTAGGTTTCATAACTAAAATACTCATATGGTATTCGTATCATAAATTGTCAATTTAGAATAACATTTATCTATTTGTAATATATTATTCTAGGAAAATGTGGAGAGGAGAAGGGACGACAAAAACATAAAAGAAAGGTTAGGGTAGTCAATGTTCGAATAATTGAAACCAAAATAATACGACAATATTAGTTATAAAAACAAGGTCAAAGATGGTGTTTTGTTGGGAAAAAACATATAAAGGTAGTATATTATAAGAAAATTTTATTCAAAAAAATAGTCTTTTTATTCCCGAGAATGAAATTTACTATCTCTTTGACCCATTTTAAAAGGTATTTGTATTCACATGTTTCTATACATGGTACCCACAATGTTTGATTTTTGTGATCATAATGCTCATTTGCTAAATTCTTATAAGAACTATTAGCATTAAGAGTTAATTATAAACTTAGTATCATGGTTCACAAAAATGAAACATCAAAGATATTGAAACGAAAACGTAGAACTCATGAGAAAATTAAAACCCCAAGGGTATCGTGTGAATGTTTCTAATTATTAATTTAAGATAGTGTTTTTGAATAAAACTTTAATTTGGTTCTAATTTATTATTGGAAGGTGTCAATTTAAAGTTGTACAATAAAAGACAAATATTTTATTTTGGATTATAGTATTTGTTTTTTTTGTTTTTTCAATTATGTATCCGAAAGGGCAAAAATTATGGTACATATTATACATGAACTGGAAATGTGGAACTCTAGGGAAAGATAGAAACACAAGGATATCATGTGAATATTTCCAATAAATAAGTAATGATTATCTTTTATTTAAAAAGGTTAAGTAATATTCCCTCCGTCCCCCTTTAAACACCCCGCTTTCCTTTTTTGGGTGTCCCTCTATAAACATCCCATTTCAAAACTTACTAAATGGGGTAAGTTTTCACCACACATCAACCCTCCACTATCTCCAAAAACAATAAACAAATCTCCCATTATCTCCAAAAATAATAAACAAACCACCCATTATCTTCAACAATAATAAATAAACCACCCATTACCTCAAACAATAATAAACAATTCACACCACCTTAATCCACGTAAAAAAGGGAGCGGGGTGTTTAAAGGGGGACGAAGGGAGTACAACAATATTCAAGTTAGTGTTTTTGAATAAAATTTGAATTGTAGTGACATTAAAACGTGCTGGTTTGAGAGTGTAAGTTTTTTTTTTTTTTTTTGGTTAATTGAGGATCATAAAATGAAAATAATTACCTACATAGGTTAAATAAAATACAAGTAATAGTTCCTATATGATAATGGTCGAATATTTATCAATTCAACTTTTTACCATAATTGTATATCGTCATTAAAAGAGTCGTGCAACGCACGGGCTTATATCTAGTCAACTATTAAATTGCCCATTTAACATTAAGGTAGTCACAAGATAGTGGTAGTCCATGTTTTAAAGTTCTGACTTCTAACATCCCCCGACCACAACCACCGTAGCCGGCCGTTACTGACAACCACAACTTCTGCAGCCGACCATCCCAACTATAACGACGTTCGCCAGAGAGTCTAGCCTCCACCCTGTGCGACACCAACAACATCTAGTCGCCCCCCATGACCCCATTATCTTCCTCTCCTGCGTTTCTCTCTCCTCCCATCTTATCCTTTCTAGCTACAATGGTCAATGAACCAAGGAAGTGGATTCGCCGGCGTACGATGGACATGCCGGTAGTGAGCGAACGTAATATGGTGGTGTTGTGACCAGGTGGCTGGTGATGAGGTAGTACATGGTGTTGGGTGTGTAAGGGAAAAGGGGAGATGAGAGAGAAAATAAAGGGTGGGGATGATTTTTTTAATAGTATTATTATTATTATTATTAATTGCAATTTACTCAAAACAAACTAAGAGAAGTTACTAAAAGGGCACACCATACAGATTCTGAAAGTGCGGGGGTACCGTGTGCAGAATGCTAAGTTGTAGGGGTACCGCGTGTTAATGTCCAAAGTACATGGTTACCACGTGCATTTTCCGTAAAATGTATTGTGTTGGTAAACTTTCTAGTACAAATTTGGAAATAATTAGTTCTAAGGTAATGGAGAAAATTAAGGATTAATGATTTTGGAAACAAATATAATTCTGAACCCGCTCAATTCACACGCTGACACGTGACATATAATAATATTATTATATTGTAAATAAAATTTATCCAAAATAGGTTATGGTAAGTAGCTACTATTTTAATAAAATAACATTATTAATCACTTGATTTATGGAAAATAGTTATTTAATATAATAATTACTTGATTTATGGCAATTTGATCAAATTTTCAAAATGGGACTTTGACTTTTCAAAATGTGACATTTCCTTTAATTACATTACAAATATCCCACGGGTGTTCGAAATGAGATTTTAGGTTTTGAAAGGTGATTTTTCGTGTAATTACATTACGAATATCATACGGGTGTTCAAAATGAGATTTTAGATTTTGAAAGGTAATTTTCCATCTAATTACATGAAAAATATCTCACGAGTGTTCAAAACAGGATTTTAGATTTTGAAATGTAACTTTCCATCTAATTACATTGAAAAATCGCACGGGTGTTCGAAACATAAATTTTAGGTTTTTAAAGGTGACTTTCCATCTAATTACATTACAAATATCCCACAGGTGTTTGAAATGAAATTTTAGATTTTAGATAAAAATTTCGTTTACATAATTTTAACATTAAACATAAGTAGCACGGACATTACACGGGCCATCAAACTAGTTAAATTATATTTTGTTTCCATTGATAGACTCACAATTTTTTTGATTTACTGTCAGTGACATAAATTTATTACACATTTTTAAAATTTACTAGCACAACTAAATTAATTACTATCCACCAAATTTATCTTACTACACGTGGTGTATAAATTAAATTGTAGACAATTTCTTTGTGTCTATATGTACCTTGTTGTGAATAATTAATCATACGGGTTTGCATTGTGAGTAACTGGCCATTTAGGCCCGCCCTTAACGTGAAATGCACAATTGCACATGTAAAGTATGAGAAAATGTTGGGTTAAACACCAAAGTTAATGCATGATTATTAATTTTTATTAATAAAATTGTAGAGTATATAAATAATCAGCTTGAATCCGCACCACTCTTGTTCCCTCATTTCACAAGCAATATAAAGCAGGAAAAAAACGGTGGACAAATTACGACTCAACGTCGTACTGATAAATAAAACAGCAATTCTCGTCAACGAAGTCGGTGCGTGAATACTGAATACCTTCATAGTTCACTCAATTTGTATAACAACAGAACAGCGTTTATCATGGTCGTTATACAATTGTATGAGCTAACCGGCATTTTGTTTGAACATTAAAACTCTACTTAACTCTACGTGGGGTCGAGCTGAGTCAAATTTGGCCAGTCCAACTCAATTTCGATAAAGTATACTTCCTTCGATTCAAATAGATTTTTCTATTTTCTTTTGCACTTTTGAGTTGGCATATTAGAGACTATTTCTAGATCAACTGAAACTCCCGGGCCGTTTGCCTTAAAATCAAGTAGATTTGGTAGATTGCAATACATAATGAAATGTTTACTAATTTTTTACTAATTTTTGCAGTAAGTGAACGATTCATTTGGTCTAAAAATAGACCCCAACATGCATGACACCTCAAAACTGCAAAAAGAAACAGGAAAATATCTTTGAATCGGAGGGAGTATATGATTTAAAATAGTGTCAATATAGAGAAATGTTAACGGTTGAGAAAACCAAAATGAGTACTCCCTCCGTCCCAGTTCAAACGCCCAATTTTCCATTTTGGGACGTCCCACCTCAAACACCACATCTATTTTGGGACATATTTCTCTCTCCTACTTTTATTAAATTATTATATCTTCTCTCACATAAACTCTCCTACTTTTATTAAATTATTATATCTTCTCTCACATCATCTCTCCTCCTTTAACCTAATAGTACCCCACTCAACTTAATATATCATTTTTTTTATTCCACTACAAAAAACTCATGGGGCGTTTGAGATGGGACGGATGAAGTATTTATTAGTAGGTTTAGATATAGTTTTCAAATATATATACTCGTAGTTTTAAATGTTATTGTTCGTTCTTCTCAGGTTTTATTAAGGTGAGATGGATTTATTTTTTTATTTTTTTTTTCGCTTGAGCTCATATTATTTACAATGAATTTAGGAGTCGAAAAGGGCCAACTACTCAGGCATTTGAGTTGGACTAATTAGTATTCAAAATAATTAGCCGTTGAATGGATGATGAGCACACAGTAACTTCGAATTTTCCATTTATCCTTTTAGTATATCAGAATTTCGTTTTAATTACATAAAAATATATTTAATCCAACCCGTATAGTTAATGGTGAGTGAGTAGTAATATAAGCAGAGTTAATTTGGCACTTTGGCCCTTGGCTAAAATATTGGGACAAACAAGATAAACAATTTCTAAGTCGATCAATGATGAGTAAATGTCATGTGTTATGTCTATTTTCTTGGATCACAAAGCGTCCAAACCAAAAGCATCCGCTTCCACGACACCAGACAGCATGTTCCTCATAAGCTATTATTGCAACCCATAACATAATACTATATATAAGACTCACTCTTTATATTTTTCGCATTTGAAATTATACTGATTGGAGTAATCATGGCATTGTTTGTCTCATTTTTGTGACCAAGTCGATATACTATTATTATACTCAATAAAAAATATAGATGTATAGCCACGATTTGGAAGCTTAACTGGTTGAGTTAAGACTTAGATCGACTACTTATATTATGTTGAAACGAACAAATTTTACTTGTATACGTAAACTCGGAAAAATGCGTATTCTAAACGATGATGTAAAAGATTTCTAAATATATGTGTGCACTGTGAATGTGAGACCACTCATCTCTACAACTATCACACTAAAACCAAACCTTGATACTCATAGTTACATACGGACGCAATATAAATTGAGTGTGACAAATCTAGAACTTTACTCAACCGACTTGTTAATACCCAAGATCAGGAAGAGATCAAGTAAAGTAATAGAATAGAATAAATACCTAAAATTGAATGTGCATAATAACTGTGATCGAGCTTGCTTAGTAGGAAGACAAAGTATAGGCATGACTGCGTTAGTGTAATTAGTGTCCCCGTGAATTGTTTAACTTTTTCAATATTGATTATCTTGTTCGACATTTGATTTCAAAATGTAGAGTATATATAGTCTATTATTATCTGATCGACTATACCACGTTTCGATAATACGACAATCTCATTTAAGCCACTGTGTTAGTGTAGGTGTGTCCGTGAATTGTTTAACTTCATCAATATTGATCATTTTGTTCGACATTTGGTTTCAAAATGTAGAGTATATACAGTCTATTATTATCTGATCGACTATTTCACGTTGATAATACGACAATTTCATTTGACACATATACATATATACACACGTCATATCAATATGGAAATCTCTTCTATCGAAAAAATGTTAATAATCGAACCTCTAACCACTCGATTATTTGGAGACGGAAAACACTTGATTTAAGCACAAAGAAACACAAAGGCAATGGACGAGGAGAGGGAAGCGGAAGATGGTGACTTGAGTACACGTGCTACCTCTCGTTCTCTCTCCCTTCCCGCTTTTCCCTTTTCATCTTTGCTTCTTTGCATGGATTTCTCCCTCTTCCACCAAATTTAGTACTAACTTTTTACTACTTAATTAGTACTACAACTACAAACTAGCTCTTGAATTTTCTTACACTTAGTAGAGTTTCTTGCTCATCAACTTACACCACACAATTTCACTAAATTTACCAAAAGAATATTTTCTTTTTTATATTCTGATCTATTTTTCATTTTATCTAATAATAATGTTTGAACTACCCACAGATTAGATAACATGGCAATGTATATATCTCGACTTCGTTAGTTGTAAAGTTACCCACCTTTGAATCTGTAGTAGTGAGTGTGCGAGAATGTGTGTGATAAACTTCCTCTTACTAAAAAAGAACCAATAGAACCTCTTTTTGTGCATCACTTCAGATCTTAACCTTACTCAAAAACAGCAACTTTTCTCTCCTACTTTCAGCTCATTCATACCAGAAAATGTCATTTGCCTATGTTGTTATAATATGATCATTTCATATTGGATCAACTATATTGTATTTCTCCTCTGATTTCCTCTGTATCATATAGTAAATTTGATCTGATATTCTGAATTTCTGATTGTTTGTGTAAGTTTTACTGTAAAGATATATTATTCGACCCTGGTTCGAGAATTGGAAGCGTATTATGGAAGGAGGGCAGAGATTGAAGCATGTTTGCAAGTTTTGTAGCAAGAGTTTTGCCTGTGGGAGATCACTAGGAGGTCATATAAGGTGTCATTTGCCAAAACCAGGATATGAGCTTAGGGAGAATCCAAAGAAGACATGGAGAGTTGCTGCTGATCATCATCAGAGTGAGGCAACAACAGCATCATCCGAAACCGATACCGAGAATTTGGGATTGAGTAAGCTGAATCAGGGTCATGGTAAAAGTAAAAGATCAGGTCTTGCAGGTAATAATACTAATAATTCTCATTCTTCTGTTTCTGAGGTGGTTGAGGCAGAACATCAACAGGAAGAAGTTGACATTGCAATGTGCTTGGTCATGCTCTCTAGGGATGTGGGGCCCTGGGGGTGTGGTAAAAATCCTCAAAACAGTAAGAAGAAGAGGAAGAGGGTTAGTGAGAAAGTTACTGCTGTAAAAGGTGAAAAACAGGTGACTACTGTAACTTCTGAACATCTGCAGAAAGGGTTAAAAATGAAAGGGATTGAAGTTTCAGAAATTGGGTTTTTGCCAAATGATCAAAGTAACAATCTTTCTGAGAGTAAGTTGGGAAAAGACAGATTTGAAGATTACTCTTCTCAAAATGTCAGGAAAGGTGAAAATTTTGAGGAATTTCAAGAATCAGAAAATGGGGTTTTTACTGATGAAATTGGCATGAATTCAGAATGGTTCAAAGTTTGTACTCCTGAGAAAAATTACAGTAAAAGGAGCAAATTTGAGTGTACTACCTGTAACAAGGTGTTCCACTCTTATCAAGCTCTAGGAGGGCACAGAGCCAGTCACAAGAAACAGTCAGGTGCCAAAGACTGTGCTGTTATTCAGTCGAATCGAGACGAGAAGGAGCTTACTAAGATCAGGAGCTGCCCTTCTCCACAACCAGATGTAGAACTGCAACCAATACAATGTGATGATGGTGATCAAGTTTTTACTGAGATTGTTCTTGGGTCATCATCAACTTTGTCTAAGAAAACTGTTCAGAAACATGAATGTCCAATCTGTTTTCGGGTTTTTCCATCAGGACAAGCACTGGGAGGACACAAGAGATCTCATCAGTTAGCTTCTAGTAACAGTCAGAGTGCTAAAACTGCTGATGTTACTGAAATATCATCAAGTTCCGAAACCCGAGACATGCTTGATCTTAATCTTCCTCCTGCAGTACATGTTCAAGAAGAGGCTAATGCTACCATTGCTACTGCAAGCAGTAGTAATTCACTAGTTGGACTCATTAAACCATATTGGTGGGTTGAAAATCCTGACAAACATGAAGCATTCCTGAGCTTAATCTCGAATTAATTAACCTCGATTTCATATAATTAAGTCCATGATTACATACTGATTATTATCATCTGAATTTGTATTCAACAGTGTACAGAGTTTTTTGTTCATGGGTCTAGTATACTTTCCTATTGATTTTATTGATTCTTTCTTAACAATGTATACTCAAAAAAAGATTAATCATGGAGTATTGCACATCCTTTTTTTCACTATTTTCTTTTACTAGCATAAGGTGACGCGACTGAATACTCGAAATAGTTCTTTGTAATTGATCACACTAGACAATGGGCAAAAGTTTTAAGTCCATTGTCATGTATACAATGATAGATCAACTTGATATACTAGTGTTTAATTTCAGGCATATACTTTGAGTATAAACTTGCTATAAGTGGGTGTAAGTTCATTAAAGCTGTGTACTACTGTAATAATTGCTAACTTGCTATGGAAGTTAAATGAGTAAGATGTTGAAAGCTAGAAAACATGGGGTGGTGGTGTATTTTTTTTTATTTTTTGAATAAAAGGAAAATAAAATAAAATAAAAAGGGTATAGCAAGTAGTAGACAAAGAGGAAGAAAATGAGAAGAAGTAAAGCATTTCTAATAGTAGTTTAGTAGTGTACACAAAGATAGCATGTGAAGATAGGGTGGTTGTTTAGTCACCTACCATAATACATGACAACCCATCTCACATCTTCTTTGCTCTATTATGCTTTAGTAGCATGCTAACTAGTGATGCTTAATTAGGTGTTTTTCTTAGTAACATGATCACCAAGCTTATTGGAAAGATTTCAACTTTTTTCTTGTACTAAGAGGGCCACTCTTTGTTGTTTATTATTATGAACTTAATTCAGTTGCTTGGTGTGAGGTTGACAAGTTAACATCTAATTAATTATTTGAGTGGACGATCTTAAAGTTAAGTCAAGTTTTATCTAACTGAGTCCGAGATATGTTCTATTGTTATACTTGTACATGATATGTTCTGATTGCTAATTCATTATAGGTGTTACTAAGTAGGTGTTTAATTAGGTACAATTTTTGGAATGATCACTCTTATGAGGGTGTCAACATTAGTGCAACACTACATGTATATATAGTGGATTGTATTATCTACTCAAGTGGGTTTATTGAATGTGATGTAGAAAGTTCAATAAATTTGTAGCATTGGAGTATAATATTAGTAAGTCAAGTCTTTAGTATACTATAATAGTGTCAAGATCAGCAAATACAATTTCAATGTAAAGGTCATTGGTTGGAGAGATGGCTATTAGTGTTAGCAAAGTGGTTCCTTCACTTGCTCTATTTCCTCCCTTTGCTGGTGAAAGCAACTTTGGGTATCATTTTCATAATGTGTACTATCTAAATCAAATTTACAATTAGGTTAATTAGCTAATTACTGGACCATAACATTACTATCAAATTGTAAGGGATAGTTTAAAATAGAGTGAAGATCGATTAATTCTTTTAAAACATAGTTCAAGCACTTGACTCTAATATCGCAATTTTAATTTAAAAATTTGCATATTTGATCGGGATTTTATATATGAAGAGTTTTATATAAGTAGAATAGGAACCTTAAGTTTAAGTCACTTTCCTTGGATATGAGTTTAAGGGAAAGTTTGGTGGCCACTTTAATTGTTAGGCAAAACCAAAGGTTAACTATAGAAACTTCTCATATTAATCAAATATTAAATCATAAATTGAAGATCATCCAACAATTTGGGTTTTATTCAAAAAGTGCATTTTTTTCATTTGTTGAAGAAAAGCATTATGTTGATATGTGGAGTAGTTGATTGAGCATGAAGATTCCATGAACCAACCATTGTGTTGTGTTTAGTTAATGCAATATTGATGTGATGGTGTTAGTTTGTTGAGGAAAACACCCGCCAAAAATGTCGAAGTTTGTTAATTCATGATGGGTATACCAAGACTTCTAAAAGTTAAGGTCATTTCTTTTCTAAGGTGGAGTTCTGACTTCTTAGTGACAAGTTTACAACATTTGTGACGTAGGTTTCCTAATATTTCGGTTTAGCTCAATTCATTTGCATAATTCAAATCAAACGTAAAATCGAGTAAAAAGCTGAATAATTAAGTTGGATTAAAAGTTATGAACGGTGAAATTTTAAAACCTCCTTTTCAAACAACAAGTAGCTGGAGCTAGAATCGGAATATGGGGATCAATTCGGGACGAAAACAAGTTGATTTTTTTTTTTTTTTTTTTTTTTTGACAGAGGGACGAAAACAAGTTGAACCTCCAACTGAAATTTCAGGCATTAGGCCAACTTTCTTGACAAACTTATCTTCAACGAAGAAATCAGGAAAATCTTGAGCTTAGATTATGACCAACTTTGAAACTTGATAACCCAAGTTTGACTTTAGAAAAATTTCTCCACAATTTGTGCAATCAAATCGCAGTTAGAACTTAGAATCATCACCAAAAATCATGTCGACAGAGTAACATACAGGGTCGAACTCGAGCAATTGCGAAAGGAAAATTAACATTTGCCATTAATGATCAACACTTAAACCAGGCATGATGACTGATTGAGAAATAAGATATACGGAGTAACAAGTTTATGTGGTTGCAAAAACCATCTACAACGGTACTTATATATACAAATAGCCTGCACAATCGACTCCACAAGATCCACGAAACAGAGAGGAGGATAGGAAACCATTTACAGAGGCTGCTTTCACCATGCCATTGTTACGGCAAGCTAGAAGAAGCCGGAGAAGCACAGCCCAAGATATTCAAGAAAAAGTTGTTGCCAAAAACCTACAATTGTACGACGCCTGCAAGCACAAGAAGAGTTTCCAAAAAATACTGTCAGGTGATGATATAAATGTTTGATCTATGCAAGGATGTGCTATCAGCACTGGAGTTCCAGCAACTCTATATTTTCAGAAGATACGACTCTGGAGAACGAACATCACAAATAACCATACATCAATTCCAGCACTCGAAAGTTCAACGTTCAGAAAAATCACACTTCTTCCAGGGCATAGATTGGGGGGGGGGGGGGGGAAGCTGCAGCACAGACAATTTAAAAGGGAATGCGAAAAGAGCAACAATTACTAAACTCTAAATGGAGCTCTTATTTGCCATCTGATGGTACAATCCAACTCCAAGATGCAGAAACTTAGGAAATTTTGAAAAGTTATATTATGAGCACGATAATTTCTTCAAACTGTAGCAAGAGTATAAACTAGGGAAAAGATTTTGTCCATCATGCAAATAACCCGAGAACCCAAACTAATGCTTTCTCAATTTTCAATGCTTCAAAAGATGCACTGTAGCAGTCATATTATAGAGACAAAAGCAGATTGTATACCGTATACATTAAATTTAAAAACAAATAAGAAAGCTTACCAAAATTGCGTCAGAGATTAACAGATATACTTTCATACACACAGGATCATAAATCAACACCCTCGTCGAGACCCTTGGAATTCATCATCACATTTGAGTCGATTTGTTTGTCAAATTTCTTCTTCCTCCGTGCCTCAAATTCTTGAAAGCCTTCCATCTAATATGCCAAAGAAATAAGCATTAGAATATTAATAAAGCTAAGGTGATTATGCTGATCCACTGAAGTAGAGCTCACATAACAATACAAAACAACATCTATACAGCATCATGGGAGGATACGTGCCTGTTGAAACTGATCCATGGAGAGAGGATTGTTGTGCAAGGATATACTCTGCAGAGCTACACAATCTTTGAGCATAGTTGAAGGTATCTACAAATTAGAAAAACAAAATCCAAACTCCGTCAGAACAAGGATAAGTCACTAGCACCACACCATTTCAGAGTTCTCCGCGTAGTTTAGCCACCGCCCATATGAGGCAGCACAGCCATCAAAAATAGACTTTATACAGAGAGTTGAGAAGCGAAGAGTGCCCTTGCAAGAGCAGTAGCTTGCCAACTAAATACTACTCGGAAACTACAAGCTTCTTACTGCGTACTACCCATTCTACCTCATGTGATTTTTGAAATAGCTATTCTCAGAGACAAAGACCAATAATCAATAAAGAAACCCTCAAAAGTCGCTTGAGGCAGTGGAATATAGTAAATGAGGAAATATTATTCTAAATTCAGCAATAATGCTTGTCTCTAAAGCTCCATTCGGCACAGGAGACACCGTATTGTTTGCTTGGTATACTCCTAAAACGGATTTTTCAGCTAGTCTGTATTCTGTAATGAGCTTGTGAGTATAGAGTTCTCCCTATGCATAATTTATTTCTACAGTAGTACTACATCAATTTCAAATCAAAAGGCCACAATATTGTTTTGGGCGTTACTTGTTCAGAAAAATTAGTCAACTTTCAGGGTTGAATTCAGATCCTACTTTAAATAAATATTTTAAGGGCTTGCTTGGATTGGGAGTAATTATTAAGGGGGTAATAGGAGCTACAATAAGGGGAAAATTAGAGAAAATGTGGTGGTGGAGGGAGGAAATGAAGGTGGTGGAGGGAGGAAATGAAGGGTGGAGGAGGAATCATTACCCCCATATGGGAGTAATGCATTACCCTAGAGGGGAGGGGAGTAATGCATTACCCCCATATGGGGGTAATAGTTCCTCCTCTACCCCTTATTTCCTCCCTCTACCACCACCATTTCTACCATTTTCCCCTTATTTTAACTCCTATTACCCCCCTAATAATTACTCCCATTCCAAGCAAGCCCTAAGGCTGAAAAAAGTCAGGATATCCTCTTGAGAAGGGATGAAGTTTTAGTCTGTGCCATTATCCAATTTCGAATTTTAAATGCTAATGAAGCACAAATCTTTTAAACTGGCCGGCCACATCACTACTCACTTACAAGAATAGCAAGTCGGGAGTCACTGAAAAGTTATAGTAAATGATATGCGTGGTAGGGATATTACCTGTTTCACTTTGTTGTTATCCAAAGAAAGTGATTTCAAGTGGATAAGATTACAAACTGATGGAGGAAGATCATCAATGGAGTTATCTGCAAATATAAAAAGGGCTGTGAAATAAGATACCCTAGTAATTTCAGAAAAACTTAGTTGAAAACAAACAGAGCCTGGCAGTTTGAGCGGGGGTTTCGAAAACTCAAAACTAGGATCTGCTCAGTCTTAGAAAGCCAGTGGCATAATATATGATCATACTCTTGTCAGTGTTTGCTTTGACAATTTTGTCTCTGTCCAGAAAGAATACACAAGTGTATAAATAGAATTTAGGGTGAAAAGTGTCAGGCTATCACTTATTCCGGAAAAACAGCAACTTCACTGATTAACTCTCGTGCAGAGCATCAATGTGGCTTACTAAATTTCATGGTTAAAGATATACTGAGCATCAAAAGATGAATGCAGCTACGAAATCCCTTCTATTAGACCTTTATAAGAGGGCAGTTCAGTTCTCCTTCATTTCTGACTCTGAATATAGTTGTTTTCACGAATATTCAAATCAGGCTAATAATTCACACAGTAAAGGTATGTGAGAAATGAAGACTTGGAGGTGATACACAGTTTAATCATATTCACCAATCTCCCACAGACAGCTAATGATAATGAATCCATAACAACATTACTCCAGTCTAGGGCCAGGTGGGGTCCCTAATACCTCAAAGGTTCATAAGGCAGGGTAAGAGGGGGTCGGATGTACGCAAGCCTTACCCCTACATTGGAAACATAGAGAGGCTGCTTACAGATGACCTATAATGGAAGTAGCTTTGAGAATCGCACCGACTGACTGCTACTATAACAAAGCATAACATAAGTTATGAATTGAAAGGAATACTGAATTAGAACAACTATGCTCTCGCAAATTTTACACACAAAATCAAACTAACAACTCAAACAGAATATCTAAGGTTGATTCAGAGAGATGACCAATATATCAAAACTCTTAAAGTATATGAATGAGTACAAGTGTTTAAAGACGATACCTTTCACCTTGCAGAGAGAATAGTAAGAACCAAATTTACACTTACAAAACCATACGTCAAAACAAAATCAATGTCATTTGAGCTTTTCTAAAATATGAAGATCGACATATTCCATTAGGGCTTAAGCAATCAAATATCGAATAACAAAGAAAGTGAATTTCACAAGGTAGGATTAACACTGACATTACCATTTGCCTGAAGATCCTCAAGAGAAAAGCAACTTCCAATAGATTCAGGAAGATATTTTATTTGGTTATTTGAAGCATTTAGAATCCTTAACTGCAAAAGAAATAAAACATTAATTAGAGTGATAAAGTAACGCTGTTAATGGACAACAAGAAAAGGACTTGAGAAAAGATAAACTAAAAGGAAGCAGCTGTAAGAAAATCTCAAAAAGCAGAAAACAAACTTCAAACCTCTACATATGATCGGGATACTCACATTTCTAAGACTACCAAGAGTTTCGGGTAAGTATGTCAACAAATTCCGAGATACTGTTAACTGCTCAAGTCGTATCAGTTGACCCACTGATAAACAAGACAGACCTCATTAGTCAACAAGCACTGTGATTACCAGGCATTAAAAGCGCAACATCGTTAAGGGAGAAAGAGAAAAATTACTTTCATCAGGCAAGCCAGATAGCCGATTGCCATCAAGTGTCATTATTTTCAGGGATTGGAGTTTCCCTAAGTTCATTGGAAGACGCTCAATAAGATTATCTGATAGAATCTGCAAAAGATGAACTATCACACTTCCAAAAAAAATTGTCTGCTAAAATTTTGCAAAAAGAAAGAATATGGCGAAACAACTATGACAGTGTTCAGCATGATGAAGCAGCGACGTGATGGCTTCTGGATAATATAAGAAAGAGAGATGTGGAGCACAAGACTAAGCATAAGATGCTTGTCGTAATTATTACAGAAACACAATACTCAATAAAGGTGCAAGACATTGTTAAATCATCTATGTAGCTTCAGCAAAGCCACTTCAAGTAAAGAAAGCTAACTAGAAGAGAAATCACCACCTAGACGTATTGCTAAACATTATACGCCTCCAGGATTAAAAGTGCTGAAGGTTCTTACCAGTCGCTGCATGTTGAACAACTTGTTGATTTCTACTGGAATATCAACTGCACAAGGCAAGAAAAAGAAACAAATTTAAAAATTAAATAAAAAATAGGAAAGAGTAAAATTCAGGTTTGGGAGGCAAAAATGGTGGCTTAAATACTCCAAACAGCAAACTTCTAGACAACGGTAGTCCTAAATAACGGATCTGTGAGATATCAAGCTTGATGCACTGGCATTTACTCAACATACATAACAAATTCAAAGTCAATACAAACAAAGAGTATTTAACATAGTCATATGGAGTACCAGATTGACTATGTCTTAAGATAATCTAAAGTAGTACAGAAGTAAACAGTATTGATATCTACTGAAAAACAGGCTACCCTGATCCGAAACGAAGTGGGATTGAGTAATATGAGCTAAGCACAGGGTTATCTGAAGCTAGGAAGGCAAATGGAATCTTAGTCAGAGCACCCTAAACCGGAATAGCAAGACCAACGGATATGACCAAAAAGGTTAAATGACAATGACAGTGGCTAAATTGATACTCCATAGATGATAAATTAACTAAGTTCTAAAACATTGTTGTCACGCATAATGATTTCATTCCATTCCAGCATTAGATAGTTTATCAGTACACCCAGAAGCATGAAAAAAATAAATAAAAATACCTAATTTGTTATGTGTCAAGTCCACAGTGCGTACAACTCTGTCAAGTTCAAGAATTTCGTCCGGAAATGCCTGTTGAAAATAACATGGACTTAGTGTAAGGTAAGAAAAAAGTCTACTTTTAGCCTAAACCCATGTATAAGATGCATACATAATTCTCAAAGGAGCATAGAGCACTTGAAAATAAAAATAAAGGCCAAAATTCTACCTCCATGTGCCTAGATCACCCGAATTTGAAAATGGGACAAGAACTTTATTCCAAACCCTAATCACCACCCTCACCGTAGGATACTTAAAAAAGGTAAGTCCAAGAAGTTAGAAAATCCTAATAAACTTACGAGTACAAAGTTTTTTATATTGGATAGATATGTACAAGCACGACATATTCTTAAGCCAAATAACAATTCTGTTTATCAGTTAAAGCAGAAATGCAAACACCAACATGTATGGCTCAAAAGACAAAAAGATATAAGCCAAGAGTGACGAAACACCATTACATCATTATTATTGAAATTAGAAATATAAACAGATATTCCAATCTACCAAAGCAGAAACCCTTGCATGGCATGCAGAGATGCCAAGAGTACTGTAAATAGTAAACATTGGTCGTTGTCCACTGACCACCAGCACATATGCGATTTCTCAAGACCAAGTGTTTTCTTTTTTTTTTCTTTTTTTTTTTTTCTTTTTTTTTTTTTTTTTTGTTCTGAGCACTAAAAGACATCAGAAACGCTATATCCCTTTTATAGTATGAGTAATCTATCATTTGCAAATGAAGCAGATAGATATCTGAACTCTGAAGCACATTTGTATCCTGAAGACAAGAAAGCAAATAACTTTCTAGCCCAGCCCAGAAGTGTAACCAGTCATGGAAGTCACTACAACAGTCCTACAAATGCTCCAATTTCAAACAATCAAAGTAACCCGACACTGAAGAATTGCAGAAGTTTACAAGATCACATGCTAACTTGAGCTATAACCAATTTTCTTAATTCACAGCAAAAGAACAGCATATTAATCCTGGTATCTATTGTTGGCTCTTACTCTCTCCATTTCTTTCAATTCTTTACATATTCCAATTTAGACACCTTGTTCTGATTTCTTTAAGTTTCCTTTTTCGCCATCACTCCCAAACTTCTCTCTCATCATAGTTACCCAGTGTCAGCATAATACAACTCTTTCTTCCCACCTAACATCTTGTGCCAAAACCAAATGCAAAGAACTCAAATAATGAACGAAGTAAAAAAAAAAAATAAAAAAAAAAAAAAAAAAAAAAAAAAAAAATTATGTTTATAAGGTCAAGATAACTACAAAAGAACGCCTTTAGAAGTCAAAAAGGCAGATTGAGTTAGCTATAGGTGCTCCTGAGATGAATTGTGCCAAAGAAGCTAAGACCTCAGAGCAACCAACCTGGAGGAAGTGACCTTTGTCACTTAGGTCCTACAGCCTAGAACTATACCATATTGAGCACAGGCACTCAAATAAGACCAGAACTATAACAAACAAACAAAACCTAGCCAAATCCAGCTATTTATATCCTTAGAGAAACAAATTGAAAGCTTGAAACATACGGAGTATAAGTTATAAGATTCATTGCCATTACTAAATAAGTCTATCTCATCTTTACCAAACTTCCAAAAAAGATGTTGAGAGAACAAAGCCGAAGAGGTTCAGATTAGGTGAAATGAGATTAAGCACAACCTGTTAACACGTTAAAAGCATTTAATTCAACTTTGAAAACATGCTCCATCGCTAGTCACTGTGGCAAAAGTGGAGGGGAGGGAGAGAGGTAGATGGAACATAACGAACATGATTTGAGTGACAAAGAAGATAGATGTTGATGGTCTAGCCAGAAAGGCTTCGCAAATGAATAAAGAATTTCAATAGATTCCCCTCGTTCCTGATAGACAAATACTTCTCCAATGTCCAAAGA
This sequence comes from Spergularia marina, assembly GCA_963680865.1. NCBI lineage: Eukaryota > Viridiplantae > Streptophyta > Magnoliopsida > Caryophyllales > Caryophyllaceae > Spergularia > Spergularia marina. The sequence goes on along the minus strand of OY804548.1, from coordinate 24,478,993 downwards.
GTAATTATATACAAGCATATGGGAATTCCATCACCTTAAATTCTTACTCAAGTTGAGCATACCATCATCATAGCTCGATTATTATTATTACTCCTCTTACTCTAGGTGTGTGAGATTCGTCATTGAATAAAACACATCTTTCTTTCACCCTAAAAAAACCACTCACCTCACCTCAGAGGTTCTATAGTCTAAAGCCCCAGTGCCCCAACAGCTTATTTAGCAAAACGCCACAAAATGTAGCAAGGAGAACGATCTTATACAATAATTTTCAAGAATGTCCTCTATATACATGATCATGTTCCATTGAGCCCTAGCACCATACCACGTGTTTCGCCAATCATCTCAATACCACAATACATGCTATCCATGGCAATGTGAATCAAAAATCCGCTTGGTGGTCGGGCCTTTAAACCATGGTCATTAACATCTTCACACCATGGAATAACCCATCAAAACACTCCAATTCTCAATCCAAAACCCTCAATCCACGACCCTCGAACAAAAAAGCTGTTAAAAGTATTCGTAACACCACAAAACTAAGACACATTGATGATTGAATAGAACCTCAACCAGTCCACCTTATGTAAGAAGTCAACTTTTCAGCTTCAAGCTTACACCACTGTATGTAATCAACTCCACATATGTCTCATCAACTAATACATTAAACATCATATATAACAGTATAAACTACAAATTGATCAGACCACCATTTAAAAAAAATAAAAAAATCCCATCATAACAATCAATTCAAATGTCACATAAACATGCTAAATCATCATAAATTCCAAACAAACAAACAAAAAAAAAAAGAAAAAGAAAAAGACCTTTAATTTGGAGTCGCGCAAAGCAACAATGCCAGTAGAACGCCATCTAGCAACCCTGTTGGCTTTAGAATCAGCAGTTTTACTAGAAACACACCCCATTTTTTACTAAGATAAAATCAATCAGAAACTTGGCTAAAAATAACACAAATTAAAATACCCAGATGAAAAAAATGAAGAAAAATAAAAGTTTGAAATTGTGGGAATTTTGGGTTCTTTTTTTTTTTTTTTTTCTGGGGGAAAGTCAGAGGTTTATGATTATTATTGTAAAAGAAAATAGGAAATGGTGGATTAAAAATGTTGGAAATGCCGCGTTTTCTTTCTTTTTGTTTTCTTTCTGCTTTTGCACTTTTGTTGTTAATCTTTCTCTGTTTAATTCCGCATTTTCGCTCCTAAAATATGTTCCTCCTTGTCGAATTATTTCGGATTTAAGTCGGGTAAATTTTTAATACTCTCGTCTCAAGTCTCACCCCAAACAAATAAAACAAACAAAATTCTTCGTTAATAAGAATTTTACATCGGGATTTTTTATCGTTAGAATTCCTAATTTTAAATTGGACCGTTTTTCTTTCTTATCGTAGTCTTCGTATCGTAACAAACTGATTACACGCGTACGGTGTCCTATACTCCTATATTCAAATAGCAACATTTTCTTGTGTCCGTATTTGTATCGTATAAGAGTTCATATTCTATTTGATGTGATTTATACCTTGCTGGTTAGTCCTAGGTCAAACTTGTGAATTATAGAACAACAAATACAACAATAAGATATAGATTAACTAGTAGAAAGCTGCCATATTTGTATCGTATTTTGATTTTGATTGATGGTAGTTGACGCCTAATTTAGGTGGCAAAAGTTGTTAGATATCGGTGTTGTTAAAACATAATGGATATCAATAATTAAGAGTTAAAAGACTAATCTGTCCAAAAACCGTATGGAGTTCGTGTTCTTGTATTTCTTTTTTACAAAGGATTAAGAACTTGGTATTGCATGGATTATTGGCATGTTGGGCTCTTTCTCTCGGTTGATTTTGACGAATTCATATATTTTGATATGTCGTAATGTTTAGTACTTTGGGGGATTAGACAATTGTGCACGTCAGGACTTCATGCGTTCATGTTGCAGTTGCGTCAAAGGTCTAATGCTAAGTAAACTGATATTAATGTAAAGTGAGCGACAAAAGGAATTAACGTAGACAAGTTTTAAATCATGATCATCGATAGTATTCCGAAGTCCGAACCTTATACACATCTTCGAAAGCAATGTAATCGCGCCATTGCGTGTAGGGTGTAACAGCCACTTGCGCTCTGGGACAGCTATAGACAACAGGGACAAGTTCATTAGTTCACGTGCTCAAAAACACAAAACTGACCAAAACACTCAATCAACACATTCTTTCCAGTCTGCTACCAATGAAACTTCTAATTTACAGGTTAACTTGGTTTATCAAGTCTGAGAAAATGGTACATAAATTTCAACTACAATGGGGATAAATAGGTTGGACATCAGCCTAGCAATCTACACCATTGGTCATAGTTTTCACTGTCTTAACACCGTTTTCCCTATGCTCGGAACACTAGAGGATCACACTTTCCTTCCAGTCAGCTGCCCGATTCTTACTCCCTCCAATCTTGTGCACTTCATCGGTTTGATCTTTGTGTAAACGTTGATTCCTAGAGCGGAATAGACACCCCCAGAGCACATTCAAGTAGGATGGTGTATGCATCATATAGGCGCATTGTCAATGCCAGTATCTAGATGATCATACTTTCTTCCCCGTTAGCTGATTCTTTCTCCCTCCAGATGGCATGAACTTCATCAGTTCGGAATCTTTGTGTAAATGTAGATTCCTCTAGTGGAGTAGAAACCCCGTGAACATATTCAAGTAGACCGGTGTATGCAATCATAGCCCCATTGTCAATGCAGTACCTATCGTCAGTAGCGAATAATCGCCCACCTCTCTCTGAGCACATTGTCCTCATCATATCTTGCAACCGCTCATTGCAACCCACACCCCCAACAATTAGAACGTCTTTCGCATCACAGTGAGCCATGGCACGTTCTGTTATTTCCACAAGCATAGCAAACAGAGTTTCCTACCACCAAACATACAGATTTGGATAATCAATTTCTATATTCAATTCCCTCCTAGAACTTATTTACTGCAATGATGATTATGACATTGAAATAAATAATACATACTTGTAAGGAGTAGCACAAATCTGCAGGCGTGCACTCGTTGTTTTTAAGCTTCTCCTCAGCAGTAGTTTCAATGAAGCTCAGTATACCACTAAACGAAACATCCATTCCTTTGACAGCATAAGGAAGATCTATGAATTTGTCTCCCTTCTTAGCAAGCTGGTGATGGACAGAAAGTGGAAGTCACAAGAGCTTTCTCGCCACTCATTCTTCAAAAATAGAGGCAACTAAACATTCAAGTTTAAGAAAAAAGTTCTATAGTGGATACTTCTTTTAGCCTTTTACTGTGAGGTTGTCAAGCGAGAGTCTTGATGCAACACAATGAAATCGTAAGTAGTGAAAGTACCATTTTCATGACGCTGAACACGTAATCAAAAGCATAACAACAAGTATCAGCACTAGTTTTGAACTCATGTCAACCACCTAAGCTCAACTATTAGCAGGGGGTGAAGATGAACTTTTATTCTTCCCACACAACAACAAAGGTGAATGAGGATAAATCATCACATAAAATATGCCCAAGCATTCAAACACAGTAATCCCAAACTTCTGAGGAATCTATCTTCAAAATTAAAATCAAAAAATCAAAAAAAAATCTGAGGAATCTGTGGTTTATTGACTTAACATTTCAAAGAGACGATAGCAAGTCAATCACAGATCCAAACAAATCATTTACTTCCAATCACAAAGTGAGATGGAAAACGACTAAGCAAGAAATAACTGCTGACGAGATTGGCTAACCGTACCTGCTCAATATTATATCCAGGACTTGGATCATTGGACAACGTCAAAACACGAGCAAACCGATCCAAGCAATTGCCAACAGCAATATCAATGGTCTCCCCAAATATCCGATACCGGCCTTCACTGTAGGCAATAACTTGTGTATTACCCCCACTGACATACAACACAACTGGATTCTCAGCTCCAGTAACAATCCTCCCCATTTCAATATGTGCAACACAATGATTGACACCAACAATGGGCTTCTTCCACAGCTGCGATAAAACCCTCACAACAATCGCTGACACTTGCAAGGGCCCACCCATGCCAGGCCCTTTGGTATAACAAAGACAGTCGATGTCAGCTGAGGTTATTCCAGCGGTCTGAAGGGCGGTTTTTACAAGCGGCAAAACGTGTTGCAGGTGATGTTGCGCAGTTTCTCGAGGAAGGAACCCATGTCCGGGTGGGGTAATGTAGGTGTGACGAGGGTTTGCTAAGATGGTTCCATCTAAGGTTACAACACCTACGCCAATTTTGTTGGCAGAACCTTCAAATCCAAGCGCAATCATTCTCTTCATCCTTTACTTGCCAGTTAAAATTCCTCAAACCTAAAAAGGCAGATCACCACAAACATGGTGAAGATTCAATAATGAAATACTGAAATGTGATATTGCTGGAATATTACTGTACGATCACTTTGAACTATATCATAGCCCTCATAGAGCAATACGCACTCATACAACAATCAAACTACACTACCGCCTCAAAGCCTCCCGCCTATGACAAGGTAATGTACTCAGCCTTACCTGGACAAGAGGCCTACCATTATTTTAATAACAAAGAGAAGTTGACAGCGATCACACTGGAAAATGTATCGCCCGGCTATCTAATATATATATGTAATCCTAAACCCGCTCAATTCCCACGCTGACACGTGGCTTATAATAATATTATTATATTATAAATAATGTATTCAAAATAAGATATGGTAAGTATATGGTAATATATTATTCTAATAAAATAACATTATTACTTGATGGAAAATAGTTATGAAATATAGTAATTACTTGATTTATGGCAATTTGATCAAATATCCTACGGGTATTTCAAAATAGGACTTTGGCTTTTGAAATGTGACTTTTCCTCTAATTAAATTATAAATATCACACGGGTGTTCGAAATGAGATTTTAGGTTTAAAGGTGAGTTTTCATCTAATTACATTACAAATTTCTCACGGGTGTTCGAAACATGACTTTAGGTTTTAAATGTGACTTTCCATCTAATCACATTACAAATATCCAACGGGTGTTTGAAACGAGATTTTAGGTTTTAGATAAAAAAATTTGTTTACATAATTTAAACATTTAAACATAAGTAGCCTGAGCGTTGCACGGGCCATCAAACTAGTTACTTCACAATATGAGAACCGCAGGCAAATTATCGAGTCATATAGTTTTTAGTTTTTACTCCATTATATTCCAAATACTAAAGAACGAGTACTATATCAAAGTATCAAACAACCAAACATGTAATGTAGCTTAGTATGTACAGCTTCAGAACCATCTACTGATCTACAATCCTGCTACGGTAATCAGTCTAAAGACCCTGTCTTTTTCTCAACTAAATTTCAAAACTCCAAATATAAAATCAGGTACGAAAAATCGCTAGGTCTTGGAATATTATCAGCAGAAGAAGCTCATACAGCGCAAAAATTCAGCTTCGAAACATCATCTTACAGAGGAGGCAATTTAAACCATTCGTATGTCAGATAATCACAGCCCATCATCTCAAAAAACATCAAACAATACACACAAAAATCATACATAGAGCCATCAAACACATTACAAATTTACCCAATTGCAGATTAGATAATTAATTGAGGCCATCAACAATGAAGACTAGAAAAGTTCAGCAAATATAATGCCAACCAAAAGACATTCGACAAAACTCATTGAAACATTTAAACAAACACTTGGTGTGCACTCTCAATTCTAAGCCTCAACTACGCAAACAACTCAAACTTTTACAGCAACAAATCAAACCCACCAAATATATGATGAAGCTTACGATATACGCAACAAAAATCATATAAAGCTTACGAATTTGCACCAAAACAACCATAAAAATCGGTAAAAAAATCACCAAGACTGCAAAAATGGTTAAGAGGGTAAATTTTGAAAAACCCAATATTGTAGCAGGGAAAGAAATGAATCATAATGCAAGAACAGTAAATTTTCAGAATAAGAAAATTGTGTGAGATTAGTGGACTTACTGTTACAGCGCTGTTTGAGAAGAGGGAGTTTTGGAGAAGGAAGAGTTTCCGACAAGTTTGGGAGCCGAGTATTATTCAGAAATCGGACGGGGTGAACTCGGTTGATAAATGATAATGAGCTGAGCTAGCTCGAGGGAACTCGAAATCGACTCGGTTAAAATCAAGTCAAAGTAACACTAGATTAAATTCGAGTCGGGGTTTTTAATAGGTAGGGCGAAAGTGATCAAAATTTAAGTTTGGCTTATGTACATCGTTTTGAAAATTCTCGTAAATCTATTTGACCTAGCTCGAGGGCAACTCGAAATCGACTCGGTTAAAATCAAGTCAAAGCAACACTAAACTAAACACGAGTCAGATTTTTTTTAATAGGTGGGGCGAAGGTGATCAAGATTTAAGTTGGGCTAATGTGCATTGTTTTGAAAAGTCTCGTAAATCTATTTGACTACTTGTTGATCAACAAAGCTACAATCGCGATATTGTTTAACCAAAAAATTTAAACCCAAAATTTTTAACGACCCTTTTTGAGTATCTAATAGTTGGCCCCTGTTTGATAAGACTTTGGCCTTGCCTGGATTGGGGGTAATAGGCCTGAAAAATTAAATAGGTAATTATTATGGGCCAGTTTCTAAGTTTGGATTGAAAGAAAAAAGTCAGGCCCTGAATTGATTACGCCCAAACAGCAGTAATGTATTCCCGGCCCAAACCCCCCTTGAATCATTTCCGGGGTAATTTATTTCAAACCCATAATTCATTTTATCTCATCTTTTTGCTTCTCCTCTACGCGTCACTTCTCCTCTACGTTTCTCCAGTAAGTTTCTCCTCTACGCATCGCAACTCCTCTTCTGCCAAGTTTAGTAGCAGCCAACTCACATCTTCATCATCAACAGCCGAACACGTATCTTCCTCCGTTCTTTTTCTTCTCCATTGATTTGGGATTTGATAGGTTGCAGTTTTTGTAATTATTTTGGTTGATTTTCTGGGATGTGAAGATTGTTGAAGAAGATTGATTGATGTGAAGTGTATTTAGGTTGGTGGAAATGATGAATTTTGTTTCCAATATTAATTAGTTACTCTCAAACCAAACCTGGGAAAGTATTACCCAGGTAATGATTCCTCTACTATGCCAAACCTGTAATTCATGGATTCATTACTCCCTTGATTAAACTCCCCTGTAACTATTAACCCCTAATATTTCCTCCCCTAATCTTTACCATCATACCAGGCAAGGCCTTTATAAAAGTAGCACTCACAGTTTAGAGTCATTTAATCAGATCGAAATTGCTCAAACAACGATCAATGAACTTGGTCCATTATTGATACTAGTTCGCTGAAATTCAATCAAATTTTCAACAATTCAGTTCAGATCAGAAGCAATCTAATCAGAGTGTGTCATAGTCATACGCGAATTTTATACAAACTCATAATGATTTTTTTACGACATGAAACAACCAATCCACGATGTTTGTATGAGACGTGAATTAACGGGTTAACCACAATCCTCGATACCGAACCAATGTTTAGCTCATTTTTATTTTTTTAACGGAAAATTCACGTGGTACCCTCAAACTTTGACTGATTGCACATGGTACCCAACTTTTCAAGTTTGTGCACATGGTACCCCTGAAGTTACCACTTTGTGCACATGGTACCCAAATAGTAACTTCCGTTAGATTTTCCGTTAAGTGATGATGTGTTAGTTAGTTGTTATGTAAATTAGTTAATATTAATGATGATTTTTCATTTTAAAAAATAAAAATAAAAATAATTTTTTTTGACTTTTTAAAACAAATCCAAATATATTTTCATAAACAAAAAAAAATCCAAAAAACAAGTTTTTTTTTTCATAAAAAATATTATTTCTCTTAAAAAAATCATAATTTGTGCACATGGTACCCTTCAAGTTACCACTTTGTGCACACGGTACCCTTGAGATCACAACATTTTGCACATGGTACCCCTAGGAAAATTAGTTTTTTAATAAAGTTTTTTTGAAAAAATTATTTGAAAGAAATATATTTATTTTTCTAAAAATTTATTGAATTTTTTTTAATTAAAATATTAAATCTATAATTTATAATTTAATTAACTAATTACCTAACAACTAACCGACACATCATCACTTAACGGAAAAATCTAACGGATGTTACTATTTGGGTACCATGTGCACAAAGTCGTAAGTTCAGGGGTACCATGTGCATAAACTTGCGAGGTTGGGTACCATGTGCAATCAGCCAAAGTTCGAGGGTATCACGTGAATTTTCCGATTTTTTTATTGACGGGGTTACCTCATTGTTTCTGGTTAACTTTAGCCGCCTTGAGAAAAGTTTGTAAACCTCCAAAACCACCCCCGAACACGGCCACACCCTTCCCTCGCAGGGTCACACACTCAACACACCTCCGTCGTAATATCATGTCTTCTTCTTCACGTTTCCAAATCTCTCCCATCACCTGATCTCCCATTCTCTCTCCTACCATCCCCTTACAATTCACTAAATCCCCCTTTTTTCAATTCTTCCCGCCTTAGTTTATTTTCTTTCAATCAACCCAAATACCCAGTTGTAATTTTTCATATTCCAGCATAAAATTGCCCAAAGTTTCAATCTTTATTGTGTTGGGAGCTTAATTTGTGCAGCAATGGGAAGTGAAGCTGGTTTAAAATCATGGGTTTCTGATAAATTGATAACTTTACTTGGATATTCTCAACCCACTGTTGTTCAATATGTCATTGGTTTATGTATGTGTTCACTCAAATTCCCACTTTTTATGGATTTAATTTGTAATTTTTGATGTTTTTTGTGGGATATAAAGATAGGGTTTTTGATGGGTTTTTTGTGATTTGTTTTGTTTTTTTTCAGCAAAGAAAGCATCATCACCTGCTGAGGTGGTGGGGGAGCTGGTGAATTTGGGGTTGTCGTCGTCTGGCGAAACACGGGCGTTTGCTGAGGAGGTGTTTGGCCGGGTTCCTCGAAAGAATGCCGGAGTTAATGTCAGTTTCCTATGTTCTATCTCTTTGGTATTTGATTTTTGATGTATCTGCTTGTGATTTGTAGTTGATGATTTGGTAATTGAAATGATGCATTGAACTGTTTACGCTCTTATATACGATTACGAGTAGTTGGTAATGTTTTTGATTGAAAGGGTTTAAAGTAAGTAACAGCATTGCTGTTGTTAGAATAGTAGTGTGACTGCTTACATTCGATCCCCAACCTTTTGCCCGGGCGGGAGCCTTTTTGGGAATAATGGAATGGTTTATGGGGGAGATGGTTGTTGTTTGTATGAGTATCGATGAAGAAATTGTCTACTGTAATGAAATGCCCTTAAGAAAGCAAATTAGGCTCCTGAATGTGAGCTTCTCGGATCTTGTTTGCGTCTGTATGCTCATTCCTCATTTCTTTTAATCCTCTGCCCTACTCGTGCATTCCTATACCTGTACACCCTCATTAGCTCCTTACTTTTCCTAGTGTTGAAATCATAATCAAAAATTGAATTGGGGAAACTAGGGTTTGTCATTTGGGGGAAACACACGTGAAGCATATTCGAAATTTCTGATATATAGCTGTAGCCTTGTCCCTTGGATTTTATTTTGGATATGGTGGATATTTTGCCTCCAATTTGACGAACAAAACAGATTTTGCAAGTTTTTTTCTTTTCATGAAAGTTGTGCTTCATTTTTTTTTCGTGATTTAGTATGCTGATTTTGTTGTTCAAATCATGAAATTTTTTCTTCTTCATTATTATCAGCAATATCAGAAACAAGAACGGGAGGCAGCAATGCTGGCAAGTAAGCAGAGAACGTACCAGCTTTTAGACGCAGATGATGAAGATGATGGCATGCCGGTTGAAGAGAACAAACCCTCAGTCGAAAAGGCAGTTACTCACAAAAAGCGATTCAGGAGGAAGAGCAACAATCAAGACGAGGATGAAGATGATGAGGCATAGTGTTCACTCTTTTACTGATTTATTCAGTTTTCTTTGGTAATGGTAAGCTGCTAGATGATTGTTACATGTAATGACATGTGACCTTGGTGTTGACTTTACACCACACTGCAGGTGGCTCCTAGTAGAATAGAAGAAGATAGACGGGTCAAGAGGAGAGTTTCGGGTTCCGATGGTGGTGATGATGATTCCGAGGTAATATGAGTGGTGATATATTTTCATTGTATTCATACTCTTTGATTTTATGTACTCTGAATGATTTTCTTCCCCACTCACATATTCCATCATCACACCATATTATGATTTCTTGGCCAGATTGGTATGTCCTTTGTTTCAGTTTGAGCAGTTTCTTCTGAAGTGTTGTGAAAACAAGCAGTTGTCCTTGTCTATTCTGTATCCATTCATATCACCACTTCATTTTTGATAATCACAAGCAGTTCTCGAGTTTTTTTCTTTGCTTTGATGAACCTTTTGAACTCTACAATTTGTTTGGGTAGCAATAGTAGAGGCAATGAAGTGGAATGGAAGGAGAGAGAGAAAGAGGAGTGAATGGACGAGATTGAGGTGCAGTTTTCTTGAAATTCTTTGCAACCTTGGAAGGGTTCTGGTTCTTTAAGAGGAAAAGAAAATGGGGCCCTCCTTTCCTTTTCCCTTCCGGCAACTTTGTATCCAAGAAAGGACAATGGTTCCCTCCCTTCCTTTTGTTCCAAGTGACCGATTCCCCCTAAGGCCCTGACTTGCACACTGTCAGTTGTCTCTCAAGTTATTGTTGTTAAATTGTTTATAAGTCTAGTCTAGATATAATTTTTGAAAACCACCTAATAAAATTTCATGAACCACCTAATTTTCTTTTAATAATGATCACCTGTTAGGGACTTCACATGTTCACATTTTATTTGGGCACACCTTTAAACATTATTTTCGGGGGGGGGGGGGGGGGGCTGAAGTTAGTTTCAGATTAGGAAAATGAACTTATTAGTGAAAAGGAGGAATCACCCTATTAATAATGAACTCATTCACCCTTCTCGAAATTGATAATTTTCCAGGTAAATCGTGTGGGAGGTGTGTCCAATATGACAAACTCTTTTTTTTATAAGGAGGTTGTTCACAAATTTCATTTACTAGGTCTTTCTTTTTTGTTACAGAACTGAAATTTTTAATGATTTTTGGAACTCTGCTGAAGTTCAGCAAAAATAAGTCTTCTTTTACCTGCTGTCGTTGTCTGGACAGATTTGCAATATTTTGGGAAAGTTGAATGGAATTGCTGAAGTGTTGAGATAGTGTGGATATAATTCTCATATTTGTTTGATATTTTAACCTCAGTGGATATTACTCTCTTGAAATCAAATGAGAACAGGTATCCAATATATTCCTGCTTTGTTATTGAAAGAAAGAAACAAACTACCTGATGGATTGATACTTCCAACCCCATTCCTTCCTCTCTGTAGTAAACAGTAATGAGGAGACAATATAATATTTTCTTGTCATCTATGATTAACGTATATCGTTATAAAGAATGACCAATGATATATCCTCAATTGTCTTTTATAAGTGAACTGCTGCAATAATAATGAAAGTTTGTTAATTGTTGGTTAGTTTGATAAGAGGTTAGATACTTGTTAAATATGTAATGTGTGGCCGTTTAGCTAAATTGTTCCACTTGCTTCTAATAATTTATTTGTATATGCATGATATAGTATGTTTATTTGTATATGCATGATATAGTATGTATGCACGAGTGTTTCTAAGATGCTTATTTCCAAGTGAATGAATTCTTGTGGCTGCCAACTTAGTTGGCTTAATGGTTTGATTTTGTAGTCAGATGAAGAGGAAAGATTACGTGACCAAAGAGAGAAAGAAGAATTAGAGAGACATATGAAAGAAAAGGATGCTGCTCGAACGAAGAAGGTAACAAGCAATACGTCATAGCAGTTCCTTTGTTTTTGGTCATTTATCTGTTTTTTTTTTTTTTTTTTTTTTTTTTTTCTTTTTTCTCATGCATCTTTGTTCATTTGAGTATTTGACACAAGATCTGTTTATAGTACTTGTCCTGTTGCCTATGAATGGATGAGCTACTGGCCTTTCTGATACCATTATATTTTGCGTCAGAAGCGGATCTCTTATGCTGGGGAATACATGTTCGCTCCAGTCTCTAACTATATGTTCTTTCCTAAAAAAGATGTCATGGGCCTATTTTTTTTTCTTTTGTAGCATGCAATATAAAACTGTCTGTGCTTTTTATTTTGTGAAGTAGCAGTCAGTCAGTGCGAATCTTGAAGCAATTTTCATTTTGGGTCATCCGTGCGCAGCCTCTCTATGTTTCAATAGGGGTAAGGCTTGCGTGCATACGACCCCCCTTACCCCGCCTTATGGTGGGAGCCTTTAAGGCACTGGGGTTAAAGATGTTGTAAAGATGTTGTTGGTAGCATGCAATGTAAAGGAGTTGTTTTTTTTTTTTTTGTTTTTTTGTTTTTTTGAGGAGTCCTTGTTCTTTTGTAACAAAGTTACTTGAAACTATAGCCTATTTGGGGTCTTAGCCACATTCTGTCTGCATGCTGAAAGGCTCTCAACTCAGTATGCTAGCAATTTCGTTTTGATGCCAATTATCACTCATCTGTCACTGCTGTGATGTCCTTGCATATTTGATCTACTGGAAAATTCTTGTCTGGTATTTTACTTTTCACTTCTTGTGCTTGGATAATAAATATGCTAACAGCAATGGTTTAATTTGCAGCTGACGGAGCCGAAATTGTCAAAGAAGGACAAAGGTTTGTTATGAAGAACTTGCATTTTCTTCGGGAAACAGAGAAGAACATCTTATATTATGGTCTGAGATTGTGTAATATCTTACTGCAGATGAGTTAATTCGAAGATCTAATGCTCAGGAGAAAGAGGATACCAGTGGTCTTAGGTTTGTTTCTAGCCTTAGCTTGGCAACGTTTTCTAGTGATGTATTTGATAGTATATACATGATTCGTAAATGTGATCAAGGCATTGAAATGATCTTGTATATTATGGCTAGAAAACTCTCATCCTGAATGAGGGAAGCGAGATATTTATCATTGTATCATTACCCCCTTTTTATGCTTTTACCCAAGCCTGTAAACTTAACACAAGGGAAGTCCACCAAAGAACCATTCTAAGAAGTGTCAGTTACTTGCTTTAGCCCTTTTAAAGCTCCCAGATTATACTTTTGGGAGGTCCCTTCGGATAGGTTTCCATTGCTTTCTTCAAATTGTTAGTTTATTTTTTATTTTCCTATTTATAAATGTGAATCTTTTATCTAAGTGTGAATCTTTTATTTACATGTGATCAAAGTATCCTTATTGTAGTTACCCATCCCATTTGTTTCTCTCTCCTTCCTCTCCTCGCCCCCGCCATCGCCCTACCTCTTGCAGCCCCCTTTTCTCTTCTCTTACATTTTATCCTCAAAAAGCTTTGAAATACCAGTATTTATTCTCAAACAGTGAGTTTTATTTTTTATTTTTTAATCATTATGTTTCTTTTGTTTATCTGCTGCAGGAAATATTCAAGACAAGAATACTTGAAGAAAAGGGAGGAAAAGAAGCTGGAGGAACTCAGGTATGGATGGAAGTGGAAAGACTTGCTTTATCCTGTTTCTTTGTTTTGCTTTAGAATGTAACATGGTACTTCTTTTGTACTCCATGTACCTTCTATCTGATATCTGGTTAATCTTGTGCAGAGATGAAGTATTGGATGAGGGTTTTCTGTTTGAAGACGTAGAGCTGACAGAAGCAGAACGTCGTGAATATAGGTGAGACTCTGCACACGCCTATGTTCCTATGTAACGTATTGGGGATCTTGTTTGACTATTATAACTAGTCTTTATATTTCAACTTGTTCTAAACTTTCTCTATGATAGCTGCTTTAGTCACTTTGTTTTTTGTAAGTCTGTGATCATAATTCTCTGTTGTATTTGTTGCTCTCTGGGTTTCTATTTTCAAAGAGTATATATATTATTCATAGCCTTGTGCACAGTATAGGTAATTTATTTCTATTCTCTGAACTTAAGTACTTTGGACTCTTTAATCTAGATATTGCCATTATTAATACATGTTTACCTTTGCGTTTCTAAAGATTTTGTATTTGCTGGTTTCACTGATGCTTTGTATGTGAAAGAGAGAATTTGATTGGACACGTGTAGAGTGAAATTGTAGGCATCTCTATCTGCTGGAGTCATGAAGTTTTTGAATATTGTTGTTCAGTTGTTGATTTCTGATTTGCTGAAGTCTCTCTTGTTGCTTGGTCAGGGGCACATGGCTTTAATTTATTTAGAACTTTGGTACGACTGTACGAGTATTCACATCTGTTGTGATCACAGGTACAAGAAGGAAATTTTGGACCTTATTAGCAAACGGCGGACAGAAGATGCCAGTGAGATTAATGAGGTGATCTACTACTATGGTCCTGTTGTTTGAGCTTTGATTTGTTTCCTTTCTGGTGTGTTTTCTAAGTTGGAAGGGGTGGGCGAAAATGGTATTAAACTGTAATTTTTTTTTTGTGTGGTGAATGATGGCACGTGTGAGAGAGGGAAAGTATATTTTTTTTTTTTTTTTTGTTATACCCTTTCTTAGTTGCTGAGTTATAATGACTGTGGGATTTGAATATTTGAGGAATCCATTGGATGTCATGGTTTGTTGTGTCTAATTCTTATAATTGGTTTGGCTCTTCTAGACAATATAATGATCATAGAGACAGGAAGGAGTTTTGATATGGAGGTTAGCATCGTTTGGTGTGACAAGTTTTTACGTAAAATAGGTGATCAACATTTTCAAACATTCTGACAAGAGAATTTTGTATCCTATCTAAGATGTGTTTATTGTTTCTCCGCATACTTCTTTAATCACATGATGTACATGTATTTATATAGTTCCTTTTATGATTCTTGAAATGCAGTACCGGATGCCTGATGCTTATGATGATCAAGGCCACGTGAACCAAGAGAAAAGATTTGCTGTGGCGATGCAGCGTTACAGGTGTGCCATTTCAACGCCATCTCTTGGTGACATTGCAGTTCTGGCTGACAAGTTCACGAAATATGGTTGAATCTTAAGGGTTTACCTTTATCCTTACTCCTCACCATCTCAGTGCAATTTATGTCTTCTTGTCTGCTTTTTATAGGGATGGTGGTGAATCTGGGGGTAAGATGAATCCATTTGCTGAACAGGAGGCATGGGAGGAACATCAAATAGGTACGATAACACATTTCTAAGAATTTGATGGTATACCTTGATTGTGGGGATAATTCCATAATATTATAATTTAGAAATTGGATCTGGTAAAATGAGCTGTGTTGTGATAATGGACTTTGTTCTTGCATGAAACATTGTATGTGGTACATCTGTAGGTCTAGGAATATTTCATGTGGCTTGGTGGCAGCAATATGCCCAAGTGATAGGATGAGGACATAGTATGTGAAGCCGAGAAGTAATTGATTGTGAGTATCATTTTAGTTATTGTGAGGAGAGGTATTGTCGTAAGTGACAAAAGTATCTGATATGATATGGACCATGTTTATACCCAACTGACTTGTGAAATATAAGCCAACCTGATTGGTACCCAACTTGGACTTGAGACAATGCAAGAACACATTATTCAATGTCTCAAAACCATGATATCCTCAGACACCACATAATAGTTGTGTATTCCCTGTTGATCCTATCCAACACTGGATAAGCGTCCGATCCTTGTGAGTGGGATAAGATCCTCGGACACCAGCGTACCTCCATGAAGTCTTAGCCAATGGCATATGAGCAGCAACTACGCCGCGACTGAGCAGTGATCATCTATCTGAATGAGAAAGAGGTGGGTGAAGGAGGGACAATGAAAGATAGAGTTTCAATCACGAGAGTTTTGTCTGCCGTGGCAGCAGGGCAGGCGCGGAGGAAGTAGCAGGGCTGACTAGAGAAGAGGACGAGGAAGAAGGGTTGATTGCACTGTAATTTTCACTTGTCAAGTTGTCAAACATAAAAGAAGAAAGAAATGTGAACACTATTTCTCATTGACCAACTCAGCGTATCCTAAAATCATGTCCCTGTGTATCTAGAGATTAAGTATGTTCAGCTCCTGCATTTCTAGAACAGATTGTGGATCCCTTGCCGGACCCAATATGCATCTCCAACTCCGAGTGACATAGATCATAAAAGCTCTAGGCGTGTCTGGATTTACAGATTTACTATGCTCCTGCTCTGAAGACATAGAGGTTTTTGAATAATCCAAAATGAAAATTCTGTGGAGAATTGCATCATATAATTACTACTACACTACTAGAAGAAGCCATTTTGCTCGTGTCTTTTACCACTGTTTTAAAAAGCCAAAGAGTAGTGAGTCATCGGTTCCATTGGAAATGTAAATCGTAAGATTGAGAGGATAAGTAGAAGTGATTTCTTATAAATTCTAATATTGATTTATAAATTTATTTACACTTACCTACGTGTGATCTCAACTAGACTAACCTGACGTGATATGACTTCAAGCATATCCGAGTGTGGGCTGATCCAAAATTATCAAAACCAGAAGGTTGAGATGTTACCGATGTGCGTGTCTATGACTTTTTGTTTATCAGTCATCGGTGGAAAAATAAATAGCAGTATCACCAGGGTGTTCTTATTTGTATTTTTAGGATTATTTGCCTTTTGAGTGATTGAATTCGGTTTTTCTCCAGTATTTATGCTTTGCCCTTTCTGTCTCTCTGATTGAAACTTCTGTTGCAGGAAAAGCGACTCTTAAATTTGGTTCTAAAGACAAAAAGCAGAGTGCAGATAACTACGAGTAAGACTTGCTGTTTCTTGAATTGTTTGGCCTTATTGCTCATATATATGTTTTTTGACTTACTATGTATCTGTTGGAATCGTCTTTGCAGGTATGTATTCGAAGATCAAATTGATTTTGTGAAGCAATCTGTGTTGGGTGGTGACAACGTATGTTATGGGAGACTTCTAACTTATAGGAGTACTTATTAGGCAATCATGTTCATTTATGGCTTCTGCTTTATAAAACTTTGCTGACACAATCCCTTTGCAGTTTGAGGATGTGATGCCTAGTGAGTCACTGCAGCAATCTCAAGCAAAGACTGCTATGGAGAAGCTTCAGGTTTGTCTTCTCTTCTTGTGTTTCTGATAATATTTGTAGTCAAAGAAAACTCACGGCATTAACAAGCTGCTTTCTTGATTTAAATTTAAGTTATCTTATGTTTGCCGGTTCTAAGAACATGTACAAAGTTTCGATCCTGCTGCCCTGTCCATGAATCAGTCAGATTAAATCTTTTGTGTTTACATATCATTCTCTAACAAATTTGTTGATTGTTAGTTGGCACTTCCCCTTTTCTCAGGAGGTCAGAAAAACACTGCCAATCTATGCTTATCGGGATGACTTGCTGAAAGCTGTCCGAGAACATCAGGTGCTTCTAGTTATGGTGCTGTTGAACCGTTGTGGCTATTTTAGTGATGGTATTGTGTCTTATATGTTTGTTTCTATTTCATCGCAGATCCTTATTATTGTTGGGGAGACTGGATCTGGGAAAACCACTCAGATACCACAGTACCTTCATGAAGATGGATATACTAAACTTGGAAAAGTATGGTTCTTTTGTACTCAAATTATGTTCTTTAGATCTGCCCTATCTCTTATGAATTAATTTCAACTATACACTTTGCTCGTGAGTTATGCCACCTCTTCCCTGGGCCACGGGATTGCCACAAAATACACAAGGAATTATAAAAGTTACTTATTCATATGAATTTTAGTCTTCATTTAGGGTTATTGTGGCTTTACTCATCTTGACAACTTTGTTAGCTGCGGCATGACTCATTTGAACACTTATGCTGCAGATTGGCTGTACTCAACCTCGGAGAGTTGCTGCGATGAGTGTTTCCGCTCGTGTGTCTGAAGAAATGGGTGTCAAGCTGGGGCATGAGGTAAGCTTGTTTATATGTTGTTGGACTTCACATTGCTACCAGATAATATGGGTCCCAAGCTTCTCTTACCGGAGTTGAGTTTACTGTAGACTCTGAATCATGTATTTCCAGTTGGAAAGAATTGGATCTTACTGTTCATGGTTTAGTTGTCTTTTGTTTGAAATCTTGTCGATGTTTTCTGTAATATAGTTTTTGCTACATGAGTGATTGCTGAGGATAATATGACTCGTGTTAGAAGAATACCAAGCAGTACAAAACCAATTGTAATGTCAAAATTTGTTGTTGGACTATTATGGGCTTTAGCTATTTCTAGCTTGGTAGCTAATTATCAGGAACTTAGCTAGTTAAATGCTACGATATAGTTACAATACCATCCTTGTCAGAAATTTGATAGGAATATATGACCCGTGATATATTGGTTTCAGGTTGGGTATTCAATCCGATTTGAAGATTGCACGTCTGATAAGACAATTCTTAAGTATATGACTGATGGCATGCTTTTGCGTGAATTTCTTGGCGAGCCTGACCTTGCAAGCTACAGGTAACTCACCCTTGCCAATGAATTTTATTATTACTGCGAATAGGTCCTCGAAACATTCATCTGATACATCCAAATTTTCAGTGTTATTATGGTTGATGAAGCCCATGAGAGGACCCTCTCAACGGACATATTATTCGGTTTGGTGAAGGTATGTGCAGTCTCTTCAAAATCTCATCAGTTTGAGACTGTGGGTAAAGGCTGGGTTGGTTTGTATGCAGAAATCCCCATCCTTGCACTCTGTGCCTTGATATTAACTTTAGTGCTTCCATGTGATAGGACGTTGCTCGTTTTCGGCCAGACTTGAAGTTACTTATTTCGAGTGCAACTCTTGATGCCGAGAAGTTCAGTGACTATTTTGATGTTGCCCCTATTTTCAAAATTCCTGGTAGGCGTTATCCTGTTGATATACACTATACAAAGGCACCAGAGGCGGATTATTTGGATGCTGCAATAGTTACTACATTGCAAATACATGTTACACAGTCTCCCGGGGACATTTTGATATTTCTGACTGGGCAAGAGGAGATTGAAACAGCAGAGGAAATATTAAAGCAAAGGACTAGGGGCCTTGGCACAAAGATTGCAGAATTGATTATATGCCCAATCTATGCAAATCTGCCAACGGATTTGCAGGCAAAGATATTTGAGCCTACACCTGTAGGGGCTCGTAAAGTGGTCCTAGCCACAAATATTGCAGAGACATCTCTCACAATTGATGGGATTAAATATGTGATAGATCCAGGATTTGTCAAAATGAAGTCATATAACCCACGGACAGGCATGGAGTCACTACTGGTGACGCCCATCTCTAAGGCATCAGCTAATCAACGTGCAGGTCGATCTGGACGTACTGGTCCTGGCAAGTGCTTCAGGCTTTACACTGCTTACAATTATCATCATGATTTAGATGACAATACTGTACCAGAAATTCAGCGAACAAATCTGGCTAATGTGGTGCTTTCTCTCAAGAGCCTGGGTATCCATGACCTACTGAATTTTGATTTTATGGACCCTCCGCCATCCGAAGCGTTATTAAAGGCCCTCGAGTTGCTGTATGCACTTGGAGCTCTAAATAAGCTGGGGGAGTTAACTAAAGTTGGGAGAAGAATGGCTGAATTTCCCCTTGATCCCATGCTGTCAAAGATGATTGTTGCGTCAGAAAAATACAAGTGCTCAGATGAGATAATTACGATTGCTGCCATGCTTTCTATTGGAAATTCAATTTTCTATCGCCCCAAGGACAAACAAGTCCATGCAGACACTGCAAGGTTGAGATTTCATGAGGGGAACGTTGGAGATCATATTGCACTTCTTAAGGTATATTTCGTTTTCTCTTTGTTTAATGTCTCCTTTAGAATGCTTAACTTATTTTTCTTTGTTTGTTTGTTATGAAGCTGTGTGGACTGTTTTGCCCTTTCCGCTTACTTCTCCTGTCCAATGTCTTAGGTCTACAATGATTGGAAGGCATGTGACTTTGGAACGATGTACTGCTATGAGAATTATATACAGGTATAGTCTTCATTTGCTGTGAAGTAGCAGTTAGTTTATGCAACTCGATGGATTTTTTTATTTTGGGTCCTCCGGAAACGACCTCTTTGGGATAATGTTGTGCGTTTGTATACTTTTTGTATCTGGATTTATAATTTTGGCAGGTGTATAAAGTACTCGTAGTTAGTATGATAATTTTTCTTACACTGAAATAATTGTGCTTGTTCTTTTTTTAAGGGTAATTGTGCTTGTTTTGCTCCCTG
This sequence comes from Spergularia marina, assembly GCA_963680865.1. Lineage (NCBI taxonomy): Eukaryota > Viridiplantae > Streptophyta > Magnoliopsida > Caryophyllales > Caryophyllaceae > Spergularia > Spergularia marina. The sequence continues at coordinate 24,458,811 of OY804548.1, read as the reverse complement.
GATATGTTGTTGTTGTCAATATTTTGAGTCTTTGTTTTCTCTACTGTTTTAAAATCGTTCGAAAGACAAAACTGATGTGATCTTAACTGTTTGTCCTGTTGGCTTTAGGTCAGGAGTATGAAACGCGCTAGGGATATAAGAGACCAGCTTGAGGGGCTTTTGGAAAGGGTTGAAATTGAAATTGCATCTGGCCTAAATGATTTGGAAACAATTAAAAAGACTATCACAGCAGGTTCGAGAACAATTACCTTCCTTAGCTTATTTTATTTAAGCGGAACTTGGAGGGTACGTGTTATTTTGTCTTGACACCGTCTGTATTTTGTAACAGGTTTCTTTCCTCACTCAGCAAGGCTACAAAAAAATGGCTCTTACAGAACAGTTAAGCATCCTCAGACTGTTTACCTTCATCCAAGCTCCGGTCTAGCTCAGGTAAGCCTTGGTTGTTCAAGTCGCTGGTTTGCAATGTAATGAGACGTAAAAAGCAAAGTCTATCTGATTTATATTTAAGGATGATGTGACTGGTGGGCTGGTTGCAGATTTGGTGAGTTGCATGTCAAATTTAGGACTGTCGAGGGATAATTTTAATTTATAGCCTTAGCTGTTGTTAAAGATCATGATAGTGGTATGATACTCTGAAAGTGAACCATATCATACACAATACCTAATCAATCTACCACCCCATTTTTCGTCCCGGGTTATAAAGAAATGGTAAAGTGGTTGTGCGCATACGGAACTGTGGAACTCTGCGGCGTTTATAATATGGAGCTATGGAAGTGATCTATTCGCTTTCTCACTTGAACTTTTTAAAGCCTTCTCTAAAAATTAATGTCAGTAGAATGCAGTATTGTTATAATGCACTTAACGTAATGGTTCGCAAACTTCTATTTTTATTTTACCCCTACTTTGTTAGCGTGAGCCGTGAAGTGGGTATCTTTATACGTATTGATTATGAATAGTCATTGAGCTTTTATTCTCATTTCATCTTTGTGTTTGTAGTACATAGAAAAGAATATGAACTCAATGGGTGTGTGTTCTTCAACAGGTGGAACCCTTGCCAAGGTGGGTCGTGTATCATGAATTAGTTTTGACTACTAAAGAATACATGAGACAGGTATGTTTTCTTTAGAGTCATAAGGCTATCTTTATGCATAGAGGAGTGACATTTAGGTTTCCATTGAGATGGAGGAAGTAGGAAACTACTCTCGTAGTTGTGCCCGTTTTCCTTCGACAGGGTAGCTAATTTATGACCAATGCAGGTAACCGAGTTGAAACCTGAGTGGCTGGTTGAGATTGCTCCTCACTATTATCAGATGAAGGATGTGGAAGATCGTATGTCATCATCTCTCCCTTTACTCTATCTTCATGTTTGCCATACAACACTTGAATTCCTTTTCTTTGTATACTAATGTTCGTAATTGAAACAATTTGGGGTATTTACGTAACTTGTACTACTTTGGCAGCTTCACAAAGGAAAATGCCGAAGGGCAAGGGCCTCTCTGCTGCTCCTTGAGAAAATTCATGGATAGGGTAGGTCTAATCACATTACTAGAAGGCAGGAGTCCGTTTCCGGTGTTCAAGACACTATCAGGTTCCTTGCGCATCTCCTGATGAATTTTACCTTCACCTACTGCGTGCATCCTCTATTCTTTGAGCTCTGAAGCGTACCCTAACATGTAAATATATGGACATACAGAGCTAATTGTGTTGGGTCTCTTTCCCATACAGCATATTTCATCGTCTGTCCTTTGGACCGAATTTCACTTTGTAGCTTCTCCAATTTTATGATAGATGATGAAATGTAGCAATATCAAATAGCTTAGTAGGCAGGGTAAAGGATTGTAGACAAGTTATGGTCAGTGTATTAACCAAAGGTTCTAGTAAATACAAAGCATCCCTGGAGATGCATTTTGTTTTAGGTACTACCCTTGTCTTGGAATTTACCCATTTGGCCTCGAGTGTGTTGGCGCTTAGTCGCTTACCTTCTGGAAGTTGTTTGGTGAATGTATTGCGGGAAAACCTACACATACATTTGCCGCATCAGTTTGATATTGGTTCTCCGCTCAAAAGATGTCGCTTAGTTTTTTTTTTTTTTTTTTTTTTTTTTTTTTTTTTTTTTTGAGGTGATATCACTTAGATGGTGATTTATGAAGATTCTACGCATACCAAGTGTATGTGTCTCCATCTCGAGTGGTTTGCTCTCGAACTGATGAACGTTGGCTGCAGTGGGCATCATTTGTCAAAAAAATTATACTCTTTCAAGGCATTTACTCAAGACTGTTTGTACTTTGTTGTGTTTGTGATTGGACTTCCGGCTACCGGATCTTGAGTATCTTTTGTGGTGTATCAGGCTGGTTTGGGTTCGAGAAGAGCTATACAGTGATACAGACTAGACAAAGGTCATACCTGTAGTTGTGTACCGAGGAAGCTAACCCACGCCCTGTGGGCTGCCTGTGGCCCTATTACACGTTGGGAATCCGTTTTAAGTGAAAGTCGGAAAGGACTTTTAGGAGTCGGTAAATAGTTCTAGTAGAAGCGACAATGTCGAAAATGAAATCATCAATGTTTATTTCCATCAAAAAAAGGGATAAAATAATACAATAATTCCTGTGATTTTGTATATGAATGATAATAATCGAAAAAGACGTAACAGTATAAATGAAAGCTGCAAGAAAATATAAAGAATCACAATTTGTCCTTCACCCCAAAGTTCTTCCTGACAACAATGGTGTCAAATTTAGGCAACTGCAGGCATGTCCTTGAGCCATGGATCCAAAGGCTTACCAATGGAGTACACAATGAACCCGATTTCTCGCAGCTTGTTAGCATCAACAACGTTTCTTCCATCGAAAACAAATGCAGGCTTCCTCATACCATTATAAATCTTCTGGTAGTCCAAGGCCTTGAACTCATCCCACTCAGTCAAGATGCAAACACCATGAGCATCTTGGGCTGCTTTGTAAACGTCTGAGCAGACCTCGGCTTCCTTGATATCAGTCACGCTCATAGGCTGCAGGTGCGCGGGATGATCCCAATCAAACTTACGCATAGCCAAGTCCCTCTTCATCTGATCCTCGGTCACCTGAGGGTCATATATGCTCAGCAATGCCTTGTCACCAAGCAGTCCTTTGCAGACATCAATAGCAGGGGTTTCCCTAGTGTCACCAGTGTCTTTCTTGAACGCGAAACCAAGGATTGCAATCTTCTTTCCAGAGACAGTGTTAAACATAGAGGCAACAACCCGGTTCACAAACCGGCTTTTCTGATAGTCATTGATCTTGATCACCTGTTTCCAGTAATTTGCAACCTCATGCAGGCCATTGCACTCACAGATGTAGACCAAGTTCAGGATATCCTTCTGAAAACATGACCCTCCAAAACCAACACTTGCATTCAAAAACTTAGGTCCAATCCTCGAGTCCTTACCAACAGCATGCGCTACTTGGGTCACATCAGCCCCAGTAGCTTCACAAAGAGCTGACATGGCATTGACAGAGGAGATTCTTTGCGCTAAAAAGGCGTTTGCAGCGAGCTTAGAGAGCTCAGCTGACCAGAGATTAGTTGTCAGGATCCTGTCTTCAGGAACCCAATGAGCATACACACTCTTGAGTGCTTGAACTGCCTTTTGTCCTCCCGGAGTCTCCCGTCCTCCAATTAGGACCCTGTCAGGGCTGAATAGGTCCTCTATCGCGGTACCCTCAGCTAAGAATTCCGGGTTTGACAGGATTTGGAACTTGATTCCTGTTCCAAGCAGCACCAGTGGTGAATTCAGGATCTGATTAATATACAACTATAATGTTAAGGTATAAACCCAATAATTTGGGCTTCAACAGTTCAACTATCAGTCTAGACTGTTGGTTGAGAATTTGAGATGGTTCTCTAACATAAAACATGAAGTTTTTCGAAAAATAACAGATTTATAATTTCGTGTTGGACACTTGTAGCCAAGTGTAAGCAACATAGCCTAAGAGTCACGTATGGTAAACATTATATAATAGGTCACAAACTATTATAAGAACAGGTAAAAACAAGTGAAATGTACCTTTGCTATTGTGGGTAAGGATCTTTTCAATAGCCTCAGCAGTTTTCACCGGAACAGTGGACTTTTCGACAACAATCTTGTCGGAAGTAGACACATCTGCGATCATCCTAGCCGCGCTTTCCCAGTAGGTCAAGTCAGCAGCCTTGCCAGCACCAAGGCCTCTAGTTTTGGTAGGAGTGTTGACTGAGACAAACACAATATCAGCCTCCCTAACATGCTTTTCCACATCAGTGCTGAAAAACAGGTTTTTTCCTCTGCATTGCTTGACCACTTCATCTAGCCCAGGCTCATAAATTGGCAGTTGATCACTGTTCCATGCATCGATCCTCGACACTGAGATATCGACCACGACTACCTTGACCGAAGGCGCCTTTAGGGCTATCACTGCCATTGTTGGACCTCCTACATACCCTGCTCCTATGCAGCATATGTTCACCATTTTCGCTTTTTTTTTTCCTGTATGTATATATAGTGTTGCAATGACAATTGTGTTAGAAAAAAAAAAAAAAAATCATAACATTAGCATAAATCAATAAAAACTACATTGCGCGATTACTCCCTCTGATTGCTTAAATTCTTTACGTAATGAATTCAATAAAAATGAAAGTACATGCATGCAAAGGATCAAAAATTCTTCCAACTATATGAAAGCTCACAAGTCTTAAACGAAACTTTCCATATCATAACAAGTTAAAGACGCAAAATGGTAAAGGTCTATATAGAAAGAAAAAAAAAATCGCCTAAACCAAAACTCACAGCAAAATATATAGCTCAATCACCTTAAGAAGAAAATGCTTTGTTAATTAACTTGTTTGGTAATGGAAAAAACAAAGACTATATATACCTGGTTGAACAGCAACAAACCAAACAACACCTTAATTAGTACCCAACAAACCTTCACTTTACACGTTCCGAAAAATAAGATCTACACTTAACAAGTTTTGATGAAAAAAAAAAACACCTTTCAGTAACACGCAAGTGAGCAACTTTCACTGGCAAAGGGAGGTAACAACTAACAAGAATGTTATATGCTATTTATATAATTTGCTTGCATTATAAATCATTGCCTTTTCGATATTTATACTGTAATTCATTTGACTACGCAGAAAGGTTGGCTTTAATTAATTGCTTTAGTACCAAACCATCATGAATGTTACAAGGAGTAACAATATGGAAATTGCTCTCATGCACATGTAAACGTGTTTGCCGCCCGTTGGGTATTAATATCTTTGTGCATGCTTGAACCGGGGGCGAATTTAAGGGTGCTCGGATTACACTAGCTATAATGCACCGATAATATGAAGTAAGAGTAAGTTATTGTTAGACTGTTTCACATGAGACCCTTCGCACATGAGACATCTTGTATTATTACGACATTTGATTTAATTTATACTTATATACTTAGCTTCCACTATTAAGTAAAAGTTCAAAATAATGCATTTCTTTTTTTATATATATACATAGGAGCCGCCAAACCTACAAGGGGACGGGAATATGATAATAATTAAAATATGAATTAACTTCGACACAAATTATTTTCTTAACCACTAGATAAATCTTAGTCTCATCAAATAATAATGCGTATGTGATGGCAAATTAGGAGCATGGAATCAACGCTGCATAGAGGACATTGTTTTTCTTTTTTCCTTTTTTTGGGTGTTGAAATGCACTAGAAATTTCTGAAGTTGACTGATATACTAAGTTAGTAGTCCAAATCTGGCGAACATCCATCTCACAAGCGTTTGACTAAATACCAAGTGGATATAAATAATTTGAAAAAAAAAAAAAAACCCCCATATTAATGGTCAAAAAACAATATAGACTACAATATGCATTTCAAGCAAAATCATACATATGCATATCCATTAAGATTTCTATATATTGAGACAAAAAGTATTTCTCTAATTATTTCAAGTAGTAATTCTAACACTTTTGAAACTTTCAAGTGTAAAATTAGAGTTGTCCAACATGATTAGGTCGATTGTTGGGTGGAAGACATTACGATTCGAAGATAATTAAGATTTGGCCTAGCAAATCCACTTTTTAATAGCACATTTTTTGTTAATATCCTCCAATATAGTAGTATTCTTACAATTTTTCATGTTTAGTGTTAATATTTATCAACACATATTACGCTAGTTAAACATTATTTGACATATCTATGTAAGTATTTCACATTCACCTAGTTTCACCCGTCACCGATTATTAATCGAAAGGGTAGAAATCATCATTATATGATTTAAAATAATACTAATAATAAATAAATGCTTTTAAACATCTTTTGGTCTCTAATGACAAAATGTAAAAAAAAAAAAAAAAAAAAAATTGTAGTGTTCATCTAGATTAGTTTACCCCTAATGTAAGGGATTTTAATGAAATTAACCATTAACCAACACACGAAAACTCAATGGAGAAACTATGCAACTTCATTCTTCAATTCATTGTAAAATCTAACATCAACGGGAACCTACCCGCTATGTGTTACGAACCAATAAAATTTTGATTGAGAGGATAAAATGCGCGAAATTGCGAAAACTATGTTAATTAACCTAACGTGTTAGAGGTTCTCACGGTCTTACTAGTCATGTAATGAGAATATAGGAGAGTCGCACTGGTGTGGATGAGCATGGGCAAAACGGGCGTGTGCTCAGGACCCCCCTCAAAATGTTGCAAAAAACTGTTTGATTTTGAAAGCCTAAACCTATTGGGGGGGCCATTTATAAATTTCACCCGGAGCCCCAAATTTTTTGAAGATTTACCGTACAGCCCTGGAGAGTCGTAGTTCAACAATTTTACCCTATCGGTCCAAATTCGAAGCCTACGCAACTTATCCCCAATCACAAAAAGTATAGCAATTCAAATTTCAAAAACAACAACAAAATAGAGGATTCTGTAAAGTGAATCACATAGTCCAACTAAAAAAAAAAGGGAATTCCGCTGAGTAGGTTTTGTTTGAATTATTGTCGCACATAATATAAACCATATACGTTAATAATCCTAAAAAACGGAAAGAATAAATGAAAGGATATGGAAGAGCAAAACAAGAAAAAGCTTTGGATAAAGAACGGAAACAATATGCATGAATCATAATGTTAAGGTTGGAAAAAAAGATGGTTTAGAGTGTGATTAAAGCTAATGTATTTCCCTTAAACAACTCAAATAATCATAGCAACGGTTATGTTAAGATATCATCATCATCATCATACTCATAATCATAATAATCATGATCTTAAGCAAATAAGAAAAGAGGGAGAGATTAACGTGATTGTACCTTACAGTATGTCCACCAATCTGCACCAAATACGTGAAAATTATAATTACGGACGCTAAATAATAATTAGTTTTAGAAAAGGATGAATAGGGTTGGAGTAAAAACAGAGGATTTCCGGGGGAAAAGGAGTTTTGAAGTTTTAATTACTCCAATTTGAGAGGAATTTAGATTAAATGTGAATAATAAATAATAATAAAAAGTTATAAAACTAGGGTATGTTTATTTTGTTGTATGAATGATGATGAGTGATGTGATAAAGTCTTTATAAAGGTAATTTTTTTTTACGGACAATAAGAATTTTAGTAGTCATTCGTTATGAAAAGGACTTATTACAAAGGGACTACATTTACTACAATTTAATTATACCATTATTATCACACTTCTTTTTTTGTTGGGATTCTCTTTTAGTGCAATGTCACATAATTTAAATGAAGAGTTTATATTACATTCTTCAATTAACTTATGGATTAGAAATACATAGCACTTCTGAACTTTCCATGAAAACTATAAAAATCACGTCATAGAGAATTATGAACATGAACTTACATGACACACTGCTTTAGTTTCTAGGAAAGCATCAAATACACGTCTTGTTTTATTCAAATTTTGTATCATTTCAAAATTTTGACCAGTTTTTTTGTTTTATTACACTTTCCGAAAGTTTTGTATTCATTGAACCGAAAATAGTTTATTTTCTATGTTGTGTACTTAAAATGTCCATAAACATGACACATGGCACTATACTTTCTATGTTGTGAAATCTTTCGTAAATCCGGTCTTGTCTCAACCTCATGTAAAAGAATATCTTCAAATTCTAAGATTTTATTCCATTCATAATTTTAGGTTTGGTTTGGACGTAAAAAAAAAAAAAAAAAAAAAAAAAAAAAAAAAAAAAAAAAAAAAAAGTGAAATGATAAAGAGTACATATTTTGAAAACGATGAAAAGAAACCTCGTCCAATGTGGGGGTTTTGATTTGAAACCGGAATCCCTAGTAGTTCAAAAATAGTCCATTCGTTTGAAACTATAGGCGAAAGAATCGGGTTTTCAGTTCATTGCTTAGGAAGAGAAAAGCCCACCAATAGTATCTAGTCAACCCAATATACTTTAGCACACATGCGCGATGTGCAAAAGTCAAATGCTCTAAGTCAAACTCTAACGTCTTCCATATTTACAAGGAACAAGGTGAGACGAACTTCTGCATTACGCAACATTTCATGTATGAATCAAGACATATACATGTACGAGGTGATCAAGATACAAACAGGAAATCCTTACGACGAAGTAGATTACATGCTATGTACTCGTTTATAGCATTGGTTGGTACGTAGATCATGTAAGCCTCTAATTCGAGTCATTAGTAGATATATTGATTTATAAGATCTACGAATCTCGAGTTTATTTCCCATAGCGCATCGAGTACCAAGCAGTCAATGTCGTAACTTATGAGTGAAAACGAATACCTTGAAGGCTTGAATTGACATCCTGCCAAAACAAGGAAATGAAAGGAAGATAAAACAGAATAGACCCGACGTTTCAGTCGAGTCATTTACGTGAAACTCAGATTGGTGTCCAACGCGTTGATGGCAAGCAGGTGATACTAACCATTTGCATTCCATGGCAGAAACATTTGCCCATATAAAGGGGAACCAAAACCGAAAGATTTCCCTAAGAATAACGTAGGGAAAGATCCCTACAAAACACGCCTTTCCTAAGAGAACTGCAACTGACATTAACAAAACCCAGCTATACACATCCAAAAACTCACTTATACAAACATACAACCTTTGACGTTGAAGAAGATGATCAATTCAACCGCAATGCCATTTCTTGCAGAAGAGCTCGTTTCTGAGAAGCGTTAATAATGTGATTAGACTCTGCATTCTCCAGGACATCTGTGAGTATTGAAGCCGCATGCCCAAGTGGTTCCTCTGCTGCTCTCTTCAACATGAACGCCTGCAACATAAAAGATGTTTTATCTAATTACAAATTCCTAGCAAAGCAGTCAAAAGAAATGCTGAAGAAGGTGACAGGGTCAGAAGCGCCAAACAACCACAGCTGCTGTCAAAAGCCAAATTTAACCTCTCAGCAGGCTGGCATTCTTTTGTTTCCCATTTAAGGACCCACTCAGAACTGAGGCTTCGACATAAAAATATCTTCATTCTAAGGCTACTAATAGCATACATGACGTGTTGCAAAGAGCGACAGTAACAATAATTTTCCTAGGGTTGGGTGAGGAGTGGGGGGAATCACCTGCCCATGATGAGATATGTGTAGTGTACAAGGTTGCTGGAGCCATGGCTCTCCATCTATCTGAACAGGTAGCGGGGCAAATAGCTGGATCTTGATTGTCTGCCCTTGTGCAAGCCTCTGTGCACGGGAAAGCCCCACCTGCAGCCAATGAAGAAAGCTTAGAAAATTAGGAGAACCTTTAAAGTAGTCCATTGCAAAATTGTATTCCTAATAATATTGTTCACGCAATAAAGAGAATAACAATCTGGTAGTTACACATCCGAAAATATTTGTAGTCAAGTCAGCATGCTAGTCGTAAAGGCATAATCAAAACTGACGGATGATGAGGCCAAAAGAAAAGGTCTGGAGTACCACCATCAGACACCAGCTAGTGCATGGGTATACAGTGGGGTAGAAATCATAACCTTTTCTCTCCCAAAACAAAGAGATGAAACTAAATGTCATGCTAAGAGGGGAATAACACAATCCATCAGGTTGGAAATCACAATCACCAAATTATGCTATTTGTTGCTCGCAACTAGACATAAATAAGGATAGTCCTGGTCATTCGTTTATGCCAGTATGTCCAATCACAAGCTACACATTGCACTTCAGTTGTCTAAGACTCTAAGCCCTACTATAAGGAAAGGTACACCCACTAATGTAATGATGTTCTTAAACCTCAAAAGAGCAAGACACTCTTAAACCTCAATCGCAATGTTCTTAAAGAGCAAGAAGAAGAATAAATATGAAACTCTGTTAAAGTAAGCGGAAAATGGACATCAAAACCAACAACCAAATCAAGAGCAAAAATCTCTTACTTTCTTCTTTTCCAGTTTTGAAACAAATTCGTCAAGAAAAATTGGGGCAAGGCATCTGATAAATATAGGTGCAAAGCATTCTGACTCGAGGAACAAGATCTACCTGAAGCGTTCCCAGATGCCAAGTTCCTGATACACTCACAACTTCCAACACTTTATCATGCATTGATTGAGGATCAAAACTATAGAAGTTTTCATCCTCATTATGCCACAAGTCTACTCCTCCCATGTAGCTTCCAATGTTGGCGACCAGAACACCCTCCGCATCCTGCAACAATTTATAGGGGAAAAGACATCAGCAAATTTGGCACAAAGTACATCAAAATGCCAGGACAGATTGTCAGTCACGTGAATGGTCCAGTTCTGTTCCGTCATAATTCTCGATTGATGGGGAAGGGAATCAAATTTGCTTGCATACCGTTACATACTTTTTTTGCTTATCTTCCCAGATCATGGTAATAACCCTTCTTACAATGCTTTTCCTTTGAAGGGAGATAATCCTATATTCAGTACCCAGATTAATCCAGTTGAGCCCCTGTGGTATCCCTGCTGCTCCACATCTTAAAAAAGTACTAACATAGAAAACTCATCAAGAGGCCTACTCATGAAAAAGAAGCCCACTTACAGAACTGCCGTCAGAGTAGGATTCCCTATATTCCCCAGTGCTGGTGGAATGTAATTCACTGAAATCTATCTAAAAACAACTCCTATCAAATATCTGCTACTTCAGGTTTGCAGCTAGATGACATTACTTCTCAGTTATCTAACTTTACCTCTTTAGGTACTACAAGATCATATCAGTTTCCTAGCGTTACCACCCCTTGCCACTTCTTTAGAGGCGTGTGTAATAAATTGCAAGTCAATGATTGAATTCAATTATACTCCCAAAGCAATCGACAAGGCTACAATTTTCAGCTTTTCATGTCTTCTCTATAGCATAGCATTTAAAAAAAATTGCACATAACAGTCACTAAACTCACCTCGGGAACTTCAATCTCAACACCATCAACTTCTACACGTACTTGCCATGGAAAATCTGCGAATGTTCTGTCCATAATGATTTTTGCTCCTTCTTTAGCATAAAGCACCTTGTTCATGAACTACAGGAACATAATTAATAGCTGTCAGCCAGACATTACTTCAGAACTCTTCCTTTGTAAAAGATGACTTCAAAAGATGCATCTGAATTGAAAGTAAAAATATGCGAAATGGCTCAATTCCTCGGAAATTGGTATAAGGTAATTGAGATACCCTTTAAGACACCAACAACTTTAGCGCAAAGAAGAGCCCTTATAAGTTTCACATGTTGAAAAATGCCTAAGAAAATTCGAGCACTAAATCATTTTTCTTCTTAACCAGATACGTAAATTCTTAGAACTCGATCAACTCACAGATTAGGCATAAGGGCAAACACACAACAGCCCAAATCAGATACCACCATCAAAACATCATAACGCAGTATCACATCAATATGATAGATGGCTCAAACAAACTGTTGCCATGCACAAAACAGATAAACCGGTATAACAAACCCAAAACACATCTTGCTACAATTGTACCGAGGGATCAAGAAGAACGAATCTAATGACCTCTATACTGCTGCCAATCCAAACAAGATTTGAACTGTTTTTTTTTTTTTTTTTTTTTTTTTTTGTTATTACAACAAGCTTCGAACTGTAATATCACCCTGTATGCAAAACATTTAGACAAACTGAAGCCTGAAAAGTTTTCTTTTTTTTTTCCTTTTTTAGAAATCTAGTACTGTGACAGCCAATCGAAACATATAATCTATACTTACACTCCACATAAGATCATTCACAAAATTCAAAAACCAGATGAGTAATCAATTATTTTTTTACGAGAAAGCCTCCGACCCCTTCAATGATAAACCCACCTTTTCTTTCTGAACTTTCAACTGTTACTCATCAATCATCACCTCACCACCGTTTTGTGAGCAGACTAATTAAGCTTTGAAGTCTAAGGTTAAGATATATTAAACATGCCCTTACAGCAACAATTCTACAAGTCTGCATGCATGCACCATGCAGCTCCCTAAAAGTAAAAAACAGATCATATAGATGACAGATCAGTGTATGGTATAGCTTATGCAACGGTACCTGGCTGTAAAACTTTTCAGGATTCTCTTCTCTCAGATTATGTATATCTAAAGCAACTTTCGCATCGCAACCAACCCCTGTGAATAAAAAAATCAATCAATGAGTTACCACAGACTGTGGACCATGCACAAATGCAATAAAGGAAGGCACCATGAGATGAACACAACAAAGCCGTACAATAAGGAAAATGCAGCAGATCATATAGCAATGAAACCTGTTCAAATGATTCTACTCACCCAAAGTACATATGAGAAATGAGTAAAGGCCCCAGCTAAACTAGACAAGAGTGGAACAACCGTCACATCAAAAAGATTTACATCTAGATTATCAAGTTAATCCGGGGGGGGGGGATGAGGAGCGCTAAACTTACATTACTAAAGATCTAAAATAAAGATAAAGAATGAATTGACTTAGGACATATAGAAATGCCTTAAATCACATCAACAAGAACTGAAATCAACTCATTGGATAGTTTCAACAATCCAGAATCGACTTCTATACATAACTTGAACAGAACACAAATGTCAAGATATTAGACGTGGCATGCGGACAGACCAGGAGGATTGAGATTGAAAGGAACCATGAAAAGTTACCATAGAGCATCTGGTTTCATCTTTGTTTCAGAGCAACCGACCACTGTTATTAGGTGATGGGGTTGATTACTCAACATACACTACAATCTTGAAGAATATAGGAAAATAATTAAACAAGAAGCAAAGGGCTCAGCCTCACCCACCTAGATAGTTGTTCATATATTTGGGGCCTTCAAGTTGTTTCCCTTGTTGATTCAATGTTGCTATCTTCCACCGGTCAAGAATGGTCACTGCAGCATGCTCTATGTCTTGAAGTACTGTGAAAAGTCCTCCCTGCCTCTCTATTGAGCCCAATCCACCACCCCAAGAAAGAACTCTTGCAAGATCATTTCCTGTACCAGCTGGAAGAATCGCAACAGGGGGAGGAGAAACAAAATTCTGTTTATCTACAGCATTTAGAACCCAACCAACAGTACCATCTCCTCCACATATAAGAATTCGGAAATGAGCCACTTTTCTGAACATATACAAGCCCACCTCAGGTCCTTGGTTAGGACCTAACTCAAAAACCTGTATCGAATGAATTGGTTAGTCTCCAAATGAAATAGAGACATATTAGCAGAACATAGAAGGAAATGAATACTGAAGGAAGAACAAATAGATAGGGCAATGATCTACACCTCCCACACTTATAAATTTTAAATACATGAAATATTAATCGTCATGGAAAAGCATGCCTACAATTGACTGGCATTGAGCAAAAAGAAATCGTACAGACTAACCTGAACAGGATTTAAAAGCATGTTTAACCGCAGCCGAAGTGAGTCCCCTCTCTGAGCCCCACTCTTCTTATTGACAAACACCAGGAGAGGTCTAGCATCAGCTGGCAGATCAAGAATTGCGTATTTTTGCCTTCTTACAACCTGTGAGTCATCTTTCTGGTTGATTGACAGGTTTCTACTGAGATCTGGTTTTGAATCTGACAAGCTTCTATGAAGATCTGGTTTTGAATCCGTATGTTTATCCAGATCACCATTACATTTCTGATCTCCTAAGTTCACACTACCATTACACTTCTCCTCCACGTTATGAGAGCCATTTACTATTGTTGTTCCAGTGTGACCATCTGTGGCGTCAGAAGTATTGTTAGTGCTACCTGTATCATCTGAAGACCCATTGCTAAGTCTATGCTTCTTGCCTTGGCTTCTTATACGACCACGCACAGTGGACGCAATTTCATTAGCACCCTGAGTAATTGAGCTCAAGATTCCACCAGACGTCATCGGGTTCAATTCCCTAATAACGAGTGGAGATAAGATCACCCTTCTCAAAGACCCCAGATCACATACGTCCCCAGTCTCATTAGACATGCTGGTATGACAATCAACATGAACAAGCCTCTGGCACCACAGGCAACACCAAATAGGAGATCCACTAAGAAAGGATGCGCTACAAGGCTCATCACAGAAGCTACAAAAAGAAGTTTCATCGGTCTGATCTGTGACCTCTACCCACCTAACAGCCCATTGGTGTACGACATGCTCATAACCCATCATTGAAACACACTTGCAATCCTTGTGTGCATTTGAGGAACAGCCCAGGTGAGAAGCAGCCCCACAAATATGGCACCGATAGAAAAAGTTGTCCGAGGGAACCATAGGACCAAGAGTCTGTGAAGGGGACAACGATTTTAAGCATACACAACAATTGAGATTTTTGGCACGAGTTACAGGCTCCAAAATCCAAGTATGGGAAGTTTCAGGAGCTTTGTTCCTTGACTTGGGATTTTTCTTGGACCTAGCTATGGCTTTCATCCAGGTCAAATTGATGTTTCTTCTCCATTGGAAAGCAGTAAATGTTATTGTAACAATCCCGATGAGGCCAGCAACAAAACAAGAGAGGATAAAGAAACGTGACTCCGTCACATCAGCTAGATTTTTGCCAGCAAACAGATCAGGGAGATCATCCATACTTCAAACCGTAACCTTTGAAAACATAAATAAATCTCAAAAAAATACCTATGAACGCAAAGCTTCTTTCTGCACCGATCAAGATGAAAGAGGTCTAGAACTTCACTTAGAGAAGTTGAGCCAACATTTCACGAACAAGAAGTCACATACTCAACAACAATCATAACAAGCCAACATCACATAACATGAAGCCCTCTTCCCGCTTAACCAACATCAATCCCAAACCAAATTAATGCTGATCTCAGCATCTCCACCCAATAACATCTCCTTTAAAACAATCCCTATAAGTAACTCAAAGTCCTTCAGAGTTTCCTAATATCTATCAACAACTACCAACCGTAAACCCAGTCGTGATTTCACTCAAGCTACAACTTCAAATAATCTATACCTCCACCCCCAACAATGGGCGTGACAGGAAAATCAGACAAACCTGCAAGAAACACACAAAAAAAAAAAAAAAAGAGAAATAAAAACCCCATTTGACCTAATATACAACCTACTAGTCCGAGACATAAACATATTTACACTACGCACCTCATTCTAAGTTTCTAACCATCTAGATATCGATTTAGCTACTAGGTAAACCCTCCCAAAAAACCGCGCTAGCGCCTCGAGATTCAACGAAAACGGCCTCTAATCAAAGATATCATTAGCTCCTTCTCATCAATTCCATAACCCTAGAACCCTCACAGTTAGTCACTCTACCACCACTTAGGTACAAAATTTCGCCTTTTTTCGTCTCAAACCACATGAAATTAAGTAATCAACGCATGATACTGAATTTCTTAAAGTCCATGAGTTCAAATTAAGCTTCAATATCACATTTCAGCATAACCTGACCTAATTTACTCCAAAATAATTAAAATGAGGCACTAATTTCGCATAAACACAACTCAAAAACTAGCTTAATTAACCCGTAATCATTACAAATTAACATTTCCAATGAAAAATTAAACAATTAACATTTCTAACTAAATACAAATATAGAGTAAAACAATTAAAGTGAGACGTACCAAGCTGCGCAAACCCTAGGAGAGAGAAAGAGAGAAACAAATCAAATCAAATCAAATCATAAGAATCACAAAGGATTAAAGGAAAAAAAAAAAGGAGGGAAAATATATAAATTAATTTATTTCCTTTTTTTTTCAATTTTCCAGTTTATTCTTCCAAAAATATTATTCTTTTTTTTTCCTTTAATTTAATATTTTTTTGGAAATTAATCCTTCTTTATGTTTTGTATTTGGTTATTTTGAAATTTGGGGGGGTTTAATTGTTAGATTTTGTGTGTCTGGGTGCTTCGAGCGGAAAGAGGAGAGAGAATCCGATGAAAAAAAAAAAAAAACATTGAGAATGCCGACGTGAGGAGAGATACGAAGAATCTTCGGTGATTTCGATACACGTGGCGGTCGGTGACGCGTCTGTTTTTGTCATCTTACTCACCATTTTCTTTTCTTTTCTTTTGTGGGTCCCGAAACTTAGTCTGATTCCTCTTGTCATTCCTCTGGCTTCAGGTGTTTAGAAGATGGCGACTCCGGAGAGTTTAAAGAGTGGTTTATTCTCATTTAGCCGATTTAGTTCAAATTCGAGTCGATTATATATATATACATCAGCATTCGCTGCCATGTACCCAAATGAATTCGAAATTCCCTACCATGTACCCAAATGCATTCGGACGCCTTTATATAGAGGTCACAAAGCTTTTGCAGGATTTACCAAGTTTGCTTTCTATAGACAGGTAATAAAGCCACAAAGAAACTTAGACAAGACATCAATCCACTACAGTGATAGAAAGGCTAAAGCTTTTACCCCAATCGACTCGAGCTCAAACTCTGGTTTAAAGCAGGACTTTGGTTTATACTATAGGGCAGAGAAGCTCACGATCATTGACAAACAATGGGGGCGGCCTTTGCTATTTTGTAGCAGAGAATGAAAGATCAAAGAGATGAGAAGAAATCTGAAACACGTTGATTCAATGAACAGCTGCTCCGAGCCTCTGACACATCGATATCTAATGAACAAGAACGCATTTGAAAATCAGCAGCTGCTCAACACCGATGGAACTGGGATGAACAAGACGCATTTGGAGGAAACCAGATGATAATTTCACAACTCAAACAGCAAAAACTTGCTTCTGTAACAAAAAAAAGGTCAAAATCTAGCACAGGGCATAAACTACTCCGATAACAAGTTTTTCATAGGCCATAAGAGGTAGAAATATGATTCAGTTCACTCTACATCTAACTCTCATTTAAACTCAAAACAGCTACACCGAAGGGCAGCTAGAGGACAGCTAGTTCCTTAGATGGCTTCAGCACCAATTCTGCCAGCAACTTGGTCGAGATCCCTCTGGCCACTCGAAGTGATCTTCCTCCCACTGCCAGACAACAGAGCCTTGTTAGTTGATTCTTCATGAGCATAATGTTAATTCATCTTAATCTAGGTGCAGTACATCAAAATGCCATAATGGCTAAATTAGCTAGATAAGGCTCTACTAACAAAAACAATCTGCAACAAAAGCAACTGTCACAAAGAAATTAACTCACCCCTTGGGGTCAATTTCGATGATGTTGATGCTCTCCAGTTGTTGTAGAATGTGGCGGGCAACAGAGCCACTGCTCAAGCAGAAGTGTCGTGGACGACTTCCATTTCTCTTGCTTCCTCCATAGATCCTCTTGAACCCACCGACTCCAATTCCACCCCTCAAGTAGACTTTCCTAGCGATTGAAGCTGCCAATCACGAAGAAACAATTAACAAAAGTGATATATAGCTAATGAACCATGTAGGCCTTTCTAGTATAATATCCAATAATATAAAGAAAAGTTTCTAGTACGAGTACAATTATGTGAGGCCACCAACTTAAAAACAGTTACCGCACACATTGAGAACGAACTTGTCAAGCAAGATCACTCGAAGGAATAGATCAGAGTCGTCACACAAATCGCCAAAACAGTCATAAGAAAACAAAGAACCACAAGCCAACATTGTAATAGTACCCCTCATAATATTACAATATAGTGACCCTATCATATGAAGAGTACCATCACTTGCTCAGGCAACCACACTAAAATCAAATGTGAGATGATTATAAAAAATCACTAAAAGCTAACTAACTACAAATTCATTTCAACTCAATACATATCTCAAACTACAGCAATACACCCAGACAAAATGAGAGTGAAATAGCTTGCTGAATACATACACGTACTTTTTCATCAACCATCATAGTCCAGCAGTTCCAGATACGAGCCAAAAACAGGTGGCACAACAACGAGACATCTTGATAATCCACTCAAAATTACCAACTAGTAGCACCAAACAAAATAACAGCCTAAGTATTGCAGTACATTTTCATTCTCCGTTTTCCCAACCCCGAAGCATTCAAAATTAAACGCCAAACAACATTCAGGGCTAATAAGTTTTAACTCGATACAGTATAATACTAGGCAGCAGTCACAATGGCAATTCGAATAGGTCGAATGAAATCATAAATGCAATAATTACACACATGTCATTCTAAAGACTACGAAAGGATAGCTACTTAGGAACGAACGCAATTATACACACACATACCAGCTCTGATGTAGTACCAGTCAGGGTCATAAGGAGCGAGTTCCTTGTGAATTCCAGTCTTCACAATGTCAGTCCAGTGTGGCAGTTCCATCTACAACATGAATACGGGACAGGCATTAAGAGAGACAACCATAAACCGATAAGGTTGCGTACAAGACGATCCAAATTGATCTCTAACTTCACTACATTAAACATCAAACTCGACGAAAAAAAAAAAACTTCATTACTTATCAAATAGACCGAACAGCGAAGCGGAACAACGATTCGATGATACCATAGAAAGTACGAAACCGACAACATCTACACGGCAAACGTGCAGAATCTCGCCGGCGATATGACAACACAAAATCGTAATCTACACGCTCCATCATATCTAACGTTTTCTACAAATTCTAAATCCTTACCGCATCAAGTACATATGAACCTGTTCAAACTTCTAATTCACTCAACTCAACTAAATATTCCACAACACAATCAAATCCACATTTTACACAATCAACATACAAATCAATTCAATCAAAACGATTAATCTAACACTTAGACATGTAATTAACAATAAATCATAAGCCCTAACTACACATAAAAAATGTAAAAAAATATAAACAGGAGAGAGAGAGAGAGGGGGGGAAAGAAGGACCTTGCCGGAGCGCTTGAGATGTGAAGCATACGCCTTGACGAAATCGTGAGGGGAGACGTCCTTGACAGCTTTGGATACTCTTGCGACTGCTACTCCTTCCATTTCTTTCTCTATTTCTCTCTCCTAACTTTCTCTCTCTTCTGGTTAGGGTTTTTGGGGGGCAGAGGAGATGAAGGCAGCTGCGCTGGAACGAAAGAAATGTTCAATAAGGGTTTTCGCGTGGTGAGGTTTTGGTACTTATTTTAAGTGCTCGGGCACCCGTTTACCTTCGGGTCAATTCTATGTCCCTTTAAATATATTTGGTGAATAATATACGTCAATAAGCGGGGATAGCTCAGTTGGGAGAGCGTCAGACTGAAGATCTGAAGGTCACGTGTTCGATCCACGTTCACCGCATTTTTTTTGTGAAATTCTAGGTTTTTTTTCCTACTCTATTTTAAACAATATTTTTTGGTAAAATTCTAAGGTTATTTTTTTAATTTTTTCTCATTTTCAAAAAATTTCTTTGTGAAATTCTAGGGTTTTTTTCCTACCCTATTTTCCTTTTCCTTCATTCCGGGATAAAAAAATATATATATACATTATCACATAATAATGGAGGTCTTATAATTTTTAAGGTGAAATAGTTACATGATCATTAATCTGTTTTGGGTCACGTCAACTTAAATCATACACTTAATGAAATGAATGGAGATCTTCCTTCCTTCTCACCCACACGCATTTTCACTTAATCTTCGCTCTTGGACTCAAACATTTAGGTGACTTGAAAAAGAAAAAACATTTAGGATTATTTCGAGTGAAAAGGGCAAATATGGATGAGTAGTGGCGGGTAATCCTAAAAGAAAATGATACTTAACATATTATTCGTAATGTTATCTACGATGAATGTGTCAGCACACACCAAAGTTAAGGGATGACAAACATGATGATTCATCATAATGGAGTTTTTGTGAAGCATTTAGATAAATTGACAAGATATATGCTGAACTAGTACCGTAATTGATCATGAAAATAAATTGTTGTCCCTATAATCATGAAACATGTCTGACTCGCGAAATCCGAAATCAACAAACAAATGGTCTGATCGAGGTGAAACAAAATGAACTCATTTAAAGGTAGATCGATCCATAATTGTTGCTTAATGGTTAATTAGATCGAGACTACAATTAAGAAGCATTAGTACGTCTACAATACAATAATTTACATTCTTTACATGCATCCTTTTTTTAGATTTATCTTTCATTATTGTAACCATATTCTATTATTCTTTTCTATTTACATGCAAGTATGATTAAACTGTCTCTTCACATTTGATCCCTTATCAAACTATAAGTATCACTTACACGCCCTTTGCTTTTTATTCATACTTTATCATATTCTTAATTCGATTTTGTTTGTAGTTACATTGTTTCCCAACCACGATAGATGTCTCATTTTTCTCATTTTGCATTTGGAGTTCTAGCCATTACGGCTTTTGTTACGATAGTATTTGCTCAGGATTGGATAGATGCACATGCGACATTTTATGGTGATAGTCAAGGACATGACACTGAAAGTAAGTTTGTTAAAAGAAATAAATAAAATTGCTAGCATTTTCAACTTTATTTGCACATCAAAATACATTTCTTATAATCTAGTAAGCTAAGGTAGTAATATAAGTAGACAATAATAATGTAGTGATTGATGTTAGTTAATTAGTTTGTCTAATGAATATTTATTGGTGTAGATTCGGTAACATCAAACATTTCTGTATAATCGGTAATGTTTTTGTGACTTCTTTAATTTTCCCCTCAAAAAATTGTTATCTCTATAGATTTTTAGTGTGAATTTTGAGCACACTTGAAAGAATGAAAGGAGTATAATTTGACGTTCCATAATGACGAGTTTAGCTTTAACATTTTAATCATATACTGTATAGATAGTAATTAGAGAAACATTATTAAGCACCAAATCAACAGTGATTACGAACATAATTCCAAACTAATCAGCTTTTCTATAACTTGCATTGCATGGTTACAGAGGGAGCTTGTGGTTACGACGTGTTCCAAGATGGTTACGGGCTACAAACGACAGCTCTAAGTACGGCATTATTCAACAACGGAGCAAGTTGTGGTTCATGCTATGAAATAAAATGTGTAAACTCGAAAGGGTGCAAACCCGGTGTGGGTACCATCAAAGTCACAGCTACCAACTTCTGCCCGCCATCGACCGGGCCGCAAGCGTGGTGCAATCCTCCAAACCACCACTTCGATTTATCGCAACCAATGTTCGTGGCGATGGCCGAGTACAAGGCCGGTATCGTTCCCGTGCAATATAGGAGAATCACTTGTTACAAAAATGGTGGCCTCAAATTTCAAATTGAGGGCAACACTTATTTTTTGCTAGTATTAGTGTATAATGTTGGAGGTACGGGTGATGTTACGGGTATGCAAATTAAGGGTTCGTCGGGTAATTGGGTCACTATGTCACGTAATTGGGGCATGAATTGGCAAGTTTCTGGTGGGCCTTGGGCCGGACAAGGGTTGTCCTTCTTGGTGACTATTAGCTCTGGGAAAACTCTAGAAGTTGATAATGTTGCCCCTCCTAATTGGCAATTTGGGCAAACTTTTGAAGGACAGACTAATTTTTAAGGTCACTTAATAAGGGCTTTGGTGATTTAATGTAATGACTCTTACGCAAATTATTACGCAAATTATCACTTAAATAATAAAATCAAACTTTATTTTATTATTCTTTTCTTCTTACTATCAGTACCATTGATTATATCTTACATTTAGTGGTAGATATTAACCGTCGTTTATATAAAAATAATTTTGTATACAAAGAGTACACAAAAAAATCATCGATTTAAAATATTTCATAGTCCAAAGATCGATTGACCCTCATTCAGAAAGTAGTTGAGAATACAGTTCACCACGTGCGTTACAAACATTGTTAACAATTGGGTTATGATCTATATCTAAGATTTTAAATATTGTGTATGTATTTCGTGAAATGTGATCGAATACACGACTTGTGTGGTGTAGTACTATACTTAACTAAATTCCCTCGGCAGTCATAGGCTTTGGCGATTCTAATGCCATTGAAGAATGTGGCGCATCTACGAGATCGTTAAGTTACTTTGAACAAAATTATGTGTCTATTAACATACGATTATACGAGTAGATCTAAAATAACAAAAGTGATTCAACTAGATTATGTTTAAAATTGGGTGACTTATTTTTTTTTCCAATAAATTAGTTGACTCTTTATTCATCCAAAATGAAAAAAAATAAGTCAATCTTATAATAGACTGAGATTTTGTGGTTATGATTATAAATCATGATAATGACGAAGATGACGACAACAACAAGAATACCAGTAATAACACGAACGATTTTTCGAAATAATGCTCAAAAAACAAATGTTAAACAAAATGGGTCAGGAAAAAACTTGTTCAACATAATGGGGTGCACGTCACCCATTTGTAAAACCGCCAAGGAGTATGGCGGTTTCAGGACTTGTGAACAGTAAAACTGTAACAACGCTAAATTTTCGCTATCTTTAAATACAAAAATGAAGGGTTGTTATGCCGCCATTGACTACCAAGTTAACGGCAAGGCTAATTTAAAACAAGAAGAACAAATGACAGCGGAAGACTTCTAGCTGAATCTACTAATCGGGAATTAAACCAAATGATAAACTACAAATCGTCCCCAATGAAAATATGTGACGACTCATAAAAAATGTCCCACATGCAATGACGCTTCAACCATATAATGCATCTCAATCTGCAGACCTGTCAACTGCGCCACCAAAAGGATGACACAGGCCCCAGAATAGGGTAGGGACACAACCCAAAACAAAGAACGTCAGCACAGGCTGAGTAAGATACTTAAGCGATACAAAAGAATTAAGATACACGCCTTACTGGCGCGTAGCTAACAAAGAATAGACAAAGCTACGCAAAGGAGGCAAGAGCCTGAAACGGGGCCTGGCACGAATCGTGCTCTTCAAGGCACGAGTCGTGCTCAAGTCAGTGAGCTCGAAAATCCAATGTAACAACGGACACGGCTCCTGTACCCAAGACACGAGTCGTGTAGAGCGCGCACGTGGTATTCATCACCACAATAATCTTTGTTTATCTTTCTTTAAGTAATTTATTTGCGCAAGGGTCCTACCCCAAGCCGATCCAACACTAGAGCATCGAGAATAAAACGATCCTAAAGACCCGAGTGTGCACACCCCTCCTAGGGGGACGGTAGGACACACAGTCCCTAAGAGGAAGTCATTTAGGAGACCGGTAGCTGATCTCCGGCCTAGCTACATATACCTTGATCAGAGGTTAATCGCTCTAGGTGGTTTAAACATCATAAAACACATATAGTTATATATGTATAAATAGATACATCTTTAATCCGTCTTAAGTACGTTATTCGCGCATAGTAGCTTTGATTTATAAACGGCCAAAGCCGGAACAAGATATGCAAGAGATGATCAACAACAATAGTCAATGCAGGAAATCAACATAGATGCTCAAAAGGTGATCACAATAGATAATTGATATCAATAGGCGATAATTAATCAAAATAGAGAATATGAGCAAAGAATTGAAACAAAGATGAACGTGAAGGATTCTCATGATATGAAATGAAGCTCAAGCTTATAAGGGTCAACGTTCTTACCTTTCAACGCTATCAGACAAGATTACGAACTACACCTCCTTGAATCCACAACTTAGGTACCCAATCAATCACAAACTCAAATGATAATCTCCTAATTCACAAGGTGTATCCATAAGTCATACTTTTCACAATTAACACTAATCTATAATGAGTCCAAAAGGAGACAGTAGTAAATAAACATGAATAACGTCTACCTCCGGCATCGGATGACCACCAAATTTGATTATGTCAGAAAAGGTTATGTCAGGAATGTCCCCTCCAAATTTCGTCCACAAAATCCAAGCGGATGAACGGGAATCAATCTCACACTGAACCATAAACATGAATTAGGGTTTACCCACGAATTCTGATATAACTTTTGATACACAAATCTAGGACTTACCAAATTTGTATATGTTGTCAAAAATAGGTTTAGGAAAATCTCCACAAAATCTTGTCCCAAAATACCTTATGAGTCAACGGGAATCATCAAAATATCGAGAGGGAAGAACAGTTCTCGGTAGATAGACACAGCTCCACTAAAACACTTGTACAGAGAGCATCCGGTGGAATCTTTGAACAATCTACATGTTTATGGATTCGTATCGAAAACACGGTTCTAAAGCCACAAACAACGTCTTAATCAAAGGTCGTATGTGATAGTTGTGTGTGTTTGAAGTTGACATAGTTGTGCTGAAATCGTATGCGGGTGGAGGCTAAAAGAATGAGAGAGGTGGAGAAGGGGGGGGGGGCGAATGACTGTCAAGGGGAGCTAGGGTTTTCTTTATTTTTTTTTCATAAATGGGTATTAGGGTAGACTCGGATTTGGACCTAGCTAGTTTGATGGGTTGCGTGATCCACAAATCCGATCCAAATCCAAATGGCTAACGAATCCTCTTGTGTAATTCTATAATCAGAAATCCCATAATAACTCAATCCCAATTCCAATTAAACCTTAATAAAACCCTCAATTACATTATAAAACGTAACACCCTTAATTATTTAACTTCCCAAAAATACGGGGTGTTACAAAAACAGAAATCTCAAATTTTGTGAACATTAAAACTGCCACGGGCCCTGGCGGTTTTACACAATGTAAAACCGCTAGTCCCCATGGCGGTTTTACTATTCACAATTTTTTTTATTTTTTTTAGTCTTAAAACCGCCAATGGTTGTGGCGGTTTTACATATGGGTGACGTGCACCTCATATGGTTGAACAAGTTTTTTTTTTCCACCCATTTTGTTTAAAATTATTTTTTCGAGCACTATTTCGTTAAATTGTTCTAATAACACATATTTTTGTAAAGGAACATTTTTCGTTTAACTTAATTACATTAATTTTTTTATTCGTTTAATGAAATTAGATCCAAATTAAACAAAAACTTTTAGATTAAGAGAACATGACCTACAAAGCTTTGAGAAAAAAACAAAAGTTTCAATCTTTTAGAGCCTGTTTGGTATCGTTTTCTGTTTTCTGTTTTCAGTTTTCTGTTTTTTTTTTTTTAAACCAAAGTCCCGTTTTTGAAAACCAGAAAAAGTGGTTTTCAGTTTTCAGTTGTCAGTTTTCATTTTCTGTATGACTATTATAAAAATATACCGTTTAAATTAATTTTTGCAACTTATTTAACTAAATTTTTTACGCAAAAAAAACAAAAACTGAAAACGACAGTGATACAGAACGGGCCCTTAGTTTTTGGCATGAATATGACTACCTCAAAAAAAAAAAAAAACATTAAAACTACCAAGTCTACATTTTTAGAAAACAATATTATATTCTATTTATGCGATATGTATGATTTTATCTAATATTAAAAATATATGTATGATTTATCTACCATCTTCACAAAAGCAAAATCCAATAATTACAATTCTTATTCATTCCAATATAATTAAAAACAAGATCAAGCTAAATGGTAACTTCTTAAATTTTATGGTTTGAATAGCAATGTGGATAGAACCAAGATCCACCCAATACCATCAATGTGGATGCAAAATCCACCCAATATCATCACTCTACTTTATTTGTATGACAGTATCACACATTAGCTTGTATTACATGATATCACACCTTGTTTTATTTTCTTCTAGGATATTATACCTTATTATTACAACCTTTTGGTTTCTATATAAACAAAAAAACATCTCTACATACATTTCACCCATTCTTTATATAATTAAAACCATCTCATTAAAGAAATAAAGCTAAACAAATTGCTTATAATTTAAATTGTATTTTTTAATCATAACTATATATGTCTCCTTATCTGTACCAAGTTTTGAGTTATTTTGCCATAGTATCTTTCATTACTGGCGTAGTTGCCCAAGACTGGACAGATGCTCATGCTACATTTTACGGTGATGCCTCGGGAGGTGAAACTCGACGTAAGTTTACTACAGGTTTAAGTATATATTTTCGTCCATTTTATCATATGTATGTTCTTAATCATGGTTAATAATAATGTATACTATACTTATTAGAAATTTCATGTAATTTATCTCTCATTATTTTTTATACTCACTCATGCACTAGTGTCCTCGATCTCACCAATATGATCCAAATATGATCAGAGAGCGAGGTAAATGATTCAAAAATAAGTACTCCTTTCATTTCATTCATGTGTTTACGTTGGGATTGGGTTCTCCTCACAAAACCCGGCCTGACGTAAACAAATGAATGAAATGGAAGTAGTATAATAAGATCTAATCGAATGATAAAAAAGGAGAACTTCGATCACGAGTATTTTTCTTAAAAATTAATTTACCGTTGAATAATTCTTTCCCTGTTATTAAAAATTCCACCACACATAACTCTATTGATTATATTTTTTTTGTTTATATAATCTCGTCTAATTAATATATTCGAAACTTGTTCGAGTTATTATTGTATCTTCCTCTTTACGCCTATATATAATTGATAAGCAGATCAGTGACAACAGTACGTTAAATATATATATATATATATATATATATATATATATATATATATTTGACAATAACTTATACGGAGTACTTTGAATAATGTGTTACGTTGCATGAATAATGCAGTGGGTGCTTGTGGGTACGACGTATTCCAAGACGGATACGGATTAGCAACAACAGCACTAAGTACAGTTCTCTATAACGACGGTGCAAAATGTGGAACATGTTATGAGATTAAATGTGTAAACTCAGAATGGTGTATCGGGGGTTCGATTCAGGTCACGGCCACAAACTTCTGCCCACCTTCCGGCGGTCCACAAGCGTGGTGCAACCCTCCCGTACAACACTTTGATTTATCGGAACCAATGTTCGTGAAAATCGCGCAGTACAAGGCCGGTATAGTCCCGGTACAATATAGGAGGATTCCTTGTATTAGACAAGGAGGTATCAAGCTTCAAATCGCCGGAAATCCAAATTTTCTTCTCGTGCTGGTGTACAATGTTGCCGGAGCCGGAGATGTCACCGGAATGAAGGTCAAGGGTTCGAATTCTGATTGGGTACAGATGTCACGTAATTGGGGTATGAATTGGCAAGCTAGTGGTCTTTATAACGGGCAGCCCTTGTCATTTCAGGTAACGGCAAGTGATGGTAAAATGATTCAACTTGACAATGTTGTGTCACAAGGTTGGCAATTTGGTCAGACATTTCAAGGAGGTTCCAACTTTTAATCTATCAATAATCAGTCAATTAGTAGGAGCTACTATCATATATATATACATTCAATAAGATTATTATGATGATGATTAATTAATGTATCGTCTCACTATCTTGTTACAATTTTTAAGTAATATATATATAGGCGCACATGTATGTGCATTATTATTTAGAAACATTTGCAAGATCGCATCTTATAAAACTATTTTTTGCGAAACTCCGCCTTTTATGTTAAATTTTGTGAAACTGTACCTTTTAAATCTATTTTTTTGCGAAGCTGCATCTTTTCTCATTTCCAACCAATTTTGACCACTCTCCAGAGTTAACCTGACGTTGACTTGTTCTAACAATTTAGGGGTTTTGGGGGGGGGGATTGGAGGGAAATTGAAGGCCAAGAGTAAGGTCGGGTCAATGTCGCAAAGTGGTCAAAATTTGGCCGAAAATGTGCAATATCACAAATTTAACATAAAATGTGCGGTCTCGCAAAAAAAACTAGTTTTATAAGGTGCAGATGGAAATATCGTACTTAATAAAAAAAATGACCAAATAAACTTTGAAGAATCTAAACTCTAAAGTCGAAAACTGATCTTTTTGGTGGAAAATTGCAGCGCAACAAAAGCTGCTCAAATTTGTCGCAACGCCTCGGGATAATATTGTGGATTTAAACAAAATATTATTAGAGCAAGAAACATTTGGTAGATAGGTTCCCAAAATGGGCAAAATACGACGACAACTTCAATGATAAGTAAAGTGTGATGAGGGCTTAAAAGATAATTTCTATAGGAGAACTGGCATTCACTTGAGATATTAGGCGTACTACAAGGATATCCATGTCAAATGTATGTGTTGTAAAATTTGGCTACCTAAAAAAAATTAGAGGTAAAAGTTACCGCACACCAAAATATATAATTCACGTTTTTTTGTTCTAATTTGGGAGCCGAACAAAATAATCTTTCTTTGTAGGAGCTCCTAACGTTCATATTATGTTGTGATAAAACATATAATGTAGGTATCTCAAATAAACCAACAATGGAGCTAGAGTAGCATTCACGGGTAGACTTATCAAACGGGTCAGGCGGGCGGGTTTCGAGTTCGGGTCACTACAGGTCGGGTAGACTTGTACCCTATGGGCACGTTTTAGAAAAAACCGTTTTGACATCTAATATATATATATATATATATATATATATATATATATATATATATATATATATATATAGAAATAGGATCAAATGAATCCTTTAGGATTAGATGAGTCCATGAGTCCTCATCTTGACCATTCATTTGCTCAGATCTAACGCTTCTAAATCCGCCATAACTGAGGGGTAAAGGCGTCATTTAAATTATAGATATATTAACCATTATGAATCGTCTCCCACCTCATTTTTGCATTTTCCCTTTCTCTCTCTTCATCCTTCGTCTTCCAGATTCTCTTCAAAACCGTTCCATTTTTTCTCTCTTCACGCCGTTGCTCGCCGCCGCTCTGCACCGCCACCGCCACCGCTACCGCTACCTCTCTCGCTCTCCACCGTTTTGCCGCTGTTACTCTCTCGTGGTTTCTCTCTCCTCACCTTCGCTCCTAATTTTTCTCTCTCCTCGCTGCCGTTTCTCTCCTTCGCCGTCGATCTCCCTTGTAGCCGTCACATGAAACCATATCAGGTATTATTTTTCTCCTCATTTGATTCTCCTGATTACTCGTTATAGAAACCCTAGGTTTGATTGTGTTGATTTTTTAGGTTTTTTTAATTCTTCATTCATTCAAATTGTTCGCATATGTTTGATTTTATTGTTTTTTTTTTGTGATTTTGTAGTGATTTTGGTTGTTTTACGTTGCGATTATTGTGTGATTTTTACGCTTTTTTGTTAATTCTTCCGTTGTTGATTTTGTAGTGATTATTATGAGATTTCGGGGTGATTAGGTTTAATTGCTTCATTTTTGCGTCTAATTTGATGCATCGATGTTCATTTATGCTTAATTTCAATCTACGGTTTCCGCTCCATATGTACGATTTCGCTTTGCAAATTCGTTAGTATTTGCGTCTGACGATTTCGGTTTTTCGTTCACTGATTCGTCACTAAGAATGATTCTATTTTTTATTGTGTGTGATTCAATCTAATCTTGTGTGATTTTATCTGGTATCGTGTGTGATTGTATTTGTTATCATGTGTGGTTGTATTTAGGTATCGTTTGTGTGATTCAAATTGCTACTGCGTGATTCAATATGCTACTGAGGTCTAAGGTGGCAGCCGCGGCTGTCGCCGGTGGTAGTGGTGGAGTTGGGGAAGGGAGTTTGTGTTTTAAGGAGCATTGGGATAGTGTCACTGTGCTTAGCCTTTGTGGGTGTGGTATTCTGTGAGTTTTCGGCTTCACATTTACGATTCTGCTGAACTTTGCTGTTAATTATGTTAAAGTTTATAACTTTGTATGTTTTACTATGTGAATTGGTTAATTGTTTGGTGTAATTTGAGTTTATTTTGTTGCATTTGGCTCTTTGATGTTTTGGTTGAAACAATGTAGTGCTAGGATTATGTAAGAGGCTTTGGTATGAGGAATCTGGTTGGTATATTGTGAATTGGGTATTAGAATTTGGAGATGTGCAGTATGCAGTTGATGTGATGTTAATTTTGGTGTAGGTTAATTATTGCAGCTAGTGTACAGGGTCAGTGAAGAGAGTTTGAGACGTGATGAGAGTTTTAGGCATCATTGTATAGTGATGCATCTTTTGTATGAATTGGGGGCCTTTCTAGTGCAGATGCAAAAACATGTAGATTCGACATCGTCGTGGGTTAGGAACGCCGAATATGTGCAGGTTATCGGCCTGTTTTACTTCATGATAGGTTGCCTGACCTTAAACACACTGTGTAGGTATTGCGTAATATAGTCTCACAGATACTGTTGATTTTCTGACTTGTGTGTTAGAAAAATTCAGTTGATTGTGTAAAATATGGAGCATCGGCTTAGAACCTGTTAGGATGTTGAGGTGGATTTCCTAATACTTACTCTTGAAAGCTGGCTAGCTCAATCGGAAGAGCATCGTGTAATGCACGAGGTGTGGGTTCGACTCCCACGTCGGCTACAAAGTTCTAGAAAATATTAATCTGCTTCTGATTATCATTTGTTTTGTGATTGGACCTATGTGGTGAATGTTTAGAGAGGAGTCCCAGTCAATGTTTAGAGAGCTCATGTAGGAATCGAACCTACAACAATTATGCATATGCACAAGTGTTTACCAATTGAGCTAGAATTCCTAGCAAAAATTGATAAAACGGCTAATGCTCCAATGTTCAGGTTTCATATTTAATAGGTCAGATAGATATGTGCATATTCGACGGTTCGAAATGAAGCTGACGGCAAGTTAAGATTGAGAAAAAAAAACCTCCAATCCTTTCTCTTTTTAGTAGGCACAATGCCCCCCGTATCATCAAAACAATAATGGAAAGAGAGCAAGATCGCGCGAAAACTATGCCCGCCAAACACCATACAAAGACATTAAACTACCATAGAATGACACAGACCCAAAATCTATGTATCACTATGAACCAAGCACTATCAAGATTAACGAAAATCATAGCAACAAGTGGAACTTATACAATCACTTTAGATCCTAACTAACCGTCATCAGCTCATTCAAAGACAACCAACTATTCATATGTTCTCGGCAATAACAATTCCTACAACATCAGAAATCACATATTCTCACATGTTCTCGGCAATAACAATCAGCTTCCTGCGTTAAACATAGAATGACACTCGTTTGTCCATAGAATGACACAAGATTGTTCATAGAATTACAGAACCATAGAGTGACACAGGTTTGTCCATAGAGTGACACACCAACAATAGAATCACATACTCTATCACATAGAATCACACACTCTATCGAATAGAATCGCACGCACTATCGAATAAAATCACACATACTATCCAATAGAATCGCACACACTAGTTACTAGAGTCACACTAATTAATAGAATCACACTAACACACATATAGAATCATACACTAACTAATAAAATCACACACTCTATGGAATAAAATCACACTCACTATCGAATAGAATCACACACTAACAAATAGAATCACACACATAAACTTATAGAATCACACACGATATCAAATAAAATCACGCGAGCTAATGAATAGAATCACACTAACGCACACATAGAATCATACAAGCTATCAAATAGAATCATACACTAACCAATAAAATCACACACTCTATCGAATAGAATCACACACCCTATAAGATAGAATCACATTAACAAATAGTACAATTGCACACAGCCTAACATATATAATCTCATCAATACGATACCATAAACTGACCAATGTGACTCCATATAATAACCAATGTGATTCTATATATTGACCAATATGATTCTATAACCTAACCAATTATAAAATCGAGTAATTGGAAAATCAATAATAGAAACGAGTGTGATTCAATAGTCAATACAGAGTGATTGCAAATGCTATTTAAAAATCAAAATCGAAAGAAGGGCCTGTGTGATTCAATATCCAATATAGTGTGATTGCAAATGCTAATTAAGAATCGAAAAGCAGACACAATTGAAAAACGATCGAATTTGGGAAATTGAAAAAAAAAACGATGAATTCTTTTGTTCCGATCTTCGTTTAATCAGTAGAACAACCTATTTTTCGTAGATATCAACAAAAACAGCAGCAGAAACAACAAAAAAATTGATTGCAAATTCGAAAAATATAGATCGAATTCACTACAAGATTAATCGAAATTAACAGCTTGAGTAAGACTAAAAATGCTGCGAAGCTTTCGAAAACACCAAATCGAGCATCTAATCAACATAAATCCTATCCAATAGGACCGAATTTTTTATTTGGAAAAAAAAGGATGAATTTTTTTGATCCGTTCTTCGTTTAAGCAGTAAAAAATCCTAATGTTCATACTCAATCAACAAAAACAACCAAAAAAATGCTGCCAATTCGAAAAACAATTGATCGAATCCACTAAAAGATTGTTCAAAATTAACTTGTTCATCGTTTTTTGATGATGCATAGCAAATCGAAGCATTCAATCTTACGAAAACTCAAATCCAAAACTAACGAAAATCAAAATTCGAATCAAAAAAATTGATCGAATGATTCGATTTTCATATGTTTAATTGATTGTAGAACTTGTAAATTACCTTGTTGAACGTTGTTTTAAAGATGCAGAGCAAATCGAAGCCTTGAATCCTTGCATTTTCTTTGAATTTTCGATCTCTAGAGGTTTGATTTAGGGATTATTAGGGTTTGATTTGGGGATTTTTGGAGGAGAGAGAAAAGCTGAGAATTTTTTTTAGAGAGAGAAGTTGAGTTTAGAGAGAATGACGTTGGTCTTCACGAGAGCGCTCAAGTCTTCCAACGTGCGTTTTTCGATGCATCTCAGCCCTTCATCTTTTTAAATCTGACGGTTCAGATGAGGACTCACGGACTCACCAGAGTAGGCGGACTCATCTGAACCCGCCTGTATATATATATATATATATATATATATATATATATATATATATATATATATATATATATATATATATATATATATATATATATATATATATATATATATATATAATCCTGAACCCGCTCAATTCCCACGCTGACACGTGGCTTATAATAATATTATTAAATTGTAAATAATGTTTATCTAAAATAGGATATGATAATTATATGACAATATATTATTCTAATAAAATAACATTATTACTTGATTTATGGAAATAGTTATGTAATATAGTAATTACTTGATTTATGGCAATTTGATCAAATATCCCACGGGTGTTTCAAAATGGGACATTGGCTTTTGAAAGGTGATTTTTCCTCTAATTAAATTACAAATATGACACGGGTGTTCCAAATGAGATTTTAGGTTTAAAGATGAGTTTTTATCTAATTACATTACAAATATCCTACGGGTGTTCGAAACATGACTTTAGGTTTTAAATGTGACTTTCCATCTAATCACATTACAAATATCCAACGAGTGTTTGAAACGAGATTTTAGGTTTTAGATAAAAAAAAATCGTTTACATAATTTTAACATTTAAACATAAGTAGCCCGGGCGTTGCACGGGCCATCAAACTAGTTTGAGAAAGAAACAAGTATTGTAGTATTCTTTTCGGTTTTTTAAACATGATAATAAAAGTGCGTTTTAATCCTTAATTAAATGATAATTTCCTCAATCAATCAATATTCTTTCCAATATTTGTTCAATCATCTCTCCATATATACATAAGAACATTCCATCATAACAATCAAAGAATTAGGTACATCCAAATGCCTAAAAAAGAAGGAAATAAATTTTCTGATCTCCTTTTTATTTGATCGCATTCATCACTCAATCCCTGATTTTTACCGTATGGAGTACAAGCAGATAATATCATCTTCATACCATATCATAATTAGAAAATTTTGTATTAATGTTTTCAACTATAAGTATGACTATAAGTTCATGAGTAATCAGATACAAAAGAAACCTAAACGAGGGAAAAACAATTATTCCAAGTTGATTTCCAACGAACTAGTAGATTATCGAATTGGTGCAAAACATATTAATTAGAGATGGCTAATTTATTCAGGTATGGTGTTGGTTTTCTTGGCTTGATGATGGCGTTGGTCATCGCCAATGTAGCAGCTGATGTAGGTTGGACCGACGCCCATGCAACTTTTTATGGTGATGCTCAAGGTCATGAGACTGAACGTAAGTAACTTTTTACTGTCTCATACGATACTTTGACACTCCCTACTTGTCAAAATATATGCACGATGTTTTTGTTTTTTCGAGATGAATTATTGACTTTAATTTAACTAAAAACTATTAGAATATATATGGGCAAAATTATACTCGTTAGATTGGTATCGAAACAAGGTTTCATAATATCCTAATTTTATAATCTTTGAATTGGCTTTGTGTTTAAACAATATTTACTTTTAAACATCTCAACTCAATAAGAAATTAAGAATCACTTTAAACGATTCAATAATTATGGTCTTTAGCCTAAAAAAAAATAAAAAAAATATGGTCTTTAACCCTATATATATATATATACTCAAAATAAATTTGCATATTTTTTTTGGTTACAATAAACTTTGCATATGATAGTCTAATTTCATTATTTGCATGCTTGTTACGTACGTGACATATGCAGAGGGTGCTTGTGGTTACGACGTATTCAAGGAAGGATACGGGTTGGAAACAACAGCCCTAAGCTCGGCTCTATTCGAAGATGGTGCGAAATGTGGCTCATGTTTCGAAATCAAGTGCGTAAATTCAAAATGGTGCAAACCGGGAGCCGGTTCAATCAAGGTGACCGCGACCAACTTCTGCCCGCCTTCATCGGGTCCACAAGCTTGGTGCAACGCACCGAACCACCATTTCGATTTATCCGAGCCAATGTTCCTTAATATCGCGATATACCAAGGCGGTATAGTCCCCGTGCAATATAGGAGGATACCTTGTGTGAGACAAGGAGGCGTCAAGTTTTTAATGGGCGGAAACCCGTATTATCTTATGGTCCTAGTGTTCAATGTCGCAGGTGCGGGAGATGTTACCGCTATGCAGATCAAGGGGTCATCGGTTCAAAACTGGGTCCCAATGACGCGTAATTGGGGCATGAATTGGGCCAGTGCTCAAAAATGGACCGGCCAAAGTTTGTCGTTTCAAGTGACGACTAGTGATGGGAAAGTAATCCAAGCTAACAACGTTGTGCCTTCAAATTGGCAGTTTGGGCAGGTTTTTGAATCCAAAGCAAGTTTTTAATCTAGTTATTCAGATTTGGCTCGTATCACGGGTATTTTTAGATTGAATCGAATTGAATAATGTTTGCGTCCACGAATTTTAATTCATCGTGAGACGGTCTATTTTAGATTTTGTAGACATTAGAAGAATTTTCATTATATATTGAATGTTATTGAATTATTGAGTTACTCAATACTATTATCTCGCAAAGATCAAATTGAATTTTTATAACTCGTCCTATTCTTAATGAATTTGTTCGCGAAGTATAGTTTGCTATAGTCTTGGTTAGCCATCCTTGTGTATAGTCATTGATTTATATATAGTATTATTCAAATTAATTAACAAATTTTTTAAGCGGCGTCTAATATCGTAACAACCCCTAGTAAAATATAAAATAGAAAACATAGTCATTGAAGGTCTGTTTTGATATTGTAAGTGTATTTCATTTTTTTTTTTTTTTTTTTTTGGTACAAAAGATCGAGCAACGGATGTAGGTAAATTTTACGATTGTTCTTGAAGCACAAGGATTATAGTGCCTCTCACTCACAATAAGGGGTAGATCCATGAAAAAAAAAAAAAAATCATTTTTAAGTGTAGTACCGTACCCATGATATAAGCTATCAAGACAGCCCAAAATATTTCTTACAATGGAAATAAATAAATTGAAAATCAAAATGATTAGAGAAAACTAAGGGCATTCCCAAATTAAAACAACTAGCGTAACACCCGTGCGTTGCACGAAGATATTTAGCAATATATTTGATAAAATTATATATTATTTGTTGCTGAGAACTTATTTAGTAACCCAAGTTCAAATCATCTCATGTTAAAAAAAATTGAATAGCTCGAACAAAACACGCACACCATTGTCTAAATATAGGTCCAAATCTATGTAATGGTATAAGTGTGAAACATACACCACCCCAAAAAATGCAGTGTAAATCATAGGAGTCGTAGGCTTTTGATGTGAGTGATAGTATCAAATTGTATACGGAGTAATGTCTAAAAAAGAGCCATAGACTTACTGAAGAATGGTTTAGCAACAACTTCAAAAAAAAAAAAAAAATGGTTTAGCAACTCAATATTATATCTCGTAAAAGAAGAAAATGCTAATGATGCAATCAGCAAAAGCCATAAATATAGTAGCTATGGGAACAATTTGACTTACAAATTTAACCTGTACAACAACTCATGAAATTATGTAACGCAACTCATCATAATTCTTATGGAGGAATGTACCATGTGATATAGGAATGTATGTATTTAGAAAATCAGTCAATGAACATAATACCAAGCATCAACATACACTAATACAATAATACTCAAATTTATGGTCAACCTAGATTCGCTAGAACTACCCAATAAGTTTATCGACATCCACCCTCGATTGTATAAAATTATAAGGGATCATATCATATTCATAGGCAAGAGGAAGTAATAATCATACATGATGAAGGCCAGGATATCATTTTTTATCCAATTTTTTTTAGAGGACAACATATTATAGTGGTTCGCGATTTTTTTTTTTGTTGAGAAACAACACAATTTGTTGTAGCAGGCTGGAGGAGAAATATAAGGAGTTTGTTTGAGCAATATTAGGAATTTAATATTTTATTCCTAAACTATAGGCAATATTAGGGTGAGAGTTAGTTTGCAGCAAACCGAAAATATCTTGGAGCTTTTGAGCGGGAAATTATTTAGCCACAGAATGCCACGTGTCCTAGTGGCTTCTGTTTTAGTAGAACTAGATAGATACGAGTATCAATTTTGTTTTTATACATGGAAAACAATAAATGTTAATTATATTAAGGGAAAACAATAAATATGTCGATCTACCTATTAACAAATTTCCTAATAATTCTGATCTTGTTGACAAATTTAGCTAGAAAATCTCAAAGCTCTTTATAGAATGAAATCATTTTCGAGTGTTTAAATTTTTACCGTTATGGTTATAAATTTGCATGCATTCATTATTCATTATTCATTTTTAGAGTAAATAAATCTTAACTTATACGCTGCGATTCTTGGTCTTTTTTCTATAATAATAACGTAAACTTAGAAACCATATATTTCACATACATGCCTTCGAACAGAAATTACAACTCACTCTTATACCTCCTTATTATAATAAACTCACTACTATTACAATGGCGGATCCTAGATTTACACATCACTGTGTTTTAATACTGTTATTATTGTTACTCTTTTACGTCGTCGACGGTTCGGAGTTACATCGTGGCGGACACCATGGATGGAACCATGCTCATGCAACATTTTATGGTGACATCCAAGGAGGTGAAACTATGTGTACGTATCCCTATAATCATTTTCCTCGATTTCTAAAGTATATCATTTCTTAATAATTTTTTTATTCGAGATGGCATTCACGATCAGGGTTTAAAACTCATTTATGTAGACACATTCGGTAGATATGTTTATCTTTAATTATAATTGAAAAGATTGATATGTGTATGTCTAGTAGAAACTTGTAATATTAAAAACCTTACAAATTTCAGTTGTAATCGTCAATTTCGTAATTTCTTGATCTCAAATCCTAATTTCGACCCTAAATGTTACACTAAAGGTATTAATATGAAAATTAACCGAAACAGATGGAGCATGTGGTTATGGAAACCTATTTGATCAAGGATACGGACTCGAAACAACCGCACTAAGTACAGCACTGTTCAACGACGGGGCAGCGTGTGGATCATGTTACGAAATAAGGTGCGTCGACTCGAAATGGTGCAAACAAGGAGCCGGTTCAATCCGTGTCACAGCCACAAATTTCTGCCCTCCATGGTACTACGAAACGCCTAACGCTTGGTGTAATCCGCCTCGAAAACACTTCGATTTGTCGATGCCGATGTTTTTGAAGATGGCGGAGTACAAGGGTGGAATAGTGCCTGTCCTATATAGGAAGGTAAAGTGCCCTAAGAAAGGGGGTGTCAAGTTTGAGTTTAAGGGCAACCCATATTGGTTGTTGGTTTTGGTTTATAATGTTGGTGGTGTAGGAGATGTCGTAGGGGTTAATATTAAAGGATCGAACACGGGTTGGTCGCAAATGCAACGTAATTGGGGGCAAAATTGGCAAACTTGGGAAAGATTGGAGGGCCAAAGTTTGTCATTTGAGATTGCTACAAGTGATGGTAGGAAAAAACATTTCAAGAATGTTGCACCCATGAATTGGCAACTTGGCTCTACCTACGAGGCCAAGAGAAATATGGGTTGATCAGTTGATGTTCATGTTTTTTTTTTTTTACTAACATTGTACTCTTTTTTATTATCGAAATTGGTTAGTCTGATCTTTTTGGTTGGATATGATCTGTTTTTTCTTATAATCTAATGTACTCTATTATGTTGTATGAATTTCATATGAAAAATCGTTAAAAATTAGTATTGGTATCGTATGCACTCAAGAAGAAAAAGGATCGAATGGTACTGTACACGTATCGTTCTAGTTCTAAAAAGTATAGTACAACAAGTTTTGGTAAAAGTAAAACTTACATTTAGAAAGAGCAATCATATTCTAGTAAAAAATATAACGAGAGTGCATGCTCTCGGACGGATGTATGGTAGACCTTTCGATAATCCGAGTATTGGACGCTGGTAGTCTACCTAACCTAAACAGCTAAGAAGGGAACCGTTGGAAATCAAGCGAAACTCCCACACTGCAGAGCTTTTATCAATACCTGGAGCTGGTGTTTTCTTTCAATTTTGCTGGTTTCCGTGGATTGTAAGGGGGCACCAATAGCGCTAATGATAATTAATTGTCTCACACATAATTACTAAGACGCCGACGCATAGGATCGCAATTCGCAACTTATGAGAAGATGTCAATTAGTCCTTGTCCGGGGTGGGAAGATGTCATCTCTTCTTGGATGCTCATAATGAGAAGACATGAACTAAGTTAAAGGACATGAAAGAGGTGACACCAGTACGTGTTTCTCCTTCAAGAGCACCATAGAAGCTTTTCATAGGATATAAGACTTCAATTTGTCCATATGGTCAAATGAATATCAACTATTTCTGATCAAACAGAGTTGTGCACCATTGATAAAAAAAAATCATAAAGGGAGGGGCACAACATTTTGCCGCGTTTTGGCTTCATCAGAGGGAACAGCAGGACATCCTACACAAATTAACACACAAAAGAGCTGTTAGATAGACTCCCCCCCCCAACAACAACAACAACAACACCACGAATCTTCATATGTATGTATGCCATATGAGTTAAAAGACAACAATAACCTTTATATATATTAAAGAAACGTTTGAAATGTTGGGTATAATTTGAGATTAGAGTTAAAAGAGATGGACACAAAGATCTTAAATTCTTAAACTTGGACTGTATGCATTTCCCCCTTTTTCCTATACTATATTTTTTTTTTTTTGATTTTTTTCCTAAACTTTGGGTAACACAAAGCTCGAAATTAAAAGACAAATATGTATTCGTTTCTCCAACTACTAGTATGTCCATTCTTTTTATTTGTCAACGTTAATTTGAAATATGTGAGTAATTCAAACTAAATTTTAATAAATGAAATAATAGAGTGAATAACTCATAATTGAGTACTCGGATTTATGTTCATATGACCATTCTGTCATCATTGAAGCAAATTGAGGTAGCCCGCAAGAGTGTAGGCGTGTAGCTCAAAGGTTAAAGAGTGGAATTATGCCACTTGGTCTCAAGTTCGAACCCCAATAGAGACATTATGTTTGAGATTACGCCGCTCTTAACTTTTACCTACCACTGTTTTACTTGGTTGCGTGGCTTGTACGTACATGCGTAAACCCGCGGGGTTTACCCAGTGCGCACCTAAGGTAGTGACTGCGGGTTCCACGTGTTATATATAAAAAAAAAAAAATTGAGGTTTGTCACAAAGAAAAAACAACCAAGTATGCTTGCTTACTCAAGAAAATATTTAACCTTGTGATTAGAGTATTAGAGTGTTGGGGGACTATTTCTCGCCATATTAGTAGGAAGTCCACTTGTCATTTAAAATGTCGAAATTCATGTTGCGTTGGAATGATGGAATCGAGTCTCATAATCGAGGAATGTTTTTTACAATCCCAATCCTAAATCGTGTTCTTCTTCTTTCATTTTACAATGTAGGTCTTGTAAACAATTTTTATGCTCATACAAACCCTTTAGATGCGATCCCCGAGAATGTAAAAATCACCTCATCAAGTTCAAACCCACCCAGCCACCCCTACATACAAGTGCTAGCAGCACGAGAGTTGGACTTTGATCTCATCCACACAATTGATTTGGAACTTGCTTCATAATAAAGCTCCTTAAAAGTACGACTTCCTTGACAATCATCTCTATGTTGAAAAAAAGAAAGAGCAAATTCACGCGGTGCCCCTCAATCATGCACGATTAAGGTTCGATTTGGAAAATCAATTTTATCCTCATTTATCCTCTACAAAAAAATCTACGTACAGAGTACTCTTGTCTGCCTTTCTCACCGGCCAAGTCTTTGCCAACAAGAGTAATGTCCTTTGGAGCGTAAATATTTTCACTTTGGCGGGAACTTTTGTTTTTGTTTTCAAGGAAACACTATGGCGTAGCCCTGTTCTAAGATGACCCAAGCCGTCCGCCATTCCTGACCTGTGACATGTGTGAACCCAAGCCAGTTTACTCGACCCGTTGATCCATAATTGGAAATCAAGTACAAATTGCATTAGAAGAATGTAAAACTCATTTCAGTTTTTATAACTATTTGAATTGAAGATTCGAATTAACTTATTATAATGATGTACCTATCTCATGTAATAATATATACTGATATCTATCTATCATTGGGGCCTTAGACAGTCAGAATCCGACTCAATTGCGAGGTTTCTAAATGAGCATCTTCGGCGACTGCAATGTCATTAGTAGGAAACAGTATGTGTTCCTCTTTTAATGACGTCTGATCACCAACCACTGACACCCAAGTTTCTACCACCTTGGCCACTTTACCTTCGCAGAAATCAACTACAGTGAACACGCGAGCTGAACCTTCCGAGTCTAAAGGTTTCACCCTGGGTACAATGGCTCCGTTCAAGTAGACGGTGCTGTTACTGCCAACACATATCATCTTCCGAGATCCTCCGTCTATTATTTCTTTATGCATGTGGCCAAACACAACCAACGGAACAGAATAATCACTCGTCTCTTTTAAGAGGGCTATAGCTTGGCACAGATCTGCATGATGGAACAGATAACCATTTAGCTCATCCAATGCAAGGCTGCATCTATATCTTTATGTTACTCCCTCCGTTTTCTGGATTGTTGACGTTTAGTTTGAATATATGACAGAACTTCAAACCAAACATTAACGATCAAACGGAACGGAGAGAGTACAACGCTAAGCAATGTCTGATATTAACATGTTGCCTTTATTCTTTAGTTTTATTTTAATTTCTTCAAATTATGATGTAAATCCATCATCCTCATTTAGTCATCTCCATCCCACTGATAAAAATGTTGGAAGGGACAAAACTACTTGTAACTTGTAAGAAAGAGGGCAAATGAAGAAAGATTTAAACGACGAGAGTGAATAAATCAACCTGGATCCCCATTGTCTCCCCCGCCTAACCAATCTTTACCGCATATGTCATCCGCATTAGAACCAAGACCTGCAAAAGCAAGTATCGAAATGCTCAACAAAATTACCACACTCTCAAGGCAAAGTTTTCTCTCAGCTCAGGTACCTGTTGGCCCATTATGTGAGAGAAATATAATTGAGTGGTCTTTTGGAGTTCCCATAGCAGCTTCGTGAATTTTATGAGCACTTTCTTCCATGGTTCGAACTCCATATCTGACATCAGACCATAAATAAAAAAGCTAAAGAAGACTTGCAACGCCGAAGTGAAAAATAGTCCAATAGACAAAAGCAATCAAAATTGTGTTAGACATGGCCTCAAAACCTGTGTCGTGATTTGACATGATTAGGTGTCAACAATTCAGAGTCCAAGCATTGTCCAAAATTTCTCAACATTCCCTACCTACGATACTAGGACAGCCCAGGAGGGTGACGTATCTGTCCGCCACATATGATCCTCAGGATATGACACTCAAATTCTGTCGTGTTTCGAGGGATGCGATTCTCGGACAGCCCTTCCCATGAATAGAACACTTAAATGAAAGTACGTAGAGAGTAGATAAACACTCAGATGAAATGGAGGTTAAGGGGTGCCAACAACCAAAACTAGACCCCAAACATCTGACCATTCCCTAACTATACTCACTGTAATTTTGAACAACAAAAAACAGAAGCAATACCGCAACCAGCACAGATATCAGAAAATATATGAATGTGCCAATCTAAAACATGCATTCATTTTCATACCTTGCTTTTAGAAGTTTTTTCCTGAATAACTGATCACCTCCCAAAGAAAATGGTCTCCCACCTACAACACTAAGCCTTAATGTGGGGAAGTCCAAGCGGCCATATCCAACATGCTCTTCACCTAAACTGAAGTAGAAAAGGGGAACAAGAAATCAATTCATTTTAACAAGCATATTAAAAGTATTTCCATCTCCAATGGAACCCAAGTTCACTAATTTCTGGGTTCGGAGTACGATGAAATAAAGTTCATAGGCTTATTTTATCTGCAGTTCTTACATTGTCAAGTAGTAGTAGGTCAATGCAATCTTCAATGCCATTCTTATTATGGTTCATTAGGAAACAATGTCTCTAAGCTTATAACATACGAAACTAGAACGTACTAAACAGCAGAAAGCAATTGCTGCAGGAATATAACTCGGACATGATAACATCCATCACCTCATTAATCAAGGATCTCTTCGGATAACATCAATGTAAGGGGCAAATCAACTGTTACCAAAATGCTTCTGGTACTAGAAGGTAAGAAAGCACTCCAACACCATTATAGAAGATTTCAGATTCAGTGGCTCATCATGATTCCATTTTTTCTGTGGATACAGATAAATGATGTGCTCTATTCACTTAAGGGTTGTGGGATTCAACTTTCAGGCAGAAATAAGACACCTATGTTCTCAACAAAAAAACTCCAACAGCAAAGGGACTTACGATTCCAGCTGAAGCTGAACTCCATCTTTAATCCTAGCACGCAAAGGAAAGTCAACAATAAAAAAAATTAATATGTACTCGTTGTGTTAACGAGAAGTAAATGATCAACACAACATATTTCAGGGGAGAGAGTATTTACGAATTGAGAAAATAAATCAAGGTAAAGAGGGATACTAATAATATCCATACAGCTCATTTAACATAATGCTTTTCTACGAGGGCTAATGTAACACCCTCGGATCAAATCAAATCCTACAATTCCAGGAGCATTATCCCCCCACTTGTATACGAGTTCTAAGCTAAAGCTGACCACTATAACTGAAAGTTCTAATTAACAATACGAAATTCTACATATATACTAGGTGAGCTAAATCCCCAGTCACCAAAATGGGTATGTTTCAAAAGTATACAATCCAGGACACACGCTTGACAAAAAAAGAGAGAAAATCTACAAGTAGGATGGCCCGGTAAAATTCCTCAACACCATTTGAAGAACCTAAACTCATAAAAATAAAAGAATAATACAACAGGATTGGAAAATTAAACAAATTCCACACTATCCAATGTGTAAACGATTTAGCAAGAAGCATGCCCATCTGGTATGGTCTTCAAAATCGAAATCCATTTTAATGGCCATAGGTGAAATCTTAATGATGAAATTTACAACTTAGCAGCTTACTAAGCACCTAGCACAAGAACAAACTCCCATCTCAAGCTTCTTGCTACGTGCTTAGTGAAAGAGAGTCAGATTTCGAAGACCTTAATGATGCGCATGTTTCTTTTTAAGTGTTGTATACTCATTATATAGTACGGAATCTGCTCCAATCCCGTTGTATTATTCTTTTTTGAGACTTCTCATGGGTTCTTCGATGTATATATGATTTAGGATTGTATACTTTTGAAATTTATCAATATTGTTATTATGGGACTTATAATAGGGAATTAGTTAATCTAACATGTAAGTATATATTTTGAGTTTTAGTATGGTACATATAGATTTTTCAGTTATATTAATCATCTCTTTTAGACAGAGTTTTATACAAAAAGAGTGGTAGCGG
The DNA here is from genome assembly GCA_963680865.1 of Spergularia marina. Taxonomy (NCBI): domain Eukaryota; kingdom Viridiplantae; phylum Streptophyta; class Magnoliopsida; order Caryophyllales; family Caryophyllaceae; genus Spergularia; species Spergularia marina. The sequence goes on along the minus strand of OY804548.1, from coordinate 24,414,484 downwards.
ATTGTAGGATGAGGATGTGATTGGATAAATTGAATTGGGCTGCCACTCTTAATATCCTAGAAACCAAAAGGTGTTAAATAGGACCATTTGTTGGTACCAATGGTACTATCAATCCCTTCACTCATCTGATCTCCTCAATTTGCTATCAATCTCATCATAATCTATGGTATTAAAGGTAATCAGTCCATAAAAATATACACTTACTTGTTGGAGAACTTGGAAGTTGACCATGAATCATGATTTCCAAGTATTGCCACTTTAGGCATGTTTATTTTTGCCAAGCCCCTAACAAGTTCAACATTCTCATTGCCAAAGTCACCTAAATAAGTAAGGAGTCCATTTAGATAAATGCACATTAAATGAAATAGATCGGCAATGAGGTAAAAGCTAGAAACGCAATTTTGTGAGCATATCTTACTAGGCATCGCATTGCTCGAGTATAATGTTAGCATTCTTTTATATGTGGGCTTCTCCACAACTCCTATGTACATGTTAGTCGACCCATATTTGGATTAAGGTTTGTTAATGAAGTTCCATGCTTAAGAACATTAAACAATGGTTCTCATAGATACCAAAGATAGCAAGCTAAAGAAGAAGACTTGCCTGTAAAAAGTACCAGCTCCGGCTGCCGTCAAAGTTACAACTTGTTAGACTTACAGCGTAAATAGAAATAGCACATTCAAGTTCATTTCAGCAATAAACAGTTAAAGGAAATGTAGCCTAAGTTAATGGTACGGCATTAAAAAATAAATTGGTCAATAAAATCTAAACCTAAAATCAATTGGCTTAGTCCAAGTATTTTTAAATTTCAGAATACAGGATCTAACACGCACCCTTGCAGCCTTGTGCCTAAATCCAAAGAATTCAAAAAAAAAAAAAAAAAAAAAACACCCTTCTACCAGTTTAAATGCCTGCCCCATTCAGCCATCTCTGTTTCATACCCTCGCATTTAGTGTATCTTGTCTCGTCTGAACTATATGATAAGAAAAGCTACTCAATAAAGTTATCAAGATGAAGCAAGAACATGGATCAAACAAGCAGTATATTATATCATAGAATTCATTCGATATTCACCTTTATTTTTCATTTGCTATTTAGGGTCCGCTCTCTACAAACAATCTATATTCAGACAATTAGATAAGTAATCAATTACACATGAGTTCAGAAAATTTAGAAAAGTCCAAAACAGTTTGAAATAATCATACATAAAAAGAAAGTTCAGAAAAGTTCAACAAGTATAAGAAGCTCACAATATTCTTTAGTATAGTAATAATAATATAATAAAATTAAAATCTCAAAGGTAAATAAAATCTTGCATGAGAGTTAGAGTGAAAAAGGACCTAAAGAAGAACGAGTGTATATACCTGCAAAAATTTGAGTGCCTGATAATCACGCTCTAGTTCCCAATCCTCATGCTTTGAAATAAGAATCAAAGGGTCATTAGTTTAAAATTGTCAAATTAAAGAAGAACGGGAGGAACACAAAGCAGGATAGCTTAAATGATCCCTCAAATAAGACATTTACAAGATACTAAAAAGAGAGAGCTCATTCACGTAGATAGTGAATTGGTGAGATAAAGGGTAAAAAACTTACCATGTCTCCGACAACAACAATACGAAAAGAAGACATAGAAGGTGGCACAGGATGACTTGGCAAAGAGAGAGAGGGGCACTTAAACCAACCATTGTTAACTACACCAGCCTTGTTGTCCTTCCCTTCAAACATCAACATTACATAATCATTTAGCTCCAAGATTCACAAGATTTAACTAAACATACCTAATAGAGGATATTCAAGAGAGTATTGCTACAAGAATATTCTAGAATTAGAGTAACCGGAGTAGTCTCCAAGACATGTGGAATATAAATACACATCATATATCAATAATATTGTAGACTAGAATATTCTCGCAATATTCCTAGTTCAATATTTTCCTACTATATACTCTATCAATATCAGCCGTAAACCATCACCCAACAATCAACCTATAACAAACTTGCCTAATCTTGAGGTGGCAGCAAGGTGGTAATGACTTTTCCTCCTCGTGTGTCATCCCAAAGTAGGTGCTTTGAGACTCAGCCCATTAGATGCTTTTAGGCAGAAATTCCAAGTTATAGGCCTATTTGGCAGACTGAGTTCATAGGGTATTGGCTGACTTGTAGTCAATTAAAGATCTCTAGGCATGTGGGGATGAAATAAGTTACTCGTCATACGAGCGTCATACAAAAACACTAATCGGAGTATTAATAATGGTATCAGTTGTAATTCGTACCTTAGGTTTGGAAACAACTATCCTTTCCTTACGAAGGAATAAATAATACAAACGGCTTTCCGGATCTCTTCAGAATTGCACCTAATAAGGATGCTACAGTTGGTAATGTTGTCTTATGAGAAGGTAACTATCATCATTGGGACATAGTGTTTTCTAGGTCTCTCAATGATTGGGAGGAACCTTCAGTTTTGAATCTCTTGGAGCTCCTCTCTTTAGTTAGATTTGTTCCAGAAGATGAGGATGAGATAACCTGGCTGCCTGATGGTTTGGGAAGTTTCAGTGTTAGGATTTTTGCAATATTGTTCAAAATTCTGTCTCCAAGGTTGATTTTCCAGCTAGTGCTATCTGGAGATGTAAAGCTCCTCCGAAAGCTTGTTTTTTTGCTTGGGCAGCTGCTAAAGAGAAAATCCCAACTTTGGAGTGCCTTAAACGAAGAGGGTTTATTTAGGCTAGTCGTTGCTCTTTGTGTGGAACCGTTGATCACCTTTTGCTCTCTTCTCCTTGGGTCTTGTCTTTGTGGCACACCGCGTTGTCTTTGTTCGGATTGAGTTGGGTTTATCCACGGAGAACCAAAGATGTCCTCTCCGGTTGGAACAGGAGAATGAAGAAATGGTGGCTAGCCGAAGTGTGGAAGATGGTTCCAATAGCGATTTGGTGGTGTACTTGGAAAGAAAGAAATCATCGCATCTTGGATGATATTATGTTGACACACCAAGACTTAAATTTAGGTTTTTGAGGGTGTTGAATAGTTGGAGTCAAGCGTTACATTCCCACCGACACTTGACTTTCATTCTTTTTGTGGATAAAATTTCTCATGATAGTCCTAGAGATTGACTAGTTCTCTTTTGTATATGGGTGTCACCCTCTTAGGTGTCTTTTTGTTTATGGGAGTCACCCCATTGGTGTACTTTTGATTATAATGATATCCTATCTTACTAATCAAAAAAAAAAAAAAAAAGCTATCAGGAACCCAAAAAGCTATATGAAATGGCTATTCACGAAACACTTTGATTTGGTATTTGGGATTGGACAAAGACTAATCAAGCTACACATGCCAAGAGATCATCAAAAGCTGAAAGGGCCAAAGATATTCTAAGTCCAGTCATCATCTATCAATGGCCGATTGGACGTGATTCTTCAGCGTAGATAGCCTAGGTTTGCAGCTCGTCTTTTCTATTAAGGATATTGGATTATGTATACCCCACTGTTCCCGCTCATAAAATAAGTGGATCCAATCATCCATGATTAAAATTGCATCAAAAACTGCCCTTGTGTTAAAAGTTATCGGGTGACTCCTACTACAACATACGGCAAGAGTGGGCAACTGAAAAACCAAGAAACAATGAATCTTTGATCCTTTAGAGGATTTTTTTTTTTTTAAAAAAGGGCAAAAATAGTCTTGCCCCTTCAAGTCAAAATTTCAAACAGGCACTTCATCGTAGGTTGTTGCCAAGACTACAACAATTCAAAACAGCATAACTTAACTTGTTCAAATTATTCATTATTTTAATCATTCAAGATATATGCAAAATTGTCTTAAGATGCAAGTAAAGTCTCCAAACATCGGCACATTCCACCAAACACCCAACATTAATGGCTAGAGGGATGTGCCCTATCTTTAAAACTGAAACCAGATTTCTACAATTTAATCTAGTTAGATAGAGAATGAAAAGGGAAAGGCTAAACTTCAAATTTAAGCACAGAGCTGTCACATAGAGCAGTCTCTACCACCATTTCAAGCACAATGGTGACACAATAAATCAACTAAAAGTGATGAAAGCTATCAAGTACCTTTAATTGGTTTAGCTAATAGTTGAGACAGAGACCTGAAGGCTGGAAACAAGATTCCCTACAAAAAGAAGGAAAAAGAGTTAGCTTTTACAGCTTTATGACAATATAGTCATCAATCCATCTACCACTAAAACAATAGACATTCATCAGATCCCACCTGACTATACAATCAGGATTCAATCTGCTTGCAAACATTTATGTATAAAAAGACAGAAGGAGGACAACAAAGCACATCATTAAGCAAAGAAACAAAAATCAGGGGGCAAACTGGTTATTGAGATACCAGTCTAGAGAATTTACTAACAAGAGACAACCAACTGATGACTGAACCCACAATTATATAGCAGATAAAAGCTATTGTCTGATCACTGATGAAGGAAAGCTGAATTATTACACAGTTTTGTTTCCTTATTCGCGATCAAAGGCCAACTAGGAGATCACTATGGTCTTTTTCTTGGCATTACATATATGTGGCCCTGATAAAGTTTTTACTGTCTAAAGAAAGGATCGTGTTAATAACCTATAACAAAGGGTCGCATGATATGCATTAAGCTTGTGAAACTAGAAAAAACAAGACAACAACTATGTTCAAATCCTGCTACATGGTATGCAAACCCCCTCACTATAGAAGTGCAAAATGGGACGATAAAAGCCAATTCAGGTGGAAAATCAAGTAACCCCTAGATCCCTTTCCAAAAAAGGCTACAAAAGCTAGATACAAGATCACATAGGGAATACTACTCCCCTACCTGACAAAAAAATCAGATGCGAAGAGTTACAACAACAGTTCTAATAGTCCCAAGCTCATCTCAGAAGCAACTTATGATCTAAAATTTCTTAAAAAGCTAACTATTTTTAAATGCAAACTGAAATTAGGTAGTAAGAAATCCCCATACCTTTTTCCGATGTTCTGCGAGCAAGCGACACCCACTGCTCCCCATTAAGATTGGTTCCCCCACGGAAGAAAACAAGCACACGAAACACATAACAAAGATCAGTCAGCGTTAATTAGCATCTACGGGTACATGTAGTATATATCAAAATCATCCATATTAGGCTCAAGAATATTCTGACATTCAAAACCAAACAACAGTATCCCAATGCCTCAAGGGCTCCGGCCTAGGAGGGGCAGGCGTACACAAGGTTTCCCTAATGCCGAAAACAAAGAAGGGTTGTTTCGCTTCCATGCTCATAATCAAGGTTATATATAAGCAACCCAAATCAGTCAGCCATTCAATTCAAACCCTAAGCTTTGTGGGGAAGTAACACAAAGTCAAAAAAAATCCCCAAAAACCAAAATTCAGAATTTCAAACATAATTTTTCAGTTTGCATTGAGATTTCAGCAAAGTTTAGGGATTTTCAAATGTGATAACATTAATTCAAAACTCAAAACTAAAATCAAACCAAACCAAAACACAACCCAACAACCCAATTCAGTACTCGTAAGAATTCAATGAAACGAAAGGAGTATCATGCAAAAATGTATGAAATTTACCTTGAGAGTGCATATCTGGACATGCCCAGAAACATACCGAGTGATGCCCAGAATTTACTCTGTTTTCTCTTTTGGGGGGAGAGAGAGTCCAGTTTCGGGACACTTTCTTCTCTCTTCCATGTTAGTGCACTGCCCGGCCCAGGCACTGCAAAGCTCGGGTTTGGTAGTGCCAGGGCTAGTGCTCGAGTTTTCAAGCACTAGCTCTAGTCAAACCCGGTCAAAACCCTGGTCAAGTAATGGTCAAGCCCTGCACAAGTAACGGCCAGCCCCCAGCCCGCCCCTAGCCAACGGCTATTTTGGGTTTAAAACCCAAAAACTAGCCGTTTGTGCAGTTTTTTTTTTTTGTTTTTAATTTTATCCCTACCCTTAAATTTTCTATAAATACCCAATAAATCCAACTTCAATTTCTACACAATCACTCTCTCTATTCTACATTTTTTCTTCAATTACTACAATTCTACAACTCTCAAGTATTCAAGTTTTAAATTTACTTAAAAAAAATTATTACAATTTTCAAGTATTAATTAAGTTTTCAATTTTAGTTAGAAAAAAATTACTACAAGTATTATATTAAGTAAGTATACAATATTTAGTACTTTTATTATTGTTATTTTGATAATTATTATTAGTATTGATAATTATTGTATTTTGTATTGAATATTTTAATATTCTTATCAAAAAACCATATTAACCCGAAATGGATAATCTAACTCCCGATCAAAGAAGAGTGTTGAGAGAATATGAAGAATCACTTCTAGGTCATATTCATCAAGGTAAATTAATGTTTATAATTTATTTTTATAATTATTAGTTTTATTTTGTCAAATTTTCTTTTTATTGATATAATTTTATTTGTAGGTGTAGGTAATGCATCACAACAAGAATCATCGGCCATGCCACCACCTCGTTCTCGTCCAACAACGGATGTAGATTTACAAGATGGTAAAATTCAATTTATAAAGTTGCATATTTATTCAATTCATTTAATTTTTTAATTTATTCAATTAATGTAAATTTACAACTTAATTAATATCATTAATCTTTAATTGTAGGTGGACAAGGTGGGGTATTGTTAATCGACAGGGTGTCAAAACAAGTTTTGTTTGGGCTCATTTTGACAAAGTCTACACCGAAAATGACAAAAGAGGTGTAAAATGTTTCAAACTTGTTTGTCGAGTTTGCAAAGCCAACCATGTTAATGTGGAGTTGAAGTGGAAAACGGGTAGCGGAACCGGCACTCAAACTCGACACCTACAAAGCGTACATGGCATAATCGACCCCGAAAAAATAGTTGAAGGTGAATCAAGCCATGGTGGTGGTCAATCACAAATCGGAAGTTATATGACCCCGACCCCCGGTGGAGGTATTTCCTTTCTATCATAATAGAGATCGGATGATTGATAATATGACTAGTTTTGTTTGTCTTGATGAATTGCCGTTTAGTTTTGGTGAAAGTATTAATTATGAGAGTTTAATAGATTATCATTACAACCCGCTTATAGAAAGGTGCCTAGGAACACTCTTAAGCGTCATACTATGACACAATATCACAAAACTAGAGGCGAACTAATTGAATATTTTCGTTCATTTAGTGGACGTGTTTGCCTAACTAGTGATACATGGACTTCAAGACAAGGTGAGCCTTATATATGCATTACCGCTTATTGGATTGATAATGATTATAAATTACAAAAACGTATTATTGCTTTTGATGTTATGAAAGAGTCGCATACCGGCTATAACATATATTCTCGTATTCATGCTACTTGTAATGAGTTTAAATTGACTGATAAGTTGTTTACTATTTCATTTGATAATGCTTCGACTAATACTAATTGTATTGGTCATATCAAGAGTAATATTCCAACTTTATTATTAGATGGTATGTTTTTACATGTTAGATGTTGTGCACATATTATTAATTTGTCCGCTCAAGAAGGAATTGCTTGTATTTCTCCTATTTTAAGCCCTATTAGAAAAGTTATTAAGTGGCTTAGAGCAACGGGCACAAAAAAGCGTAGATACAAACAATTGTGCACGGAACATCAATTGTCAGCAAAGAGATTTGGTCTTGATACACCAACAAGGTGGAATTCTACCTACACCATGCTAGGTGCTGCAATCAGGTATAAACAAGTTATTACTACTTTGTATAATGAACATCATTCTACCGATCCAAATGCACGACTTTTCGATGATGTTACTTGGGAACTTACCGAACCTCTTTATGATCTTTTGAAATCTTATTATGATGCTACAAAAGTTTTTTCGCTAGTATATGAACCAAATGTTCATTTGGTGATTTTACAATGCATTAAAATAGTTTTTGCTATGTCTAATGTTGATTCTTCTATTTACGATAGCTTAAAGCAAGTTGTTTCTTTAATGCATGAGAAATGGTTGGCTTATTTTACTGAATTTCCTATTATATATGGCATTGCATGTATTCTTGATCCCGATGTTAAATGGTCCGCTTTTAGTGCAGGTACAAAAGAACATCCTTTGCAATTTGGGTTAAAATCGGATATTGGTGGCTATGTTTATGCCACTTATTAAGAATGCTAAAATCACTTTCATCGGTAGTATCATGGACAAGTGTTAAATAATCATTGACAAAAGATGTAGAATCATCTAAAATCGTTTTTTTGTTTTTTTAAAATAATATTATGATAAAAAAAAACAAATCTACTTGGTTTAGATTTAGATGACATGGAAGAAGAACTAGCTTGTGCATCAGTACCACTACGTGTATCATACAAATCATGTAATTTAGCAAGAATAGAAACACATTTGTTCACATAATTATCTACATCATAGTCTTGTTCTAATGTTGAATAATAAAATTCTAACATGTTTTTCAATCCCGCGGATTTAACACCGGGATCAAGAATACATGCAATGCCATATATAATAGGAAATTCAGTAAAATAAGCCAACCATTTCTCACGCATTAAAGAAACAACTTGCTTTAAACTATCGTAAATAGAAGAATCAACATTAGACATAGCAAAAACTATTTTAATGCATTGTAAAATCACCAAATGAACATTTGGTTCATATACTAGCGAAAAAACTTTTGTAGCATCATAATAAGATTTCAAAAGATCGTAAAGAGGTTCGGTAAGTTCCCAAGTAACATCATCGAGAAGTCGTGCATTTGGATCGGTAGAATGATGTTCATTATACAAAGTAGTAATAACTTGTTTATACCGGATTGCAGCACATAGCATGGTGTAGGTAGAATTCCACCTTGTTAGTGTATCAACACCAAATCTCTTTGCTGGCAATTGATGTTCCGTGCACAATTGTTTGTATCTACGCTTTTTTGTGCCCGTTGCTCTAAGCCACTTAATAACTTTTCTAATATGGCTTAAAATAGGAGAAATACAAGCAATTCCTTCTTGAGCGGACAAATTAATAATATGTGCACAACATCTAACATGTAAAAACGGATCTGGATTCTCTGAAGTTATTTTTCCTGGAGTTCCCTGGAGTTTACTTGAAATGAAAACATCACTTTAGGATGTAGTGTTTTTTCTTATTTAAAAAAAGGTATTCATAAATATATTTTTCCATTTCAAGTAAAATTCAGGGAACTTTAGGAAAAATAACTCCAGAGGATCTTGATTACAAGCTTAACATATTATACAGTCCAGCCTTTGCCTCCCCAAATCCCCAATCCACATTTCCAGTCCCTCTCCTCTGATATTTCTGGGCCTCACCCACTACCAAATTATGCAACTTTTCAGCCTCAACCTTCTTATTATTCCGACCCAGGTGTCATTTCTCCGGTATATTTTCCTTCTTTAGCTTTAAATTCCTTGTATAATTCTGGGTATTTTGTGAATTTTTGAGTTTATGTGTAATTTTGATAGTATTTGATGAGCAATTTGATGGGTTTTTTTTTTTTGGGGAATTTTTAGAGCTTGTAAATGCATGCTAATACTCAAAAATTTTGATAGTATGTTTATGTTGATTAAGTTTGATTTTGTTTAGAATCAATTTTTAGAGCTTGTAAATGCATGCTAACACCAATGAATTTTTAGAATCAATTTTTTCTTGGGAAATTTTTAGAGCTTGTAATATTTAGAATGTTTATGTTGTTTAAGTTTTGATTTTGTTACTGAATTTATGGGTTTTTGTTGGGCATATATTGTGATTATGAAGTGGTTTTTGTTCTGGACTGTCAAACCACCGACTCCACAATTAGTATGATAATGTCCGGTTTCGGCCAGCTACCAGCCCGCACGGTTTTTCAAACATGGGTATCTTTGCAACCCAAAAGGCTTCATACTATTAATGTAACACCCCATATTTTTGGGTTACTTGAATTGTACGAAGTATTGGGAGAATCTCGTTTTAAGGGCGTGAAAATCTATTTTGGGAATTAGGTTATACCTTCCGTTTAGAGACGTTTTCCTAATTGGGCAACGGTTTGGCGAAATTACCGAAATACCCTTACTAAACCCTTCCTATTTTCTACAAAGGAATAAAACAAACACCAAACCCTCCCCATCCCCCTCACGGCAGCAGCAGCAAAAAAAAGAAAAAAAAAAGAGCAAGAGGAAGAGAGGAGAGCCGAGAAAGAGAGAGAAGAGAAGAAGGAGAAGAGCGGCCCCGAGAACCGCCGCCGACCGCCGCAGCCGCCGCCCGAGCACCACCGCCGACCCCCCCTTTGCCCTCTCTCTTGGTTTTACACCAAGAGTTGTAAGTTTAACCCCTTTCTCTCATAATTTTCAGATTAGGGTTTCTAAGTTATCATGTTAATTGAAGTTAAAACATGATTGTAGTATTGAGTGTTGTTTGTTTAGATTATAGTCATGCTTAATTGTGGTTTTGATGCATGAATAATTGAATGCTAATTTAGGGTTTTTGAATTAGGGCTTCCTTAATCTTATGCCTTTTGTAGTATGATCATGATTATAATTGTGGGAATGACTTTGATTAATCCTATCCATGCTTAATTGTAGTTTTGGTGCATGAAATATTGGTTTCTATATTAGGGCTTTTGAAATTAGGGTTCATGGTTGTTGGGGGTGATTTCATGGGTGGAATTATGTGAAATTTGGAGGAGATGCTTGTTATGAGATGGGTAAACCATGGTTTTGATTTGAGAATGTTTCATGAGGTTTTAATTGATGAGACTGTATTCTGCCCATTTCTGAATTTTGCCTAATTTGGATATTTAAGTTGTTATTATGGTGATTTATAGATGGATTAATGTTGTTAGTATACTTGGGAGGGTGTTGTGCGAATTTGGTGTTGTTTAGAGGTCGTTTGAATGTTGAAATTCAAAGTTAGAGTGCCTTGGATGCACTAGTAGGGTGATGATTAGTGATTAGTGTATTGTTGATTGATTCTAGGTTGTGTGTTCGAGGAAGTACCGTTCTAAGGCTTGAGTTGATCTTGTGATTTCGCTAGTAAGGTAAGAACGTTGATCACAAATCTCTCACTAACCATTATCTTGTTTGATACACTTTGCTTGATCATCGCATGTTCTTGCTTCACACGTTCATTCTTGTTACCCGTTTCGCTTGTGCTTAATTATATCATTGAGCATATTTTCCTTCCATCTTATCAATGTTTGTTTGCGATCTTTCGACCACCATACTCCCCACGGCCCTTCGGCCTCTAGCCGAGACCACCACTCGGCCACTCGGTCGAGTGGTGTGTTTGCTTATTGCTTGTGTTTTGTTTCGCCTCAAATATCTATCGATTATGATCATTATAATTTGTATCGTCGAATAATGCATCTTTGAATAACGTATATAAAACGGATGAAAGAATATAAATGACTCCACCTAGAGTACGATGTATTCGGCTCGGCCGATCATCGTTGATATACCTCTGATCAAGGTACGTAGGGTCGGGTTAGCTGCCGACTTCCTAATAGTCTTCCTCCTAGATGGGAGCTCGTCCTACCGGCCTGTCTTGTGAGGGGTGTGCACACTCGGGATTATTAGGGCGATAATTACAACTCTAGCTCGAACAAAGTTCGTTAAGTGGGGCTATGGGGTAGGACCCTGGCCGAATAATTAAACAATATATATAAACTGAGCGACGATGCTCTTTTGATAATGCACTCTGTTGCTATTGTTAATCCTATGTTATAACGTCAATTCATTCTTGTTAGCTACGCGCCTTAAGGCGCGTATCTTATTTGTTCTTTATGCTTGTTATTTCTTACTCAGCCTGTGCTGACGTTCTGTTTTCTGGTTCGTCCCTACCGTGTTCTGGGGCCTATGTCAATCTTCGATGGCATAGTTGACAGGTCTTGATGATATGGCTGCATGCTTACGAAGATGATCATGTTGGGGTTTTCGAAAGACTTTGTTTTATCTCAGACTTCATTTCGTTCTGATTTTTGTAATTTGGATTTCGTTTTGAGAACCATAGCTCGACATTTAAAGACTTCCGCTGTTTTATTTTTCGTTGGTTAATTGCAGTTGAATTTCTAGCCTAGCAATTGACTTGGTAGTCAATTGCGGCGTGACAATTCTAAATTTATTTCTATTTATAGTTGGTCAAAATTTAGGGTTGTTACAATTAATGTGGAGGTGGAACTTATAAACAAGACTTCTAATCCTTGTTTCTTTAATGTGGGACTTGGGTTGACACCCCAACAATCTGATCGTTGGGGTGTCAACCCAAGTCCCACATTGAAAAACAAGGATTAAAAATCTTGTTTATAAGTTCCACCTCCACACTAAATAGTATGAGGCCTTTTGGGTAAGATTGATCCACTTTCCAAAAACCGTGAGGGCTTGTCTCCCGGCCCAAATTGTGGAGCCGGTGGTTTGGCAGTCCACAACAAGTGGTGTCAGAGCCACGGTTTAAAGGAACCTGTGGTGGCAAGTGGACTCTGGCGTTTGTGGGCATCCCCCCTCGGTATCACCTCGCGACTGTGTGTCTCCGTAAAAATAAACGGAAGGAGGTCCGACCATGAATTGGGCCTTGGTTTGAAGGGAGGATTGTTGGGGTGTTAAACCAAGTCCCACATTGAAAAAACAAGGACCAGAATTCTTGTATATAAGTTTCACCTCCACACTAAATAGTATGAAGCTTTTTGGGTTGAAAAGATAACCATGTTTGAAAAACCGTGCGGCGGCCCAAAGCGGACAGTATTATACTAATTGTGGAGCCGGTGGTTTGGCAGTCCACAACATTAAAATGAGAATTCACCGAAAAAGATGGAGCATGTGGCTATGGAAACCTATTTGATCAAGGGTACGGACTCGAAACAACGGCGCTAAGTATACAGCACTGTTCAACGACGGAGGAGCGTGTGGATCATGTTACGAAATAAGGTGCGTTGACTCGAAATGGTGCAAACAAGGAGCCGGTTCAATCCGTGTCACAACCACAAATTTCTGCCCTCCATGGTACTACGAAACGCCTAACGCTTGGTGTAATCCGCCTCGAAAACACTTCGATTTGTCGATGCCGATGTTTTTGAAGATGGCGGAGTACAAGGGTGGAATAGTGCCTGTCCTATATAGGAAGGTAAAGTGCCCTAAGAAAGGGGGTGTCAAGTTTGAGCTTTAAGGGCAACCCATATTGGTTGTTGGTTTTGGTTTATAATGTTAGTGGTGTAGGAGATGTCGTAGGGGTTAATATTAAAGGGTCGAACACGGGTTGGTCGCAAATGCAACGAAATTGGGGGCAAAATTGGCAAACTTGGGAAAGATTGGAGGGCCAAAGTTTGTCATTTGAGATTGCTACAAGTGATGGTAGGAAAAAACATTTCAAGAATGTTGCACCCATGAATTGGCAACTTGGCTCTACCTATGAGGCCAAGAGAAATATGGGTTGATCAGTTGATGTTCATGTTTTTTTTTTTTGGTACTAACATTGTACTCTTTTTTATTATTGAAATTGGTTAGTCTGATCTTTTTGGTTGGATATAATCTGTTTTTTCTTATAATCTAATGTACTCTGTTATGTTGTATGAATTTCATATAAAAAATCGTTTAAAGTATTAGTATTGGTATCGTATGCACTCAAGAAGAAAAAGGATCGAATAATAATGTACATGTATCGTTCTAGTTCTAAAAAGTATAGTACAACAAGTTTTGGTAAAAGTAAAACTTACACTTAGAAAGAGCAATCATATTCTAGTAAAAAATACAACGAGAGTGCATACTCTCGGACGGATGTATGGTAGACCTTCCGATAATCCAAGTATTGGACGCTCGTAGTCTATCTAACCTAAACAGCTAAGAATGGAACCGTTGGAAATCAAGCGAAACTCCCACACTGCAGAGCTTTTATCAATGGATTCAGATCCCCTGGAGTTGGTAGAGTTTACTATTAATGGAAAATATAAATGAAAATGTGTCTTTAAACACAAGGAATTAATCTATATGGTAGAATTAATTTTCCATTTTGAGTAAAATCTACCATGTAGAATTATTTTTCAACTCCAGGGGATTTTAATCCTTTATCAATACCTCGAGCTGGTGTTTTCTTTCAATTTTGCTGGTTTCCGTGGATTGTAAGGGGGCACCAATAGCGCTAATGATAATTAATTGTCTCAGAATTATGCCGCCCTACTTTTAACGGGATGGGGTTAACTTTGCTTCATTTGTTACTTTGTTCAGCAGATATGCCTTCGATGTGTCTATGGCTTCTGGACTGATATTTTTTCTAATTCTAATGTTCTTGTTTCAGGTTTCTTCAGCTGCTGTTGTATGGCACAGAAAATTCTCATCTCCTAAGCTCATAAAATCAGCTATATATACAACGTTTGCGCCTCCTGAATTCGGTGCTCAAGTTAACAACACTAAGACAACCTTGTGATAACTGCTCATTACAATAGAGAGTTCCTCGAGTATACACAAGGGCAATCAGGCACCTCTACTTAAGATGAACTCGGTATGTGTCGTGGCTGAGTCATGATATGCATCTGTATTTTCAACAAGGATAAATAAAAACAAATTTGGAAGAAAACCAGTTGATGATTTCATTGCTAAAATTAATAATACTTGCTTCCGTCACCAAAAGCCAGATAATAATTTCATTACTAGAATTACAGGGCATGAAAGAAGGGGGGGGGGGGAAGGTGTCAATTCACTCTACAGCTATCTCCCAATTCAACTTAGTAACAGTTACCACTGAAGGGATCGGCTCTCTAACAGAGCAAAAGAGTGTCTTAAATAGCATCGGTGCCAATTCTGCCAGCAACTTGATCAAGATCTCTCTGGCCACTTGATGTGATTCTCCTCCCACTGCCAGACATGATAGCATGTAGTTAGTCGATTATTCATGGGCTTATGACAACAGTAGTACACTTGGTAGATAAGGATCGATGGATAATATAACAATCTCCAGCCATAAGAGCCAGCACAAAACATATGAGATAGCCTACCAGGAAAATAGAGAAACTTGAATAATCAATGAGCATGCGCTGCTTAAGACCAGTGAAGCTACGTGTTGGTCTCTCTAACATAAAAGATTTCATCCAATCTAAACTGCATCAGGACTAAATTCATTGGATCTGAACTGAAGCATATCATTTTTCATGCTGCAGAGGTTATGGCCTTCGTATCTATTGGTAGTCAATCTACGCATTTCACAATTCACACTACCACTGCATGATAACTTCAGAACAATGAGAAAATAAACCTCAACTCAGAATGATACAAATATAATGACAGAAAGTACAAACCCTCGGCAGGAGGAGAAAGCTCACCCCTTAGGATCAATTTCAATGATGTTGATGCTCTCCAATTGCTGAAGAATGTGGCGGGCAACAGAGCCACTGCTCAGGCAGAAGTGACGTGGGCGACTTCCATTTCTCTTGCTTCCTCCATAAATCCTCTTAAACCCACCAACACCAATTCCACCCCTCAAGTAGACTTTCCTAGCAATAGAAGCTGGCAATAAAAAAAATGAAATTATGATAGACATCCTTACATAAAGCAGGTGCATCTACAACGCTTTCTTGAATAGTAGCAAAACTAGCAATATCATCTTCTTAAGAGATTATGATGCAACTTTGTCAGGAAAAATTCCCAAGTAAATGAGTTATTGGGCACAATCAGATCTCACGAGTTGTGGATAAACTCTCAGGAACACGAGATAACACGTCAACAAACACAAATGATCATCCAAAACAAAGACCCAAGCTAACATGAGGATGAGAAGATGACACAATTCTTATTTTAGGTGTTCTGTTGCTAATCATAATTTTCAACAGAATGCATCGGCTTCCCAATTGAAGTGACAAGCATCAAAAGCTAACACCTCTATGGATTCTCTTCAAACCAAATCATTGACTAGTCCCGGAATGAACCAATAGCAAGTTGCGACAACAAACAGAAAACTTGGCTAATCAGCAAAAGGGTCATGATACAAATGACAAGAAACAGGTTGCAGAAAATATATATTCTCGACTCTTTTACTAAAAGGCATTAGCAAAAGAACGCATGAAATTAGGCTTCGCATTCCACAACCCACAAGAACATTAACAAGTAACATACAAGGCTTCTGAATTTGGAAATTCCGCAATCAACAGAGACATTGCGCACTAAGATACAGGAATAGAAACACAAGCACACAATCAGGACTCACCAGCTCTGATGTAGTACCAGTCAGGGTCATAGGGAGCAAGTTCCTTGTGTATGCCAGTCTTAACAATGTCAGTCCAATGTGGAAGCTCCATCTACACAAAGACAGCTACGATATCAACACGATCATATACCAAACACGGCGTCTCAGCCACAGTACCGGAATTTTCAACAAAGCTAGACAAAAAGACAATAACCTAGCCTATCATGCCACCACTATCAGGCATCAAAATGTACCACATCATCACACATATTTACTAAGACACCGACGCCAAAAGATCGCAATTCGCAACTTAGTTGAACGAAAACCAAAGAAACACACATTCCACTGCTATTCAGTTGAAAGATTTGAACGTACAACAACATCTTTACCCCAGTGCCTCAAAGGCTCCCGCCTTAAGGGGGGTCGGATGCACGCAAGCCTTCCCCCTATTGAAACATAGAGAGGCTGCACACGGATGACCCAAAATGAAAATTGCTTCGAGAATAGCATCAACGGACTGCGCAGACAGTTTTATGAGCCACTTTGCTTTATTCCATTGTATCCCGAAAACCAAAGAATAATTAGTCTTTGGCTCCATTGGAAATGGAAATTTGAACCAAACTTTATATATAAAAAAAAAAAAAAACAAACGAATTATACTCCCATCATAATTCATAATTTATAATCAAATAAAGATTGTATATGAAATTTGTTCTAACAAGATATCATACAAACTATACGAATTGTAATTACTAATTTACTACTATCAGAAATTAAACAAAATCTAGCAGCAGCATTTGACAACAATACCAAGGCAAAATCAATGGATCATGTATTAAAATGAGAAATCAAATAATTAAACAGCCAATAATGACAAAAAAAAAGGCGTAACAAAGAAGCTAACATTGAATCAAACACTTCAATCCAAACAAGATGCTTATGTTGAGGAGGGAGAGAGAGAGAGAGAGGACCTTGCCGGAGCGCTTGAGGTGTGAAGCGTACGCTTTGACGAAGTCGTGAGGGGAGACATCCTTGACTGCTCTCGACGTTCTTTCTCCTTCCATATTTCTTTCTCTCTCCTCTCTCTCACTCTCTCTCACACACACTCTTCCTGTCACAGAGTTTGTGAGGGTTTTTACTGCGGTGAGGTGAGAGAGAGAAAGCGGAGGTTTTCTGAGCGTTTTTCTTTTGATTGCCGTAAAATACTATTTATATAACCCGAATTATATGGGTTCGGGTCAGTATGGTAAACGGATCATATATATTTGGTGGAACACTTATGTCAAATAGCGGGGATAGCTCAGTTGGGAGAGCGTCAGACTGAAGATCTGAAGGTCACGTGTTCGATCCACGTTCACCGCATTTTTTTTTCTTTTTTTTTTTTTGGTTTTTAAGAGAAAGAGAGAATAATCTTTACAAGTATGTCAATTATGCACGAAACTCACTATACTACTATGGGGGACAAATGGTTTATGTCAATAATGTACGAAACTCGCTATACTACTACTATGGGGGACAAATGGTTTATGTCAATAATGTACGAAACTCACTATACTACTATAGGGGAGAGGATAGACAAATATTTTATGCTAAATCAAACTAATTTCTGACGTAACATTAATAACATAACTTGACTTGAGACAACCCCCTATATGAAGTACTAGAGTCGGAAGTATATTGTATCACTTTAGAGTCGGAAGTATATTGTATCACTTAATAGGACTATAGGAGTCGCCTCCGGAATAGAGTATCCTGATCATAGTTACTCCATTATTATGGATAAATTTTCCCTTGTCTCCTTGTACTAGCTAATCAAACCTTTTTTTTTGTAAAATTTTCTACACTATTGGACACTCGGGGTGCTCTGTGTATTGTACTACTAGGGATAACAAATCTCACCAATAGTCTACGACCTCGGAAAAAAAAAAAAAAAAACTCGTCCAATTATCTAGGCCCTTCCGATTTTAGGTGATCAAATGACCAAAAAACTACTATGGATCCTTGATTGCAATCTTAATGCATCAATGTCAGTGGAAGAGTAAACTGCCTGCAATAATCAAAGAGTAAACCAAGGACGCCTGCACAAAATCGCAAAACATGAAACAGGAAATGGCAGGCAGATCGCCTGCTATGCCTGTTATCCAAGCACCGAAGCATCTTTCCCGGCCAGGCGAGAATGTTAACCAACGTCAACTCCCACGAGTTACCCCAACCTTATGACTGTTCCAGTTGTTCAATCTTGCTGCACGAAGGCTTCAGTACCAAAGAGAAGTGTATTTCTGACGAATGTAAAGAATGACATGTAACCAAATCTCACTTCTCATAAAATAATTTCCAAGGACCACGTTTACATCAAAGATTTCATCCTACAAAAATTAGATTAAATGAAAGAAAAGGGCAAGACAGCCCACTTCCTGCCTTAACTATTAGCTAACTTTTCACAAGCAAGGTCAGTGGAAAACCACGCAATCTCCTACAACCTAGTTAGAAGCTATACGCAGAACTATGCTCGAATCAAGGGTGTCAAGAAGGTGCATCTATGGCAGCTTTGCAGAACCTCCAAGTACCATCCTCTTGTCGTCTCAAAAGATAGGTGATTCTGTAAGTACTGCAACAAAATCGAAAAGTTCTCCAATTTCAGTCACAAAGCAGAAGATTATGCAAAAAAGAAAAAAAGAAAAAAAAAGTATATGACTCAATCCTCAAGAGGATTTCCAAGCTACAAAAAAATGTACTTCCCAGGCACAAACAATTCATGGCTAACAGAGATGTCATTTTCTTTGAGAAAAAAACTACTCCGTAGAACGTAATCCAAGAATAGTCCACTTCTTCCACTAACGACAGCTAAAAAAAAAAAAAAAATTGTGCAAGAACCAGATTATTTCCTCTACCTGCTAGGATCACAGATTATCACAGTGACAACTACTCCACGTGAACCAATCCATCAGTGGGATGAAACAATTAATACTTGAAATCCAAGTATTATACTTCAAACCCGTGTACCTATTTCTTTATATTATATACAAAGGGCATTTCTAAAGTTATATTAGCACACTGATAAAGTGGTAATAGCTTAATCCCCTCCCTTGTGCTTCTCGGTACTACATGCTCACTTTTCTTAACAGCATATCAATGACAAACCCCAATCATACTAACATAGCAACACACTTTAGTCAATTTCAGGAAACAAAAAAGTCAGAAAATTTGTCACACACTACGCAAGCAAGTTTTTCTTCTCATAGTGTCATAAAGTCCACTTGTCTTTGTCTATACGCTGCAAGTGATATAAAACGAGCGACTCTAATGATCGATTGCTTTGAAGTTCAAGAACAGGTACTGATTTTGGCTCTCATCTTATGTTTCGGTGCATGGCCTCTGTTTCATTTCTTCAACAGCATCACGTTAACAAGAGGCATTTGTATAAAGTGTAAACCTAGTTACTTTAAATCAACCATCTGGAGAAACTAAGTTGTCTGAGTGACAAATGAACTGCATCACATTGCTTACCTGTAATAGTTTGGATTCTTTTGCTCGTTTTCATCGACAAGTTCTGCAGCTTCCTCCAAGAGAACTTCAATCTCTGCAATCTCGGAACCGGTAGAGTCTGAGAGCAGGTCAGCTCGTAGAACGGATAACTGAAGCAAGACAAACCTCCAAAAGCATGATTTCGCTTTAGCAGCATCAGCTAAAGCTTGCCACTGGCCAAAGAAAATTCGGTATCACAAAGTGAGTGATAACATAAAAAAAACCAAAAAGAAAAAAAAGAAAACAAGAAGAGCAGCTCCAGGACTGTTTCCTGAAGATAATCACAACAAAGTTAGGATCTCCGATAACTTCTACCTCAATAACCAAGGGCAACAGAATTCTTAACAAGGAAAAGAAAGACATAATTCCAAACATCATCACAAGCTTAATAAGGTATTTACCAGAAATCGTTAATGACTCATGAACCCTCAATATACTAGTTAATCATTAAGCCAACCATCACATGCAAACTACAAGAAGCTAAACTTTTAGCACTCCTAGTTGATAAAGGCACCAATAAGTTTCGATGCACGCAGTCCTTCAAGCAAAAACGTGATGGCTATTTAAACAAATACGCTAATGTTGGTAAATGTCAAATGGAGTGCAGGGAGCAAGAGAAAAATGGTCCCGTCATACAAAGTTTTTCGAAAATTTTCAGAATATATATTGAAAAGTAGCCATTGATTAAAAAAAATGAAATAGAATAACATGCAGGAAAGCAATTTTCAGAATATTACATCTTTACCATTTTCAATTCAGCTAATCCAGCATACAGAGTCCGGTTTCTATAGCTAGTTAACACGTGAACTGTACGCTACCTAAGCTTAAATCACAAGACTCTGATAACTACATCTCACTAAAATTCCAGCAACTACATGGAGCATAATAATAGTATTTTACCTCAAGAAGCATAGCCTCATCGAGAATGTCGAAAAGCAAATCAGTTTGGTAGTCCGATCCAAGGGCTTCAGCTTTAATCACTTGCCACTGCCTCACAAGAGCTTCGGCTTCTTCCAACGACATCACTGCATTATATACAATAGGTGTAGGGGAAGACAAAGAAGCAGTGACACCTGACTTTTTCCTGTTTCCGGTATCCATATTATTTCTTGATTTTATCTTCAAGGTTGATAAGATCTGCTTCAATACTGCAGGAAAATTATCACGAATGTCTTTGCGGTCATGACAATCGTCAAGGGAGGAGCACATGGTCCCGTCAACATTTCCGTTAACCAATCTGGACCTGTGTAACCGCCCAGTCTGCCTTCCCAATATCTTAGAAGTAGCAAATACAATGCAACCTAGAACAGCAACAAAGGTTATACGTCCAACAATATGCCCTTGAGCCATCCAGCCAAAACCAGCTTTGTTCTGATAGCCACCCAAATCTCGCTTTAAGTGTTGAGATGGAGTACTTGTATCAGTCGGGTTGCTAGTTTTGGTTTCTTGCATTGCACTTCTCAAGTTTGTTGGGGTCAACTGCTTGACCGCAGGTCCCAGATGCTGGGAAGATACCAAAGAGGCAAGACGCTCATCAGACACCACTCGATCGGATGAAACAGCAGGGATGACAGCTCTTTGGTTTACATTTGACGTACTGTTTAACAAAACTTTGCTTTGCTTGTTGGCAATAGCCTTCCTCTCACGACCAAAGAAGCCTCCCTGCAGATGCAATAGCAAAGATCTACTAGCTCAAATACCTTGAAATACACTTCGAAAAGTTTCATCTTCAAAGCCTTACCAATGACGTGGGACAATCTCGTGTATCTGAAAACAAGCACAGCACAGCATCTTTCAGCCACTTTTCCTGGATAGGGTAAAATTGAAAAACCAAGGTCAATAACAATCAATGACAGTGAGGTTAATTTTGCTGCCAGCAAAGGGGAGTACGCAAGAATTACTCTCATGTTGAAACATAGAGAGGCTGCTCAAAGATGATCTATAATGAAGATTGTGTACAAATTGATCCACCAAAGTATGGCACTACAAAATATTTTAACGTGAGAATGATGACATTTGACCAAATAACACATGGTTTTCTCGTGTTCTCTACTCACCCTAGAGATGCTGTGTCAAAGCACCACATGTGGCAACACTGTGTGCATAACCAGTGCATAAGAGAAATAAAACCAAAGGGGTAGCATGGTTTTATTTTTACATTGTTGTTGTAACCACGTAGAGAGTTGTACAACAGGGGTATAAACAGCAAATAATTGTGGTACAGTGAGTGTCTCATATACTCAACAAGAATTTCGTGCCTGGTCCATACTGTCACGATAAAAAAATAAGGGTTTTCCCTATCCAACCAGCTATGTCTACATTTTCATCTCAGTCAGACTCTCGACAAGAGACCCAAGCTGAACCAAGAAGTATGCAAATTCAGTAAGCTTCGCTCAGCAAGGCTAGGCTAGCCACATTTCATATTGAACTGGTATTCGGTTATAAAAATAATTTAATCAGTATCAGCAACAACATTTCAAGAATTTAAGATCTTATCACAAGCTTCGGCCCAAACTATGCATGTCGTGGGAAGAGCAGATTCAAATTCTCAACAACCTTAAGCTGAGCTCAAACAGATTTGATTTTAGCAAGTTCCGAGAAGTTCAGTCAAATTTAAGCCTTCCTCAGCCAAACTTGTATAAAGCGATTACACACAGATGCTGCAAATATGTCATGTAAGATCCTTATTGCCAATGACATTGTCCTACTACACAAGACATTTCAGAATCCGGCAAGTACCCAAAAGTGCCTAAACTTAAAAATGGACTTACTAATGAGCAATTTGCAGCAGCGACATCTTTGTCTTGCTTCCCCAAGATTGAGCTCCTTGATCCTGAGATCTTTTTTGATTCAATCTCCCGAAGCCGTTCAAGAGCTTCTGCCTCACTACCCTGGATACAGACACTTTGAGCACATGTCGGAAGATAACGAAATATTGAACATTTATATTCTTCCAGGAAAAAAAGTACCTGCCCCAGAAGGAACAAGCAAAATGCTTCTTCAAGCTTCAAATCCATACCATCAGAAACCATCAGACACTCGCTCATCAATTTTGCTTTGCTAATCTATGCAAAATGAATAAAGTTAATATAAAGAACAGAGACTTCATGATTAATCCAAAAAATGGCATGATTATTCTCTTTATCCAGTAATATATTTACCGACTCCACACAGACTGCCCCATGCAATTCTTGTAATACACAAATTTGAAGCCATAAAAGCTTAAGTACCCACCCTACCCAAAAGAGTTATATGAATAAACAAAAAACAATTTGACAGGCAAAAATCAATTATCAGCAAGGAGCAAGGAGGATTAAGAGATGTGATGGAAAAAAGTGGCTTTGACTTCTAAAAAGCTTAAACACAGAGACAAGCAGTGAGAAACACTGGCCAAGGAGGATTAAGACAACAAAAGCAGAACCAATGGTGCACTTGATAATACACTGTTTTGACTTCTAAAGAACTTATAAAGTAAATTTCAAAGGAAGATAAAAGAGACAGAATATCATGACCTGGTTACACAACATCTTAGCTACAAAGCCCCTGTGGCATTTAGTGAATCACATTGAGCTGGCCATTCCCATCAGTAAACCAACTAGCCTGTATGTCAACATTCAGGTTGTCGAGACAAGTGCCGAAATAGGTACATGGCCAACATCTCAAATAATCTAGTTTATGGGGCAGGTCATAGAAGGGAATGACAGGACAACAACAGCTCCCCCACCTCCACCCCCCAAAGTGACAGACTCAAACAAATCTGTTAGTTTGTAGTCTTTCAGGTCATGTGTTCAAAACAAAAGAAAAGAGACCCAAAGCCCTCGTTCTAAATTATCTAGTCCATATAGAACCCTGTTCGTGTATTTTCCTGCAGGGCTGCAATACCCCTACCAACCCAACCAACAACCAAGCCTTATTCCCAAAATGATTTGAGGTCGGCTAACATGAATCGTCATCCAGTAACCGTCTTGTGTACGCCATAAAATTTCAAAAAGGTTGTCAACCATTTAGGAATATTGAAACACTTTCAAAAGGAGTTCTAGAGAGTCATCAAAAAATAAAAAAGTTTGAAAAAATAGTAAAAAAACATATGAACTTTGAACACAAAGTAAGGAAAAGTTTTCGAAAAAAGTTAGGAAAACCAAACAAAGAAACCAAAAAGAGTCAAATTAAGTCCTCCGCATAATTCTAGTTTTGGTGGTGTCGCCCAATTTGTCCTTGAAGCAAGAGAGGGTTGTTTCAGAGTGTTGTCTGATGTGTGTTTGAAATTTTAAAAGTTTTCCGGTTAAAATAATGATATTTTCATTCTTGACATTCAATGAGCTAGACAACATCCATAAAGATATGCACATAGGTAAAAGTAAAGGATATCCATGAGCCTACACGAATCACAAGTCAAATAGAAAGTGAGAGAAATTACCAACTCTGTCTGCCTACTTGAGAAGCCATACGCGATATGGGCCATCAGTGCAGTGTAGAAGCAATCAATGTCAACCACAGCTCTCTGGTTTTGTGAATCGAGGGATTTCTTGTTCTTTCGAATCGATGCTAAACTGTCCCAAGGAATCAAATCAACAATCTCTATAGCCATGAGTCTACCAAGTGCTTGGCTTAAGAAGCATGCCCAATCTTGAACTTGACACGAAGCTTCTACATCAAGACCTTGACCCAATAGCTCCCGTAAAGCTGCAATAGCTTTACGCCTACGCTCAACATTTTCTGGTATCTGAGGCATTGCCAAGAGCTCCAATGTGCATGCAGGCGCAAGCCCTTCCAAAGACTCTTCTATCTGTAGCCAAGTCGAGACCAATCATCAGGGAAAACGATATGTCCAGAGTACAAAGCAATCAGATCGGAATCCCAAATAAATGCAAGTTGCAATCAGAAACCTGACAAAAATATCATAATTTACTATTTCAGCTACTCCATTTCTTTCTTACTAGCTTCTTTCGGCTCCTTATCCTTACACATAGGATTCAGCCATCATTTTAAATCTGGAATCATAAATCCGACCAGCAAAGTGTCTTTGATAAACTCAAAACCTCTAAAGATATAGCTATACATCACATAATGTTCGCTTGTTCTTCCTTTCTGTGAAGTCCCAAATTACTTGCAAAGTTGATACTTGATAATCACACCCAGTTTTCAACAAAAAAAAAAAAAAAAAAAAAAAATAATAATAAAAAGGAAACACATTCACATTTCTAGGCGAGATAAAAGGTAAAGATAGACATTTATACAGTTCCAAAGCTATTTAACAATATTTTAATACTCTTTTGTGTCAGTTCCTTAATTTCAACTAAAGTCAAACCTAGCAAACATTTGGCAAAGGGAGGAAACAACATAACTGGTCATCAGAAAAAAGTTTCACTCTCATTTTTTTTCTTGTCCATTTGTTGATACTCTCTTCTTTCTCGACCTCCTTTTCCCGTCTCTTTCATTCGATCTCTTTTTCTCATCTCTTATATTCGACCTCGTTTTCCACCTCCATCTAGCAATGTTCCTTGAGCCGCTTCATCATAGCCGACCCCAGATAATATACTTCTGACGACGTCTTTTACTAGCCATTCCAGAATTAGTTACTTGAAGATAGTTTATCATAGCCTACTGCCTGCCCCTCGCATTTTTAAGACTAAAGCAATTTTTGTGGTTGTTCCCTTGATCTTATATTAGCGAGTTGCTGAATAATTTATCTACTTCAGAAATCGCATTAAGAATTACCAATACCAAGAGCCATTTCTTTATTAAAAAAAAAAAAAAAAAAAAAAAAAAAAAAAAAAAAGAAGAAGAAATGGCAAGAGCCACTAATACAAAAAGCACAGAACTGGAGCCATAATACTGAAACCTTAGTTTAAGGAGGCACGAGGCGCTGGGGGGCCGTTGCGATGAGGCGCGAGGTGAAGGCGCACGCCTCATGCACACGAGGCGCACTCATTTAGCAAACAAAATTCTATTTTCGAAACCATACTTTGCAAAAAATTACCCCTTTTTTGGTATTTAAAGAGGGCCTATGGGTAAAGAAGTATAAACAACGGATTAAGGGGCAAAGGGAAGGGTAGAAATAAGGTTACAAAAGAAAGAACATTGGAAATTGCACAGTCATGCGCCTCAGGCTTCTGAGGCAATGGCAGCTGCGCCTCATGGAGCCTTGCGCCTAAGGCGCGCTTTTTTGAACTAATACTGAAACAAACAAAATGCAAAATCTCTCACCAACAGGAAACACTCTCAGATTCAAACAAACCACCTACTCCAAGAAGAAAAAAAAAAAATTGAAAGACACCAGAAGCCTCAATGCGTGAGTTAATGCAGAGGATTATCACTTACCTCAAAAAGAAGATCCATTTTTCCAAGGGAAACTTTACTCCTCAAAAGACTTTGTGCGCGGGCAAGAGCTTCAAATCCTTGAGATACTTTATTCTTCTCAAAATGGGTCTTTGCAATTGCACACTTCAAGAAAGCACCTATAATAAGAAAGGACACATAACAAGGCTGCTAGACTATACTGCAGCAACTTGCTGACATCTTTCCTGCTAATCTTACCTCTGCAAGAGCCATAGAGAGAAGCAAATCATGAACATGCGGCTTGGCATCAGAGTACTGAACAGCTGCTCGACCAATTTCTAGAACAAGCTTCTCTTCACCAACCTACAAATGTTGATTCAATCATCAGACATAGAGATGAAGCCGCAGTATCACAAAGGTCTTACCAGCAGTAGCCATGATACACCAGAACTATGTTCCTCACACGGACAAACACAGAAAAGGACTGGCCAGTGGCTAACGATCCTCTTAGAAGTATTAGAGAGAAACTCACCAAGCAAACTCCTTTAAGTAGATTTTTATTTAGATTCTACAGTAGAAGTTATGTGCTACCTCCTTTTTTAAAAGCAAACATATCACACTTAGCAGTGGACAAAAATCCTACAACCCCAAGTGACGATTTTTGAAGTTAACCACTTAGTGGATGAACAAATGGAGGGTAAAAAAAAATCACTGATAGAAGTATATTACTTACGTCAACAGTTATAAACAAAACCTTACCTCTTGAAGAAGGCATAGAGCACCAGGTAGCCAAGCCCACGGAATTCGCAGGGTAGATTTTGGTGGAATTTTCTCTTTGACATTGCCGGCATACTCTGGTTCAAATAGGAGTTTATCTCTAATATCCATCAACAAATCCTGCAATTATAACCATTATATTGAGTATTGATAAATCAATAGAACATCAATTGGGAAATTGCAAATCATCTACAAATGGTTCTTTATACCCTACGAGAAGTAACAGCCTCCACACTGTACCCATCTTCAATCTCAGCATTTTTTAGATCCATCACAGACTTCACTATCTGATCCTTCTCAGCCTTATTAGGAACACCGATAATCTGCAAAACAAACATATTTGCCATATCCATCCAGCACCCCACAGAATAAGTAGTGACCAAGAAGATTACCAAAATAGTAAAAAATAGAAATTGCAGGGAACATTGTCTGCGGCATAAAAAGTTGTAAAACATATGTTAAGCATACAACATCTTTACCCCAGTGTCTTAAAGGGTCCCGCCATAAGGCGGGGTAAGGGGGGTCGAATGCACGCAAGCCTTCCCCCTATTGAAACATAGAGAGGCTGCGCACGGATGACCCAAAATGAAAATTGCTTCGAGAATCACCAAAATAGTAAAAACTAGAAATTGCAGGGAAAATTGTCTGCGGCATAGAAAGTTGTAAAACATATGTTAAGCATCTGTCCATAAAATAGAAACAGAAACATTTTGAAAAACTCAGTCTCCGACCAATTAATCAAAAATGATCAACACAATGACTAAACTAAGAACAAAGCATGTGTACGACCTACCCACCACAAAGGAACAAACAAAAAGAAACGGGGGATCTCCACAACTGAATAAAATAACATAGTGGCTTGTGATATACACTACATCCATGCTCTGAGAATTCATCAAACACAGCAGGATGTATGCACTGTAAAAACAGGTCCCAGGGCTATGAGTAAGTAATCTTTCATTTTCAGAACAACCCTAAGTATAGACTACAGATCACAGAGGAGCAAATTTTCCGTAGGAAACAATGCAGAGTTGCTATGAGAAACAACGAGAACATGGATTCTCTATTCTAATACTAGATAACAGCACCCAGCCACCAACGTGGTATTACCACGACGGAGCTACACAAGAATGCCATTCATCCCAGTAAATATTCAATCCCAGGATCCAACATTCTGCTACATTCAATGTCCTTAATTGAAGTTATACACTACTCGCTTTGACTCTTATATAGTACATCAGCACCACAACCACCACCATATTCTACCAATAGCAACTATGCGATGACAATCATCGGTCATCATTAATCCACTAGGCTCCTCTACATTGTGACTTAGATCGAAAAATGAACCTCCTTCATAACAAACTAAAAGCTTCTACCCATTCCACCTCTCAAAATTGCCCCTACATATACCAATACTAACTCATCAACGACACCACAATCGTCACGCTCTTTCCAAACCAACGCTAAGCATTCAAAGAACCACACAACAAAATCCATCAAACAACCTACATTGTCGATAATCTCGTCCTCACCCGAAAAAACAACTCCAATTAAGCAAATAACACATCGACTAGCGCACAAACATTGTATACAAAACACATTAATTCTGTCATAAATCGATACTCAATATACAATATACAAAAAAAAAAAAAAAAAAAAAAAAATCGGTCCACATTCCACCAACATTTACACATTCATAATCAAGAACATAAATATCAAACTCCAAAACAGGTAAAAAATAATAACAAAATTATTGAAATTAAAAAGTTAAAACAATATAAAAGTAATACTACCTGATAACAAGTGACGGGGATTTCGACGCCGGCGACATTAGAAGTAGTAGTATGTCCATTAACATGAGCGTCTAGAACACGCAACGACGTCGCAGCATTCGCTCTCCACCGGCTTCTCCGATTACGATCTCCGACAGTCGAAACGGACAGAAACACGGCGGGAGCCGCGGTGCAGCGGCGGCGACGACGGCGGCGGAAGGCGGAGTTAAGAGGAGTGTAGAGGAAGGAACAAGAGTGAGACGACGAGGCGATTTCCGGCAACAAAATGCTCGGAATTGGCGATGGTGATGCCGCCATTTGATTAAAAAAACCGTTGGGAATTCAACGCTCGTATTTTTGAATTAAAAAATTCTCTCTTATTTTTTTCCCGAAATTTAAACCCTAGAAAATTAATTTTGTGAGTGGAATTAAATTTGGAAAATAATAATTCATGTTTTTTTTCTTTTTTCAGAGGTTTTTTTTGAGATTTTGCTTGATGAAAGAAAAAGGAGAGAGGAGAGAGGATTTGACAGAGTCGTAAGCACGACGCTCCAATTCTTTTGGTGGAGGAGAGAGAATGCTCCACTACTACTCTACTCCTTCACTTACTGGGCTAAGTGAAAAGGTTTTGTTTTTTTAAATTAACTATTACCAAAAAAATTCATTACTCCGTATTACAATTAATTATATTCCATTTACCAAAAAAATGGTTTTTAAGCAGAGAAATGCAAAAATAGGATTTTTTTTTTTTTTTTTTTTTTTTTTTTGGCTTATGCTTCACTCATACTAATATTCTATTGTCTTATCATCATTTTCCACTTTATTTATCTTTGTTTTCTCAAAAATAAAAATTCTTTTCTTTTCACTTTTTCTTTTATCAGGAATGTCACTTCTCCTACATCTCATTACCCTTTACCAATTTCTTGCCTTTGTAACGATTTAATATAAACAACAACAAACGAACATTTTTCTCAAAATAATTTTGGGTCGACTTATATGAATTGTCATAAGTAACCGTCTCAACGACTTGATATGAAGTACCAAAAAAAAAAAAAAAAAAATAGTGTTCACCTCAGGTTGAATGGGACAAGTTGTCGGGGCAGCGGGTTTTAAAAGCGAACACGAGTTACACGACTAAATAAAATGGTAGAATCCACTCGTTTTTTTTTTTTTTTTTTTTTTTTTTTTTTTTAGAGGCAAGAAATCCTAGGTTGATCCACGAATGTAAGACCAACCTAATTCATCCTTTCGGATAAGAGAAGTAAGAGAGTCAGAAGGACTCTCAAACCACCGCGTAAGAGAAGGACACGAATGCCCCAAATTGGCCATAAAGTCTACGACTTTATTAACCTCACAAAAGCAGTGAAAAATCTCTACTTTGTGAAAATAATTAAGATCCACTAGAGCATCTTCAATAATGTTGGTTATTTCCCAAGGAACTTTCCAATTACGACGAATAGAGTAGAATCCACTCGTTGAACACTAGAATCTTATAAAGCTTTGTAGAGTAATTTTCGTCGAATTTCATTTACACAACGGAGGAGAAAGGGAGACAACTATCAAAAAGCTGAAGACTAACCTAAGGAGACTACCTAAAGAAGTTAAAAATACAGAGTAACTAAACAACAGTAATCTATAGTCCTAAAACCCCCCTTATGTAAGTCCATCTCTCGTTGTTAGACGATCTTCGTCAATGTGGCAGTGCATATCTTACACCAAACATACGCCCTTGGTGTCTTTGAATTCTTTGGGTTTGATTTGAATATGTGAAAGCAATTCAACGAAACGACGGGAGTATATCAGGATGAAGATTCTTTAAAAAGCTTGTGCCCAATTCCTCCTCAACTGTGGCAAATATTTCTTTCATCCTGAAAAGGAAACCATATCATATGAACATTGGAAAATGGAGAATAGAACAAGGTCTTAGAAAGAATATTCCGAAAGCAACTGCTAGAAGAAGCTGTACAAATTTATAAATGTAAAAAAATGATAATAGGCTAATGCATGGTTCTAAAAGCCATGAGCCGGAAAAACTGCTCCTGCTGATGCATCTCCCAGGCTGATTTTAGTTTCCCTTCACATCTCATTGCCATCTAAGCAAATCTGTAGATACTGATACAGGTGAACAGGGAAATACAATGATTCATTAGTTACACAAACATCGTCGTCATCTCAAATTATTATGCAAGCCCTCCAAATATGAAAGAAATGTGTTCATTGTCAGTGCCTTGTCAAGACAATACCAGGCTGTAATGGATGTGCCCTCTTTACCAGCCTTCAATTTCATTTCGGAGATCATATCACAAAATGAGATATGAAACTAAAGGTCCAGCACTCGAGCATCAACATTCAATACCCCCTAATTTTACTTAAAGGTCCAGCACTCCAGAACCACCAGTGAACATTTATTTCGAAAGATAAAAAATGCAAGAATGGCAAGAATGATCAGATATGTATCATATTTTCCTTTTGACCTATTTATTAACAAAAAAAATTCTGGTGTCAGGTTTATCTGTATCCACCATCAATTAAAATAAATAAATAAAACAAGTTTACCTGTATGTATCAATATTCACCTCTGAATCCCATGTTGTGAGATACACCTGCCATGCAGACAATAAAATTACTCGGTAAATAAAGAGCAAAAGATGATATACAGGAAAGAATTGTACACTTGATCACTCCTTCAATTGAGTATATCTCAAGTCCGAGCTAAGTGCAAGCAAAGATGGAAGGACTACCAAGAATTACACAAAAATCACTTCATTAAACACTTCCGAATTTCCTCATTTGACTTGCTTAAGAAGCATTACACACTCACTATATTCAACAGTTTTCACTACACAACACTAAGAGGACCAACAGACATCAGGTATATTGAGGATCTAGATAGCAGGCTAACAGTAACATCCAGCTACTTGGACAATTAGGAAGCACATAACAAGGTAATACCACATCCCCTCTTTATGGTCATCAGACTGGAAGGCAAAACCGGATAACTTGAAAGATGCTTAAAGCCAGTCAGGAATACAAGTAGAACTGTATGGCTTTCACCATATGCACATGTTTGCAGTATTGGTCCCATTATTAGATCCCATACCTCTAAAATTTCACGGTTGGGATGTTTATCAGATTCCACATAAGCTGACTCTGTCCTGTGGCCATTTAATTTGGAGAGGCAAGGTTCTGCAGTTTCTTTAGAGTACAAGTTGCAGGTGCTCAAGTCCTCGGCTTCTCCAGGGTAAAGTTCATCAGTCCACGACAGTTGATTGTATTGTTCAAGCTTCAGACAAGTGACTGAGAGCAACTCAACTACAAGCAAACGCTGCTGACCATAGTTAGAAACATTCAATATCAAACTTTATAAAATTGAGGCAGTAGATAATATGTCCATCAATATCATAAATGCCAATCACCTTCAAAAGAAGTTCCTGTTTGAACATCTCCAAAATCTCCTGAGCCAAAGTTTCTGAAACATACAAGCTTAAAAGTATATAAGGATATAAAGATAGAAATCATAATTAAGCGCATAGAAATATTGTCAATCACTGCAACTCTGAAGTATGAGTCAACAGAAGCAAGGGAATAACATCCACACATTGTAGCTGATAGCTACCTGCCTACCTTTGACGTTTTCATCGTGAATTCGCATATCATGCATACTGAAATAGATAACGGAGGCAAAATGTACAGATAGATTAAGTGAAGTACAGCACTACGCCCTGCAAACTTGGTAATAGAATTTATGAGCTATGAAAGACTGTGCGGACAACTAACGACACTTACGGAAATTGGGCCATATTAATGTACAAGGAAGAAAGCCTCTGTTCATATTGTGAGAGTTCAGAGAAGTCACTTCACTTTATTTCATATACAGTCATTACCATCTACAGGCTCAGGCCCAAGTGGCTTAGTGTTCAATAACAACACCATCATGTGATAGTATCTGGTCGTAGTTTTTGCTTTCTAACATGATTGGAACTGAAATTTTGACATGATATAACTGGACTCCTATAGCTCACAGTATGTAACACGAGATCATGTGAGTATGAAGTTGTGATAGAATATCCAGGCATATACTATATTCCAAAATAAACTTTTAATCCAATGAGATCCCATATACTATTCCATAATAGTGGAAGCTGTATAGGATTTGTGTGATTGAATATTGCAATCTTTCAAACTGATGTTGAGTTGGGATCTCACATGTTGCAAAATTCTGGGATCCAACATGTAGCAACAATTTTAAGAGCTACATCAGCTACCAACTGATCATGCGTTCCACTTCAGTCATTCATTTGAGGTGTCAAAAGACAGAGAATGCACACATGATACGTCGTTGTTCTAGGTGGTGACAATGAGAAGCAAAGGAAACACATTTGATAGTGCCAATAAAGGCCTTTCGCACATCATATTACAGTTGATTAGTTTTTCCCTAGCATGATAGTAATGCCAAAGTGACAGCCAACAACTTACCAAATGCAGATATAGGCATAAATGTGGAAACTAGAGCTCCTCCACCATCACCAGTATCATTACTGTTTGTCGGGATACAAGAAAACCCAATAAGGGGGCTCCCACTAGCTGCTTTTAGATAGCACCTCATTGATCTACTTGCATTAGTCATATCAACAATAGGACTGACCTGTAAAATATATACCACCCAGTGCAAACTGTTGTTATTGTTAATCAACATATATAACTACAGGAACATTCATCGAAGACTCTCAATTTAAACAACACAATCTCCACTAAATAACCTGAGAAAAAATGACAAACAACCTCATACTCTTACTGTAAGCTTCCAACTTTAGGTACAGATAGTATTCCTAATAAAAGTCTCACAATCTGTTCCTTATGTTGAGCTTTCTGAGCTCAAAATTAATAATAAATCCAAGCAATGAGATCGTATCTACCTTTATTTAAAAATAAGGAGTATACATTTTTGACATTGACAAACAATTTCAATTGCTATCAAAGATTTTCGATATTTTAGTCTCAGAAACATACCATAGACTTGTATGACGATAGAAGTTTGCTCATGTGAAGCTCCTGATGCAGAAGTCAACAATCAAGTTAGATAAGGTCTCAGCCATAATCACTATTGCTTAAGAACCTTAATCTAAGAAGAAGAATGGCACATCTTTAGGATTCAAACGGTTTAGTCAGACACACACACGGCCAAGTCATTCAACCCAAAACAAAACTTTAAGATACTAAAGACTAGGCCAAGACAGCTAAAATAAACTCCAACCAGAATATTGGCTGGTGAAGGTCAAGGGTCAAGGTCTTCTTCTTCCACTCAAACCAAGTTCCATAAAATCAGCAAACTCAAGCATTCGAGAGCTTTGCTCTCACTCATATGACCGTATCCTAGTGTCATATACTGTGAAATCTCAATTGTTCATGATCCATTCCAACTGATAAAACAACCAAAATAATGAATGCACATTTCAAAGCTAAAATTATCCCATTAGAACAAACCTGCTGCTTTTGCAATTTACAACGAGCCTTCTTCCGGATATTCGGCATATCACTCAACACTCCCAATTCCATTCTATCCATATATCTGCCAAGCAAAAGCCCAATTCAGAAACATTTCTTCCCAAATCACAAGCAATCAAATACAAACAGATACAACTGACTATAATCCCCCCAAAATTTACCTACCAACAAAAAATAACATCACCATTTCTCCACAAATTACAAGCAATCAGTAAAAACAGATACAACTGACTATAATCCCCCCAAAATTTACCTACCAACAAAAAATAACATCACAATTTCTCCACAAATTACAAGCAATCAGTAAAAACAGATACAACTGACTATAATCCCCCAAAAATTTACCTACCAACAAAAAATAACATCACCATTTCTCCACAAATAACAAGCAATCAGTAAAAACAGATACAACTGACTATAATCCCCACCAAAATTTACATATCTACAAACTAAAACATCACCATTTACCCACAAATCACAAGGAATAAAAGAAAAAACAGATACAACTGACTATAATTACCCCAAAATTTAACTACCCACAAACGAAAATCATAATTATAAGAAGGAAAGAAAGTATGAAACTTGTAGAAGAAGTTTTAGTAGGGGTTTAAGATACCTGGAGAAAAGGTAAGTGTTGACAAGAGAGTTGGGATGAGTTTTAGCAGAAGAAGAGGAAGAGCGCCATTGTTGTGAGAGATCAAAAAGCTTCTTCCATTGATTTATAAGGTTTCTATGAGCACTTGGCCTCCAATGTCTGAGAATAGAAGGTGGGAATTGTTGTTCTTGTGTTTGATGATTTGAATTTGAGGAGGAGAGTGAAAGTAACGCCATTGATGGTTCAACTGTAGCTTCCATCTTTGCTTCTTCTTCTCCCTAAAGTTTTCAGGCGGCGGTGGTGGTATGCGGAGGGAGTGTTAGACGAAATAAAGGGTCCCTGATGTCAGGGGAAATAAAAGGTTCTCGCCTTTCCGACTTTCGGGTTTAGTTCAGACTTCACTCGACTAAAGTTAAATTCTAATGTAAGAAAACCGCGATAACTGAGGGATCGTTTGAAATCATTATCGATTTAGTTAAATCCGTCCTTATCTATCTACATCATCCGTCCTAACTCAAACATCTCATATTATTTAGGATAGTGTACACACTAATTAGTTAATATTTTAGTAATTCATATCTGCTTGTTTATCTCATAATACACTTTTAGCTTATTGAGTCACCTATGTAAAATATCATTAGAAAATAAAAAGTAGGATACGCAACATACAGAGTACGAGTATGTAATAAGAAAAACATGCGGAGTACTGATTAACACATAACATGTAAGATTTGGGTTGATTTTATTTAATAAAACATCGATTTGGGTAGATTTATACAAAGAATGATTTTTTTTTTCCCTTCATACAGAAAAACCACTAAATGAGAAATAGTGTGACATTTCATTACCATACGACGTGCACCGTAAGGCACTATAATAATTAATTTTTAATTTTTTTTTTAATACTACTTATGTAACTACTTATATAAAAGAGAAGATGTGTAACAACTTATATAAAAGAAAAGATGTGTTTGTCATTTAAGCAGACCATTTTACCCCTTCACATTCTTCTTGCCCTAAAATTATTATTTAAAAAAATGTCATCAAGGTTGAGCCTCACTTTGTCTTATTTAGTATTTTTTTTTTTCAATTTTACTCATACGTTTACCCTTACTCTTCTATATATTTGCGAAAATGTCATTTCGTGTTGCATTGGTTTGCAAATATTTGGCATAGACAAGTTTGAAGACATATTCATAATGACGTTATAGTTATTATGTAGATACTTGGTGAGACTAAAGTCGCGATTATCTACCAAAAATAATCCTAAATCCTAACAACAGTAGTAGGGAAGTAGGGATCGCATCCACAGGGAAATGGGTTGTCCAATGTAATGAATGAAAGTGCTAAAGTAAAAAATAATGGAGGATTGAGAGTTGTGTTTATCAAACTAAGTAGAGTGAACAAAAGCAATTTGTGAAATGTATTCAATAATAAAACAGATCTTGATCAATTAATTCCCACAACGCACTAACTAATCGGTCCTAGTTATCACTATTCCTCTATCAATCTCAACTACTTTATAGTGGAAACAGAATTCCCAAATCTCTCCTTAATAGTAGCTAAAAGGCGTGATCGGCACTACCCAATAACCCTAACTATCAAATAACCTAAGCGTACGATTAGATTCAATTTGATAATAGCAATACGGTTTAGAGAAATATCAATAAAGACATGCAATACTAGTGCACGTTTCGTATTTAACATGTGAGTCAAATCTTTGCCCTAATTCACTAACGATGATTACATACAAATCAATGAATTCGGGTTGCCACAATGTAAAAATCAATCAAACAATGGATTCCTTTGATCAATTAAAACTAGCAAACAATCAATCTAAGCAATAAACTAGTTGTACATCTAGCAATCACAAAAGATAATTGAATGAATTGAAAACCAAAGATAAGACAATAATTGAAAGCAATAGAAAGAATAGATCAAACTCACGATATTGTCAATGCGATGTTTCGATTAATCGATCAAGAAATAAAGGAATTAGCTCCTTATACAATCCATAGAAAAACTTGTCTTCTCTAAAAAGTCTCAATATAAAACCTAGGGTCGGGTTTTTATTTATATAGTTCTCTAAAAACGTAAAATAGAAATATACGGAAAATAGGAAAATCCGGCCATCGCGGTCCGCCATGAGCCAGCTGCGGACCGCCAAAAGTTCCTGACGCAAATCACCAAGTCGTGACCCGCGGTCCGCCATGTACTTGTAACACCCCGACTCATCGTCTGAGCCAAGAGTAGTCACCTATGGCAGCTTGCCAGGCTGTGGGCTGACCTCACAGACCAACACGGGTCCTTTCGGCGCATTTTGACCTCACTCATGCGCACCCTGGGAAACTTCCCAGGAGGTCACCCATCCTGAAATTACTCTCAGTCAAGCACGCTTAACTTTGGAGTTCTTATCACATGGGCTTCCTAAAAGGAAAGTCGACTTTGTTGGTATGAGTAGCACTTTCAATCCTTTTAAGCACCTCATATGTGCCCTTAATTTCTCAGGAACCTCCTCTGAGGAGAATTTGGGGTATTACATTCACCCCCTCTTAAGAAAGCAACGTCCTCGTTGCGACTGGCAGCCAACCATAGTCTAGCTCCAGGATCTTTCCCCCGCTAGGCTGCTGACCTGGGCTCTCCTGACCACAAGATCAACACGCGGTCGCAGGGTTGCTCTGATACCATTTGTAACACCCCGACTCATCGTCTGAGCCAAGAGTAGTCACCTATGGCAGCTTACCAGGCTGTGGGCTGACCTCACAGACCAACACGGGTCCTTTCGGCGCATTTTGACCTCACTCATGCGCACCCTGGGAAACTTCCCAGGAGGTCACCCATCCTGAAATTACTCTCAGTCAAGCACGCTTAACTTTGGAGTTCTTATCACATGGGCTTCCTAAAAGGAAAGTCGACTTTGTTGGTATGAGTAGCACTTTCAATCCTTTTAAGCACCTCATATGTGCCCTTAATTTCTCAGGAACCTCCTCTGAGGAGAATTTGGGGTATTACATTATAAAAGTTATTTGGACATGGACTTAATTTGGTTTTGTAATTTAAATTTCAGTTTTGAGAACTGTAGTTCGACATTCTAAATCTTCCGCTGTCGTCTTTTCGTTTGTTTGGATTTATTAAGTTGTATTTGAATTTCAAGCCTAGCAGTTGACTCGGTAGTCAACTGCGGCGTAACAATTCTGTAATATTTCCTTATTTATTTCTGCGAGAATTTAGGGTTGTTACAGTACTGGCTGCGGGACGCGAAATGTTCCTGCATCGATTTTTCAAAAGGCTGCAGATTCTTTGTTACTTGTCCGGTGAAGGCTTGTAACCACTTCCTGGAAAGCTAAGAACATGAAGAATCATCTCCAAGTGGTTTCACAGCAAAATTCCAAACGGTTTGAGAGATACAGAGCTCCAAAGTTGATCTTTTTGCAAATCAACTCCAAACCGCTTCCAAAATGAATGACCGCTTCCAAAGGATAGCTAAAACAACCAAAATCACATAGAAATGTTGTCCATGATACCCTAACACAAATTAGACGTATATTGCATCATTTTGATTGTAAAAGTCATATAAAAACCATCAATTCGATGCGTACAAACTGGGCAGATCAATATGCCATCATTGACACATACAAAAAATTATTATATATGTAAGTATGTCCCATAATAACAAATTTATAAATCTGGACTAGGCTTATTATTATTAAACAGTGATGAAAAATTCTTGTCACTACAAATTCGAGGGGTAAGTGGTAGAAAAGTTTGTTGGGGGTAATGTGGTGGAGAAGTTTTTCGGAGGGGTTTAGGGCGGGAGATATGTACGAGGTGGTAGTGCGTTGAAAAAGTTTGTGGGAGGGGTACATATGTGGAAAAGTTTGTGAGGGGTAACGCATGGATAAATTTGTCAGAGGAATTAAGTGCGGTGGAGAAGTTCTTTCGAGGTGTAATGCGATGAAGAAATTTGTCGGGTGATTTAGTGAGGTAGAGAAGTTTGCAGGTTGGGTTGGTGCAGGTGAGTAATATGTATGAGGGGGTAGTACGGTGGAGAAGTTTGTGTGAGTGATAGTGCGGTGCAGAAGTTGGTGGGAGAGGTAACGTGGTGGAGGAAGGTACCGAATAAAGGCTAATAATTTGGGGGGAAAAGAAGATATCAACTACTAGATGAAGGTTTTAGCTCGTATGCTATATCATATTACTTTGAGGAAATGTGTGTACTTTAATCAATGTAAGAGTACATTTTTAATATAGCTTAGAATTCGAATGTCTTCCGCTGTTGATATACTCCTTCCGATTCACCAGTAGTTCTCATGTATGTTAGCACGTTCTTTTAGTAACTTACAAACAGTGAATAAAAAAAATAGTTGAGAAAGAATGTGTTGTTTTGAACCACGACATAACACTAATAATCACCCAAAAAGAAAGACGCAGATTATAAAAAAAAATGATCGAGTAAAGATTTGATATGAACAACAGAGTAAACCTTTTTGAAAATATTATCTAAAATAGACGATTACACTAATTGTTTATGCACTATGCACGGGTAATTAAAGTTGAGTGACGACAAATCTTCCTTATTAATAGACAACTCTTGTTGAATACGGAGTATGATTTTGTGTTACAAATCATTTCATCACACCAATGAAGAGTTGAAAGCCCCGTGCGGCGTTACAACTAGTTAGAAAAAAAAGTAAAAGTGTTTTTTATTTTTTTTTTAAAGAATCACTCATCTCCCCCTCACTCCGCCTTCTCTCACCACCGTCACCGGATTAGGCCTCCGCATGACCTTCCTGTCATTGGATATCTGCTTGAAAACATCCTTACTAACCCTCTTTGTGACCACCGTCGAGCAAATTTGTCCACGTGACACCAATGGCTACCGTCAAATCAAACGGTATGCTATACCATCCGTCAACTACTCAGCTTAAATCACTTATTGCTAAGGATGACGATACCCCCCACTCTATAGTTTCCCCCTCTGACATCCCCGTCCGGTGAGAACTCACGTCAGCCGCCAGCAACCAACTACGCAAAGGTCAGCAGCCGGCAACCAATGCAAGTACACAGAGGTCCTGCGCAATAAATAAAAAATCAAGTCATACTAATCAAAAAATATTTTTACTATTTTTGTTTTTTTATACTCAAGTTTTTATTAAATTTAAATAATGTATCTATAAAAAATAATGAACGATATTGATCAACTTCTAACATGATGGACGGTGTAGATATTTATTATGGTACGTTTTGGTACTCGTCGAGGACCATAGAATTTCTCCATTTTAATGACATTATATAATAGAAAATGGTGGGGAACAAACAAATTGATATAATAAATACGCGGAATCAATAGACTTAAAATTAGACACCAAGACCTAACATTCGATCTAAATTACTTGACCCAAACATCAAATTACTTGACTCAAACATCAACTTGAACCCCAAAATGACCCGATTCGAACATACCCGAATTGAATGAGCAAAACCCAAATAATCACATGTTTAAAAGAATTAGTTGAACAGAAATGACTTGAATTAGCTAATTACATCTTCAAATTTACCAATAAATTTTCAAATTAAGATAATATGAGACAAAATTATAAAAGATTTGACACTAATACAATTTCAAATGAAACTCTATTTAGATAGACTCGACCCGATTTCAAATTTGATATGTAGTTGACACATTTAGACAAGACCCGACACCCCAAGCCAACTCCCAAGAAAAAGGAAATAAAAAATGATAATTGACTTATCTTGGAAAATCACTATGAAATGAGAATAGGTAAATGGTAATTATTTTTATTTTCAAAAAAAAAAAAAAAAGATTTTATGTCGGTTAAACCCAAAGCCAGACAATTGAATTCTCTCACTCATCCTCTCACTCATCCTCTCACTCTCTTCTGCTCAAAATTTCATTTGGGTGTTATTGTGGAGAAAACTTGGTGTTTAAGTTTGAAATCACGGGGATTTGGTAATTGGTTCACATAGGGGCTGATTTTTTTTCGATTTTGGAGGTAAATTTAACTTGTTTGAGTGATTGTCTTAAATTTTGATGGTTAAAGTGAGTTAGGGTTTGGTTAGAAATTGGGGATTTCTAGTTATACGATTTGGGACTTAAATTGTTGATGTTAGTGATGCTTTATGATTTTAGTAAATTTATTTTAATGGTTTAAGTGATAAGGAGAAGTTGTGAGGACGGGTTAAACTGCACAAAAAGGGAGGAAATTTGTGGATGATTAGTATTTGTGTGGGTTAGAGGCGACTTATATAAGTTTACTCCCTCCGTTCCACATGGTTTTTTATACATTCTTTGGGCACAAGAACCAAGAAAGAGAAGTAGTGTGGGTATTAGAGGAGAGAGAGTGTAATTAATTTATCAATTAACCCACTAATCCATCCACCATCTCCCTTCCCCTCACCACCTACCTCAGCCTCAACCCTCACCCCGCCGGCGGCGTTACCCAACCGACGACATTATCACACCATCGCCTCATCGGTGATATAACCGCGCCGTCAATCTGCCTCACCCGACGGCCCTCCCCTGCCAATCTCCTCTCTTGCAAACCCACCAATCTCCTCTCTTGCAAACCCACCAATCTTCTCCCTCACACCGGCGACGTCGACATCACTCCCATGTCATCGTCGATCTCCTTTCGCTCTCTCTCGTCCCTGATCTCCCTCGTCGACGTTTTCTTCGACCCACTAAACTACCATCGAACATTGGATCTAATATGACCATAATGTGGGCGGTGAGAGGAGAGAGAGAAAGTGTCTAGTGGGAATGAAACAAGTGTGGGGAGGAAGCTGGGGGATGGGTTGTCATGGTGAGGTCGCTGGTGTTATGCGCCTGAGATGAACTTGCCGGAGACAAAATTGGTGGTGGTGCGCCGTATCGGGGGTGGCAAGGATGGGGTGCTCCGGTAGGGGGTTGGGGAGGATAGAGCGGTGATTAATAAAAGAGGGTAGATTAGTATATAGGTTAGTGGGTTATTAGGTGGGTAAAACATTGGGTTAGTAAAGAAGTAAGGGTATAATAGTCAATATTTAGGGCCAAAACACACAAAAAAAATGAAAGTGTAAAGAATGAAATTAAACAAGCAAAATAAGGCTAAGTGTAAAAAATCATAAGGAATGGAGGGACTATAAGTAACAAGTGATGTTAAATTTGG
The DNA here is from genome assembly GCA_963680865.1 of Spergularia marina. Taxonomy (NCBI): domain Eukaryota; kingdom Viridiplantae; phylum Streptophyta; class Magnoliopsida; order Caryophyllales; family Caryophyllaceae; genus Spergularia; species Spergularia marina. Next base: position 24,372,749 of record OY804548.1, on the reverse strand, counting down.
AAGGATGAAAGGGGACCAGTGGCTGCCCAAATTTTAAAAGGTGGAGAAATTTGTGGCTTAAAGATGTCTACGGTTCCAATTTTGCATTTTGGGGATATTGTTGCCGTGCGTCGTTTAATTGAGGGTCATATTGATGTCTTAAGATTAGAAAGGTGAATTACTGGGCTATTTTAATGATGTGTTTTGCTTAGGCCAAAGAGTAGACGTCAAAGCGAGTGAAGATAGTTTAAATAGAGTGAGAACAGAAAGAGGTCAATTCCATTGAGGAGCATTAGTAGTTGACTTGCTGAGCTAGAGCGTGTGAGTTTGTCAATTACAGGTAAGAAATGATCTCATCTCTTTCTAAAGAGTTTCGATACGAGTAAATATACGTCAATTTCATGTGTTTGGAATGATTTTATGAAACGGAAAGTTATCCAAATTGCCTATTTGTTAAGTGAAAGTGATTTTATTTGTTATTGTTATTGAGATTGGTTGATTTATTGATTGATAATTGTATGAGTAAGTTCAGTAGGAACTTTTATGAGCAAAGAAAGAATGTAATATTATAGAAAGAACGTGATATTATAGAAAGCATTTTGAAAACAAATGATGGGTTGGTTCTGAATAAGGGAATCAACTCGAGTTTTGGGTGACCGTGATTGTCTGATTATACAATACAGTTTTGGTATGTACGTATTGGATGGGGTGGAAGTGATCACCACCTCGTGCCCTTATATCCTCCCCTTGTAGAACAGGGCCCTTGGAGGATGCATGCATTCCGGAATATTGGTGCTAGTAAGAAAGCCCACTACCCTAGAAAAAAAAAAGGGAAAGAAAAGAAAGAGAAACGTTATCAAAGTTGTGATTTTTGCTAGTGAATGAAAGTGTGTTTTGATGAGAAGTTCTTCCTTCATTTCATCTTCTTATGATTTTGTTTATGTGATTAGTGAAAAGCTATATGTCTCTTAAGTGACATTTAAATAGATATCTTCTAACTCGACCTACTCTGTTATGTCTATTTTCTTTCGGTGGGCCTGTGATGATCCGTTGTGAAATTTGTGTCCAACCGGGGAGCAGTTTGTTTGAAACAAGATTGTTGCTTTGGATACAAGGGGTTGCTAGAAGGGATTGCATGAGAGACGAATAACTATCACGAATGTAATTAATTTGATCCGTACTTTGCTTCCGTACTCAAGTGTTTGTATCTGTCTGAGATTATTTTTGGTTTATTAAAAGTTGTAATTTTAATTAGTGTTCAAATTGAACACTAGTCGATTTCCTTAGCCTTAAAAGTTCGACCTGTAACACTCTCGAGATTCATCTTTTTAAATTCCAAAGTTGTTAAAAAAAAAAAAAATTACCTGTCTGAGCAAAGTTAGCCGTCGTCACAAATTTATTCACACTGTCTGAGCATAAAAAAAATTGGTTTCTCTCTCCTCCTCTTCAACTATGACAATGCAAGTGTTAGAAGAGGTCAATAAGGCTGATAGAATCTCCGTCGTTGAGTTGAAATCAGTTTTGGGGTGTAGTTTTTGTGTATGGCAAGCCAATCCTAGGGTTAAATATCTTATCTTATACTATACTTCCTCCGGTTCAAAAGATTTTTCTCTTTCTTTTTACAGTTTTTTAGTTGTCATGTAAGAGACTACTTGTACACTAAATGGAAGATCCATTTGTCGTAAAATCAAATGGACTTGGTAGACTGCATTGCAGAATAAAATATGTACTAATTTCTACAATAAGTGAATTATTCATTTGATATAAAAGTAGATCTCAACATGACACTTCAAAACTACAAATAGATAGAGGAAAATCTCTTTGAATAGGAGGAAATATATTAAAAGTCGTGTTAGAGGCAACGACCATATTCACCGACTTCATTTAGGTGATCTGTCATGACACGTGACACGTTTCTTTAATTTTCACTTTAAAAAATTCATTTAAAATGTGTTTTATGGTAAAGAGTGTAGATGAACATTTCATCTTTGGTAGTAAACAAGTGACTTTTTCCATATAAAAAAATTTCATAATATTTTTTTATTATAAAAAAAGTATCTACTATTAATTGATTTCATCCGTAACTTATTATTTTGTACCGTCCTTATCACTTATTTGAACTGAGATCACGCCATCTATAATGGAAGTGAAAGTTTTATAAATTTATACTCCATCCGTCCCAGCTCAAACGCCCCATGTAAAAATCGATCCAATATTGGGAAGGGTGTACACACTACGGTTAATCAAAGTTCCAAAAAAATTGCATAGCAAGTTAGAGTAAACTCTAATCTAATTAGCTATATAATTTTTTTAAAACTTTGATAAACCGATTAGTATGTATACCCTTCTCAACACTAGGGGTATTTTGGGTATGCGGCGTTTGAGCTGGGATGGAGTGTGTATTATTTATTGATATAAGTATTTGTTCACTAAAAAATAAAATGATAAAATTTATTTCGGGTGTAGCATAGGTGGTAAATTAGTTTATCATTATAATTAGATCTCATTATTAAGAAACCCGTTCAATTTTGCACGGTAAATAAAGTAATTTAAACAATGGATGAAGTATTTGAGTGTATTTGGCCAAATCTTGAAAATCTCAAAGCCCACGTGACGATGGGAAAAAGTAAGAGGCCCAAAAAGTTGAGGCGGTGACTCAAAGCTATAAAAGGCAAAATACGTTGCTCTCACAACCACATAAATCCGAAAACACGTTTCCCCCAAATCAATTTAAAAGGGTTGGTACTGATGGATGGTCCAGTGAGGGCAGAGGACTTGGCAAGAATCCCCAGGTTGTTGAGGTAGCTAATACTCCCTCCGTCCCCCTTTAAACACCCCGCTTTCCTCATTTGGGTGTCTCTCTTTAAACCCCCCGTTTCCAAATGCGGTAAGTTTTAGCAAGGAAATGACCATTTTGTCCTCATCTTAAGCTCTTATAATTGCTATTACAAATTACAAAAATTTCATTAACAACAATAATCCCCCCCAATTACATTAACCATTCCCTCCAAAAAAATATCTCACCTCCCAACTGCATGCATTGACTCACTTTTCTTTTCTTTTTTTTATCAAAAACACCCCCTAACCCGATCTGTTCATCATTTCCCCCCAAATAATATGAACCCTATCTTTTTCTCTCTCCTAAAATCCTCCGCCAAATTCGTGAGATCTATTCTTCATTTCCCCCCAAATAATATGAACCCTAGCTTTTTCTCTCTCCTAAAATCCTCCGCCTCCCCAACAAATTCGTGAGATCTAACTCCTCATCCAAATTTAATTCCTTTCCAAATCTGGGATTCTTTCAAAAAAAATTTAATTTTCTGGGCTTGATTCTATGAATTCGAACTGTAATGATCCCTATTATCTTTGGAGTTACGTTCCAGAAACTGAATTGGGTGATTCTTGTGGAGAAAATAACGATGAAGAGCCCAGATCTGGGGATTGCGACGGGAAAGACGACATCAAGGTGAGTGGTGGCGATGGGTCTCTGTGGTTGTGGGTTCGAGCCAACAAAGTGAATCGAAGGTCAATGATGGCGATGGGGTCTCAGTGGTTGTGGGTTCGAGCCAACAAAGCGATTCGAAGGTCAATGATGGTGTTGGGGTTTCTGTGGTTGTGGGTTCGAGCCAACAAAACCACAACAAGGTTAGCAACGGAGATGATGTTGTTGGGTCTGGTTCGGGCAAAAAAACCGTTACCAGATCTGATGATTGTTCTGAGGAATCAGAGGTTGAATATGGGTTTAATGAGTATGGAGATTGGGTGAAGGTGCGTGAATATGTAGAGACAGATCCGGAATGGGGGAATGAAGATGCTGGTGTTGTCTCCGACAGCTTTGATTCCATGGACTCTTGCTTCACTTATGATGAAAATTTTGAGGAGGTGATCAGGCCTTCGGATGCACATAGATACAAAATTAAGCAACACAAGAAGGCAACAATCCAAAAATGGCGTGAAATGGGTGATTCAAAAAAATGAGGTATGTAATTTGTGGGTTCAAAAAAATGAGGTACTTAATTTCTGGGTGAAATGGCGTGAAATAGAGTATTTTGCATGTCGACGGATGGAGGGAAAGGAGTGAGTAAAAGCAGATTTTTCATGAATTTTTTGTGATTGTTTCCTTAGTGAATTGTGCTCCTCTTTGGCCTGTGTTGTGATTGTTTTTCATGTGTTTCTGATTGTTAGACATCATACGTTTCTTAGGCGACTTTGGGATATTGTACTCATCTTGGACATGTTTGTCTATGGTGAGCAGCGTTGGAATGTTGGTGATCATGTCGCATATGATGAGTACCTAGAGTTGTGTCCGTAGGGTGGTAGATAAAGTCACCATATTCATACTGTTTTTCGGGGGCTCATTTAAAATTTGAAGTGACTCTATGTGATGATTTGATCTGAGAGTTGTTTTTCACATTTTAATTGAATGCCACCGCAGTCAAATATTTGGAGGCTATCTATTATCAAAGCTCAATGATGAGATTTTGCTGAGAGCACTACTCCCACTGTCTTCCTTAAGAACCCCATTTAATTCGTCATGAGTACCTAAGAGTTGTGTCCGTATGGGGTAGATAATGTCACCATATTGAGAATGTTTTTGGAGGCTCATTTAAATGTTAAGTGACTCTTTGTGATGATTCGGTTTGGTTGTCCTTCACATTTCAATTGAATGTCACCACAATCCAATATTTGGAGGCTATCTACCCTAAGCTCGAGGATGAGAATTTGCTGAGAGCACACAAAATTAAAATCAAAATATTTAGTTTATAAACTTACATTTATATAGTCAATTGTTTAAAGCATAAACATACATCAATTCGAAATGACAACCAATGTTTAAACCTTAAACACCTCAAAATGTGCATTCTAACTTCAAAATGTGCATTCTAAGTTCAAAATGTGCAGCCTAAGTTCAAAATGTGCAATCTAAGTTCAGAATGTACTTACTATCTTCAAGCCGTGCTTCATATCTTCAAAATGTGCTTATTAAGTTGTAGACATGCTTTATGTCTTCAAAACATGGCTGCTAAATGTGCTTCATATCTTCAAAATGTGGCTTTTTTCTTCAAATGTGCCTTCACCAATCTGGATTGTCTTCAAGGTGTTGTAGTAATGATATGTTGTCACTAGGAGTACCATTCTCTTCTAAATATGCAAAGCAATCCCTAACTAAAGTAGAATCAACTTGTAGATCAGTAGGGAGTTCACCTGCTCTTTCTAGGGCCTCTTTGCCCATGTGTGGAGTTGGGAAATTGTTGTGCCCTTTCACTTTCATCGACTCTACCATCCCAGCCTGCAAACTTAGGAAATTGTAGTTAAGTGAAGTTGCAGAGTGTTTATCAAATGCTATATTGATTGAATCTAGTAGCTGATCCACATTCTATGATAATTCATCATCTTGTTATGATTGAATTGAGTTGAAAAAACCCAAATCGTTGATGTTGAAGTCCGGAGAGTTTGGAGGCTGAAAAACCAGCCTAATGTTCCATCCATCTGAATTTGCTGCCTCATTCCATGCTTCATCAGAATCTTCAATATGTGGGGGTGCATTATCTTGTTGTATGATGATATTTTTACTTGCATTTGCTGGCCACTTAGCCTTGATGCCAGGAATTATTTGATTGATTAGCATGTTTCTTGTGACATCTTTGTTGACGTTTTCGCATGGTTTTGATACCACTGTTCCTGCTGGTCTGTACTTTGATCTCCTCTTTGCTGGTTGCTTCTCACAAAAAGGGAAAATCCCTATGTGACCATCCCATAGAAGTGACCCATCTTCAGCATATTGTGGTCTGGCCACGACTGACATAAACATAACTTTTTGTTATGAATCTCTTTGATTGTGTTGTTCGGTGTGGCCCTACTTCTCCTGGCGTAAGGATGACAGTTTGATTCTCTTTGGTCAAATAGAACCATTTTTCATCCATGTGAATATGATTGTCCATGCTCTTGAACTTGGTGGAATTTGTTAGTGTGTCTGCATAAAGAGCTGACAAACAAAATTGTAACCTTGCGATCTTGTTTTCATCTGTCAAAGCCGGCTTAATCGCATTGCTACTGTGCGTGAGCAGCCCTTTTTTGATCCATCTGCCAACCACGGCTTTTGATACACCAATGTTTTTTGCTAATATCCTTATGGTTCTTCTTTTTCTGTATGGTAAGGCTTCGATTTGAGCATAATTTGGAAGGAGTTTGGGTCTAGAGGTTTTACCTTTTCTCTTTGTTGTTACATCAAAAAGCTGCCCATTAGCCTTACTTGCTTTTGTTCTTGCCCATATCTTTCTGATGGTTTTTCTGTCTTTGTTCCATTTACGAGAAGCTTCAGTTATCTTGCCATGAAAAGGTCGCAACCCTTTGCTGTTTTTAAGCAAGAAGAGACCAATTTGAGTCCTCTCGATGTCTGTCAGGTTCTTCATGTGGTTGTCGACACTTTGCTGAACATTTGTAGTAAAAATTAAACTTAGATTGTAAATTATTTCCCCCTCCCCACCCCAGCAATTCCCCTTTATTTTGGACAGAAAATCTCTTGTGCAGTTTGTTGTTTGTATGCCAAGGGTGAAATGTGTAAAAGTAGAAAGGGGAAGCACTTTTAACAATGTAATGGGAGGGAAATTTGAATTCCTCTCAAAATCATGTGTTTTGGCGCAATGTGAAATATTAACGGCAAGTGGCTGTTTTTTCAGCCCATGGGCTGTTTTTTTATAGGGAAATTTAATTTAGCAAATCAGTTTTTGGGTCCTTATACACACTTTCTCTCTCCTGCTTTTTCCCTAATCTTCCTCCACTATCTCCAATTAACTTAAACAACTCCATTGCCTTATTCCTTGTGCAAATGGCAATGGGGTGTTTAAAGGAGGACGGAGGGAGTATTCAGAAGTTGGCTCTGACCAGCTTAGGTGTGCTGATATTTATCTCCATCCTGACCAGCTTTCACCGATCAACAATATTTATCTAAGGCCCGTTCGATATCACTGTCGTTTTTGATTTTTTTGCGTAAGCTAAATAAGTTGCAAAAATTAATTTAAACTGTATGTTTTTATAATAGTCATACAGAAAATGAAAACTGACAACTGAAAACTGAAAACCACTTTTTCTGGTTTTCAAAAACGGGACTTTGGTTTTCAAAAAAACAGAAAACTGAAAACAGAAAACGATTCCAAACAGGCCCTTACTTTCTGACAGAAAGACAGACAGACATTCGAGTGTTGTTATCAATAAGAAAATAGAGTCGAAAGAGGGTTTCTTTCGGTTCGTTCTTGTTTGACGAATTGACCCCTTTGATTTCTCGCCCACTAATGGATAAGATGATTACATCGAACACGATACCCTACTTTCATATCTGATCCTCGCATTACTTTTTGAATTGGCTATTTGTCTGTGCTCATGATATGTTTTTTTTTTAATTGATTCATGATATGTTTTTATAATTGATTCATCACTCTTACCGTCCGTAAATTTAATTCTAAAAAACATCAATAGCCCTTTACGTAGTGTTTGGAAATCGGAAACAAGGATTTAGCAATTTGTAATCATTTAAGATAGCGTTTGGAAGCAAGAATTTAGCAATTTGTAAACATTTAATAATGTGTAATTCAAATTTAACTTTAATGTTTGGAGGGAATTTGATTTCAAAATGAGGGTCATTGGGGCGTCATTTGTTTTACATTAAAAAGAATTTCAATCAATTTACAAAATATTTGATACAAAACCAAATTCTCAAATTCTTGAATATCCAAAACATTAGATGACTCGTAAATTGTCATTCTTGTGTAAACAAGACTACGAACAGAAGAAAAGAACAAACCTCATTGATTAGGATTACCATAGAACTAGAACGGAGTGAGGATCAAATTGAATAGTTTAATGGATCCGGGATCCCCCAATTTCAAAATATCCAACCGTTTAGCTTGAAATTTGAAGGAATGCAGTAGAACGAAAGAAATTAAGGGGGGCGTTTGGTTTAGTATTTGGATTGGAAACACAATGGAATTGGATCAGTCGCGAAGTGGTAACAAGTTAAACAAATCACTCCCAACCCCCCCTTTATATCCTCCACCATCGTAGGATCACCGCCACCCAGCATGCATGATCACCTGGGTGTTGGGTGGCGTGACAGTGGGGTGTGGTCGACATTTGTGCTAAAATAAGTTAAAATGAGGATGACACTCGTGCTTACGGTACCTTTTCCAAATTGGTTCATGACTTTCAGCATCTGTCATCTCAATTCCAAAAACATCAAAAACCCTTTAAGGTGGTCTCTTATGAGTTATATTCCACACCCATCTCATGACCTATAAATCGACTTTCTTATAATACGAAGAGAAGAACAGATCAAATCTCAATGACTACGATTATCCGAACTACTTACAAAGTTACAAGGAAGCGTAAACCAAGTTGTGAACAGTTTTGGGATCCTCAATCTCAAAATGCGCAACTGTTTGTGCCCGAGTGGCGAACCAGTGGAATGTAAATAGAGACTTCATGTTATTGAAAGTAGTCCGACAGTGCCACTCGACGCCCTCGTTTGAGTTTGACAAAGGCTATGTTTGGTAAAACTACCTGAAATAGTAGCTGAACGCTGAAATAGTAGCTGAATGCAGAAATAGTAGCTGAAAGCTGAAATAATAGCTGAAAGTTTTTAGCTGATATTATTAGGAGTGTTTGGTAGAATTAGCTGATATAGGACCTGATATATATAAAATTACATAAAAATACAATATTTATTTTTAATTTCATTTATTTTATAAATAATTGAGGGTAAATTAGGAATAAAATTATAATAAGCTAACTTATTTTAAATAAGTTACATGGGGTAACTTATTAAATTAGCTAGCTTATTATTTAAGCTAGTGGTGTTACCAAACCAACTTATTTGGTCAAAGAGCTTAAAAAACTAGTCAAATAAGCTACTTTGGCCAAATAAGCTAGCTTATTGTGCATACCAAACATAGCCAAAAGTTTTACGTCGTCGTATTGACACTGTTATCAGACGATCAGCAATCATTTTCTACCTAAAAGTCCTAAACTAATAAAGCTTCTCTTCCTAAAAAAAAAAAATAAAGCTTCTTTCTCACATCTCATAATTCTGGGATTTCCCTCAAATTCCGTCGTATCCATCCATCGACACAAACATTCTAGAAAATGCAATGCATACAATCAATTGAATCATATGATATATAATTCAATCAATTTTTCTAGGGTTTTTTCTCCCAAATTCCACGGCAAAAGTCACACAACTTTGGTATATCTCATTATCTTTTGATTTTTTTCTTGTTTTAATGTTTTAATCATTATTAATAATATTGATTTAGATTGGCGTGTACAGTGAATTGTGAATTTGTGATGCATTTTGATATTTCTGTGATCTTGTAGTTTCTGCTGATTTTTTTTTATTTTTTTTATTTTAAATTGAATTGGTGGTGGGATTTATATTAATAACCTAAAATTAGGGGAATTTGGAATTGGGTAATGAGAAATATTTGATTGTGCAAAATGTGATTAGATGATAGTAGTGAGAATTGGGTGGGATTAGTGGATCAGTTGTAAGAATATAGGATGATGAGGTGAATTTCGATGTCGAAGGGTTTCGGAACAAAGAATAAATCAAACACACAGCAAAGGAGTGTAATGAGTGGGAATTTGGAGAAGTATGACGATAAACATGTGTGTGTGAAGCTTTCTTGGGTGGAAATTGAAAGGAGTCTATGATTTGGGGATTGACTTTTGATGTGTTTCGGGACCTAATAGGCCTATACAAGCGTAAAGCTTTGGTTTATGGAGTTCTCGATTTTAGTTAAGAGTCGTTAAATGTGGTCTGCATTAGTATTGCGTGGAATCACAGGAAACATGAATCGATTATTTTATCCAAGTTTGGGTATGTATGCTGTCTGTGGTTATAAACACTGCTCAAGTGGATCCGCAAATCATGTGTGAGGAATTTGGGGGGGGGGGGGGGTTGGCGTTGCTGGGGAGGGGAAACAAGCGTTTGTAGGGAAGGTAGAGCAACAAGATTGCAGACTATATGGCAAAGCAAGCAAGGATGGATGGGTGACTTTCTCACCTACGTGTCTTGGTAATCCTGTTAGTGAGATGACATTGGTATTGTCTCAGGTTACGGGGCAGGGATGTAACAGATAACATGTAGGAAATGACATTGGTATTATTAGTCCAGACGGCTGCATATTGCATATAGATAGCCTTTCACAAAACTAAACAAGTAATTGAAAGTTAGGTCTCTCTCATAGATAGAACAGAGACAATAGATAAGAAGTTGGGGAATATCTAACTGGTACACATAGGATTTAGTTCACGACCTTGCGAAATCAACGATGCTCTGTGTTGGATATTCTTCAAGAACTCTAATGGGTTAGTCAGTGATCATTGTACTATAGTCCATTTTCTGCAGTTAGCTATTTGATGCATCCATCAATATAATGAAACTTTGACACGCTTAGCTAATATTGAAGGACATTGGGAAATTTCGTGATGCAAAATTCCACTTCCTAAAAGGTAATCATGATGAGAGAATTGTGTTGAAGTTCGATTGTTATAGGCTGTAAACTCTTACACAACTTTTTGTGATGTGGCTTTGCAGCTTGCCATTAATGATTGTAATGGATGGAATACATATATTCTGAATTAGTTTTAAGACAAAAGATCGTTTTATAACATCTACATATGGGACTTTTTTGTTTGTTTTTGTTTTATGAGAGGTGCTTAAGCCTCTTTACATCACCTTATGTTTGTCGAATAGTTACATATTAATTGATCGGTTGTCATTTTTTTACCATGTTTTTGTTCATGTTGCTTTCTTCCCATTCTTATGTTTTGGCATACTCTAAATGCTAGTTATTAAAATTCAATATTGCATCTGTTTTGATCTATTGATTATTTGTCCCCACTGTCTTATTCAACACATCCTAATGCTCACTGGTTTTCTTATCTTTCTCGTTTCTTCTTTAGAACATAAACCTTCATACTGTTTTTTCCTTTTTTTGTGTTTGATCATTTTGTTTGAAGCTCACTTGTCCCGGCCTTAACAATGCAGTTTGATCTTCAGCCATCTGGTAAGATGACATGTGAAATTTTGAAGGCTGTCCTTCCTTTACTTGATGGTGTAGACCTTGCTTCTTGTATGTTGGTTTGCAAGCAATGGAATGAAATTGCTCGAGATGATTATCTTTGGAAATGTGTATGTGCCAGGAGATGGCCTTCAATCTGTAAGAGATCTTCATCATCTACAAGGTCATACTATAAACTCTATCAGACCTTCTACAAGCGGCAGCGGAGTAAGGCTGTTCTTCCTCCTAGATTGTCTTTCAATGACTTGGAGTTTTATATAGACATATGGGCAGAAGGGCAGTTGATATTTTCTGAAGTGGTACCAGGACCTGTTTTCCGAGTAGGCATAAAAAACCCCCCTGCTGCAATCACTGACGTGCTTAGGAACCATCTCAAGGGGGATGACTGCAAAATGATGTTCCCTGTGGAACCCAGGTTTTCCCTGACTTCGGGTCAAACTACTAGCATTTCCATGTTGGTTGGTCGCAAGGATTCTGACAAATATGCCTACATTATTTACAAATCGTTGTTTGATTACATTGATCAGACATCTTATCGGGCTCATGCATCTGATTACCTCAACTTCTCTCCTGCGCACCCCTTCATCCCTGGCATCAGGGCTTGGATCTCATTGCTCCTTAGTCATCATGGGAGTGATGGGCTGCTTGATGTTTTCGGAATAGAAATGGATTTTTGTGATGTCGCTAGTTCTGAGGAGGAGGTCTTGTGGTTATTAGACATGCTGGACTGGAAGTGATCGAAATGGACCTTCCGGTGCCCACTGGTGCAGTAGTAGGATATGCTGTCATAAGATGTTGTCGTCCTAAATACTTCGGCTTCATCAATGGCTTAAGTCATATCAGCGATGTTGGTTGGAGTTTGTACATACCATCATTCATGTTCTAGAAGTATAGTATTTGTTTTGCTTTCCTGGTTTTCCAGGTCACTCAATTTTGGTTTATTTTCCGTTTCTGTTTGAAGTAGTTGTACCTTGAAATCGTGAACTGATGTGTTTTATGAAAGTGAATTGTGGTTTATCTATCGTTGCTGTTTGAAGTTTTGTACCTCGAAATCTTGAACTGCTGCGTTCTATAAAAATGAATTCCAGTTCTGTCGGTGTACTGCACCAGGTGTATGTGAATAGATGTAGATTCACATACGCAGTTGAAGCTTAGCTTTCCGATGACTCACTTGCTCCGTCCTATTGGAGGTAAGGGGCGATTGTGGTTGCAGGTTGGAGATTAGTTTTCGTTCTTCAAAAGTAAGCTGATTCTCCGAAATAATTAACCCATCTAATCCTTTTTCGGATTGGGATAACTCAAACAGAAATGACACAACAACCAAACGAGAAGGCAAGAATCGTCTAGTAACTTTCATTTTCAAGAATCAGTGGTCCAATAATATCCCCTTTGAAAGGAACATTATACACATCAAAGAGGTTCCAAGCAGACCTGAAAAATACTTTTATAGCTAAAGTGTATCAAACTCCAGGTTCGAGCCTTCGAGGGTTACTATCAAGAATAAAAACATCAAGCTTTTGCGCCCGGTCGAGGTCCCATGTAGTTTGTCACCAATCCCATTATCGCAAACCTGCAGCATAACACGACACAACCAAAAAAAAGTTTAGGAAACCAAACTTAGATTAAAACATTTCATAGCGTAACTGATACACTCATCTCAAAAAAAAAAAAAAAAAAAAAAAAAGAGACGAAGGCAACACCTACACGACGTTATATGTCGTGAACATAACAAGATGAGCTGAGATCAACTAAACTTGCACTGGCTCAGATTATTAAACACTATATATTCTTCTATATAAAATAACAGATATATGTACAACAGCCCAAAATCAAGCCACCATATTAATGGGACATCCCCGACTCTGTTGACCCTTCCAGCTCTAATTTCAAGCTCCATGTAATTAATTTCTGAATTTTTCCCCTCCAATTTCTACAGGGTACCATGATACAAATCAAGTATGCTAAACACAATGAGAGGTGTAGATGCCACCTAGCCATCTAATGGAATACCCTTTTATAAGAATCATAGAACCTGAAACATATTATGGGAGTTAACTCTTATAGCATAACCTGGAATAACCTTTTGTGCTCTACTTTTACAAATAGCACCTTCTGACAACCCAAAATAAGACCATGTAATATGAAATATGCGTACAATAGATTTCCTTGCTACAACACCCTCAAATAGATGACAAATGCATATATTATATTCCTTGCAATAACAGTATAACACTCAAATGAAATCTCTCTATGCCCATACACAGGCAACAAGCAAGGGCGATGCTCATAATCAACGCCAGGAACCAGTAGAAACTCTTCACAACTGCATTTCACAAGACCTTGTCTCTAAATCCGTTAATTTTCTCCGTCATCTTCTCGAGACTCTTTACTGTAAACCATATACTTGAACCTCGAATATTTGACTTAACTCCAAAAAATCAACTCCACCGAAATCATAAGAATGACAAGTCTTAAAATTATTGACACCTACATTGCAAGGCAACTTTACCTAACCACATTTCAGTTTCCAAAGCCTTTTAGCTTTAGAGAATTAATGAATCGTCTAAATTTCTGGATTCTGACAACCCACAAAAAAAAAAAAAAAAATACTCTTATTAAATTCAAAATAGCTACCAAAAGCTTTCTCAAATATCAACTTTCTCAATTCATGATTTTGAAAACATTTCAACTTCATAACATCAGAAAGAGCATAACAGATGTCAACCATAGACATGTGGCCTCTCGGTCCTTCAAACTTGAATTACAAGTGCACTCTTAATCTGCTCTCATGTGAACCATGGTGACTTTCCCCTAATCCTTACCACCAAGGGCTATGTACTGCACCAGATATCTGGTTGACAGAAGAAAAGGACAACAGAAACTTCTCGTTGCTTCAACTCAAGTGAAGCTAATATTAACTTGAACAATTTTCCTGGTGGTAGTGTGACACAATAACTTGATTTGCAAATTCATTTCACAAAGGAGCCAATGGAAGCACTACTTTATCATCTTTCTTACAATTGTACGATGGACATGTTTCACGAACGATAGTAGACGCAACCTTCTAAAGGAATCAACAACAGAAATTCAAAATTTTGAGATAGATATAAAGATAGCTGCATCAGTTAAATCAGTCTCATACACGAGTCTGCCAGTATTACAGAAAAGGTGGTTCTTTGCATTCAGGACTACATTGCCAACATAATGACCAACATATACTTGCACTCTATGAAGTCGGAACTATGACATACGAATAGCAAAAAAGGTACCAGCTTTTCTGATACACGAAGTTGAAGATATTTCTATCACTATGACGGATACCAGGAAGTTTAATAGTAATGGGCATCAAGTATAACGACAACAACAACTGTTTAACATAGTCAACCTCACATATGAAATACAAACTTGCGAGGCAAACTTACATCATTGCCATAGAGATCTGCTTAAGATCAGTCTCCATGTTCCTCATGTTCACCAGCGATTGAGCACAAAAGACTATCGCAAGCCAAGATCCCAGCTTGTACTGCAAGAATCACAGTCAGCAAATTACTAACAAACACCAACTCCATAAAATCACATCACTACAAACTTTACCAAGTAAGTTAACCAGCATCCATCAAATATGATGTCACGTTCCATTTTTTCCTAATTTTCGCACAAAATCAAGCTAGATGCCATCATACATTGAGCCAAAGTCCAATGTAGAATCACGATTAACCTTACCAACTAAGCTAGCTAAACCCCGGAACAGTGAAGCATTCCTTTATATCGAAATGGCACATACTCTACCCTCATAAACGCGAATTGAACCAAAGTCAATGGCACAATTACTATAAACCTTACCAACTACGCTAGCCGAAATCCGCAAACCACAACACCACTCATTCACAGGCATCTAAAATCACTTAACAAAATACTAATACTACGACAGAACTAATCTCGTCAATTAAATCTCGCGAATTGAATTTCGATCAATTAAACTCTGTGATTGATTAATGATTACATTAAACTTAACAAAGATCCAGCAATATATGACCGATCATAAATCCAAAAAAATAGGGGGAAAACATAAAATTGGCTGATATTAACATTGAAATCCGGCAGAGTATAAAAATCAAAGTATATTGAGCCCAAATAAATAATCGAAATTGAATAAGAACAAAAAAAAAAAAAACGATTGAAAAGGGAGAAACGTAAAGTAGAAGAGAAGAAGAGGACGAACTCGGAACATGACGCCGAGAACGCCGCATAAGACGGCGAGGAAGCCGGAGTAGTCAACGGGGAGTTCCTGTGGTGGTACTAGCGACGGTTTGAAAGGTCTTGCGGCGGCAGGCAGCCGTGGATCGTTGGTGTTTGTTTGATGCGACGACATTGTTTCTGCTTTTCTCTCTCCTCTCCT
Source organism: Spergularia marina (assembly GCA_963680865.1). Lineage (NCBI taxonomy): Eukaryota > Viridiplantae > Streptophyta > Magnoliopsida > Caryophyllales > Caryophyllaceae > Spergularia > Spergularia marina. The sequence continues at coordinate 24,357,293 of OY804548.1, read as the reverse complement.
TTCTGTCTTTCGCGCTTAGTAGTAATTGTTACGCTAGTAAATTAGCAAGTTCTGTTTGTTTACCTTTCCGGAGTCGGATTCGTATGATACAAATGCAATTTTCTGGTTCGATTTGAATCGACAACTTAGCTAGAATAACTAGAGGTCTTGACCTAAATAAAAATAGATTCGAGATCGATTGATCTTGTTTAATTTTATCGAGCACTAAATTGAATCGTACCGTGTTTTGTAGGCCTTTTTTGTACAAGTGTTTTGTAGGCCTTTTTTGTACAAGTCGTCCGCAAACGGTCTTGTTCGGTCGAGCCATTAGAGAGTTAGTGCACCATCACGAGAAGTCGTCCGCAAACGGTCTTGTTCGGTCGAGCCATTAGAGAGTTAGTGCACCATCACGAGATGCGTGATGGTAACTTCGACTGCTCGTGACAAGTTCACAGCCCTAGCCATGTCCCCTTCTGTTAGCAACGGGAATGGCTATGTGAAATTGGCGTTTCGGAATATTATCTATCAAATTAACTTCGACATTTTTAGTTGATCAAAAAGTCCTCTTCGATTTGAGGACAATACCGAAAATATCATCACTTACCTTTCTCGCTATTTAGACAATATACATGCACAGATTTAGAGATGGAAGCATATTCGCAACGAGCAAGCCTGTCATGTGGAGTATATAAGAAGTGACGCCACTAGAGCTTCGACTGCAAATTGATCGCATTTTTATCATTATCTCCAATGCCTTTACATATGACGAAATACATTACAGAAACCTCCATCTACCATTGCTGCAGAGGCGCAGAGCTAGATGCCACCACCCCTTGTCCTTTTACAACCAACAAAATCTTGGCATCCCAATAAACTAACTTATCATTTATATAAGGAGAATAAAAGAAGAAGAAAGGACAAGGGAAAAGAGTGAAAGAAAGGAGAACATACATCCCTAGTTCCAGCTACGAAACCCGAGTCATCATAAGCCTGATCTATCAACATGGGACGGCGAAGAAATTTACTCCAAACTCACCGCAACATGCGTACATATAAATGTGCTAACCTCTTTAGCTATCTAAACTTGAACACTTCTAAAAGCCAAGAAGGGCGACCTCAGCTTCTACCGCTTCACAGGAGATTTACAGTACCATATAATTTATCAAGAATAACATAATTTCCTAGTTTGCATGAGGATCAAACAGCCTTTGTTCAGTAAAGAAGGCAATCTTAGTAATCCACATTCTTCTCCGCATCCTCCTTGGTGTGGTTCAATTCGGTGGTGCAATTACGGGGAAGTGGGGCATTAGGAAATGAGGTAATGTGGATGCGATAGAACCAAATGCAGGAAAATCAATTAATTAAATGGTCAGACATTGTACCCTCTCAGGAACAGCCCTAGGCATGGTATGAGCAGTAACATATTTTTGGGGAGAAGGTTTCTGAGATGTTGCATTTCCATCAGAGGACGATGAGGCCTCAACCCCGTCGACTTGACTTCGACCGTGGAACCTGGCAAAACGATTGATAACTGAGAACCTCTCCAGATCCTGACAATCCAATCTGAAGTCTAAAATTGATGCACGCTTGTCCAATCTGTGCACAGAAAATATGAGAATTAGTTGAGAGCATATATGGTACAAAAAACACATGTTGGCACATAGAATGGTGAAAGTGGACATAATGCAAACCAACAGATTTTTTTTTTTTTTTTTTTTAAACGACTGCTGCATCCTGTATATAAAAATTAAAGACCCCATTAAACACAGAAAAGCATTCTACAATCCAGCAAACGTCATGGGGCACCCAGTTATCCTGCTAAAGGCAGGTTTTATGGACATAGAGAAAATAAAAGATAGACCCTGACAGGTCAAGTATTCCAGAGTGCTCCAATTGGTTCAGAGTTAATATTTTCAAGTCTGAAATAGAGTTGTTATCTAGTAAAATTAGACACGAAACGACGCTCATTATGTTACAAAATCTGCAGCTGAGAAGATCCCTGACAGCCTTATCTTGTACCATAGACGCAAACATGGCCTACCCACTAAATGTCGATTAATCTATCACCAAAAACTCAGCAGTTTCCACCTGAAAACAACAGAAGTAAAGCATGGCAAACCCAAAAACCCACTACCGAGGGCAAACAACCATACAGTTCAGCAACATCACAAAATTATTCTTCAGCTAAAGCGCGATATAAAGTGGCTAACTACAAGCCTGGCAATTGAGGGCATACAAGAGCCCTCCTCATCTAATAGATCTTTCTGAACATTAATCAACAATGATAAGTGATTAGAGGTACTTGATAAGCATTCAACCAAAACTCAAGCTGCATCGACCAGGAGAAGTGGAAAGCTCTGATGACATTGAGCATACATAATACAAGAACTTACCTGAGTAGATCACTTTCCAGCTCCTTGGCTCTGTTAGTGAAATCTTCCGCAACTTTAGAGAAATACTGATCACGAATTCTCTCTGAGGTTTTTGCCTTCCCAGACAGGCTAAAATAACAAATTATCCAATCAAAAGTCAAATTTTATTTACACCAAAGACGTTTAAGAAAATAACATATGAAGTGCGAATCTTACGTGTTTCCATTGTCGGTTGGTAAATCACTTTCAACGCCACAGATCAAGTTGCATGCATCACCTAATGCTAATCTTGCAATAGAATACAAGATAAATTCGTAGTTGGATCTTCCATCAAGTGAGAGAACAGAGGCTGATGGAGCAGAAAATACTTGCTGCATAAGCTTCGTTGTCAAAATGAGCCTCCTTCTCGATCTAGCCATTGGTGACATTTCTTCAAGGAAATCAGTTTCGTCCCCACCCTGCACAGACATTTGAGCGTCAATACTCGATGAAGATGAGAAATGAGATAGAAACTTGTAAAGCATCGCTATGACATGAACGCACCCTTTCAACTAAACGATTTGACGATTGTGCCCAATCTACTTCTGCTGAGCTGCAAGCAAGATGAATGACGAAACATTAGTGCACGCTGCAACGGTAACAAACAAAACAACTCCATAACAGTACAAGGCATGACGTAAAAATTTCCAAACAATGGACATCACAATTCTTACCACGCCCATCTCAGTATGAACATCACCTGAGATCTAAAATCTATGAACCAGACTAGAGTGACATATTGGACACAACTATATCACAATATCCATGGCTGTAATAGAGGTAAATGTTTACTAGAGACAGTATCTATTGAAAAGACTCAAAAGAGCAACTTTTTGGTTTAAAAATACAGCAAACCGAATTACTCACCTGATGTTCTGAATTTTCTTCAGGCGCTGCCCTATCTCTTTATTCCACGGTACAAGATCAGATGTAGCAGTTTTCCGCTTCTTAGGCCTCATAGGAACTGGACTTGGAGAAGAGACATGGGGTACTAATGGATGCAAAGGAGAAACTAGCTCGCTGGCCGCATATGCATTTGTCATTTGGGTAGTATTCGCAATTTGACTATTGTCAGTGACTGTATTATCTAGCTGCACTGAATTTTGTACAGCAAAGTCATTGGGTGGCTTGACGAACTGCTGCTCCACATTCTTCACCATAGGAACTCTTGGAATGTTATGCACAGGTAGCAACTGCCCATTTCTGAAGGTCCCGTACTGCTCAAACCATGATGGGGCCATCCGTGGACTAATGCTGGGATGCAGAGCTCTACTATTAATATTGCCACTAACAAATGTTTGAGGATCATTACGACCGAAAGAAAGCATATCTTGGGAGGCAACAGCTCCATGCGGTAGCCGGGAAGATATATTTCTATTGCCTAACTGAGGGGAAAAGCTTAGCATCTTAGCATCCACAGAAGAAACCGAGGTCTGACCAACTGATGAATCTCTAACCATACTAGGCATACCACCAGTGGAAGGCTCTGCTGCCTTTCCAGCCATATGCGGAGCGTCTGGACCATTCTCCGGACCTCTTAACCTCTTTGCTTCTCGATGGCTGGGATCCATGACCATTGTCTTCATAGCTTGCATTTGATGCAGCAAGGAATAGTTATTATTAGGTCTTAAAGTAGGATGGAAATCTGCATCTTGTTGGCTAGCAGTCGAATCTGAAGGAGAAACCTCCATTGACTGCCTCCCCAGTGATTCTTCCTGTGAGACACCCGCTGTCTTTCCAGATGGTCGTGGATCGGCTACTGTCGGCCCTTCGCTACCTGCAATCCCTTGTGAACTTACGGCGTCTATGATTCTTGGGCCATCAAGGTCACCTTTCTTCTGTTGACTGAAGGAATTCATATCTGCAGCATTGCGAGCTTGGACGCCCATCGACTGTTGTTGAGGATTCCAAAGATGAGGTCCAACCGGTGACATATCCTTTCTCATCCCAGCCATAACAGCATGCATAGAGGTTGGCATTTGATGCATTGGGGCTCTCATACCAAATTGATTCCTATCCCTCTCAGACGCCAAGTTGTTGTATATATTACCAACAGGTTGATTGGCTACAACTTGATTCTGAGAACTAGTTGATTGTTGATCATGAAAAGCATTATGATCAGAAGAGATCATGGAAGACTGATGACCACCCAACAATTGATCACCTCCGGCAGTCATATGCTGATTCTGAAATGGATTTCTCAAATATGTAGAATTAGAAGCCAAAGATGCAGAAAGGCTCCCCTTCATGTTTGACTGTGAGCCCTCTAAACCACCAGATCTGTCGTTCCCAGACTCCATTGGAGGCGGTCTATGTGAAGGTGGTAAACATTGAGAGGAAGCACCTGCAGCCAACCAAGTATTAGTGTTGTCCCCTTTCTCGGAAGGCACAAGTCGTGAACTGGGGGAACCAACAGTTCTCAGGGAACTTTGACCAGGGTCATTCAAATTTGAATGAGCAATTCCTTGGGAAGGAGGTGCTAACTGCAAGTTAAAACCATGAGACGTGGAAGACTGGCTCTGACCAGGTCCAACATGTCCACTCGCTAAGATGTCCGATAATCTATTGTAATTAGTAGAACCGAAATTGGAGACAGCATTCTGATCCTTGGTTTGATCAACCTTATGTAGAAGCTCAAGCATATTTTGGCTGCAATAGGAATACGTAGTCAGCACTGCAACATGACAAACTCAAAATCACCAATTAAAATAAAAGCAATGTAACTACTCGAGGACCCCTAGCAGGCTGAAATAAAGTAGAACATACGGAGTATAACATCAAAGGGCCTTCACTCTCCCTCGACTAAATGCTATCTTATCCATGCCCTGTAAAGTACCGCAGCATAACTCTAAAGCCAACATTTTGCAGACGGCGACAGAAAGCAACAAATAGAAAATGTACTAAATGTCACAAGCTTCCAATCGTCAACTGTATCCCAACCCTTTAGGCAGTGCAAAACTGAACTTTTCTCACTATAAAATCATTATCCCAGCACCTTAAAGGCTCCCCCCATAAGGCTGGGTAAGGGGGGGTTCGGATGTACGCAAGACTTACCCCTATTGAAACATAGAGGGACTGCGCACGGATGACCCAAAATGGAAATTACTTTGAGAATCGCAACGACTGACTGCTACTTCACAATAAAAGAAGCAGGCAGTTTTTTGAGCCATTTTGCTTTATTACATTACATCCCAAAGACAAAGGATAATTAGTCTTTGGCTCCATTCTGTTATCACTCCAGTTACAAATTAAGCAATTTTGAAATGCAAAAGCACCATATGAGCACCTCTATAAACTCACATCCCCCATTTAGCTTATATGCACAACACAGTAAAAGGACATTGTATGTCTGTAAATCTCACAAGGAGAAACTCTTCCCCAAGAAAACCATAAGGGGCCTCACATAAATCTATGAGACCTAAGGTTCTCTCCATTAACAATACTAGGGTCTAAATTAAAGGACTTTTCACAAATTGAGGGCGTCTTTCCCAACCCAACGGAGCCAAACACACTGTAACTTGGCTTAATTAAGATAATGGAACAAAATAAAGTGGCCCGCTAAAGTTTATGAGAGTCTCATAATGTGAAGTAGCAGAAAGTCAATCCAATTCTCGAATGCAGTTTTCATCATGCATTTTCTTTTTTGAGCTCAGGAAAGTCATTTTTTTAGTTCAACAACAGTCGGAAACCAGAATAAGGATAGCATTCAAGCACTGTTTGGAAAGGTAAAATTTTGATAGCTTCACACCAGACAATGAATACCGCACTGCCCCCAGGTAACAGAGAGGTCATTTTTTACCACTAAGTAAAAATTCACCAAAAATAATCAATGAGCTGAAGGCATAAAAAAGCAAAAGAAAACACCACCTTTGTGACAGACGTTGGTTTGGAGAAGAATGTTCCCCAGGTCTGGCAAAGGGTGCAGATGCACTAGGTACATATCCAGGGTGCACACTATTAGACACACCTCCATGCAACATTTTAATGCCTCCATGAAAACCAGATATTCGACCCTGAAACAAAGACAGCAAAATTGTCACTTGCAGATATTAGGTGGAGGGGAAAATATGGACAGAGAAATCGCCATCGTGTCCAACCTTTTCCATAGCTGACGAGCTGGAGCCCGCTGGACCAGGCAGCATTGGTTGCACTTCATGTACATTATGTCCCGGGGAAGGAAACATAGACTGAGAATGTGATGCCTGTTTCCCAGAAGAAGATTCATCCACCTCCACATCTCCCATTGGATGATACTGAAACTTGCGGGCAGCAGAAACTCCTCTACCAGCATGACCAGATGAAGTCTCTTGGGGCCCAGGCAAATAATGGCGATCACCTGCATTTGACCAGACATTCTCTCTTGAATTTCCAGTCAAGCCATGATTAGGGAAACTACTCTGGTGGCTATCATTGGAATTCTCCCTTCCATCACCATTATCTGTCCTATGCATCTCGGCACCTCCACCAACACGAGTATCAACAGAAGAATCCAATCCTGATTGTCCCTTGTGCAAGATATGCTGATCGTTGCCAGAACCTACGATTCCAGGCTTAGTAGAAAAATTGACTGATTTCCATAGATCAAGGCTATGGTTATCAGGCGGCCTTTGAGTGGATTCATGACTGATATTTATATTGCTCAAACCAGGTCCACCAGAATCACCCCTTGAACTTATGTTCGAATCCGGAGCAGACTCGGGCGAAAACGCACCTTGGCGGTGGCTCCAAAAGCCAGTATCAACCTTGGGTATTTCTCTGGAAGAATTAGGGTTTTCATGTACCTTCTCGTCAGCCTGTGGCTTTGTCGAGTTACTGTCCAACCACCTCCTGCCTTCCTGCAGAACCTGATTATCTGTAGGCGGACTTCTTTGATTCGAAAATGGCTGCTGCAATCTGGAGTTATTCATATAATTAGTATTAAATGTTGCATTATTGGCACTCACATCATTGCCGGTCATCCTGGGGCCCAGTGAGGCTCTTTGAGAACTGTCAACCCAAACAGGTGGTATCTTCTCATTGTCTTGGGAAGATGGAAGGTGCTGGTTCCCAGACGGTGGTCTAGAATTTTGCGACTCTAACCCACTCCACTCTTCCTGCATCCCAGTATCACCACTGGAAGTTTCTGCCACAGCAGACTGCATGAGGGCACTCCAAGTCCCACTTTGCATAGAAGGAAAACCATTCAAAATATCTGCTCCATCATTCACTGGAGCTGATGCCCCTGCCCCAGCCCCAAATGCCTCCCAAATGTTGTCATCACTTCCAAAGAGAATCTTTTCTTCAGTTGGATCTAAACCAGCGGCAGCCTGTGAAGATGTCGACTGAGAGGCAGCAGCCTGCATTGAAGTTTTATCAGGAGAAATGTCTGAACAACCGACAAAACTCCGTCCACCGCCATCAGACATGGATACTTTTCCATGCTGGACCTGATTGAAGCCTCCCAAATTAACTGTATTGTCTAAACCTTGACTAGAAGCATTCAAAAAAGAACTTTTTCCCTCAGATCCAGATCTAGACACTGTTCTCGCATCCTGCATGCTGGCTTGCTCAGCATGTGGAGCATATGGATTACCAGAAAAAGAACTGCTTGGAGCAGGAGGATGAATAACTCCCTGTTTGTCCATGTTATTCTGTGAAAACGGACCACTGCCTCCTGAGTTGGATACAGGCACCCCATACAGAGATTGGGAAGCTTGCTGAGGAATCAAACCCATGAAGCGCATTGCTTGACTTTGTTCAGGGGCTACCAATCCATTAGAGTATGCCTGCACAGCTCCAGGGTGTCCACGTTGTTGCCAGTTGGTGCCACTGGCCATAACCTGAGATTGCCATGGATAATTAGATGTATCCTGAACAGTATTGCCATTAATGGCCTGTGAATGCTGCCCTACTGACTGATTTGGAAAGGTAGACATATGGTTCATTGCATTTCTTTGCATTGCTTCAAACTGCTGAAGTTGCTGCCTCCTCTGTAGCTCTTGCATATGTCGAAACATGGCCTGCTGCTGCTGCATTAGCTGTGCATCATTTATGCCAGGTTGTTGGTGAGGTAATGACTGCAACATTCCTGGTTGCTGACCGCTCATTTGCTGTTGACCGCCAAGAAAGTTAAAATTCATCTGCGCTTCTGAACCTCCAAAACTTGCTGAATTATTATGCTGGGGCAAGCCCCTCTGATGTGATTCAAGGATGGACAAACCCCCAGATGTCATATTGTGCCGATCAGTTCCTCTATCCACTCCGGGAAAGTTTGCTTCATTCTGTCTTGCATTAACAACCTGAGGTGCATGCATAAATCCATTCAAATTCGGCTGCTGGACCTGTGTTGGACTCTTAACAAATTCAGGCCTCACATTTGACTGTGTAAAGTTCAGCCCATGTGAAGCCAGAGAAAACTGATTGGGCTGCCCTCTCTCGATCTCTACACAATATAAAAAAAAAGGATCATGAACACATCAAGCAGTACATTATTCAGGAAAGCATACAAAAAGGTGGATCTCAAAAGCAACTTCAAACTCCCAAGATTAATGAAACCCATAGACAGTAGGGAAAACCAACACAGAGACAAGAAAGGAACGAGCAAGGTACAACATTTCAGCTACCTGATTGCTGTGCACTATAATTCTTGGAATTAGTATTCAAAGGTCTGTCAATCTGTCTCTCATTTGCACCCCATACGTTGTTATGAAAGCCAGGCCAATTCCCTTCAGCAAATTGTGTATTACGCTGATCCTGAGACAAGCTACCTTGGTCAAAAAAATTGTGGACCCTATCACCAACTTCGTTCCCAGGCATAGATTATCCTGACTGCAACTTTGCAGAAGCTTAAATAAGCATTGGAAGAGCTACCTGGGGAAGATGTAAATACAAGTCAAACATTTATATTCAGGATGTGGTTTGAAGGATCAGGCAACACCTAGAGCGTTTGCATAGTTGAATTCGACGAAAGTGAGAACGTACAAGTTGAAGAACATCCATTTAGCTCAGTTGGAGGCATACACAAACTATACAGTAAAAAGAAAATATGGTGGGGGAAGCGGGGGTTATCGATTACCAAAGTCTTAATCTAACCGAAAGTAAAAGAAAGTGTTATTTTAACCAACAACATTGAAAAATCCTACAGTTGATAATGGATGTTCACGTCAGTAATATTGCCTCGATAAGAAGACGCACTATCAAAATATCACGTTTGACATGTTTAGATGCAGGGATATTCCCAACATTATTATATCAAATAGAAAGGGAGATGCAGCAAATCGCATTTAATAGAATAACTCTTACTCTTGTGAAGTTGTAAACCTCCACAAATATGAATACGAAAACTCTTCAGGGTAGACGGTCATTTGACTCATTTAGGCAATATTAACCCTGAAACTGGTAACCAATGGCATGCAAACCAATAAAAATTCTTGGATTGCATTTCTCTTGAGAAATATATAACAGTGAAAGCCATATTAGGAAGGAGATTAATATCCACTATTTTTTGAATAAAAAATCACTATCTACTAAAGGTGGGCAGCTCTATGATTAATACCATTTGCCATGTTAGCCTACAAAAAAACATCAAATCCTGGCTGGCAAAAGGATAGCCTGATAACGAAATCAGTTTAGAAAAAACAGTATGAGTAGGAAAATAATTCCAAATCTACATCCAAATCTCATATTACAAAATCCAAATTTATGTGATGACGTGTATGCAGTCAATGTTCCCAGCCAGGCCGTAGCGTGCACTTTGAGTTACATCTGTGAAGCTTCTGCACATCTCTCACTTCCCAGATCCTCCATCAAAGCTAGTACAGTAAAACACAAGGGAGTATACGGCGAGGGAAACTTTTAAAAGGTTCAGCTTCTGTTTTGGCAGATCGTCTAGTGGCTTTATAGAGAATACAAGATCTATTTCCTACCACCAACTAAACCCATAAATGACCACTTCAAATCCATTTTTAATTAAAAAGATCACTTTAGTTGAAATGAAATTGCTACACCGAAACAATGTTAGATAACAGAAAAGAGGATCATGGCATATAATAATGACACTTCTTTATGCAACAGTGTGTCAAACAAAAAAAAATAAACAAATGGATATCGCCTTGCTGCATAGTACGGAGTAATTAGAATAACTTTGTTACCGCTAACCTCCTTCATTTAGGGCAACCTGATATAAAATCTACAAAGTACATGGCAAACATATTTCACACCTTTGTTCTGCAAATTTGTAAATTAAACCAGCTAATTCAATCTTACTAATCAGTAATCACTGTGTTGCTTTGGCGACACCGTAAGCTGGAAGCAACTTAGATAACAACACCATAGGTTGCGAACAACCTCAAAGCTTACGAAAATGACACTGTCACGAGAGATGAGCAAACAATCTTATGATCCTTTGGAGATGGAGATTTGATATGCCATGTCCAGATGGTCTCTAGGACCATCTTCCCTAAGTAGCGAAAATAAAAGTTTATGATGGGCGCTATGATAAAAGCGGAACAAATGATGTTGTAAACCGGTTAACATATGTAGATCAATAAAACTGTCGTTGCCATTTGTATTTCTAAAACAATCCTCTGGAGTGAATCCTTAACTCTCGAAACAGCCTAACAAGCGAAATGGAAGGATAGCACTGCTCCAAAGTCCCTTACAATAGCGATTCCTCAAGAACCCTAAAAAATATACTACAGATCCAGTAGTGGCAACGCGTACACATCCTCAAATCAGTCCTTCCAACGAACATCCAGGCTCCACAAGTACCTTTCCTAAAACAAAACTCCACGGACCGACGGACCACGAACATCCCAAAAACACAGTGACTGAAACGGTATACTAATTACTACCCTCATTTCGAAACACACTCCTCATTAATAAACACACAGACTCTCCCTAAAAGATACCAAATTCGACGCCGCGAACGGAATCACCTTACATGCACAGATTTCCCCCTATAGCCAAACCCCAATTGAGCTAAACAAACAAGTAAAACCACCCTAAAACACTCCCAAATCAGCAAATTTACACCAAATACTCCACAAAATCAGCATTAATTACAAAATCTGACACTCAAAGCAACCAAATATTAATTACATTACACCAGATCAAATTAATTAACACAAAAAAAAAACACCTAAACAAGAAAATCTTACTCGATGTGGCTGTCAAACTTCAATAACACGACACAAACACAAAAGCAGCAAACAATCAAACACAACACAAACAAAAAAAGAGTCCAAATGGGGGATGAAATGCGAAGAGGAGAGAGAAAATTAGGGTTTTCCAAAAAAAGCAAATAAAACAAAAAAAAAAGGAACTTACAGTTGGCGTCACAGTGAAGATTAACAATTGAATTGGGCGAAGCTGGGGAAGCTGCGAGAAATTGAGTAGGAGGAGATTAGGGCGGAAGTTCGAGGAGTGTGGAATCGAGGAGAGAGAGAGAGAGAGAGAAATCAGCGTCGAGGAGAGAGAAAATGAGGAGAGAGAGAGAAAGAGGGGGGGTAGGAGGGAGCTGTTGCAGAAAGATAAAGTCTTTGCATTTACATTACACAACTTTATTTTATTTTTTTTATACTATGCTTTTCATTTCATTTCATTTTTATTATGTTGGTCTAATCTAATTATTTGGATTTGTTGGTCCGGTTCGGTGTTGGACCGCCGGTTTGTGGATGGTTTGCTTCTTTTTTTTTTTTTAAACTGGGGTAAAAGATGGAAAAAGTAAGGGGGAGTTTTGCTTTTTGGAGTTACGTTACAAGTGTCCCTTTTACTGACATCTGGAGTTACTGTCAATCTGCCGCATGATGGTAATTTTTTGTGAGTGGAGAGGTTTTTTTTTTAAGTAGTGCGTTACTGTTTGTTTAGTGTAAAAATGTTGGGAAACGTTGTAGTGAATGAATTTGGCTAGATAATTTAAGGTTGGGTTTTTCACACGTTGATTTGATTTTTTAGGTGGTTTTATTGTCGCATGTGATTTGCATGGTGCTGATTTAATATATCTGATTTAGGATTGGCGTATGTTGACAATGTTTAGAAATCACGATTTTATCGTGAAAGATAAGATGTGGAGGATTTCATTTAGCTTAGTACGGAGTATGCACGATGTGGATATGTGCTCAGTTGAGATTTATTTAAGTGTTGGTTAATGTTTAGTTTGTCGTTTTTGGTAGCCAAATGCCCATATCCATGAAGATTGCATAACGAAATGATTAAAGTTTTTTTTTTTTTTTTTTTTTTTGTGAATATAAAAGTGGTATGTGATATAATATGAACAGTTCTATTCTATCAAAGGGCTCATTTATATGATAGGCAAGGGACATTTATTAAGTCCAAGATAATTAATGGAGATATGGAATACTTCAACTAACATTACAAAACGAGTTGGTAGAATTTGCGTAACGGGTGAGGATCCCCTAGAGTTAATTTTTGGTGAAGTTGGTAGAATTTGCTAAAAGTAGTAATAATACAAAATAAAGAGAATCCTTAAATTCACCAAGAAAATGCAATACAATTAATTTTTACCTTGTTAAGTAAACTGTACATGATAGAGTTTATTTTCAACTCTAGGGAATCGAAATCCGTAATTAACTAATTACCATATCTGATGAAGTTGTGTCTTTCAAGAGTAAAAGCATAAATTCGTGAAAAAACAATACTTTGAACTATTGATGAATTGATGATGTATGACAAACAAAACATAGTGAGACAAAATAGATAGGAAAAGACGATGCCACTTAATTTAATCGGTGTTTCAAATCATTACTCGTAATTTATAGCACAACAATCTATAATCAGTCAACTATTTATAAACCAAATTTATTCCGAAACCAAGCACCAGTTTATATCCAATAGTAGACAAGCGGAATTGCGGAAATATGTTGAGAGATTCCACACACACACTTCTTTTTTGGATTTCTCGCGAATGAGCAAGCCGTAATCGGTAGATAAGTCAAGAAACTTCATCAGTGAGCCAAAAGTTCATAGGAGCAAACTACAACTTCAACATAAAAATATCTCAATTTATATAATCAACAATAAAGGCATAAAAGCAAATTAAACTCAAAGTTGAACACCATGCAGTGAAGCAAAGGAAGCAAGAATAAATGGAATTTTTTTTTCGTTTTTTTATTGTGTGCCCATTGGGCACATTAAGAGCTTATTTCTTACCTTATTGTGTGAGATTTTAGGAAGTAGTATAAGTTCAGTTAATATGAAAGACAACTTAATATGAAAGACACTTTTAATTAGTTTTCCAACTAAGGGGGAATATTTGGTGTAACTTTAATATATATAAAAAGTACAATGTCGAGTGTTTGTTATTGATCGAGAAGAAGAAGAAAAAATTATCTATTTATCATATGAGAACAATGAGCAATGTTTTCATAAACTATATCTTCTAAACAACACGTTCTTAAAAAATATTGTAACAACTCGACTCATCGCCTGAGTCGGAAGTAGTCACCTATGATAGCTTGCCAGGATGTGGGCTGACCTCACAGACCAACACGGGTCCTTTCGACGCATTTTGACCTCACTCATGCGCACCCTGGGAAACTTCCCAGGAGGTCACCCATCCTGAAATTACTTTTAGTCAAGCACGCTTAACTTTGGAGTTCTTATCACATGGGCTTCCTAAAAGGAAAGTCGATTTTGTTGGTATGAGTAGCACTATCAATCCTTTTAAGTACCTCATATGAGCCCTTAATCACTTAGGAACTTCCTCTGAAATCTGGGGTATTACAAATATTCCCTTAGGCTTTTTATTTGTTAATGCTTTTAATTTGTATGAGTATGTGAGAGGAATTCAATCAAAAAGTTAACAAGTTGAAAAAAAAGGGAGGGAGTACATGTAACTAAATAATAATAAAATAAAATAAAAAATAGGGTGAAACGTGTAATAAACGAAATCAAATGCTACCCATAGCTCTACAATGCTAATCAATGGTAGCATGTCATAAAATGATACATGCTCTTGATAGCTACTCAAATAATATGATGCAAAGACGTACATAACCTTTTGACATTGTAAAATACGCTAATTCTACCTACTAATATGTTTTCGAACAAGTCCTGGAGTAAATGTGTTTTTTGAACAAACCCATTAAGAATTTTGGATTCTATCGACAACTTTTAGATTTTCGTCATTCTTCGTAAAAGGTAATATTTTTACACAAATTAAATTATACGATAAATATGATTGCAAATAATAAGTAGTAACTACATAATAAATTCAAACTTTGTCAAACTAATTTTTTTTTTGGTGGAACCCTACCTTTATAATTTTGGGAAACCCTACCATGTTTTTGTTCAAGACTACCTTAAGAAAGATAAAGTTTGCGAAATCCTACATTATCTATTTTTTCCGTCTGATTGAATTCTAAATCTCCTTGATTGTTTGTTGACCTCAACCCTCCTCTCTCAAATTAACATTTCCACCAAAATACCACTTTCCTCACCATTAAGACGGTTGTAGCACATCTTGACCTAATAGTAACAACATGATCCATAATACGTCGCAACACAGCCTAATAAGTATGGAAGTCGCCTTTGACCTGTATATCATCTCATGTGCTTCAAAAGTAAAGCATCAACACGGTTGTAGCACATCTCGACCTAATTGTAACAGTATGGTCCATAATTTGTCGCAACACAACCCAATAAGTAGGGAAGTCACCCTTTGACCCGTATATCATCTATTGGACTTAAAAGGGTAAATGACTTATTGATAGTATGATGGTAAGAGTCTATTATAAACTGCACCCCCTATAGTCACAGGACGAAGATCTCACATGCCAAACGGCTTGCCCCAACACCCAGCACGCGGTCGCATGACTGCCCTAATACATGTTTTAATAGCTCGATCCACCACACGTCGCAACACGACCTAATAAGATGAGAAATCACCCTCTTACCCCGTAAATCCTCACATGGGCTTTAAAAGGTGAATGTTTTATTGGTAATATGATGATATAAATTTATTATAAACTTATCATATGGGTTTTAGTTTTCCAATATGAGACAAACCAAATCGATAAACCACTTTCGATAATCATGTAGTGTCATAGTAATCGATAAGTTATCTTGGATTTAGATCCATGATCAAGGAGGTTCCGGACATGGTCGTCTCTGAGATTTTTGATATCAATATCAATCAATACTATACCTTTAATAGGCTACTTTTCACGCCTACGTGGCAGCCTTTGAAAGCATCCACAGCCAAAAAATTTCACGTCATATCCTACATGTCGTCCCGTTATGCAATTCCATTCTCTCTCCTCCACGTAATCAATCTCTTTAATGTGTGGGATCAACAATTAAAACCTTTCTTATGACCTTTCGTCTTCCTCATTACATGAGTTATATGCATTAAAATTTGTAAGTACTTGGAAAGTCTTTCATTCAATATTAATATTAAACATGTATTAAACATAGTGTCTTTTTGGCTATTGGTTTGCCAATTCGTAGGTTTCATTTGAATTTAAGGTACTATATATGTCTTCGTAATTTGATAGATATTGGTGTGAATAAAATTTCATTTCATTTCATACATATAAAATGAGTTGGTCACAAGAGAGAAATTTTGTTTGCGAGAGAGATATAGAAATGTTATTTAGTGATTTACTCATACAAAGATTTATAGAAGTTTTAAAATGAGTATTTGTTATATGTGTATATCGTAGTAAAATCTTCGAATATCTATGTTTTACTGTGTGATTATAAATTGATTCCAATTTGTTATAATTGATATAGCTATATAGTATCTGAACTACTATCATGCAATAAGATCATCTTGGTTGTGTATATTTTTGATTTTGTAATTGGCGAGTATATTTTACTTTGAATATTTTTAGTTTTCGGCTTTTAATATTGTAAGGGCACCAAACACATCAATTATTACAAATTCATCTAACAAGAATCTTAATACTCAAATTTGATTTGACACATCTCTTTGAATCGAATATGGTCATATCAAAATCCGCTTAAGACGTTGATGAAACAAGAATTATGTGTCGCGTTGTCATTGTTGTCGAGTAGAAATTTTCAAGTTATATGTGTGAGGGTCATCTTTAGGATAGACGAACATTTATTGAATGTAAATACATTCATTTTCATATTCATATGGAGACTTTTAATTTTCTTATAGCATGAGACTTTTATACATTAAATTCTAAGGTAAGTTCAAAGGTTTTTTTTACCAAAAAAATTAAAAATTAAATTGTTTCTCTTAACCTTTGGTTTGTCAAAAACTTGAGCTACAAACATGTTGTTTCAAAATAGTATTTACTTTATTTTTTATTTGATTTTTCTAAAAGAAAAGAAAAAACACTTTGCACAAAAATTTAGAGTTGTTCACTTGAGCACTTTAGCTAGGCATTGCGGGAGAAGGAATATATAGGTTGATTATAAATACAAATGTTTTACTTAGAAATATGTTATAGAGTGTTACTACTTATATTGGTTAATATATCCACCACCGTGATGTTTCTAAACGCTTTACTAAGTTTTAGTCATAAAGGTAATGTCTACAGTTTTCGTTTAAAAAGAAGAAAAAAAAAACACTCGTGAGTTCACGGGAATAAAAGCTAGTTCATTATAAAGTAGTGAATCACTTAATCAAATATTCATCTTAATTGGAAATAAACATTATACTTGAGCAAAAAATGGAGGATGTTCACGCACGGGAACAAAAAATGGAAAGATGGAAGCCCGATTGCGCTACAAGTTAAAACAAACGAATCTTTTTATAAAAAGAAAAATCCCAATTAAATGTAGTTGGCTGGATTCAAACTCAAGTGCAAGAATTTGGAGGATAGGTTATCAACCATTAAGCTAGTTGCATGTTTATGGTTTTATTGACATCTTATTTTATATGTAATGAGCCATCAGCTATTGAGCCTTCAAAAATGGGGGCCCTAGGCGGCCGCCTAGCTCGCCTAGGCTAAAAGCCAGTCCTGGTCCTCGATGTGTTGGTTGATTAAATGTCGTGATTGTATAATTTTTTTGAGAGTATCTTAGATTATCTTATTGTAAGTGCCATTCGATTACTTACCAATGGGATTTGATCATACTCGTAAAAAAAAAAAACAGTATGTTGGAGTTCCAATAAGTATTTCTGATCGAACTATCACCTCTACGTGAACATTGTTTGTTATTCTACCGAAAACAATATTAATTACTCAAATTAGAATTACACTACCACTTTAAATCACATCATTTAAATCACATTCGATCTACGATTATTTATTTCAATCGGATATTCGGATCTGAGTGAGTTCGGTAACTCCCATCTTTCCCCAATTAGGCTTTATTTCAAGCCAAACCCCTACTTAAAATAAAAATAAAATAAAAAAACGGGAAGAGGACCGAGTAACGGGGGGATTTTTTTTTTCTGTGTCGGAGTCGCTCAAAAAAATTCCCATTCGAAACGACGCCGACGACGAAATCAAAACGCAGACCCACAAATCTCCATAGCAGAGAAGCTTCAGTAACTTCAAGATGAAGGAAGAAAAACGACACCAGATGATGCAAAATTTATTCGGGGATCAATCCGAGGATGAAGAAGAAGAAGAGGAGGAGGTTGATTCTGAGCATGAATCTAATCAGCATCGCCCCAGTTTAATCTCTGTATATATTTCTTCTCAATTCTCTTATTTTTTATGCTGTCAATTTCATTTTTTTCAATTAATTTTTTTTGGTTGTGTATGCTGTAGAATTCTATTTTAAGCTTATTAAAGGGCTTAATTTTAATTTCCCCCTTCTGGGTTTAGTTAATTTGGTGGATTTTGTTGTGGTTTTTTCATTAATTTGGTGAATTTGATCTGGGTTTTTGTGGGAATTGCGAAAGTTGTTGTCTTTGGAGTGTATGTTATTTGTACGAGTTTGGATGTTAGCTAGCTTAGTTGGTAAAGTTGATACCCGAGGTTTCAAACCTGAGCCTTTGATGGGTTATCTGGGTGGGTGTGTGCTGAGTGTTATCTTGTCCGGGGTTGTATTTTTCGACTGAGTTACGAGGAATTCAAATCGGAACAAGTAGGCTATGGGGATGCGTATTTGTAATGCATTTTCTTTTCTGATATGCAATCAATTTGAAGAGTTGCGTAGAGGAGATCACGAACTTGAGAAGTTGGTCTATTGCTCCTTGCTTGTATAGTTGTATTAGTCCCTTTGGTTGCTTTTGAGGCAGTGGTTTTTACTTATTCTTGTTAGTGAGAGATTGCATATACATTTGCATATTTTTTAGAGCTTGTTGCTATGACTTTTCTCTTCAAAGTCCTTACATTTTTCAAAAGCTACGCAGCATTTGTTTAACTGTTTATAAAAAATTTATCACGATGTTTGATCAGGATGAAAATGACAGTGTTCCTGAAGTAGATGAGCAAGAGGTTGAAGGTGAACCTAGACTAGAGGGGCAAGGGGAAGCAGAAGGTGGAAGTGAAGGCGAATATCGGGAAGAGGAGCATGGAGTAGAAGAAAGTGAAGGTGAAAGAGAACAAAGTTCTCAGGAAGTAGATGTGGGTGAGCATCAAGATGAAAGCGAGGCAAGAGGAACAGACAGCGATGAAAAAGAAGCTTATCCCCAAAGATTAGCGACTAGTAGAAGAAGAGATGTGGTTAATAGTGGATCAGAACATTCTGAGGAACAAGAACCTCATTATATCGACCCTGAAGATGATGAAGAAGTTGGTCAGACGAGAAGCCCAGGGTAAACAGAGCATACTTTTGTCTCTACTCTCTTTGCGATTTGTTTTTTTGTATATTTCCTCTTATTGTTTTTGTGTATTCTTTTAATTTTTGTGAGTTGTTTCTGTGTTGAATTTTTGGCGATGAAGCTCCTAAAACAATCACTGGATCCACAGGCTGTGTCTTTCTTTCAATTAGACATTTGTATGATCTGAGAAATGCACATTTGTAAGGGTAGCTAGAAATAGGATTGGAAAGTGCATGTGAGGACTTCTTTAGGTGGTAGTAAAAGGACCTAGGCTAGAAGCATATTTCTAGAATGGCTCACAAAACTCTCTGCGCTTCTTGTGTTGTGAATAAGCACTCGGTTGGTTCAATTATCGATACAATCATTATGGGTCATCCGTAGACAGCCTCCCTATGCTGAAACCAGAGGGGTAGGGCTTGCGTACATCCGCCCTCCTCCCCCCCCCCTTTGCCATAGGCGGGAGCCTTTGAGGCACTGGGGTAATATTGTTTTGTGTTTACTCACTATTAGTCATGTCTTTTTTCTTTTACCCCCTTTGGTTTTATCTAATGCTATTTTCCCATGTTTTATTCTGATTCTGACACATCATGTTATGCCATCATTATGTTTCACTTGCTATGGAATAGTATCTTGTATTTAAGTGAGATTTACTTCATGGAATAGGGAATCCCCTGAAGAGGGGAGGAATTTGGCTCAATCAGCTGCTGAAATTCGTGATGTTTTTGGAGATTCTGATGAAGAAGAACCAGCTGAATATGGTGGCCAACATGATATGGAGCAAGAACCAGTAAGATTTTAGATAGTATATTATTGATGTCTATGTGCTGTATAATGCAGTAACATTTTCAGAAGACATGTATAAGAAGGTCTTAACATCCTGTGCTTACTTTTCTTGGTTAGACATACCCTGTTGAGGAAGAAGAAAGCTATGACAATAACCTCAGACCTGATGATCTAGTGCGTGACGAAGCATTGTATGGGTCAGATGAGGAATTTGAGAACAAGCTAAGGGAAAAACCACTTGGCCCCCCTATGGAGTTGGAAATACCTCTGCGCCCACCTCCTGCACGCCCAGAGAAGGTTAAACACTAATTCTATATACTTCAGCAATATAGTGTGAACAGATGTGTATTCAGACTTTGATCCTTTATTTTGGTTAGTTTATGAGTTTGAAGTTGCAGTGCTTGTCCAAAAAGGTGAATTGTGTCAAACATGCTAATGGCTTCCATCAGAAGGAGCAATAAAACTTTAGAACATGTCTTCATGCAGATCCCAAAGGATGGTGATTCAATGGCTTTACCTTCACTCCAGAATACACCTTTGAAATCGCTCTTTTTACATTATAGTACTTGTGATTTAGTGCAGCCCATATCAAAGTGACTGACAATATAATGTCTTGATTTCTGTGAAGCCCATATATACTGACTTACTATGATTATTTGCTGTAAAGATAGGAATTATTAATTGGCGACTTGGCGTTGCAGAACTGACCAATGGTTTTAGCTGTCAACTTAGACAATCTGATGTTTATTTGAATCCAGTATCAATCTCATTGCTATGTAGTAGAAATACAAAATATTAATTGTCTGAATCGTCAACATGTTCTATCCAATACAAACTTTTTGGGTCTGCTTCTTGTGTGTTCTGCCAGATTACATCAGATTTAGACTTTGGTGCATGCCTTCCTGATTTCTTTCTCATGGTAATATTAATTCCTTCATGGTGCTTCTGACTTTTGCTCTAACAAACATAATACTTTCCCTCTGAACCCATGTGTTGATGTGCCAACTCGCTTATCCGTGAAGTTTGTTTGTGGCTTATGTGCATTGTCAGTTGGCTTCTGAGTCAGTGATGATTGTTGTTTTACTTGCGTAATTTCTTACATTTTTGGTTGCAAAATTTTGCATTCTTTCTCTTGATTCTAGACTATTGAGTATTACATGTTTGAGAACTATCAAATATATCACTTCAATGAGTGATAGTTTTCCCTTGGAGGCAGATGAATTTGATTAGAGTCTCAAATATCATGGGCATCGATCAAAAGCCTTTTGATCCCAAGACGTATGTGGAAGAGGACGTTTTTGTGACTGATGAATCTGGTGCAAAAAAGCGAATTCGCTTGGAGAACAACATTGTACGTTGGAGAACTGTGAAAAAGGCAGATGGAACAGTAGCTGTAAGTCAATAATAATTTATCCATATGCTCTGGTTTCAGCTACTATACATGTGCTTTGTACATTCTTCTGTCTGTTGATGAAACTTAAATTTAGTGTAGGCTGGGAAATCCCGTCAGTCCAAAATAATCTATTGGATCACAATTTTCCTTTTGTGTATCCGTGTCCATTGGTTTCTCCCCACCTCTCTGCTAATGTAGATGAAGACATGGGATGATAGGAGTATATGTATATGTAGACAAACAGGCACGGGGGCTCCTGACTTGTTCCACTATTAATATTTTGATTTTCTTTTGATTTTTTTACTTTTACCTTATATATCTTTCACTCAATGAGGATACAGCAAGATAACTTGATAATGTCATTGTGTAGAACACCACAAACCAGTCCTGAACATTGGCACAGATCCACAAGTCCTTTTAATATAATTGAATGGACTTTTATAATGCTACATACAATTCGATTTTATCACACTGTAGATTTTGTTGTAGTTAGTGTTCTGACTTAGTGTCTGTTTTCCAGCATGAAAGCAACACACGTTTTGTGAGGTGGTCAGATGGCAGTCTACAGTTACTCATTGGGAATGAGGTTCTGGACATATCTGTGCAGGATGCTCAGCATGATAACGCATACCTGTTCCTTAGGCATGGAAAGGTCAGTATTTCCGTTCCA
Organism: Spergularia marina; assembly: GCA_963680865.1. NCBI lineage: Eukaryota > Viridiplantae > Streptophyta > Magnoliopsida > Caryophyllales > Caryophyllaceae > Spergularia > Spergularia marina. The sequence continues at coordinate 24,335,367 of OY804548.1, read as the reverse complement.
GTATTGATGCGTTTTTCCAGTCATTCCTTGTCCTCTGTTTGTTTCGTGTGCTGTATGCCTGTATTAGTCATTATCGGATTTTGTTGAAGTCTCCGTATAATAGGAAGAATTTGGGATTCAAGCATCTACTTCAATGGCAATTCTATAATGGCCACATCGTTTGTGTAGCCACCACAATCTAATAATTTATAAGTTGTAACAGCTTTTTTCTCTCTTCTAATGGGGCAATTCTATCGTAATTCATATCCCTTTATAGTTTGACCAATGTGAAACTTAATGGTAGAGCTTTTAACAGAAAAAATGAGTAACGCCATTGCTCCCCTTTCCCTGTCACCATCACCACCCTATATACGCCACTGTCTCTCTCACCACCACTACTCCGTCACTGCAAGTGGAGGCTGAACAGAGTTGTGTTAAAATTAGTATACAGACTGGGGATATTTTTGGGTGTGATAGTTCCAATTAAATTTTGAGAGGGCCTTTTTTTTTTTTTTTTTTTTTAAGGGAAGATGGAGCTCAATTTTTAGGTGGCTGGTGATACCAAATGCATCATCTGCATTAGAAGCGTTTAAGTTTTGACTTTTGAGTTGTTAGGCAACCTTGATCTGTTGCTTCAGGCTTAGAGAAACTGTTTTTGTACTGTTTGAATTTGATGGCTAATCTTAACTTTTTGATTAAATCTCAGGGTATTCTCCAATCACAAGGGAAGCTTCAAAAGAAAATGAGATTCATGCCTTCATCATTGTCGTCAAATTCTCATCGTCTACTAACTGCACTTGTTGACTCAAGGCATAAAAAGGTCTATAAGGTTAAGAACTGCATAACCGATGTTGATCCTGAGAAGGAAAAAGAAAAGAAAGAAAAAGTAAGCAGTAGTTTTGGATAACATTCTTTTGCTGTGACCTGTATATCTGTCCTGGTTTTTATATACGCTCTTTCAGGCTGAAAGTCAAACCATCAGAGCCAACTCCACACTTGCTCGAAGGCGTGAGAAGGTGAGTCAGAGGTACCCGAGGCCATCGAACAGAGGACGCCAACTCTCTCCTGGGTTCTTGGAGGATGCACTTGACGAGGTTCTCTCTGACTTCTCTATCTTTATCATAGCAGTTACAAGAGAAGTGGTTCTAAAGTGATTTAGGGATATTTAACATGACTGCCATATAGATTGGTCAAACAATGTAAAGGTAAAGTGATAGAGACAAGAGGAGGGAAGGCAGTACTCAGTAGGATAGGGATGGCAATGGATCGGATCGGATCATACACAATCCAAATCCGATCCAAGTTCTTATTGGATCGCATACTGTAATCCAAATCCAACCCAAATCCAAACTCCCATGATCCAAACCCTATCCAAGCCATTTTTGCATGATCCAAATCCATAACCCTATCCAAACCCAATCCATAACCCGACCCAAATTCGATCCATAACCCAATCCAAATTCCGACACGACCTGATCCGTAACCCGATCCAAACCCAATCCATAACCCGACCCAAATTCGATCCATAACCCGATCCAAATTCCGACGCGACCTGATCCGTAACCCAAACTGATTCGTTTAAATTCAACATGTAGATTTCTGTCTAATTTTCTCTACTATAAATTTAAGTAAAATTAGCACCTATAGATTGGAAAACAAATTTGTTGAAATTGTCTTAGGCAAAAATCATGCATGTAATATAATTGTTGTACATGTATAATATATTAATGACAAAATTTAATAAAAAATAACTCAAAGTATGTCTTGTCTTCCAAAATTAACTTAACCTTTTATTTGACGTTAATAAAAATAACCCGGCATTTGAACTTGAATTACAAAAATATCCCAAAACCCATCCAGAGCAAGAATCTCCGGTTAACACAATCCGTTGTGGCTTTAAAAATAGCGTTAAAATTTGAACTTATTCCTAGTAAGTTAGAAGATTAAGATACCTACTTCATACCCTAAAAAGCAGGCATGAAACGTTATTACTTCATCCTGCAACTCCTCTGGTTTAAAAACTTTCTTCCTCATCCTCCGATCATGAACCATGTAACTGACAATCAAATAGTCGAAGCAAGAAATATTACAAACGTTATAATCATCACGGAGTTGTCATCTCTGCTCTGCTCGCAAAATTGTCGTGCAAGTTTCGGTCTCAATCGAACATCTGGTGGTTGTTTGAACTCTAATAATTGAGGGATTTTGCTTGGTTTTGTTTGTAATTGATATATGGGAAGAAGGGAAAGGTGAATAAGCAACGTTAGATTATGTTCACCGGGGATTTTTCTTTCGGAGGGGGTTCGGGATAATTCTGTAACTTAAGGTCAAAGGTTGAGTTATTTTTGTTAACATCAAAATGTTGGGTTATTTTTAGAAGACAAGACAGACGTTGAGTTATTTTTATTGAATTTGCCTATATTAATATTCAAACGGGTACACAAATGTAAATTATATATTTATATATACACGGAGTTTAAGGCATACAATAAATAATACAAAAAAGAATTAAAATAAAAAAATATACAACTTTTTGACGTAATTTTAATTTCGGGTTAGCTTTGGATCGGGTCGGATTCGGGTCAGACTTGGATCGGGTCGGGTTCGGGTACATTACGGATCGGTGTAGGGTTTGGATCGGGCCTTAGCGTTTTGAATTTGGGTTCGGGTTATGTGATATCGGGTTTGGATTCGGGTTCCATAACCTCGGGTTTGGATCGGTTTCTTTCCTTCGGGTCGAGTCGGATTCGGTTCGGATTTGCACTAAATTGCCATCCCTAAGTAGGAACAAAGAAGAATAAATCAACAATCAACAATAATGCTAAAAGAAAACAAGCGCAAGAGAGGAGGTGGGTGAGTTAAGACAAAAAGAAAAAAGGAAACGAAGGTTTGTATGAGAGTGAACAAAGCAAAAGGGAGACAATTGGCAGTGAGAGGGAAGTAAGAGTTAAGAAAGCCCACGGATTGTGAAAAGAAAGAGGAGTAAATTTAAGTTTAAATATGCAATTAGAAAAGTAAAGCAAATCTGATGAGGCATAAGGTAAACCTAATCACCATCATCATGATTGTTCTCCCATCTCTCTACCCTAACCAAAGCCATATTTTGAATCGTAGTAGACACTTGCCTCTCTTTGTCACTCTCGTCCATAATGTTGTGTTGAATAATCTATAAGCTGGAGGGGTGTTTTAACGTTTTTGCCATGTTCCTTCATATTTGTAAGCCAGGGGATTTACCCACCTTTGCTACCTTCTGTGATTTGATGTAAATACAGTTTTGGATCTCTAAGCTGCAAATTACTTGTTAAATGGACATCAAATAATTTGCTGCTATGAATACTGTACGATTCTTACAGGATGACGATAGTTATTATGATTCCCGACGTTCTGGTTCTCGGCGCCATTTTGAGGATGAGTTGGAGGCAGAAGCTCGAGCTGAGAAGCGCATTATTAATGCGAAGAAGGTAAATGGATATGAAGCTATCATCATTCTGTATGTCATGGTTGTACCTTATGAGCTTGTATTGATAATAATCTCTCTTCTTCTAGGGCCACCTTAAAGACATTCCTCGCAAGTCATCTGCTCTTAAATCTTCTCAACGCCCAGTGAATTACTCAGACAGTGACAAAGAGGGATCATACTATGAAACTGACGGTGAAGAAGAGGAGGCCCCTCAACCCTACGAGGACTCAGAGCCAGAATGGCAGGATTCGGAGGACGATGTTGAGCCTGAGGAAGAAGCAGCAGAAGCTGGAGCTTCAGAGGAGGAGATCGAGGTATGTAGAAACATTATTTGTCTGGATCTTCAGCTTAATGTTGTGATACATGATTCAAGAAGTTTTTCTGGTGTTTAGAGACTAAGTATTGTTCTGAACTTACGGTTTCATAATGGTCATTGCTTAGGCCTCAATATGTTACAATCTGTACAGTTCTCTCAGCAAATGCCACTTATGTCTTACCCTGGATCTTACTTTGTTGTTTTGTTTTTAAATGGGTTACTGTAGGAACATGAAAGAAATAATTGGGTAAAGCTATTCAATTAGGAGATTGCAACTAAATGAGAAACAATATAGTAACTGCAACACCTGGATAACCATTTCATATTTCATACCTGTGTATTTTCTTGTGGTTTGAAGAACGGTTCAGTTATTCTAATAGTACTTTCTATTAACCATATGCTTGATACATGCATATCAGTTACAAATTCCTGACATTTCTCTGAATCCATTCCTTGCATCATACTGACTCATCGTTCGGCCTCTATGGCTGCACTGCAGCCAGCTACTCATGACATTGATTATACTTAAATTCTTTACACACTTTGTTTCTTAGGAGCCAAAGCAGACTGCGAAGGAGGCTAGAGGCAGCCTTAAACGCAAGGAGTATGAGTCAGATGAGGAGTCACCTCGTAAGAAGCCTACCACACACCGGCGGTTGGCAGTTGTTTATGACAGTGACGAGGAATGAAGTCTTTTCTGATCAACGTCAGATGCGACTCTCTTGCTATGACAAGGTTTGTGCAATAAAAGGTGTTGTCTAGGATATTTTGCTGCTTGTAAATTCTGTTTTTTTTTTTTTTTTTTTAAATTGTTGTGTGTAAAATAGATTTTCTTATTTCTTCATGTTATACTCCATGAAAGATGACATGCACTTGTTTTCCTGTAAAATGATGACGGATATGTCATAGAGCTAGAAATGCTTCGAAAAGTTTTCTAGTTAGTTGATGTCCTTAGTTTCTTCAGTTGTTTTCATCCTCTTGATTTTTATTATTATTATTTTCAATTACTCTTTTTGCTGGTTATCTTTGTGATCTTGGTATTCCATCCTCATCTTTCCTTTGATTATGCTTTACAAGGCTCATTTCTTCGTCTTTCATTTGTTTTTTGAGTTCATATTAGATACTTGGAATAAGACAGCAGAGAAAGTTATCTTTTGTTCGTGACTTGATCTCGTGTGGTACGGCATACATTACATTATGTGTTCGTGCATTTAGATCATCAGGCTGTACCGTACTAATTACTCCGGCTTGGTTTATGCTTCTGCATCCACGTAGCTCATGATGTTCTGCAGCAATACATGTCCCGGGATGGTTGTTTCTTTCAGTCAAGAATCCCCTTCAACCTATCACATGCGGCAATGGCTATGAGATGTAAGACGTTTGGCTCGATTGAATGAGTTTGCTGTGGGTCTGTGACTCAGGCAGGCATGAGTTTAGATCGATGGGAGCCGATGGGCATGGTTGAAGAAAAACCAAATAAATTGATTCAGTTGTATTTTTACTAGTCTTTATCGGATTTTTTTATGTATATTTTCACTTTATATTGTTAATAGAAATTACAAATTTTGTTTAGCGACAGTCTTGACAATCTATACAGCCATGGCGGGACGTGTGAAAATTCTAGTCCGGTGTGGCTGTCCGGTGTACTCATTTGCTAATTCAGATGAGTAATGTTGGAGGTACGGGTAAGCCTGGGCAACGGGGCAGGCCCCCGTGAAAAGCCCACAATCGACCCTCTTTAAGAGGGTCGAAGCCCAGCCTATTAATTAATGGGGCGGGTAGGAGAAGGGCCAGACCCTTTAAGAAACGACGCGGGCCTGACCCTTTAAAAAAACAAAAACACGGGCCCAAATTAAAAAAAAAAAAACACAGCCAAATAAAAAAAAAAAAAAGTTGCTTCCGTCTCCAAATTTCTTCGTCTCCTTCCCGTCAAAAAAAAATTTCTTCGTCTCCAAATTTCTTCCCCAAATTCATCACAAAATCACACAACTAAAATCCCTAATCTTCTTCAATACTCCACCTTACAAAATCTCACACCCACAAATCCCCAATCATCTTGAATCATGAAAAAGTTTTAATCTTTGGGTATTTTCGATTGATTTACAAAGTGGGTATTTATTAATTTTCATTAATCTTTGGGGAAGAAGATAAAGTTGTTGGCTTTCGATTGATTTACTCCTGGTAATTTTTAATCATTTCAATTGAAATTTATCATCTTTGAACTTTATTATGATATGGGTTTTCTTCAGTTTAATCTAATCCCTCTTCTCTAAATTGAAATCGTTTTGGTTTAATTTGTCAGGTTGGTGCTTTTGTTTAATTTGTTAAGAAGAATTGAAGTTCCTCGAATATTCAGGTTGGTATTTTTGTTTAATTTGTCAAAAAAAAAAATCTTTGAATAAATTCGTTTTTTTTCTTTCGAATTTTGTGTTAGTTTCAATTTCTGGGTGTATTGTGTAGTTCTTTTATCGTTGCTTGTTGGAGAAGATTAGCTTTGCTTGTTTGTTTGATGTAAATGTGGTGAAAGTTTTGATCATAAACGGAACAATGTGCAGAAATTGAACAAAATGAAAAGATAACTTAAATGCTAACCTGATTAGTACAGTACCGGTTATCTCAACAAAAGCTTATATTACTAACTGGTCCATATCTAAGCCTGGAAACCAGAGATTATCTTGAAGGTAAGCACGCATCGCAGACCCAATGTCTCTAGGTAAGCCATCATCAGATTCAGGGAAAATAGTTGGCTCTGACTGATCCTCCAGAGTACGCACCCTCATAGAGGTGGCAATCGGTTAGGTCTTTAATGGGGGAGTAGTCACCCTCAGGCACCCCATAGCGTTTTGTTGTGTTAGTGTCGTGTCCGAGTGTATGAACAGAGGCAGTGTCTCTATTTATAGAATGTATGTGCAGAGGCAGTGTCTTATAATTAGTTTCTTGTTTGCTATAGGTAAGGCTTGATTGAACATGGAGAGTCAATCAACAGAGAATTCAGTTCCCGTTGATGATGGTTTTAGTGAGTACACGGTGAATTCTGGTTCAAAGAGGAAAAAAACATCAAAAGTGTGGAATGAGCTAACTGAGGGTGTAAACGAATCAGGTGAGAAAGTTGCTATCTGTACTTATTGTGGCTTGAAATTGATTGCTGGTCCTTCTAAAGGTACTTCTCACCTTAAGCGTCATTTGGAACGATGTCCGAAAAGGCCCGAGGGTCTTGTAATTGGTGGTAATTGTGAGATTAATCAAGAATTTGTGTTTGACATGCATGAATTAAGAAAAGCAATTGTGCTATTTGTTGTTGAGGGAGGACATGCATTTTCAATTGTAGAGGAGAATGGTTTTCGGCGTATGATGTATAAAGCCACTCCACACTTTGTGCCATTTAGTAGAAGAACAGCTACTAGAGATTTATTTATGTTCTATGTATCTCATAGGCACAAGTTGATGAATACTTTAGCGTTGTCTCCTGGACGTATTTGTTTTACCACTGATAATTGGAATTCTTCTCATTCATGGCAACATTATATTTGCATCACTGCTCACTTTGTTGATTCGGAATGGAAATTGCAAAAACGTATACTAAGGTTTAGGGCTTTAGTTCCTCCATATGATGGTGAAAGTATTGCCAATGAGATCTATATGTTTTTATGTCAGTGGCATCTAGAACGTAGAGTTTTGACTTTCACGGTTGACAATGCTTCTTACAATGATTCCATGATTAACCATTTACGAGGTCGTCTCCTTCAAAGAGGGACGTTGGTTGGCAATGGTTGTTTTTTGCACATAAGGTGTTGTGCACATATTGTGAATTTGATTGTTAAATCTGGATTAGATTCTATAAAAAGCATTTTGGATAAGATTAGAGTATTAGTGAAATCGATCAAAAATTCTTCTAAAAGAAGCAAAGATTTCTATGAGACAGCGGATAAGATGTGTCATTTGGAAACAAGGAGGAAATTGAGCTTAGATATGGAAGTGCGATGGAACTCGACATATAAAATGCTCGATAACGTGTTTTACTACAAAGAAGTATTTTTGTATGTGGGATCATCCAATTCTTCTTTTAAAGCTTTTGTGCCAACGGAAGATGAATGGTATAAGTTAAATGTAATTCACAAGTTTTTGAAGGTTTTTTATGAGGTCACATGTATGTTTTCTAGTGTTAAAGAGCCTACTTCCAATGTTTATTTCAAAGGAGCTTGTATGATCCATGTTCGGTTACTTGAGGCGCTAGATAGCCCGGATAATTTTCTTGTTGATATAGTAAGGCCGATGATGGAGAAATTTAACAAGTATTGGTCGGAATATAATGTTCATTTATCTTGTGCCGCAATTCTTGATCCAAGGTTTAAAGTGGACTTTGTGGAATATAGTTTCACTAAAATTTTTGGGGTGGAAGAAGCGGTGCGACGAGTTGATAATATATTGGATACCCTTAAGGCCTTGTATGATGAGTATAAAACATCTTTGGGTGTGTCGGCTCTTAGTCCACCTGCTCCAAGAGTGGAACAAGATAACTTATTTGAGGATTATTCAAGTTTTAGGGGAACGAGGTCTAGGAGGGTGACAAGGAGGTCACAACTTGAATTGTATTTAGAAGAGGATCCCCTTGGGTTGACTTTGGAGTTAGATGTTTTGGAGTATTGGCACCAAAATTCAGTGAGATTTCCTGTGCTTTCCAATCTTGCTCGTGATATGTTGACTATCCCAGTTTCTAGTGTCGCGTCCGAATCCGCTTTTAGTGTTGGAGGGAAAACTATTTCTCCGGCTCGAAGTTCTCTAGCCTCAAAGACTATTCAAGCACTCGTGTGTGTTCAAGATTGGCGTCGTGTCGAGGATGACTCTTCTAGCCAATTTGATTTGCTTGAGGAGGGTGATAGTGATGATGATATCGACGAGGAGGATGATAATCTAGGCCTATTTGAATAGAAATACCGTAAGTGTTAATTTTGATCTTCTTTCTTGATATGGATGTAAAGAGACTTCCCATATTGTTAACATCAGCTGACTTCCAATATTGTTAATATATGCCTGGACTGTGGCTTCATCTACACGTTACAAAAGCCTTTTGAAGAACAGGTACGCTTGTTAGATTTTGCGGACTTTGAATTGTCTTTTCATTAATAATAATGTTGCGACCTCCCTAGATTACTGATGCATGGTTTCATATGACGGTTCATGTTAATACTTGTCTCTAATGTTGGTGTACTGCTGGGTGTTGTGCAGCCGGAGGATTACGCGTGTCCTCAATGTATAGCACCAAAGAAGAGGTTTGCGCGATATGATGTGAACACATGGAAGGCCATTGGTGGAGGTTTACCTCCAATTGGAGTCATTGTAGGGCTAGTTGCTGATCTTGCTGGTGTTGGAGCTTTATTAGTCTTCGGCATTCAGTAATACCTTTGTATTATTAATTAGCCTACATTTTTGCCTGAACCCATGCAGTTGGATCACTTGTATGTACGTATATGTGATTAATTCGTCTATCTGGTTTACGATGATGATCAAATTGTCGAGCCAGAGTCTGATTGAGCATCCTGGAGTATAGCTAAACTGAATTTACTGTCCTTTGCATATTTGGATGTATAGTGATTTATACCCACAAAGTCTAAGGATCCTTTAACAAGTGCTGCTGCATCTGCTGAAAACATTGGCAAGCGTTTTCCAACTCGCTCTCTCATTGAGCTCGGGTAGTCACCAAACATTATTGGATCTAGAAACCTGATGAATTACAGAAATTTTTTCTTATTAGCAAGGAACATCTTATGCTTCTGACAGAAACAGCAGGGAAAATTCATAGTTACAGTCTTTATGTTACGGGTCGGGCCGGGTCGGGTTAAAACTGACCCGTGACCCGCCCCGGCCCGTTTCGAATAAGCATGACCCGGGCCCGCCCGACCCGTTTAAGAGTGACGCGGGCCCGGCCCGGCCCGTTGCCCAGGCTTAGGTACGGGGTAGTACCAATTTGAATTGTGATCTTAAATGATCTCTTCCAAAATAATCCGAAAAGGCGAAAACCACTACTAGATAGTTTTTTTACCCTTAATGAGCCCAATTCATTCATCGTTATAACGTGGTCGAGAGACTCTGTAGTTTGGACCTCCATTTGTCCAAACCCGTGGAGAGACAAGAGGCTCGATCGTAATTAACTCTTACCAAACGGATCTTCAACTATGTTTTCTAAAAGAAGACGATAATCCCTTTGATCCCATGAATTGTTAACGTTAATTAAAACAAGAAGTCGATAAGAAAACGATTTCTTCAATGTCTCCAACGAAGTTATGAGTTACGACTTAATATAACTGCCTCAACTACGGTGAAGCAAAATAATTACGGTTTATTTTGGCCTTTCAAATATAGAATTATAGAAAGTAGAGTAATTGAGAAGGAACAAGAAGAGTCTAGTAAATTCCAGAGAAACCTTCCATTTTCCTGACACTTCTCTCACTCCTCAACAAAAACCCCTCCACCTTCTCCATCTTCATTCTAAATAAACAAACAAACACTTGTACCACAAATCTCTCTCTTACATACAATCAAAACCCAGAAACTTCTCTTTTACGATTCCTCAGCAAGTTTCAATCTTTTGCCCTTTGTAAGGTAATTTTCTTCATCAATCATTTCCTCTATTTTATGCATGTGTTTATAGTTGTGTTCATCAATCTAATCTTCTTGTGTTAATCTCATTGTTGGTTTATTTTTTTTATGCATGTGTTTATAGTTTTTCAATTATTTAATACCCATCTGTTCAATTTTTTGTTTTCTTTGTGAATATTTGATGATCACGTTGCTCTGTTTTATTCTTGTTTTTTTAATGGTTCATTAATAATATTATTCTTATTATTATTTGTGTATTGATTCTGCGAATTGTGATTAAATTGAAACAAATGCAATGTTACTGTATGGAATTGAAAATTAATTAAAGTTTTGGGTACTGTACATTATTTAAGTGAATGTCGAACCCATATCGTCAAAAGGGCGATGATTTTGTCGAGGCGGAAATTGCTATTACCGAGGCAATCGTACTTGTGGTCATCTTTATATATTTGTTAAAACTGTATTGTGAGGATGAACACTATGCTTTAACCATGGTATGAGCATGGTTAGTAATTTTCGTCTTGGCAAAATCGTTGCCCTTTGTAGAATTGAATTCTTTGATTGCATGTCAATTTTCTGGTAGTGTCGTAATATCTACAGTATAAAGTAAAGATTTAATAGATAAAATGATCAGAGTTGATAGATGTTGTGTTTTTTTTTTTATTGGTGATGTAGAGGTTTTATTGAATTAAATGGAGAGTGTGAATCAGAATTTGCTGGGACTTTTTTGTGGGTTTTTTTGTGTTTTATTAGTTGTGTTTGTAGATTTTAATTTGAGAGATCAATGTCTGATTTTGTATTTTTTTTGGGGAAAATGTAGAAATGAATCCGGAAAAATTTACCAACAAGACAAATGAGGTTCTTGTTGAAGCTCATAATTTGGCAATGAGTTCTGGGCATGCCCAAATCACACCTCTCCATGTTGCATGCGTGTTAATTGGTGAATCCGGTGGTATTTTCCACCAGGCGATATCTCATGCTGGAGGGGGTGATGATTCCGTGAAGTCGGTGGAAAGGGTGTTGAGTAGGGCTCTTAAGAATCTTCCATCTCAGAGCCCTCCCCCTGATGATGTCCCGGTAGGGACTTCTTTGGTTAAGGCCATTCGCCGGGCTCAGAGCCTCCAGAAGTCTCGAGGTGATACCCACTTGGCTGTTGATCACCTTGTCTTGGGGGTTATTGAGGATTCCCAGGTCAGTGGTTTGTTTAACGAGGCCGGGGTTGCTTTGGCTCGGGTGAAGGCGGAGTTGGAGAAGCTCCGAGGGAAAGATGGTAGGAAAGTGGAGAGTGCTTCTGGAGACACTACTTTCCAGGCCCTCAAGACTTATGGGCGAGATCTGGTTGAGGTTGCTGGGAAGCTTGATCCGGTTATTGGCCGTGATGAGGAGATACGTAGGGTGGTTAGGATACTGTCTAGAAGGACCAAGAATAACCCGGTTCTGATTGGGGAGCCAGGTGTGGGTAAGACTGCTGTTGTTGAGGGCCTGGCTCAAAGGATTGTGAGTGGTGATGTTCCCAGTAATCTTTCTGATGTGAGGGTTATAGCTCTGGATATGGGGGCTTTAGTTGCAGGAGCTAAGTATAGGGGTGAATTTGAGGAGAGGCTGAAAGCTGTGCTGAAAGAGGTAGAAGAAGCCGAAGGAAAGGTTATCTTGTTCATTGACGAAATCCATCTTGTTCTTGGTGCTGGCCGAGCTGAGGGTTCAATGGATGCGGCCAACTTGTTTAAGCCCATGCTTGCTAGAGGCCAGCTCCGTTGTATTGGTGCAACGACCCTTGAAGAATATAGGAAGTATGTGGAGAAGGATGCTGCGTTTGAGAGGCGTTTCCAGCAGGTTTATGTCGCAGAGCCAAGTGTTCCTGATACCATTAGCATCCTTCGAGGGCTGAAGGAGAAATATGAAGGCCACCATGGTGTTCGAATCCAAGATCGAGCTTTGGTAGTTGCTGCACAGTTGTCTGCCAGGTATATCACTGGACGTCATTTGCCTGATAAAGCAATTGATTTGATGGATGAAGCATGTGCAAATGTGAGAGTTCAACTCGACAGTCAACCTGAGGAGATTGATAACATGGAAAGGAAGAGAATGCAGTTAGAAATCGAGTATCATGCCCTTGAGAAAGAGAAGGACAAAGCCAGTGTCGCCCGCCTTGTGGAGGTCAAAAAGGAGCTGGATGATTTGCGGGATGCACTTCAGCCTCTGATGATGAAGTACAAAAAGGAGAAGGAGAGGATTGACGAGCTTCGGCGACTGAAGCAGAAGAGAGAAGAGCTCCTCGTAGCAGCAGCAGAGGCTGAAAGAAGGTATGATCTTGCAAGGGCTGCAGACCTGCGTTATGGAGGGATCCACGAATGTGAAGCAGCTATTAAGAAGCTTGAATCAAACAGTGCTGCTGAGAGTGAGATGCTGACTGAAACCGTTGGGCCTGAACAAATTGCTGAAGTTGTGAGCCGGTGGACTGGTATACCAGTTACACGCCTGGGTGAAAATGAGAAACAGAAGCTCATTGGGCTGGCGGATAGACTGCATGAAAGAGTTGTTGGCCAAAACAATGCAGTTGAGGCAGTCGCAGAGGCAGTTCTAAGATCAAGAGCTGGCCTGGGGCGACCTCAACAGCCTACTGGTTCATTCTTGTTCTTGGGTCCAACTGGTGTTGGGAAAACTGAGCTCGCCAAGGCCCTTGCTGAACAACTCTTTGATGATGAGAATTTGTTGGTGAGGATTGACATGTCCGAGTACATGGAGCAGCACTCTGTGGCCAGGTTGATTGGTGCTCCTCCAGGGTATGTAGGCCATGAAGAAGGTGGGCAACTTACTGAAGCTGTGAGAAGGCGGCCATACAGTGTCATTTTGTTTGATGAGGTGGAGAAAGCTCACAATGCTGTGTTCAACACTCTTCTGCAAGTTCTTGATGATGGAAGGTTGACAGATGGCCAAGGCCGGACTGTTGATTTCAGAAACACTGTTGTAATCTTGACTTCTAATCTTGGAGCTGAGCACCTTTTGTCTGGACTGATGGGCAAGAGTACTATGGAAGCAGCTCGCGAAAAAGTTATGATGGAGGTATACCTTGTACTCTTGATACTTTCTGTTTATTTTGTTGTTTGTTGCGAAAGCTGTTGGTTAACAGTCTTCTAATTTCGTAACAGGTGAAGAGACACTTTAAACCTGAGCTGTTGAACCGTTTGGATGAGATTGTGGTGTTTGATCCTCTGTCACACGAGCAACTAAGAAAGGTTGCAAGGCTGCAAATGAAAGATGTGGCGAAACGCCTTGCTGAGAGGGGCGTTGCTTTGGCTGTCACAGATGCCGCTCTGGATTATGTTTTGGCCGAGAGCTATGATCCTGTAAGTAGTCTATGCCATACGACTTTGTTTCTTTTTTCTTAACTTCCAATATACTTGGCTGTCTTGTAGCACTGCAGAAGAACTGTGCCTCTGTTGATTAAATGTGAATTCTGACCTGATTGTTTCTTGGGGTTTGTCAGGTCTATGGTGCAAGACCCATCAGAAGGTGGTTAGAAAGGAAGGTGGTTACTGAACTGTCAAAAATGCTTGTGAAGGAAGAAATCGATGAGAACTCAACAGTCTACATTGATGCTGGAATGGACGGCCTAGCATATCGCGTGGACAAGAATGGCGGAATGGTGGACCCTGCCACTGGCCACAAGGCTGATGTTTTGATCCAGGTACCCAATGGACCAAAGGCTGATCCTGCATCTCAGGCAGCAAAGAAGTTAAAAATCCGGGCACTCGAGGATGACGAGGATGAAGAGATGGTCGAGTAAAGAGGTGGCTGGTGGTAACAGAACTCAACGATAGAAAGAAGCACGAAATCGTTGTTCTTAACAGCTTGCGGTAGTCTAAGGGGTGTAAGAGTCTTAAAAGTGTTACGAGTTGTATATTGTAGGTGTAAAAATGCTCTCTTCCCAGAAACTGAAAGTGTAAACTTTGTGGGTTTTACTCCCGTGCGTCTTTTTCAATTCAAGGGAAGCTTTTGCAGATTCCTGTAATGCATTCTTTGTTTTTTTACGTGTCTTTTAGTTTTGTTTGTGCTGAGAATTGCGAGATCGATCTTAAAAATTATAGAGGTAATAAGAGCACGCTTAATGAGTCTTCCTCTGTGACACTCCAAATTTTTTTTCCTTTTAAAAACATTTTATCGCGAACCAAAATACAAATTAAGGAAAATTCAGAGGTGTTACTCCACAAACGAGTCAAAGATCCGAATGTAAGGAAATTTCAGAAGCCAAATTACAAATGTCTAATGGTCTAAAATGGTCTATTACAATCAATTAATTAAATTACAACAATCTGAGATATGAAATATGAAATTGTCTAAGTATTATTAATGGTTTAATAATTGAAAGTCTAAATTTGTTTAGTTCAACTAATAACTAATGAGTCGTCGATTCCCGCATGCATCAAATACTTTGAACCTGTGGTGGATTTAAAACACAAAAACCACAGTTGAAAAAGTCAGTGAAATTGAGTAGGCTAACACCCCAACTTGTTAGAAAACCGAAACCCTTACCTGAAACGTTAACATATAAACCATTCATCAAGACAAACTACATCACCAAAATAGAAATATCACAGTAGTTTCAATAAGTGTATAACATTTCATTAATCTAATCCAATCCATTCTTTTATATCTTTAATGAGAAATCCATATCAAATTTTATCTTTATAAGTGGGATGAGCCGAATTTGTTTCCAACTCATCCAAACCATACTAATCATATATTTATAAGTGGGTGAGCCGGTTTTTACCGAGTCACCAAACCATACCATTATATACGTGGGTGAGCCGAATCTTTGCCGACCCACCAAACCATACCTCATACAAGACTACTAGACCTTAAGTGTGCACACCCCCTATTAAGTATTGTTAACCCAATAGAGTAGTATTAGAGTCAAGCCCACTTAAAAACCGATGCGATTGGACAATAAAGTGGAGACGATGTGACTCAAACCAATAAATTGGAGTCGATGTGACTCAAACCAATAATCATCGTGTATCCTCATACTTTATTTTTATTTTGTTTATAATATCGATCATTTACACAAGCTTATATTCCAATAATCATACAATCATTCATAATGAAGCCATATCAATATCAATAGCACACCCATCAATCATAACTCCAACATCTTTTGAATCATAAACCAAACAATATATCAATGCAATAGTCCAATCCAATCCAATCCAATCAAGATATGATAATCAAAACAATAAATCGTTCTCCACCTAACATGATACTAAGTCTTCATCCAACACACCAATCACTTAGCATATAATTCTTGAAAGGTTCTACAAGTTTAAGAAAGGTTGAGCATACTAGGTTCTACAAGTTTAAGAAAGGTTGAGCATACTAGCTTACCTTTTCAAAGCACACAAAAACACGACAGCACAACGGTCACTAGTATTCTTCGTCTACGAACTCAGAGGCTAAAATTACACAACCAATAATCCCAAATCAATACTAATCTCATCCAATCATTCATCTAATACTTATGTTGATTATATTCCATATGCAATGCCCATGATAATTTAAATCTAACCCAACAATTAACAATTAACCAACTATTATAATTCTAATTCAAAAATTAAATACCAATACTCAATACTACCCAATTTATCTTAAAAATTCCCTAAGACTTAATGACTTTTAAAACAGAATTTAATTCATAAAAATAAATATTTTATTATTACAATTTATTTAGGATTTATTAAAACTATTTATATTATGTTTTAATTATCAAAATCATGCTTAAGTTACATAAAATCATATAAAAAACGAATTAAACTAATTAAGTTACGAAAATCAGTTTATAATTCCCTAAATTATCATAATTTCGATTTATTGATCATCACAATTAATTTTGGGCTAATTAACTAATTAAGAAACAATTAACCAAAATTTCCCCCAAATTGCAATTTCTACAAACTTGAGTAAAACCCAATTTAAATCTTAAACTAAATTCAAGAACTCCAATTGACAGATTATAAGTATGCTAAAATCATAATTGTCGAAACTAATTGAACCTAATTCGAATAATTAAGCTAATTAATCCCAAAAACGTGATTAGTGAAAATTAACCCAAATCAAACGTCAAAACCAATTCTTTGTGTATAAAACTAATTCAAATCAACTACCCAATAATTATAACATCTATTAGTATCAATTAAACACGATTTTAAGCAAGAAAACCGACTTGTGATTTACGTTTATAAAAGAGGACGTAAACAGGGGAAGTAAGGCCAAGAGGGGGTTGTTATCCGGTTGAAGAAAGAGGGAGAAGGCACGATAGGAAGGTGGTCGAACGGGCGGCGAAGAGGGACAGGTGCTGCGTCGTTTGGCTTGAGTAGCGGCGGCGTGTGCTTGGTGACGTGAAGAAGAAGAAGAGGAAAGCAGGGGAGGGGGTTCTCTGTTTGTTTTTTTTTTTTTTTAATATGGGAAGGGGGGGTTTGTCGGGTGTGAGGTGAGAGAAAAAGTGTTTTAATTTTTTTTTCTTTTCTTTTTTTCTTTCCAATTTTCTGATTTTCTTTTTATTTTGGGTTGGGAATTGATTTTGTGTTTGGGCCAAAATGTTTGGCTGTGTAGCTAGGATGATCCAATTAGAAAATACAAACCCAAATAGAAAACCGACTATAAAACCCAAATCACTAGTCCAACCTTAGAACCCATTCCCAAACCCATTTCCGAAAACGACTCACGAAATAACAACTAATTCATTTTTCACTAGAATAAATTAATAAAACACTAAAATATTATTATAATATATACCGAATTTTTTGGATATTACATCCTCTCCGAGACTGAGGCAAGCTCGTGGAGAGGATCGATAGTGAGGGCCAGAGCTATGATTGGCCTATGGGGTTGAACAGGATACCGTGTCGTTGGAATCCGGTGAAGCTGTGCTTCTGAATCTCGGTCAGGATGACCACGTGCACGGCTGATGAGGAAGGGCAACAGTCAGCGGCAAGGCTGGGCTACTCTTCCAGCTCCTTAAAGCATATAGGAAGTGAAATCAATCAATTGCCATTCACAATGTAACTTACTAGTTACGGAGCACTATCCTTTGCATCTGCTATGTTGACTTTTTTCAATATTTTGCAACGGGGTGGAGCCAATGGAGGCTTAGTAGGGTTACCGCTTGCACCAGGTTTTTGTAAGATCGAAACTTTTTTGTGTAGATTGCTATAGGATTAGGTAAAACGTTGCATATGCCTGACCCAACGAGAATTTCTCTCTTTATTTTCTTTTCAGTTTTGACGTGAGATGGTGTGGGAGATACGGAGTAGTTCTAGTCCAAATGAATCATTGACTTGTTTTAAAAATCTGCATGGCCGTATTTCAACTTCCCTTGGTATTAATTCAAACGGTTATTTCATTTAGTCAACAAATAGTTCCTAACATAATAATTTAAAACTGTAAAAATTAAGATAGTGTTATGGAATAATATAGATGGATGTACATATACTAGAATATTCTAGAGTGTATTTCCTATATTGTAAATACCTATATATATATATATATATATATATATATATATATATGTACCCTCTCTCATAATGAAAAAGTAGGGTTTTCTCCTCTCTCAATTCTCTCTATTCTTTAACACGTTATCAGCACGAGTTCTAACCCTAGGCCAATAACCCCTCTTTGTGCGATTGATTGATCACGAGGCAATGGTAAACACATAGATCGGTTCATGATTCTCTCGAGGATAGCTATATATACGCACATGTAATGGTACGCATCATCTATTTATTGATCATAATGGCGAAGGTAGAGTCATGTTGGAAATTATACATGAAAGTCTGCGCAACAACCCAATAATAATGAAAGGGGACGATTTTGGATACGTTTGCGTCCCTACGGAGGAGGTAAGTTCCTTACATTCGTACACTAACCGACTAGCCTTAATTAATTATTAGTAATCATGCGTTCAGATCGATTATTGCCTTATGTTTTAACCCCTTTTGATGGATTAAATTTCAACTTTCAAGCAGTTGGTTTGTTTTGACATGGGAACTTGACTCTTGAGAAATAAATGGTTGTTAAATTTAGTCATGTTTCTCCTTTACGCCAAATGATTAGCCTTAACATCTGTTTGCTTTTGGAGGATGATATTTGCTCTGTTCATTTTGTTGGTTACTACTTAGATGGGTTTACTTTTTACTTTCGGTTTTGTGTGTGCACAAATTTGTGTCTTTATTACTGTTCCTTGGTTTGGTATTACGCAATAGATGAACGAAAATTAATAGTTGCACTCGTAATTAAAGTATGTAGCTGCCGAGATTTTCAAAGCATTCGCTCCAAGTACTTGTTTGAAGCGTTGTGATCTTTTCGGAATACTAAAAACTGGAATGGGCTTATATTGCATGATTTGTTAGTTGCTGAAAGTATCTCTGAAACTTTCTGGGGGTTTCTCATTATCTATAGCAGGGGTGTCCAGTGAAGTGTCGTGCATGCTCTGATCTCCTCTAACTAAAGTGTTTGTTTACCATGCAATTCATAACCATACAAAGGAATTAATTAGCGGTGACTGATCAAACCTCTTAACGTTAATCGATCAAAGCCATGATATGTGGTATTTGCTTGTTTGTCGTAATCTTTTTAGTTTCCCTTTGCTTCATTAAGATTAAAAAAATTAATTAGCTCCACTAATTTGTGAATGCTTCTGGTTTGATCTTGCGTACTTTCGATAAACCTTGATAAACAAACCTAAAGTTTTCCCACACCAAGATGTAGTTGCATGCTATCTGCTTTGTGCTTTGCTAATTAGTTGTTTTGTTTAATATAATCATCAATTTACATTGATTGTACCACTTCCACTTGTCCCTCATATTAAGCCATGTGTATTGTTATTCTAATTTACAAGATCAATTTCCAGCAATAATACGATATGAACATAATTATTACATGATCATGATATGATCATATTCCTTAATACTTACCATGATCTCCTCATATAATTATTATCAATATCACTTTAACTTCTATGATATTTGCTTTACTGCCATAGTTTCTTATGTGTGATGTGAAGGAGTTAATTAAGGCTATTTGTATATCCCATATATATATATATATCACTAAACATATATGGAGGTTAGTTTAGTGTCGTGATTAGACTAAGGAAATTTTTGTATACTCATCATTTGTACGTAAGTTTTGTGATAATTGTTTTTCATATACGTACATGCGGTGCTATTAGACAATCAACTAGGTTTCGTGATAATCTAACACTTACGTACTAGGTTACTTTAGGTACGATTTTTTTTATATATATACTGTGTGGGTTTATATTGATTAGAGTGTATGTGATGAGTTAGCCGAAATTGAGCTCGGACTTTACATGATCTATTGTCCTTAGTTTTCTTTTCTTTATGAGTGTGTTATAGAATTTGATATGAGTCTAAATTAGTATATTGATCTTACACCATACGCCTACAAGATAATAACTTTATAACTTGCTCAAGATGGTATGTTAAATTGGATATCAGAGAATCTTAACTTATTTTTATTAAACCTCGGATTTTGAATAATTGTTCTAGCTAATATAATTCTGAACGAGAAATTTCGATTAATAGCATAAAGCTTTGTTTAAATCCTATTAACTAAGACCTTAGTCCATACCAAACTTTGGCATGAAGTTCAAAGTCCAATTTTGGCATGAAGTGCAATTCATCGTTGCTTTTTGGTCTTAATTTCCAAATAAAGCGTGTATTCTTTTTATTAGTGTGTACTGATAACAACCGTTTGTGACTTAGGGTGAAGTTAGATCATGTACGTTTGGTATACGTTTTAGTTTTACATGTTTTTTGTTTGGCAAGTTCACAAGAGGTTATCACCACTCCTTTTTCCTATTTAAACAATTAGGTGGATTATTAGTGGATCTTACATTGCATGTAGCCAAAGATGTGGCGAAATCGTATAATGATCCAAAGGTGCCGTAAACCTGTTTAGGCAATAATGAAAGTTGCTAATTTGCTGTCTGATCGGATGTTTCATTTACATGGAGTTTTACGGAGTATAATACAATATGTTCGACCTAGACAATGTTCTATAGTATATGTTATCTAAAAACTGCTTATCTAGCATCATCATTTGCATGCATGACATGTTGATTTTTGGACTTCCCTTAAACCTTATTAGGTATGCTTGCTTATGAATTTTTATGCGTTTAAAGTACGAGTTTATTTGTTTATATGGTGAACTAATTTTCAATTCTATTATTAGTTTATGGTAGTATGGTATGATTGAGAAATTTTTATATAGAGACATTTAAGACCATATAATTTTCGAACTTGAAGTTTCGAATAGCAAGCAGAGTATTCGGATTGATAAAGACCAGAATCCATACTACTCGTAACACTTTGGCCTGAAGTTCAAAGTGCGTAATCAAAAGTGTATGTTAGGTGGTTGACCTTTAAAGTTTGCGATACTGGCAAAGGATAACAAATGAGAGTGCAGTATACAAGTGAATATCAATGGATTTACCAGTGATATGGTTAATTCAGTGATATCGTTAACATCTGACTCGAAGTCCGTGTATAAGATAAGTTGATATGAAATCACTAATCTGCATTGTTACTTACGTATATGATTTTAAGTCAATCCTAAAGCATGACCACAGTTATGCATGTCTAGACCTATTTGACCTGAAGTTCAAAGTGTGTGGTTTTGTACGATTGACAACTATTACGACCGACCAGCAGATTGTCACATAATATGTATTTGATTGAGAAAAGAAAATTAGCCAACAAATTATTGGACCTGAAGTTCTAAGATACTTAATTTTATTATAATGAAAAATTAAGTTCGTAAAATGTTCCGATATTCTGGCAAGATGTGCAAAGTTCACGATCATATATTTTGATATTGTCGGTCACAACAAGAAACTTGTTGATGGAGCCTTGCGAATCACAAATGATCTTGGACTAGAAATTCCAATGATGCAAAGTGAATTAGACTGATAGGCTGGAGATAATGTTGGACCGATTGTTGTACATTCGTATGTAAAATGACCTAAATTCGAAGGATTGAGCAGATGAGTAGTATTTTTAATTGGTAGCAACTAACATATGTTGAAAATATAGTTGGATACTCCCGAAGAGTATGCATATATTGAAATTTTATATACTCATGAAGTGTTCAAATTATACAATAGATGTCAATAAGTTTTATTAGTGAATTTGCATTTGTCCCAGACTTTATGGTATCTACCATCAACAGCTCTGTGCTCTAGAAGAGTAGAAATTATTCATACTCCCTGAAGGAGGTAATAAATATTTTAGTCTTGCCAATATGAATTGAAACACTAGCTATATATGTGTCCATGTATCACATCATTTGTTTAGCCGAAATCAAAATGTAATTTTATTGTGCACAAAGAAAAATAGTAAAGCTTTGTCAACCAGAAGATTGACTTATGAGAAATGATCACTATGCATTTAGTCGGGTGTGTTGTGACATATGAGTAATAATCACACTGAAAAACAGTCAACTCGAAGTTTGACTTCTGTATCTGGTGTGAGTTTCTTTAACGTGATAAAGGCCATCTAAATATTAAATTAATGTTTTTCTTGCATGAAACATAATAATGTGATGAATGCTCTCTCGTGTTGTTATTTAATTTCTCATGGCAAGACACAACGGAGATAGAGCTCATTTTGGAGATCTTAAGTGAGGTTACTAATAAAAGTTGATGAGAGTAACTTAGTGGTCAGAAGTCCACATGGAAGTTTGACGTCGATAGTTACAAACTACGACTAAATTGGTATAAATCAAATGATCTCCGATTAGGGGCAAAAAAAAAAAAAAAAAAAAAACAAAAAAAAAAAATTATAGCACATGATAATCCAACTGCTATTGCATATACCCCCCATATATATGATATAAGCCTATGAGATATATATTTATTTAAGGTGGATTTGTTGATGATTACTCACCCCATAAATATATCAATTAGAGATAGTTTTTACCACCTTAGGGGGAGAATGATATGATTAAGCGGTAAAAATCTATTTGATCCCCATATCGAACCAGAAGTTCAATTGAAATGAATTGTGAATAAGAGATTTGAATTAGAGGTTCATAATATTATTTCCAGCTTTATTTTCTATGCAATCAAGATATATTTAAGTATAAAGAGTATTGAAAGATCTTGCCAATTGTGATAGTCATTATTACTAAAGTGTGGTAGAAAAGTTATATTATTCGGTTCCAATTTTATAGATGAAATGATATGGCAAGATAATGCAGTTGGTTTGATACTCCTGAAGAGTTACTTCGTATAAGGTACTCATAAGTATGAAAGTAAGAATTCGACGCATAATTATCTGAATAATAGTAGATGGCCTATATGAAAGCAATAAGGTACCTCAAGAATAAATATTCAATTCAGATATCGTGGATGGATCCTGACTACAAAAGATTATATAAAGAGTTTTGGTGAATAGTTATACCGGTATATATATGGAACCGATAAAAGTGTAAATTTATTAGAACGTAGATGGACATGTAAACTTGGACATGTAATTGGGGATCTTACGACATGTCAAGTCCATTCATTGTCGACAATTTATTATTGAGATGAGCTCATGGACCTGTAGTCCCATGAATTTATAAAAATTAAATCTAACGTACAGTTGCATTATCGAGACTAATAGCATGTGCATGTATATTTACTCTTAGTAATGTATTAGGCATAATATGTCTAGTTTTATATCATTTGCATCATTAGTTTATTAAGTACCTTTTAGCTTTCATAGTGCATGTGCATATATCAATCATTGCGTTAAATGCTACCATAGAGTTATAAGTGTGAACTGTATTTGAAAACATATGAATAGTCACTGAAATGACTAGTTTGATTTGTGATTCGAGAACCTCTTTAAATGTGATTATCTTTGAATGAGACAATTACTCATAGGCAACAAGTGGTTCCAGAAGAACAAAAGTTCACTTAACTACTTAACTATGTGATTTAATGAAAAGTTCCCGAAGAACAAATTATCCCTAGTTTTTCTAATAAAGTGAACTAAATGAAAACGAAATTAATTTTATGTGTCATAAGAATGCTATTATTACTATCATTAAGGTTTATGGTCTAGAAGCACCATAATCAGTTATTGTAGTATAAAAGATTGTTACCAATTTATAAAGGTTGGATATTAAACAAATTCCTATTGAATTTGACATTTGTTATTTAAACGCTTTACCTCCTGAAGAGGATTAGTAGACATATGATGTTGAGTGGA
Source organism: Spergularia marina (assembly GCA_963680865.1). Taxonomy (NCBI): domain Eukaryota; kingdom Viridiplantae; phylum Streptophyta; class Magnoliopsida; order Caryophyllales; family Caryophyllaceae; genus Spergularia; species Spergularia marina. The sequence continues at coordinate 24,311,744 of OY804548.1, read as the reverse complement.
TGATAGTAATATTATTTAGATAATGCGCATGGCACGATTCGATTGTTGTACTCTTTTTCCCTTCGTTAAGGTTTTTATCCCACTGGGTTTTGCCTACCAAGGTTTTTAACGAGGCAGCATTATACGCTCACATATTACAACTCCCGTAATATAAGATGATGATGCTGCTGCTGGTTTATTTATCTCTCAAGTTGGAACGAGATTTTGAAGCGAAATCCTAATTTGGCGAGTTCTCCAAGTTGAAGTAATACTGCCACGAGAATTTGAACAAAGTACAAGTTTCAAGATCTCAATAAGGCGTATCCAAAAATGTCTAATTTACCAATCAAGAAGTTCAATGCCATGACAATGAGATCAATGAAGTTTTTCAAGTAATGCATTCATCAGGGGGAGTAGATACGCGTTGCACTCTTTTTCCCTTAGCCATGGTTTTGTCCCACTGGGTTTTCCAGGCAAGGTTTTTAATGAGGTAACCTCAAAAGCGTATTTTGAAGAATGTATATATTCTTTTCTTCACTAGTTCTAATGAGACATGTTTTTAAATTATGTACATCCAAGGGGGAGTGTTATGGAATAATATAGATGGATGTACATATACTAGAATATTCTAGAGTGTATTTCCTATATTGTAAAGACCTATATATATATATATATATATATATATATGTACCCTCTCTCATAATGAAAAAGTAGGGTTTTCTCCTCTCTCAATTCTCTCTATTCTTTAACTGATAGAAAATTGTTAGAATTACAATCGTGTGGGCCTACATGTTTTCCATATATGAGTGTGTATTTGGCCGTCTTAAGGTTAGCCTACAGAAGTGATCAAGTTTACCATAAGTATTTGGGCTTATGACATCTAATAAGAATATGGACTAAATATGTGTAGAAACCAGTCAGTTATTCCTTATTCAATGATGGGCCGATTAAAGAATAAGACACCCTATATATATATCTAGGGTTCAGGGTCATGGTGTAATACCCCGGATTTCAGAGGAGATCCCTGAGAGATTAAGGGCTCATATGAGGTGCTTAAGAGGATTGATAGTGCTACTCATACCAACAAAGTCGACTTTCCTTTTAGGAATCCCATATGATAAGAACTCCATAGTTAAGTGTGATTGACTGGGAGTAATTTCAGGATGGGTGACCTCCTGGGAAGTTTCCCAGGGTGCGCACGAGTGAGGTCAAAGTGCGTCAGAAGGACCCGTGTTGGTCAGTGAGGTCAGCCCACAGCCTGGCAAGCTGCCTTAGGTGACTACTCTCGGCTCAGGCGATGAGCCGGGGTGTTACAAATGGTATCAGAGCAACCTTGCGACCGCGTGTTGATCTTGTGGTCAGGAGAGCCCAGGTCAACAGCCTAGCGGGGGAAAGATCCTGGAGCTAGACTATGGTTGGCTACCAGACGCAACGAGGACGTTGCTTTCTTAAGAGGGGGTGAATGTAATACCCCCGATTTCAGAGGAGATCCCTGAGAGATTAAGGGCTCATATGAGGTGCTTAAGAGGATTGATAGTGCTACTCATACCAACAAAGTCGACTTTCCTTTTAGGAATCCCATATGATAAGAACTCCATAGTTAAGCGTGATTGACTGGGAGTAATTTCAGGATGGGTGACCTCCTGGGAAGTTTCCCAGGGTGCGCACGAGTGAGGTCAAAGTGCGTCAGAAGGACCCGTGTTGGTCTGTGAGGTCAGCCCACAGCCTGGCAAGCTGCCATAGGTGACTACTCTCGGCTCAGGCGATGAGCCGGGGTGTTACAGTCTCAATCTCTGGACATGTTCAAAATTTTTAAGGCCGAGGTGGAGAACCAACTTGGCAAAAAAGGTTAAATCTGTCAGATCAGATCGTGGTGGTGAATACTATGGTCGATATGATGGATCCGGTGAACAATGTCCAGGCCCATTTGCCAAATTCCTAGAGGAGTGTGGAATCGTCCCTCAATACACCATGCTAGGTTCTCCTCGCATGAATGGTGTAGCGGAGAGACGAAACAGGACCTTAAAGGACATGGTGAGGAGTATGATTAGTCACACTACCTTACCAGAATCACTCTGGGGAGAGTGTAACACCCCCAAATTTCCTTTCCTTTTTAAAAACGTTTTATCACGGGACCAAAACACAAATTAAGGAAATTCAGAGGTGTCACTCCGCACTCGAGTCAAAGACCCGAATGCAAGGAGATTTCAAAAGCCGAACTACAAATGTCTAATGGTCTAAAATTGTCTATTACAATCCATTAATTAAATTACAACAATTCGAAATATGAAATATGAAATTATCTAAGTATAATAAATGGTCTAATAACTTAGAGTCCACCTAATATCTAATGGGTTGTCGTTCCCGCATGCATCAATCATATTTCCAACAACATCTTTTGAATCATAAACCAAACAATATATCAATGCAATAGTCCAATCCAATCCAATCAAATCAAGATATGATAATCAAGACAATAAATCGTTCTCCACCTAGCATGATACTAAGTTTTCATCCAACACACCAATCACTTAGCATATAGTTTTGAAAGGTTTCTACAAGTTTAGGAAAGGTTGAGCATGCTAGCTTACCTTTTCAATATACACAGGAACACCACTAATATTCTTCGTCTACGAACTCGAGGTCTACAATTACATAATCAATAAATCCCAAATTAATACTAATCTCACCCAATCATTCATCTTATACTTATCTTAGCTCTACTCTAGATGCAATGCTCACCACAAGCTAATTTCTAAACCAACAATTATCAATTTAGCCAACAATTCTACTTCTAATTCAATAATTAAATACTAATGCTCAATAGCTCTCAATTTATCTTAAAAATTCCCAAAGACTTAAAATCACTTTTAAAACAGAATCTAATTCATAAATATCAATTCTTAATTATTATAATTTATTTAGGATTTATTAAACCAATTTATATTATGTTTTAATTATAAAAAAAACATACTTAATTTACACAAAATTACATAAAAACGAATTAATTCAATTTAAATTCGAAAATCAGTTTATAATTCCCTCAATTACCATAATGTCGAAATATTAACCATTATCATTAATTTGAGCTAATTAACCTAATTAAGAAAGAAGTTATCAAATTTTTCCCAATTTACAATTTCTACAAAACTTTAGCAAAACTCAATTTAAATCTCTAATTAAATTCAAGAACCCTAATTAACAGATTATAAGCATACCAAAATCATAATTTTTGAAACTAATTGAACCAATTCGAATAATTAAGCTAATTAATCCCAAATTCGTGATTAGTGAAAATCAACTCAAAACAATTATCAAGATCAATTCTTTACTCATAAAACTAACCCAAATTGATTACCCATTCATCATAACATCTATTAGTATCGATTAAACAAGAATTAGAGCTTTTAAAACACTTGTTAATCACGTTTTAAGGAAGGGAACGAAAACAGGGGAAGGGTGAAGGAGGCGTTACCCACAACAATTAAAGGAAGAAGAGAAGGTGGCTGGGTGGTCGGCTGGCGAGGGTGAGCGGCGGCAACGTCTGGGCAGGAGGGAGAAGAGGTGGTCGGCGACTTCTGGGCGGCGTGCGAGCGTAGGAAAGCAGGGGAAGGGAAGGGGAAAACAGGGGAAGACAGGGGCTGTTTTATAGGGGTGTCGGGTTCTTTTTTTTTTTTTCGTTCGTTTTTTTTTTTTTTCCTCTTTTTTTTTTCCTTTTTCTTTTTCTTTCCTTTTTCCTTTTTTTTTTTTTTTCTTTTTCTTTTTGGGTCGGGTTGGGGTATAAGTTGGTGTTTGAGCCAAATGGTGTCGATTTGGGTTGATATTGGTCCATTGGCTATGTCTGACCTGGTTTAGGAATAGGACCCCGAAATAGAAACCCCGATTTTAGAAATCATTTCCGAACTCGTTTTGAAAACGACTCACAATTAACATTTAAAATCTTTTGCACTCCAATAATCTAATTAATAAATTTAAATTATTAATATAAAATACTTTTAAAATTTTCGGGATATTACAGAGAGGCATTAAAGACTGCAGCGTATATCCTTAACAGAGTTCCAACAAAGGCTACTATTAAAACCCCTTATGAGTTATGGACTGGAAAACAACCCAGTATAAGACATTTACACATTTGGGGATGTCCAGCTGAGGCAAGGCCTTATAGACCACATGAAAAGAAATTGGACTCAAGAACAGTTAGTAGCTATTTTGTTGGGTACTCTGAAAAGTCTCGGGGGTATAAATTTTATGATCCCACTACCAGAAACTTTTTTGAGACGGGAAATGCCCAGTTCTTTGAGGATATTGAGTTTGGAGGGAAGGATAAGGTTAGAGATTTTGTCTTTGAAGAGGAATCTATTTCTCTTCCTCCAGTTGTTAATAGTGACAATGGGGAAGACATTGTTGAAAACCTCCCTACTGAGGATCAACAGATCATTCGGGTACAGCAAACTCAAACACCTCAAGAACAAATGCCGTTAAGGGAGAAATCCACTAGAGAAGAAGTACTTGTTCAGATGATTTTATATATTTCCAAGAACATGAGGAAAGTGTAGTTTCATTGGAAGATGACCCTATTAACTTTCATCAAGCTATGCAAAGTTCAAATTCTCAAAAGTGGATTGATGCCATGAATGATGAGATTAAGTCCATGAAAGACAATGATGTTTGGGATCTCGTTCTGTTGCCTGAAGGTGCGAAACCTATTGGTTGCAAATGGATATTTAAAACCAAGAGGGATTCAAATGGCAATGTAGAGAGATATAAGGCTCGTCTTGTTGCAAAGGGTTTTACTCAAAAGGAAGGCATTGATTATAAAGAGACTTTCTCTCCAGTTTCTTCGAAAGACTCTTTTAGAATAATAATGGCATTAGTGGCACATTTTGATCTTGAGTTACATCAGATGGATGTAAAGACTGCGTTTCTCAATGGTGACATTGACGAGACAATCTATATGGTGCAACCTGAAAACTTTGTGTCGGGAGATGCAAAGAAGATGGTTTGCAAATTGAAGAAATCCATCTATGGACTCAAGCAAGCTTCTCGTCAATGGTATTTCAAATTCCACGAGACTGTACTCTCATTTGGTTTTGAGATGAACTCTGTGGAAGATTGCATTTACCATAGTATCTTAGAGGAGGGGGTATCATAGTATGTACTTTTGACTTTTCTTTGCTACATTGATAAACAACTACTCCCAGTTGTTGGGAGTTCACTTCCCAGCTTAGGCATAGGCCTCCTACTACAAACAAGATATTTTTTTTTGTTTCATATGCTTTTAATTCCTTTCTAGAATTTCGGTCCATGTATAAGGAGTTATACCTCACTCGTTGTTTATTTAAATGAAACATGTGCTAGTATATTAGATTTTCCTTATAGTGATTAATGTTTGACTATTTATCAATAAGATAAAACCATTTTCGTTAAAAAAAAAAACGAAAAAATAAAAATAAAAAATTCCTATTTAGTGAGTTTAGTAGTTTGTTAGGAAATAAAATTTACGGGGAGCAAAAGAAGTGCAGTCTTTGACAAAGTCACGCGAAGCTATCTTTTTGGAAAATTTTCATTTTGGGTACGTACCTATGATTTGAACAAATTTCACTTTGAGTACCCAAGGTTTGGTTAATTTCACTTTGGGTAATCCAAGTTTGAACGTTGTTTTACTTGGTTAGCTCAATAACCAAAAATAAAATTTTATCAATTCTAATTTGGTATACAGAAAAACAACCAGATATTTCGAATATGAGGATATGATAGTTCGAATCCGGATAACCCTTACTCAACTTATTACAAAGTTGGGTAAAACTTAATCCTCACTATACGAAATTTTACCACAAGCCGTTCAATTTACACGAAAAAATATTTACTCTCTCCGTCCCAGCTCAAACGCCCCATAAGTTTTTTTGTAAAGAGATAAGAAAAAATGATATATTAAGTTGAGTGGGGTATATTAGGAAAAAGGAGGAGAGGGGATGTGGGGATTAATAAAAGTATGAGAGATAATGTGAGAGAGGATGTAATAATTTAATAAAAGTGGGATAAAGAAATATGTCATAAAATAGATGGGGTATTTGAGGTGAGACGTCACAAAATGAAAAATGGGGCGTTTGATGTGGGACGGAGTAAGTTTATAGTATCACCTACTCACATTCTCGTGAGCATTAGGAAGTGATGTCACGTGCAGTCAGCTAGTAGTCTACAACTACCAGACAACGAGGGCACAAACAATTGAACTATATGGAGGTAGGTACGCATAATGTACGTGTTGCACTCTCCACTATTTCCGACTTTTACGCTTTCTTTACCTCTTTTTGTCATGCTTCGTGCTCCACTCGTAAGATCGTGGTTGTAGGTGAGTTTTGTGGTTTATCGGGTGTTTACGTGGGACAAGTAAATTAAGTAATCCGTCCAAACAGGAATTGGATTCCTTGGAGTTGAAAACAAAATCTATCATGTAGAGTTTATTTAATAAGGTAAGAATTAATTATTTTGCATTTTTTTTTTTTGCATTTCAAGATTCTCTTCTTTTTGTCTTATTACTAATTTTAGCAAATTCTATGAACTTTAACAAGAAATAACTCTAGGGGATCCTCACCTGTCCAAAATATACACTTAATATAATGAAGATAAAAAGAATGTCCTCTCCTAACCCAATAAAAATAGTCATATACGTTGATTGAGTATGCTATTCAAGAAATAAATTCAAACAATGATGATAAAGATCAATTACGGGAATATCACCTTGAAAAACTAGTAAATACGGAGTATATGATAGAATGACAATGCAAGATATAGATCCAAGCTTTTCGTTTATCATTTTAGTTTAAATAATATTTATTACATGATTCGAAGATGAGGTATGCGTTCTTCACATATAAATATCTAATTTTAAAGTGGTAACTAAATAATCATAATATGTTAGATTTTGGGTGAGTATGTTTCAGCAAAAATCTCATGCTATGATGTATTTGTTTACCCTAGTTTTTTAAAATGGTTTAAAACTATAAAATTATAAACTTGGCCAAAAATAAAGTTTTTTAGAAGTTAAAAAACTATTTAATAAAAGTCATTACTTAAATATTGACCCTAAAAAACAGAAACACCAGATTTGTAGACGTTTTTAATTTGTCAGAAATAAAAAATAAAATAAAATAACAAATGAAGTGCTTCTATGATATGTTGAACTTAACACTTATTAATTTTTCAAAAACAATTTTTTTTTTAATAGAAATCGATTATGAAAAATAGAAACATATTCAGATATATAGCTATAGAAATGATGTGACTTTTCTACACCTTGTGAGATTTATTTTTTATGTAAATTATTATAGTTATTATTACTTGTTGGATTTTAGTATAATCTAGAGGACAAATTATATCTGCAAAACAAATTAAAACAAACAAATTTATTTTTAACTCCTCTACTAGTACATAACTACGCGACAAAATCTAGAAGGAATTGAAGACAACGAAGTACATACTTCACCGGGCGAAAGTGGCGATTTACCCCCTAAACTTTCATCAATTGTGCAATTAAATACCCTAATTTCTAATTGAGCAATTTACCACCTTAACTTTTCAATTCGTGCAATTTCACATTTACCTCTATTTTTTCTACTAATTTGTGTAATATAATCGTTTTCCTATATTCACAAAATTATAATAAAAAAAAACATTATACAGTACAAATATATTACATATACACGATTTTTATACAATACCTCAAGTATGAGTATTATACCCTAAAAAAAAAAAGCTATATTATTTAAAAAAAAACTATTACATTATACAAATCCCAAATCCCAGATCTACATCACATATATGTGAAAAAAAAAAATCATATGTCATCTCTTGCAGAATACGAAGAACAAAAGAGGAACCCTAAATTTATTTGTCTGGTGAAGTTTTGCATTGTCATCGTTCTCTGAAAGTTAAAAAAAACCCCTAAAAAAACAAAATTGATCATAAAATTTGGGGGGGGGGGGGATTGTTACATAATCAAGTCCTCAATCAAAAGCCACAACCTTCACGGTCGATCCCCGACTTCAAATTTTCGGAATCCCTATTCCATTTGTTTCTTCTAGAATAAGTCCGGGTGATAGGCCTCAAAGCTCTTCTTGTCATTTCAGGATGTAGATTTTCGCAAATGTTGGAAGAATCCATAGCACATTCACTGGCCTTTGTATAATGTATTAGTTTTTTTTTTTTTTGAAATAGTATAGGATCTGTTTGGTATCGTTTTCTGTTTTAAGTTTTCTGTTTTTTTGAAAATCAAAGTCTCGTTTTTGAAAACCAGAAAAAGTGGTTTTCAGTTTTCAGTTGTCAGTTTTCATTTTCTATATGACTATTATAAAACCAAACAATTAAAAGTTAATTTTGTAACTTCTTTAACTAAATTTTTTACGCAAAAAAAAAAATAAAAAACTGAAAACGGCAGTGATACCGAACGGGCCCATAGCTTTTTGTTTTTAGGGTATAATACTCATACTTGAGGTATTGTATAAAAATCGTGTATATGTAATGTATTTGTATAGTATAATATTTTTTTATAATTTTGTGAATATAGAAAAATGATTATATTACACAAATTAGTAGAAAAATAGAGGTAAGTGTGAAATTGCACGAATTGAAAAGTTAAGGTGGTAAATTGCTTAATTAGAAGTTAGGGTATTCAATTGCACAATTGATGAAACTTTCGCCTACTTCACCGTATGTTCACTCGTTGGTAGATTTTGTGGTTTGTTGGGTGTTCTCGTGGTGTAATATCTACTCCCTCTGTCCCAATTCAAAAGCCCCGGACAATATTAGTAGTGGAATAAGAAAATTTGATATACTAAGTTGAGTGAGGTAATATCAAGAAAAATGAGGAGAGAGAATGTGAGGATTGATAAAAATAGAGAGATAATGTGAGAGCGGATGTGATAATTTAATAAAAGTAGGAGAGAAAAATATATCCCAAAATAGATGGAGTGTTTGAGGTGGGACGTTCCAAAATGAAATATGACACGTTTGAGTTGGGACGGAGGGAGTAAACAAAATATGTCCTTCTCAATTTCTCAAACCAATGGAAATCGTAAATATATTCATCGAAAAGATTGATGAGATTGACATACATGCATGCCTTCTCTACTGTACAACTGTACTATCACATTTTCATGTTCTATATATACTTTTTCCGTTCAAAAAAAAACTTCCTATTAAGTTAATTCATTTAATCATTTTACGTATTCAAATGATGTAAAAAAGTTTAATTTGTAAAAGAGTGTGTAATTCTTTACACAAGCACGACGCATACACTCCAGCCCTAGATTATTTGGGGCTAGAGTAATAATTAAATATTAGTACATACAACAATACAACATACAGGAGGGAGTAGTCATTTCGATCTTAGACCACCTTTATTGGTCATTTTTTTTTATCTAAATCATCCACTTTCACGTGGGAAAGAGAGGGAAAAAAAAGGAAAAAACAAATTGAAGTACGATGTGAGTTGATCTTGTGGCTTAGGGTGATACTGGATCATGCTTTAGCTCACCTCTCCAGCAAAAGCAAATTTTCATCTTTCTTTTGTAATATACACCAATTTAAGCTTGCCATATGGCATGTTATGATTGGTTACATTTTTTTTTACCAGTTACAAGTTTGCAACATCTATGGAGTTAAAGTGTCAAACGAGGACTTAGATCTTTTAACCAATGTTGATTTCAGGACCTCTCATAGCTTTTATTGCTGGAATCAGAACCTCTCACCAATTTACCGTCCAAATGTTAACAGCCGTTTGCTCCTATCATAGCTCTTCTCTCTCCTCTGTTACACTTTTATCCTTTCATTGCTTTAAACCATCGTCATCCACCTCCGACCCAATTTTTTTATTTTTTTTTATTTTTTTATTTTTTTTTATTTTTTTATTTTTTTATTTTTACCCTCTCCTTTTCTCTCTCCTCCTTTTTTCTGCACCATCAAACTGCAACATCTTCATTACTGATCTACACATCCATAACCATGGACAAAGATTAACAAGAAGAATTGCAAAAACCCAAAAATAAACCCAGAATTACAACCCATAAATCAACTGCCCAGAAAAATATTGAAGAAAATTAACCATAATCAATTGAAGAAATTTAACAGTACCCATAAAATTTCACATATTCTTTTTTTTTTTTTTTTTTTATATGATGTAATAATCATGATGTGAGTTTTCCTGTGCAAGATTACTGATTTCAACATATTCTATATGGAATTCTTATATTTTTCAATTGAATTGGGTTTAAACTTGAATAAAATTCTTTTTTAATTCCAAAGAATTAACAACCGAGAAATTTACCCCCATAAGTTAACCCAATAATCAGCACAGAAATTAGCCAAGATTATTAACGATTACCTTAGAATTATTAAAGATGATTGAAGGAAATCTATTGTATTGTAGGGTTGGTTGAAGAAGATTTTAAAAAATGGCCAGTTTTGAAATTTTGGGGATGAAATCGCACTCCGGATTTTGAGGGAATATGGATAAGATTTTAGGGATGAGCTGAGATGAGAATATGGTGTTAGGATTGATTGTGATTGGGAACTTTTTTTCTGGGTAAAAGTTGATGAAGGGGGAGGAGAGAGGGAGAAGGTTAACAGTGTTGGATAATGGATGAAAAATTGGGATGAAAACTTACCAGGTCCTGATTTCAGATTCAATTAAAAGTTCAGGTCCTATTTTGATATAAAACTCAATATCTATGTACTTATGCAAATAATTTAAAAAAAATATATAATTTTTTTACCAACATTCATAACTTTTTCATGCTCTATAAATTGATATCAAACTTGATATATTTCGTAATTCATTTTAATCCACTAAGGTATATGATTAAGTAGGAGAGATATTGAGTTGATCAAGATCACCAATAAACCATATTTGTAATATAATATTAGTGTATATAAGAAAATAATATTTAATGATTTTGATCTAGATTATCTATATGACCAATAAACTTGGTCTTAAGAAGACAAGATATGGCCTATATCTCATGTGCAAATTTTAGCGAAAAGCTCAAATGGTGGATTAGTGGGTCACACTAGGTCACTGTTCACCAACACACTTTAATTAATTAGTAGACATTTGTATTTTGCATGATTAGGATGCATGTATGAAATTATTTTTATAGAGAGAGTGTTTGCGCGCTTGTGTGAAGAATTATTCGTTGCTACACATATATGTATGGAAAATTGATCATATTTGATTTGAATTTAAATCAAAAGTTGACACGAAATTATCGAGGAATCTGAGTATTTATTTGTGGAAGTCGGACATTAACCTAACAAAAGAAAACGAAGTGATAATGAGTTAGAGACTTATTCTGAACCATTTTTATCAAGAAATTTTACCCTTTTGTGCTTACTCCTTTAGACCTTTACAACGTACACATTTGTTCTCTTTTAAGTATCACTAGTCTTTACACCGTGCTACGCACGATTTTCGTTGATTAGCGTGTTTGAAAATAAAGATATTACAATATTAGTCATCGACGTTTTCAATCTTCTCCGAACCTCATAATACTAATTCTCTTATTTCCACTCCACTTTGTTGTTATTTTAATATTTATTCTCACCACGATTATAAAGGATATAATATACCACGATTTATATCAATCACACCTAAATTATTTTGATTTTTATGTATGTATATTTATTACCGCAACATCAATGCACTTTATATATAATTATGTTGATAAAAGCATCAACAACAACAATTGGCTTAGTGGTTGAAATGTTAACATTTAATATGGAGGTTACAGGTTCAAGTCTTTGCAATCTCATTTTTATAGGTGGATTCGCAAGTGTGACATGCACGTTTCCATCCAACATATATGTGTGTGTGTGTGTGTGTGTGTGTGTGATTTTGTATACTTTATTCAACTCGAATAATAAATGACTACTGTATATTATATTATTATTATTATATATCATATATTATATAATTACCGGTACAATTCGCAGCCTCTAAGAGCGTCCACCTCAGCAATGACATCAGCAACACGTCATCGATGACGTCAACATTCGCTCTTTTTGGTAACAAAATCTCGAATAGGAATACTATATTCCATAAAAATAACAATTAAAAAATAAAAAATCTGGCCGAAGAAGATATTAGCTGCAGAATATTCCAAAATCGATTAGAACATTCATGGTATAAAATTGTAATTATACATGTGATATTAACGGTATAAAATCTTAAACGAAATGGTATAAAATCTTAAATTGTAATTATACATGGTATATTTATGGTATAAAATCTTAAACGAAATTGTAATTACGCATCAAATACTGTCGAAATTTTGCACTTGATTTGTAAAATGGCCGAATTTAAAGGTGCGACATATCCCAAAAATATTTCCCTCCTAATATTACACCAAAATTTTTGTGAGGATGCGGTCAATCAGAAATATTATTTGCCTCCTCCGAAAAGATGTGCGAAATATAACAAAACGCATCGAATATATTGAAAGATATTTGACGGACATATATGGAAATATATTCGAAAATGGAAATTATCACCATTAATTTAAACCCCTAACTTTGCAGTATTAATCAAAAAACATATTTTCGGTGAATAAGGCAACAAAATCTGCATAAAAAATGCTAATTTCCTCGGTTAAATATCTCATATATTAATCAGAAGTTTTATCCATTTAAAATGGCATTAAATCTTTAAAAAGGGAGCATAAATCAAAGCTACGTGAATTTTTAGAAGGGGAACATAAATTTTGTCATGATCTTTGGTCAGATTTCTTACAAAGAAATTTATGCATTATTCTACGTGATTTTATTGTCTAGGGTTTTAACAATTTTACTATATAGAGACATGATCACGTAGACGTGTAGTCCTATAGCATACGAGCCCTACCAGTACGAAGCATTCGAAGGGCCATTTTACATTCTCATCTCCATATATATTCTTTTCGATTTTTCGTAAACTATTAGTATTATATTGTGCATGTATCAATTTGAGTAGGTTGTAATCGTTTGCAATTGCAGCTGTTAATTTGATATGAGCTCGCATCTCCTAATTTCACTTTTCTTTTGCAGACTGATGTTCGCTTTTTCTAGCTGCTGATCAATTTGAGTTCATGCCACAAGGGTGAGTAGCATGCTATGTTTCTCTAGCTCTGGATCTTTGCTCTACTTTGATCAGATTTGGCCCAACAAACCTTATTGATCAGCTACTCCTATTCATCATCAGGATTTTGTGCGAGATTTCTCCATTTTCTCTACTTTACAGATGTATTGTGTGCCTATTCCACCCCATTTTTATTGTTGATTCTGCATATCACTTCTGAAGGATTTCAAACATTAAATCGCTCGGTCATCGGTTCATTGCCTTCCACGGACTCTTGGATATCATCATCAACGTCCTAGCTAAAGAATTGGTTTTGTTTGTCAATTTGGTATCATGTGATTTATTGTATCATTTCTGCAATTCGGTATGAAATTTGATCAATCTGGTGTTATGTATAATTTCTACCCATGAGCATCGTAACCATTGTTATTGTAAAAAAGAGTATAAAGGGATTAGCATTGAATAATCGGGAATCATTATGCTGGGTGCTCTTATTGACAAATCAGGCGAATAAGTATCCACTCCAAATGCAATAACACACGAGGAGAACTCTTTTTAAACTAAGGAAAAGGGTTGCTTCGAATCACCACATCTAAGATGAATGGAATTAAAGATCTTCATTTGTATATTGTTACCATGATCAGTCTTATTATGATCTCATGAAATCTATCCTTTCCTTCTATAATTAAGATATGTCTATATCTTTTCAACCTATTTTGTTTTATTAAAAAAACAAAGAGCAACAATTCCACATAATCATATTTCAATATATTATTTGTCAGCTTATCAAACAAGTAAAAAGGCTCGGTCATGTTTAATTAAATATACACAGAGAATTTAACTATTATCTCACGTATCATATATTAATACAATACTGGTAGATTTAACAGCATTCTAAGCGCGAGATTGTAAGGTTCATGGTTCTCTTCATTAAGAGAAAATATACAAAATGGGCAGGATACACGGTCTTTTAGTTCGTACTCCAATTGAACGAAGATGGTGGACCAAGAATTTCATTAGAATTTATTTGATAGTGGTTAGCTGATTATTGTATCGAGATGACGTACGGGGAGTCATTTTATTCACCCATATTATGTCGATCTCCATTTGATTTCACTACATTTTTTGTGCATGTTTCATCATAATGCACCCATTAAAGTACATTAGCATGCACGGTCATTAAACCCTTAATTCATGCATGCCGGGCATCATACATTAGCTATCAGACAAATAGAGGGTTTTTATTTTTATCTTATTTAGGTGGATCATTTTCATTTAAGCCACAATACAATTTCTACTAGATTGTCCTTAATAAGATAAGGAACCTGTATCAAAGCATGAGTACTTTTTGCTTGAAGCCTACCAAGTGTACTTTCAAAACGTACCTTAAGTCATTGTATTATAAGCATAAAGTCTACTTATATATAAATATAATGATTTTTTGATTTTACCACCCTTTGCAGAAAGAAATCCTTAACATCTTTTTGATGGAATAATTGATAGTAAACTTTGTTGTGGGTAAAATGTGCATAAACTTGCTTCATCATAAAAGAGTAAAATTTTATGTGAAATTAAAAAGGAAAAACATTGCATGAGTATAGCACGAAGTTTAACATGGGAAAATAAAATAAATAAAAACAATGTAAAAAAAAGTACACCAAATTTATTATCATTATACAGTCAGTTTAAGTAGCATTGTCGCTATAATCTAAATCAGTGTCTAACAAGTGAAGTATGTCATAAGTGGGGATTGCACTAAACTTCGGCATGAGTGCTTGAAATTGTATCCAGAAGTAACTTCATCACATGTTAGTAAATGTACTATTGTCCAATTCAATATTGTATTAATGATGTCATACGGGTTTATGAAACTATTTCTATTATCTATTGTCATACGGGTTTATAACTTATATATTTTAAATTTATACAATCACAAGACTAATTATAGTTTTTTTTTTAACTTATTAATTGATTTTATATTTTTCTAATTGTATTTTTTTGGCTCAGTTTTGTTTCAACTATGGGTTAACTCGATGAATAATTCAATTAGATTATTAATTCAAATATATATTGGTCAGAACATTTTGCTCAATACAGATCACGGGTCATAAAAGCTGATTCATAACCAAAATAATCTATTATAATGCGAGAAGGAAAAAAAATACCGAATAATTAAACACATATTGTATAAAACAAATTATTGTAAATCTTATATAATAATCTGTGTAATTTTCACGGGTCAACATTGCTACTATATTACATGCTTGAAAAATTAAGTCATTGTGCCATTTTCATTCACCATTGTATAAAAAATTTAAACAATATTTTAATAACTATTCCACATTTAAATTAGTATATCATGTATAAGTTTTTTTATTTAAAATTAAACAGAAACCCAATAAAAAATACGGGTTTGCCTCTTTTTAATTTTTGATAAAAATTAACCATAATAATGTGATTGTCAAATCAGTGACAAACTAAAATGATCAATTAAGTATCTCCGTGATGTTACATACCGTCATGAATTATTATACTAATCTCATTTTCTTCTAAATCATTTGTTTGGATTTCATTTTAGTCTTCAGTACGACACAAATTGGGTCAATTGATCAAGTCAGATATGCCCAAAAAAATTGTATCAAACAAATTTTAGTCATGACCAGAAATGACGGGTTGATAATCCAATAAATAACGACTTCGTGTTCCAAAAAAAAAATCGTAGACTTGACTCAAAAGTCGGTCAAAGGTTACAAAAATCGGGTTCATTAAGCTACCCAAACTTTTGACGGGTCTAATGTCTTAACTCCTATATTGGTGTTATTGTGCTGATTGAATACAACAGCCCGTGCAATTTTGCACGGGTCAGTAAACTAGTATATACTAATAGGCAAACCTTTAGACAATTTTTAGGCCATCCACATCATAGCTGATGTCACAAACCGCTGATGTCAGCGCCACCTCATCACCTGCCACATAACAATTCTGAAAAATGATGCTATGTAGGCTTGAACTTGTGACCTCAAGGTTATATTGTAACACTTCAATCACTAAGGCGATTGATATTTTGTTGCTTTTTTTAATAGTCAAATTATATATAAAGGACATTAAATCCTAATATTTTGTCCAAATTAAATAACAAAGATTTCGCCCAATAAATTATACCACCATATATGCTACAGTAAGTTATTTGGAAATAAAATTTGAACATTTCTTCAATTTTGACCGAAATTTCAGCATATATATTAAGCATATATTCCATTAATATCAAATTAAAGAATGATCGTTTCTTATGTGGAACAAGGAATTAGAGATTATGTTACGTTTATTCTAGAAGTAGTTGTATATGATTGTTATGTAAAGCCGTTGGTGTAATCAGACTAATACATACGTGCATTAAACAATGAATATGGGCAAGTAGCTAAGCCGAAAATTAAGACGCTGACAATGAGCTACGCGGGTGATAACAACAAAAATGTTCCGCGGGTGAGTTAGTTAGGACCATTATATGTTAGCAAATTTTAAAATAATACGGAGTATACTGTATAACTGCACGTACAAAACCAGTAAAGTAAAAACATAATGTTAATTTCATACTTCGTCCGTCCCACTTCATCAAACACTCGTGGGTATATGTAGTGAATAAGAAACTATGTGAATATTATTGTCTATTATGTGCGTTATATAGCAAATTCACCCAGTGGGACCAATTGACATGTTTTGGTCCAATCGAATACAGAGTATATAATAATTTGTAAAACTGAACCTAAAACTAACAAGCATATACTTCATCCGATCCAGATTAAACTTCCCGCTCCCTTTTGCGCACTTCAAAATAAAACTAATAAATAATTCTTAATGATTCATTTAGCAAATGAATTTAAATATGTCCCAAAATAGATGGGGTGTTTGAGGTGGGACGTCCCAAAACGAAATATGGGGCGTTTGAGCTGGGACGGAGGGAGTAATTATCACCAACATTTTTATCTTGCCTCTTAATTATTCAGTCGACAAAAAACGTAATATTATGCGAATGAGGAAAACAAAGTCGAAACCATAAAAAAGAGGATGAGAAGTTTAATCCGGAGGGAGTAGGGTTTAGATGGTGTTGCTTACATTGAAATTCATGAATCGACGTAAAATATTTAACTAAATATGATACTTTTTAAGTTGTTTTAATTAAACATGATGAATTTACAATGAAATAGGGCGTCCCGTGCAATTTTGCACGGGTTAGCGACTAGTATCATTCTCATATAACAAAACACTCCATTTTAACTTTGACATTTCTCACAATATTTGAGTAAAATGTACACAAATCCAATAATGGAGTATCATTAATTCATTATACAAATTTTTGTAATACATAATACATTTTGAGTAGGAAGGAATATCAAACTAAATTAATGATTTTAGGTAAAATTTACACTATCGGTCATATTCATGGAAATTATTCATTTTTTTAAATCAATTGCAAATGCTCATAAATTTTAGTCATCATATACTTTTACGGATATATATTATTGAATAGTAAAAGTAATACCTCAAAAACATGAAAACGACTTACATTATCTACGCATGCTTACGGTAGGTTAATTAGATAGATCACTATTTTATTTAAAACAATACGAGTACTCCGTAATAAAGTAGTTGTGTGTGTAAAGGGTGACCTCCATACAAATTTAGGTCAGTCATACATGTGATATTGTCATCAAGTAAGTTGGTTAAGATGAAGACATTTTGATCAATTAGTCATAAATATGGTGCATGCGTAATAATCCTTGAGCTCATTTAGGAAATTAAAGAAAAATGACTAGTGTCTAGTTGATTCTTTGTAACACTTGAGAGTCTGTGATCGAAATTAGATAATTTATCTTTCTGACATTAACGCACGTAGGTAGGAGATTCCACTGTTTTGATAGAGTAAGGAGCTAAACATAGAGAATCGTCATTTAATTACATATGAGTAATATGTTGGGGTTCATTTTATTAATGAGACCACATTTCTAAGGGATAGAGGCCTAATGTTCTTGGAAAAATTCATGTGATGTTCTTCAAAGTCCAATAAATCTCGTCCATTTAGTTATGATGAAATGGAGGGTAGGATGAAGGGGAGTCCCCTAGGTTTATTCCTAAGACTTTTCGCATTTCCTATAAATACCCCCAATTTGTCATAAAATCTGTTTCATTCTTACACACATTTATTGTTATTCTCACATATTTATTGTTATTCAAGTGATAAGTGTTTCATGACCACCCATCCAATCGCAACCAACTGACTTGAGCGTTGGAGGGGCGTCGCCTGATGAAAGCCGAGCCCCCTCGACTATGTGTTCATTGCATAGATTAAAGCACATTCATTCGGCTATCTCAAAATCGAACTCACTCCAAATAATAAACTCGAGTAAACATGTATTGTCTTATAATCAATTAACCAAGCAAATTTATGAGTATATGAAGATTCCACCTACACATCCGATTCATATATTCCGCTACTACCTTCATGTTTGGTAGAAAAATCCATACTACGTAAGTTGATTATTATTACACGTATGTACTCCCCCTACAAACACCCCTCTCCTTTCCTATATAACACCAAACTAATCTCTCCCTCAAAATCAAACTCCTACTCAAGACTTTTTATTCAAACATCGATCATTTTCCACTACCCCTTTTTTTTCCAACTACTAAAAAGATAAATAAAAATGTCACCCTTAGAAATAATTTCCTACACCATAGCCCTAGCCACACTTCTCTACTACCTCCTCTCCACCACCTTGGGCCGTTACCCGAAACCGCTCCCACCGGGGCCGAAACCATGGCCCATTGTGGGGAACCTTCCCCACATGGGGCCAGCTCCGCACCAGGGCCTTGCAGCCCTGGCGCAGAAGTACGGCCCCCTCCTCTACATGAGGCTGGGGTACGTACACGTGGTGGTGGCCTCATCGGCCTCGGTGGCAACGCAATTCCTTAAGGTTCATGATGCAAATTTCTCAAGTAGACCCCCAAATTCAGGAGCAAAACACATAGCCTATAATTATCAAGATTTGGTTTTTGCACCCTATGGACCAAGATGGCGTATGCTTAGAAAAATTTGCTCTCTCCACTTGTTTTCTGCCAAGGCTTTGGATGATTTTAGACCTGTTCGTCAGGTATAATCCATTAATTCTTGGCTTCTTCTTCACTAAACATTTTTTGTTCAACATACTGATCATGTGCATGCATGGGACAATGGACATGGGATTGTTGTAGTATGCATATTAATTGTATGAATTCATAATTCATATTCCTATATTAATTACTCCATGCGTTTGTTTATAAAATTAATATTTAGTCTGAATATGCCTTAAACTCTCAAATAAAAATTGAGGGGAACTGACCTTTTTCAAGTAAGAAACGACTGAACTATTGATGGTAATATGTTTGCCATTTTTTCCCAGTTTTGGTAGCTGGGATTGTATATTTGTATGTTGCATGCAGCTTTAATATCCATTATATTAGTCAATGAGAATTCTTTGTTTAATTTCCAACTTTTTTAGTTTTTGTATATGTGTTAATTACTTCCTCCGTCCCCCTTAATAAATTCCAACATTTTAAATTTTACACGACCCTCATACAATATAGTCGTCGTTGACATAATTCACTAATCACTAAAACCAAAGTTAATGATCGATTCTAAAATAAGCAAGGTTCACTACAAACGGAAGTAAGACTGACTATATTTTAGATTAAGGACGGGCGGAATTAAAAAGTCGAATTTCAAAAATTATGTAAATACACGTAATATATCGTTACTTTTTATAATGTGAAAATGAAAATAACGTTATCACACAATACACGTAATATATAGTTATTGTACACTTGGAACTTCTACTGAATTCGACCCCATTCAATCTTTGGGTCTCAGCTAGCTAGGTGCCCCCCACTTGTTCCCTTCCCAGCGGCTTGGACACAAAAATTGTACTCCGGTACTATCTAAGATGTGTAAATGAGTCCCATCTGCGAAAAATTAAATGTCTTTTTTAAGGATTTTCTTTTAGCAACTAGGCCCGAAAATGGCCTAAAGCCTGGCCCGGAAAAGACCGCAATAATATGGGCCGAGCTTGTGGCCCGACCCGCTTTTAAAAAAACGCAATTTTTTTTTTAATTTTATAAACCTAAGTTATGTAAACTAGTATAAATGATGTCGGATTATGACGAATTTGGTAATTAAAGTACTCAATGTAGCAAAATTAGGCTAAATATAGTGAATAAAGCACACTAAAATAATAAAAATATTACTATTAATAAAATAAAATATTGTAGATTATGAATATAACATCAAAAACCTCTTTAAAAATGTATAATAATTTATTATTAAACTAAATATGAAAGTACTAGATAATATTAATGCGCAAAGTGATAAAAAAACGTAATAATTAGGTAATATGTAATTTTTTTATAAAATGGCCGAACGAACCCAAAACGGCCCAAAAGCCCGCTTTGGCCCGGGCTTGGGCCTACCAACTAGGTCCGAAAGAAAAGCCCCGACCCGTACACCGGGGCTACTTTTTTTTACCTTAAGCCCAGCCCGGCCATGATCACCTCTACTTGCTAACTGAACTAGTAACGAGTAATTTTTGAATATTATGTACGAACTTGTGAAATTGCTATGAGATGGTCCTTCGATTCCATGTTTATATGGTATGCTTAATTTGCATTCGTCAACTATTAATTGAGATTCATAGATTACGAGTTTACGACTATTATGGTATAGAATACTTAATCAATTACCCGGAATCTATATAGGAAGAAGTGTCAATACTAATAAAGGCCCTAGCAAAGGCCGGACAAAAGCCCGTGCAACTAGGACAACTTCTCAATCTATGCACCACCAATGCCTTATCAAGGGTGATGTTAGGGAGGAGAGTTTTCGGCGATGGGACCGGGAATATCGACCCAAAAGCCGAAGAATTTAAGGATATGGTAGTGGAATTGATGGTCCTTGCCGGAGTTTTCAACATCGGCGACTTTGTTCCGGCATTAGAATGGTTAGACTTACAAGGGGTTGCTTCTAAGATGAAGAAGCTTCACAAGAAATTTGACAACTTTATGAGTGCCATTTTGGAGGAACATAAGGCTACAAACAAGAATGGCGTACATGGGACGGATTTATTAAGCATCTTAATATCTTTGAAGGACAATGCTGATGAGGAAGGTGGACAATTGACAGACACAGAAATCAAGGCCTTACTCTTGGTAAGCTTTCTATCAAAGCACTTATATTACTATTGTTTTTACTACGTCGTGCCTTTAATTTGATCATTAGTTAAGTGTATGTAGTACTCCGTACAATGGCATTGGCTGGATCTAAGATAAATCACATTAATTTTTGCTCAAACCTCGTTATTTTAGGTCAGCAGTACCTCTTGTTGTCTTATATGGTATGAAATTATTTCTAAGAAGTCATTTGAAAATATGCGGTTTTATAAAACCACCTACAGAATCATTATGATATTGTTAGATGTAGCGCATTGGTATTAGGTAGCGTATAAGACAATGTCATTTTTAGCTCAAACTAACATTACTATGTTAGGTAAGAAATATCCCTTGTTGTCTTATATATATATATATATATGTCACATAATTCACAATACTCCGTATGTTACAGCATACATTTTTCTAATATCTACTCCGTGTAAATTAGTTGAAAGACGAAAGATTTCATTACACCACCGATACTGTACCAAACCCTTTTACATAGAAATTCTACATTTGCTACAATTATCCAAAGGACGCGACCACCTAAGAGTTTACCCTAGCTAGTCTCCAAGGACCATATGATATCCAAAGTGGTAAATAAAGTAGCACGGCCATAAATGCAAAATAGTATAGATACCTAGTGTCACATTTCGATTGTTTTTGTGTACCCAAGAAAAACAACAAGGACAACTAATGTTTAGTTGTGAGAGCTTGTCACTACGAAAGAGGTCCACATTCATCACAAGCATTAAAATGACAGTACGTACGAAAACAAACGTAAAACTAAAAAGTATGCCCTTCATTCGTTCAATCATCAGGGTCCTCTTAAAAATAAAAAAATAACAAAATCATCAGGGTCCTCTCCTACCTACCATTCCCCAATTGCTTCTTCTTGAAGATACCGCATCCAAAGCTGACCTTCTTTACCTCCCATTCAACGATAAATATCGACAAATATTAGATGGATGATTGTGCGGAGTTACCTAGTAGTATTATATATGTTATGGTTTTGCATGTCCGACGCGTGGGATACCTTTTCAATTGTATTCGTTTTTTAAAAAACTGTAGGTTTATTTTGTTGAAATATTATTATGAACGATATTCGACATTTTTTTCCAACTTTAGTCACACGTGTAGCACTGTTTTATTTCCATTCCACTATCACGTATACTATTACTTTTACATTCCACTATCTCATCATCCGTTATATTACATTACATTTCAATTTAGTGCCATAAATTAGGTTTGACATAAATAGTTAACTTATCACCTTAAATTATACTTCGTAATATTTTTCATAAATTAGCTAATAATTATAATATTATATAATTTTATAGTGTTATCCATTTAATAGGTGTCAAGTAACACTAAAGACATGGTTTCAAGTTTAAATATATAGTATTAGACTAGATTAATTAGGATTATTGAGTATAGTGTACAAGTGCAACTTATGCTACTTCGACTTTTAAAACTAACTAAGTTTAGAAGTATTGGTGTGAGCGCGAGTACAAGTGTTGAAATTTGATTATTATACGAAGAAAAAAAAAAAACTCATACTTTTTGCCTAAAATAAAGGATACAAATGTCAATCATGTGTGTGAGTGTTGTGAGTCCCGCAGGAGGTGATATGAAGGGATCAAGATCCTCTGAAATTATTTTTCCTAGAGTTCCCTGGAGTTTACCTGAAATGGAAAAATAAATTTATGAATGTCTTTTTTTAAATAAGGGAAAACACTACATGGTAGAGTGATGTTTCCATTTCAAGTAAACTCCAGAGAACTCCAGGAAAAATAACTCCAGAGGATCCGAATCCGATATGAAGAGGGTGTGAGTAACATAAATTACATGTCTTTTTGTCGGATCAAGATCCTCTGGAGTTATTTTTCGTAGAGTTCCCTGGAGTTTACCTGAAATGGAATTAAATTTATGAATGTCTTTTTTTAAATAAGGAAAAACACTACATGGTAGAGTGATGTTTCCATTTCAAGTTAACTCCAGAGAACTCCAGGAAAAATAACTCCAGAGGATCCGAATCCCTTTTTGTCGAGAAAACTACTAAACAAATATAAAAATCCTTTAGAGAGTGTTTGGGAACAAATATTTGATTCTCAAATCCAAATTTGACACAAATCACATGTCTGGGAACTCAAGAATTTGAGAATTTGGATTTGTGTCAAATCCTTTGGAATTTATATCAAATTCAATTAGGCCAAAAACAAATGACACCTCAAGAGGTGTCATTTTGAAATCCCACCCTCCCCAAATATTGAATTTATATTTGAATTCCACATTCTCAAATGATGGATTTGAAATGATTACAAATTTCCAAATTTATGTTTTCAAACGCTACCTTAATAACACTGTACTAACTTTTTACCTTTTTCAATTTTAGTTGCCCGGAGATTCGACTTTCTGAATGATCGCATGATCGTTTTCGCTCAACTAGCTAGATTTGTGCCAATGTTCCATTTTTATAAATCGATAAAGTTTCTTATGTTTGTGTTAGCATACTCCGTAATTCCGTATATTGTTCCTTGTTTGATCCATAAGTAATTTGGGTGTTGACGACATTTTATCCTCCTAAACAACCTAAAATTCCAATTAATTGGAGATCGAAGTAATCAATTTGAGTATTTCAAATTTATTTCTCTTACATTGTTATTTCTCTCCTTTGCATGATAGGATCTATTCTCAGCAGGGACGGACACGTCATCAAGTACAACAGAATGGGCTTTAGCAGAATTGATTCGCCATCCAAATATTTTAGCCAAAGTCCAACAAGAGTTGGACTCAGTTGTGGGCCGAGATCGGCTCGTCACAGAAGCAGATATACCGAACCTAACTTACTTCCAAGCCGTGATGAAAGAGGTCTTCCGGCTTCACCCGTCCACACCGCTCTCCTTGCCTCGGATGGCAGACGAACCTTGCGAGATAAACGGGTACCACATTCCAAAGAACACCACCTTGTTGGTTAATGTATGGGCCATTGCGCGTGACCCAGATGTTTGGGCCAACCCATTAGAGTTCCAACCCGAAAGATTCTTGCCGGGCGGGGAGAGGCCCAATGCAGATGTGAAAGGAAACAATTTTGAGCTGATCCCATTTGGAGCGGGCCGTAGGATATGTGCTGGACTGAGTTTGGGCCTGAGAATGGTCCAGTTGTTGACAGCCACTTTGGCCCATGCATATGACTGGAAGCTGGCTGATGGGCTTATGGCGGAGAAGCTGAATATGGAAGAAGCTTATGGGCTAACCTTACAACGTAAGGTCCCCTTGATGGTCCACCCGATTCGTCGACTGTCGGCCCATGCTAACGGCCCGGCCTGCTAAGATGATGCATTGTGTCAATGCATTTGCTAGCTATACAACAAGGTGGGGTAGTGATTTGGAACACTCGGTGTTGATTTTATGAGTCATATTTCTCGATGCTCATCTCGCATGGGAGGATGAAAAATCAATTAGAGGAGTGTAGAAATCATTATCCATCTACACCGTATATGATATGGAGGAGTATATTTTGAATACTCGAAAGTTGCTCCCTCCCTCTCTATCTTGTTGATTCTTATTGTATATTTAATTGTGATTGAATAGGTAATATCCGGTAGGAGGATTACCTAATTTGTCCATTTTCCTCCTCTTAAACTCTGAGGATAAAACATGTGGAATTGGATCCCCTAAAGTTGAAAATAAACTCTACCATGTAGAGTTTACTTAATAAGGTAAGAATTAATTGTTTTGCATTTTTTTTTGTACATTCCAAGATTCTCTTCTTTTTGTCTTATTACTAATTTTAGCAAACTCTACGAACTCTACCAAGAAATAACTCTAGGGGATCCTCACCCAAAAAATATGTATAATATGAACGTTCATGTGAATCCCATGTCTTACCCTTTTTCTCGCTCATCATTATTAGTTATTACACCACCCCCTTCAAAATGGCCGGGTTATTGATGGCCAATGCTTTTCTTACAGCATATTTAGTAGAGAGGAAATGGACGGAAAGGAAAGAAAAGGAAAGGAAACAGATTTTATGACTTTCCTATGTTTGGTTTATAAAGATACATTGGGAGTGAAAGGAAAAGAAAGGAAATGGAAGGAAATGATCTTTCATTAAACAGTCATTTCCTTTTCCTTCCAAATCGGGCGGAAAACCAATTTACAACATAAAAACACTCACTTTCCTTCAAATTCTTCCAAAATTTTAATAAGTGAACCGAACAAATTTTTTTTTTTTTACATTGGAGCAGCTAATGCCGTGAGGGTAGGATATGAGAATTCGTACCCGACACAATCTCCAAACATGTTGTTTTCAAACCATTAGACCAACCTTGATCTTCTGTAATGTATTAATCGTGTAGCATATAAAAACCAAGGTTGGTCTAATAGTAGTTGTTTTCAAACCAAGAGTGGCGTATAGACAATCCCCAAACATGTTGTTTTCGAACCATGAGTCGTGAGGTAATCATAGTTTGACATAAATAAGAATTTCCTGTTGTCGATATATCAGATATATGCTCCATATAATCATGTGTCATAAGACTCATGGATAGGGATGGGCATAGACCCAGGACCCGACCTAGACCTGTTGGACCCGACCCGCTCGGGTCGGGTTTGGGTCTTAAAAATTAGGACCCGACGGGTCCGGACCCGACCCATACCCGCACACATTAATTACGGGTCGGGTCTGGGTCCAAGATTTGAGACCCAGACCCGACCCAGACCCGCCTAAGTTTTAAAAAAAATGAAAAATTCTAAAAGTTCTATCTTAGATTTGCGTCTTTTCCTAACATAGCATGAGTTTTACATGTATTCCTACTCCCCGAATCCTTATTTCATCTACAAATATCTAAATTCATCACCTCTCTTGTCTTGGTCTAATTGTTTTTCATATATTTTAGATGTGAACATATGCTAATTTCTTTTTGCTTATTGTATGTGGCGGAATATCGAGCAAATAAAATTCTTAACTAGAAAATATTGTTCGTTGGAAGCGTTATACCATTTGTTTCAGGGACCCGCACGAGACCCGGACCCGACCCAAACCCGACGGGTCCGGATCCGGGTCTAGAAAATTAGGACCCGACGGGTCCGGGTCTACACAAGTTTATACGGGTCCGGGTCCGGGTCTTAGCGGACCCGACCCAAACCCGACCCATGCCCATCCCTACTCATGGACACTGTCCGACAATAGCTGCTACCCGCGGGCGGGTTAGCAAACATATGGTGAGCAATAACTTGGTCCAACAAAGGAACTACTGTACACAATTTCGCCCAAAATTCGACCAAATTAAACCCATAAATTCGTACCGAAAATTTACCCGGCTGCTTATTTTCAGGTTCTTCGTGCTGGGCTGATCAACTTTTTTTTTGTTTGTGTATGTTCATGTGGATTAATTCCTACTTAAATAAAAGTAGGAAAAGTAGGAATTAAGTCGTTTTTTTACTTAGATGGTTAACGTTAGGTTCGATTGTTCGATAAGTCTTTAATGCCACTATGCCAATGACCCAGTGGTTTGATGAACGAGTAACGTAGTTTATTGTGAAGTGTGAAGCAATTGTTTGTGAAAAATCCTCGGTAACTAAGGGCCTGTTTGGTATCGTTATCTGTTTTCAGTTTTCTATTTTTTTAAAAACCAAAGTCCCGTTTTTGAAAACCAGAAAAAGTGGTTTTTGTTATGGAATAATATGTGGTTGTACATACACTATGGAATATTCTAGAGTGTATTTCCTATCTTGTATAGACCTATATATATATTACCCCCTCGTAATGATAAAGTAGGGTTTTCTCTTCTCTCAACTCTCTCTATTCTTTAACACGTTATCAGCACGAGCTTTACCCGAATCTCCGATCAGTCCCGAACCCTAAATTTGTCGGGCGAGACATAAGCACACACGCAAAACGATCATCCAATTGTGATAGGTGTTTTTCACACAAAAGATTGAAATTCGAAGTGATGGTGCACTAATCTGGTACGAGTGAGAGGGAGTTGAAATATAATCAATCTAAGTTTTCTCAAAAGTTCGTTAATCTCATCCATCACCCCATCAGGTACGCAACAATTAATTCATTCTCTTTAATGGGGTTATTAATTATATTTACAAGAATGTTTGACTACAAGCATTAAGCATTAGTGGAGATTACACTTATTTGTTGCCGGGATATGTTTTTATATAAGCTCTAATCCTATGCACCTTAGGATCCATGTTTCAAGCGGTAGATTTTGTTTCTCATGGTTATAGTTTCTTGTGCTTGAGGTTCAATTCCTTTTTATTTGTTGTTGGCCAGCGGAATGTATGTAAGGTTACATTAGTTAATGAAGTCTTGATATATATGTAACTTTTGACCATGTGGCAATCAAGATATTTGGAAGTTAGAAAGATATACTTGTTCGATGAAACCAAGCATTTGATCTTCTTGTTTTCTTGTGTATGATAGTTCACCTAAATACCCACTATCATAGTAAGCTCCCTTTTATCACATAACTATGATATTATACTATATGTGTATATAGTTTTGATCTTACTTCGTATCTTATTTTGAGAGTTTTGAAATATCATGTTTAACATCCTAATGTTTGCCGCATTCGCATTGCCGCATGGTCTAAGTTTACATCGTATTGGTACTTGGTATTTTTTGGCATTGTTTTGATTTTCTTTTGGTGGTTGTTAAATTAGTGAGTGTTGGATCATATGCCACCCTTATTTAATCGTTCTAACTGGAACATTATTACAAACGAACAAACATAATCACATGTATTGTTAAATTATACGAATCAATCGCTAGAATTTATTCTTAATTTATTAAACAAAAAAAAAAAACTTTACATGTGATTCCTTGATGATTACTATAGTTCTAGTATTTTGGGACGTTTTAATTAATGGCCAGAGATCAGTTTGCTTTAACATTTATTTGCGCGGTCAATCCTGTTATTATTTGCCCTTGTGTGAGCATGTAAGGTACCTGATAATCAAAAGTCGCAATTAGTTACTTGATGAATTACATAAAGGTTTTGACTAATATCAATAAAGTGATCAAGTTATGTTTCTAGTGTTGAGTTTTATCTTCGTTCTTTGTGTATGGATTTTTACACAGCGTTTGATCATAGTTCGGCGAGCTTGCATTTGACTATATGTTTACCGCTTGACCCTATATCTTTGTAGCGTAATCCTTGAGTAATGCGAAACTACTCATGACTCTTTTCTAAAGAAAAGAATGGCCGGATTCCCATTGGTTTTGTTTTGCTTACGTGTATATTGGTTCAAGGTTCTAAATTATTGAAACTTGCCATCTTTTACGAATCTGAATCTGAGTAAAGAGAAAAGTGTTTTGTTAAATCTAGTTGAGGATTAACCATAAATTTAACTACGGTTACGCCATAATGAATGATGGTTCTATATAATGGCAAGTTGTATTTATTTGTAGCGTGGTGCCTTATACTACTTAGTGGCTTGGTGACTTTGTTCTTTTTCTTGATTGTTTTTGCTGAATCATGTTGGTTCTGGAAGTAGTTTTCGGATTGGCCAAGTTCTCTGTTTTAGGCTGTATCAGCAGGGAAGTTTAATTTTCTTTTGCCCATTTGTTGATTCTACTAGCTTAGGTTCATAAACTTAAGATCTTTTAACTTGACAGCTAATGAAGAAATTAAAGTAGAGAATGTCAATGTTTAGTTAGTTGCTAATGTCCTTAAAACTAGAAAAGTGAAGGATTGCTATTCTGTGGTCTCTTAGAAAATTAGCCATATCGTATGATTGTATGAATCATACGGTAAAACTGTTTTGTGCAATTATGCGTAAGTGCAATATTGTGATAGACTGGAGGAGAACACAATCTAAGTAGATAGAGTGAAGTTGAAGTGTATTCGGTTTGCTCAATGTTGAACTCTTAATTACACATTTACACGGTTCAATAAGAGTCAGTTTACCTCTGGTATTTTGATTTGGTGAGGTGTCCTCTACCTACGGAGATTATAATTGGATTGCTTATGTATAGACCAAAATTAAACTTTGACTTGAAGTTCATAGTGTACAAATTTGCGAGATTGAACATATTGTTATAATGATTTGAATATAATATTGTATTATAAATAACTCATTCTTCTAATTTGTCTAAATAATCATTATTATTGATTAGTATCATTTGCTAAGTTGTAAAGGTGGGTAAAAGTTCTCATGAATTACTCTATAAATTAATAGACATATGATGAATGTATCATAATTAGATACTCCAGAAGAGTATGAGTGAATTGACAGTTGTATATGCCCTTGAATGAATATATTCAGGTTATATAGAAGGTATCAATAACTTTTCTATGCGAATTTATGATATTTACCCTTAAAGAAAAATGTGTTCTAGAAGAGCAAAAACCATTCATACTCCCTGAAGGAGGTAATAAATATATTAGTCTTGCCCATATGAATTGAGACACTAGCTATATTTGTGTCCATATATCACATCATTTGTTTGGCCGAAATCAAAAATGTAAATTTATTGTGCACAAAGAAAACTAGTAAAGTTTTGTCAACCAGAAGATTGACTTATGAGAAATGATCAATACACATTTAGTTGGCTATGTTGTGATATGAGTAAAAATCACACTGAAAAATAGTCAACTGGAAGTTTGACATCTGTATTTGATGTGAGTCTATTTAGCGTGATAAAGGCCACCTAGATATTAAATTAATGTTTTTTCTTGCATGAAACATAATAATGTGCTGAATGCTCTCTCGTGTTGTTATTTAATTTATCATGGCAAGACACAACAGAGATAGAGCTCATTTGGAGATCTTGATAATTAATGATATATACACTTAATCAAAATTGATGATAGTAACTTAGTGGCCAGAAGTCCACATGGAAATTTGACATGGATAGTTACGAAGCACGACTAAATTGGTATAAATCAAGTGATCTCCAATTAGGAGCAAAATTTGCAGCACACTAGAATCCAACTGCTATTGCATATACTCCCCATAAACATGATATATTAAGCCTATGGGTATGTATATTTATTTAAGGTGGGTTTGTTGATGGTTATTAGCCCCATAAATCTATCGATTTAATATAGTTTTTACCACCTTAGGGGGAGAATCATGGGAGAAAGCTGGTAAAAACATACATGGAGTATGTGATCCGATCCCCATATCGAACCAGAAGTTCAAATTTGTTGTAATAAGAAATATATGAAAAAGAGGTTCAAGAAAGAACCCAGCTTTATTTCCTATGAGATTAAGATATGCTCAAATATATATAAAGCATTGAAAGATCTTGCCAATCGTGATAGTTACTACTACGTACTGAAGTGTGGTAGAAAAATTATATATAATCCGGTTCCAATTTTATTGATAAAATTATATGGCAAGATAGTGCAGTTGGCCTGATACTCCTGAAGAGTTATAAGATACTGATAAGTATGAAGGTAAGAATAATTTTACACAAAAAATATCTGAATTATAATAGATGGCCTACATGAAAGAAGAAGGTACCTCAAGAATAAATATTCAATTCAGATATCATGGATGGATCCTGACTACAAAAGATTATATAAAGAGTTTTGGTGAATAGTTATACTGGTATATATATGGAACCGATAAAAGTGTAAATTTATTAGAACGTAGATGGATGTGTAAAGTTGGACATGTAATTGGGGATCTTACATGTCAATTCCATTCATTGTCGACAAATTATTATTGAGATGAGCTCATGGACCTGTAGTCCCATAGATTTACAAATATTAAATCTGTACGTACAGTTGCATTATCGAGTCTAATAGCATGTGCATTTATATTTACTCTTAGTAATGTATTAGGCATAATATATCTAGTTTTATATCATTTGCATCATTAGTTTATTAAGTACCTTTTAGCTTTCATAGTGCATGTGCATATACCAATCATTGCGTTAAATGCTACTCTAAGTTATATGTGTGAACTTTGTTCAAAAATATATGAATAGTCAATGAAATGACTAGTTTGATATGTGATTCGAGAACCTCTTCGAATGTGATCATCTTTGAATGAGACAATTACTCATAGGCAACAATTGGTTCCAGAAGAACTAAAGTTCACTTAACTATGTTATGTTGTTATTTAATGAAAAATTTCTGAAGAACAAATTATCTCTAGTTTATCTAATAAAGTGAACTGAATGAAAATGGAATTAAATTTATGTGTCACGTATCCTAATACGAATGACTATTATCACTATCATTACGACTTATATGGTCCAGAAGCACCATAACCACTTGTTATGATATAAAAGAAGGTGTTAATTTATGGAAGGTGCGTTAAGAAGAAGTATAATTGTTATCAATAATATGAATTATATTAAGTTCATGAAGAACTAATATTGAAGTTTTACGAATAAATTTGATCGATAAGACGTTCCTGAAGAACTATATATTTTATGGGTAAAATATAATTGTACTGAACAAAGGACGATGGTGAGACACTTTGGTACATATGATAATGTTAGTATCTAGATTGACTCAACCAGATGTTGAGACTGCATAATTAAATCATGAATATATATGGTCCAGAAGCACAATAAATATTATGTATTAAATATTAAATATTTTCATGATAATATCAAGTTAAATGTTTGATCACTATTTCGAGAATAAGAATTGATGACAACTCTGAGAAAAAGGATTGGTTATAATCTCGAGAGGGATGTATGTTATCACGATCAATTGAAAATGGGTATGTTAAATGATCGTGGTGCGCATTAAGAAAGGATATTTGTTTGTTGTACTCTTGATCCCTTCGTCTAGGGTTTTACCTAGCAAGGTTTTTAACGAGACAACACTATGCATATAGATATTTTGGTTAATGTATAGAGACGTTTTAAACAATATTTAAGTCAATATTGCATTTTCCATTCAAACACCCTACCTCCAGAAGAGGGTTGGTGGATATACGTTGCTGAATAGATGAAGATGTTATTATTGAGATTATGCACATAGTATATGAAGCAATTGTTGTACTCTTTTTTTCCCTTAAACTAGGTTTTTTGTCCCATTGGGTTTTTCCTAGTAAGGTTTTTAACGAGGCGGCATTATAAGCGCACAATTAATTAATTACATAAATGTTTTACAATTGGTATAATGAAACCATAAATTGTTTTGGTTGTCTATTGATATCATGGAGATTTTGAGAAGTATCACACTTCTACTTTAATGATAAGGCAAGTTCTACCAATTGAAGCAACAATGTAACAATAATTTCCAAGGAGCTCCACTACTGCAAGTGTTCAAGAAGACAAATCAACAAAGTTCATGTTGTGCCAATCAATTTAAGCTTCATCAATCAAGAAGTTCATATTACGTCGATCAAGATCCAGGAAGATTTCAAGTGATGTATCCATCAGGGGGAGTAGATACGCGTTGCACTCTTTTTCCCTTAGCTATGGTTTTGTCCCACAGGGTTTTCC
Organism: Spergularia marina; assembly: GCA_963680865.1. Taxonomy (NCBI): domain Eukaryota; kingdom Viridiplantae; phylum Streptophyta; class Magnoliopsida; order Caryophyllales; family Caryophyllaceae; genus Spergularia; species Spergularia marina. The sequence goes on along the minus strand of OY804548.1, from coordinate 24,278,991 downwards.
AAGCAAGGTTTTTAATGAGGCAACTTCAGAAGCGTATTTTGAAGAATAAATGTACTCTTTTTATTTAATTAGAGTTTGTTCTAATTAGACTTGTTTTTCAATTATGTACATCCAAGGGGGAGTGTTATGGAATAATATGTGGTTGTACATACACTATGGAATATTCTAGAGTGTATTTCCTATCTTGTATGGACCTATATATATATTAACCCCTCGTAATGATAAAGTAGGGTTTTCTCTTCTCTCAACTCTCTCTATTCTTTAACAGTTTTCAGTTTTCAGTTGTCAGTTTTCATTTTCTATATGACTATTATACAACCAAACAATTTGAAGTTAATTTTGTAACTTATTTAATTAAATTTTTTAGGCAAATTTAATGAAAATAACCCAACGTTTGCAACATGTTCATGGAATAACTCAACCTTTTCACTTTAACAAAAATAACCAGACGTTTTACTTCTCGTCACACTAATATCCCAAACATGCTAAAATAGGAATTTCGTCCACTCCAAATCTCAAGAGGCAAAATAATAAGGGGAAAAAAAACACTTTGCACAAATTTATGTGATTCTTTGCAATAATAAGGGGCCCTAAAATGTAAACCACTAGTAGGTCTGAACCATGACCATATTTGTTTTGGCACGTACAAATAAAAAGAAAAGGAAACATATCATCATGTGAATCAATTTATATATATGTGTACCATTTCATACATATATACCACATCAGATTTAAAGAACCTCAAATAAAATCTATTCACACTTTTACGATGGAAATTATTCTGCGACATTTTTTTTATTAAGCCAAAGTAATACTAGTATATGAATATGAGGTATCCAAAAATACAGAGATCCTTACTGTATGCGAAAATAAAGTCTTTGAGAAAGAAAATCTTTGATTACATATACTCGTATACTACTAGTACTAGTATAGCTTGTTCATTATATTATGGTAAGAAAAATATGAATAAATTAACCTTTTTATATATGGTCACTAGGTTAATTAAGTAAACAAATGCACATGAGTGTAAGTATAGTACGGTATAAATAGAGGATGATTCGGCCTCATTTTCCGATCAATTAACTTACTATTATACATTGTGCATTTTTTTTTAAATCGAGATTTATTTGCAATTAATAATTAGAAGTGAATAGAAAAAAACAATGAAAGCTGGATCCATTGCGTTAATGAATTTTTTTTCGAAATAGGGCTAAAAAAATAAATATTAAACAAAATGGGTTGGATTGAAAAATGTTCAATCTTATGGGGTGCACGTAGGGATGGGCATGGGTCGTGTTTGGGTCGGGTCCGCTAAGACCCGGACCCAGACCCGTAGAAATTTGTGTAGACCCGGACCCGATCCTGACCCGTCGGGTCCTAATTTTCTAGACCCGGATCCGGACCCGTCGGGTTTGGGTCGGGTCCGGGTCTCGTGCGGGTCCCTGAAACAAATGGTATAACGCTTCCAACGAACAATATTTTCTAGTTAATAATTTTATTTGCTCAATATTCCGCCACATACAATAAGCAAAAAGAAATTAGCATATGTTCACATCTAAAATATATGAAAGACAATTAGACCAAGACAAGAGAGGTGATAAATTTAGATCTTTGTAGATGAAATAAGGACTCGGGGAGTAGGAATACATGTAAAACTCATGGTAGGTTAGGAAGAGACGCAAATTTTAGATAGAACTTTTAGAATTTTTCATTTTTTTTAAAACTTAGGCGGGTCTGGGTCGGGTCTGGGTCTCAAATCTTGGACCCAGACCCGACCCGTAATTAATGTGTGCGGGTCTGGGTCGGGTCCAGACCCGTCGGGTCCTAATTTTTAAGACCCAAACCCGACCCGGGCGGGTCGGATCCAACGGGTCTGGGTCGGGTCCTGGGTCTATGCCCATCCCTAGGTGCACGTCACCCTATTTAGGTTCGGGACAAAACCGCCAGTGGCACTGGCGGTTTTAAGCGCCTTGAACAGTAGCTTTGAGACTGGGAAGAAATTTTGGCTAGGGTGAAACCGCCATGGGGGGTGGCGGTTTCACTTGAGTGAAACCGCCACCCCCCATGGCGGTTTCACCCTAGCCAAAATTTCTTCGTACCTCAGTTCTGTGATGTAACCGCCATGGGAAGTGGCGGTTTCACTTGAAGTGAAATCGCCACCCCCCATGGCGGTTTCACCTTTATTTTTTTTATTTTTTTTCAATCCTTATATACGTATTTTGGGGTAAAAAAAAAACATAACCCCCCGACTCTCCACATAACATCCCTCTCTCCTGCTCCGACTCGCCGCCCCTGCTCCGTCGTCCGCTGCCGCTGCCGCCGCCTGCTGCTCCGTCGCCAGCCGTTGCTCCGTTGCCGCCCGGTTGTACTCCTACACTCCTAATTGTTCCTATTATTTAAGTAATGTGTCTCTCTCCTTAATTTAGGTTAATTTCATTCATTTTAATTTAGGTTCATTTCAATTCATTACTTTAATTGTTTGTTTTTTTAGTTAGATTACTAATTTATTGAATATATTGTTTTGTTAGTATTGATAATGATTTGCATTTTCATGAGTATATAGTAGAAGTTGAATTTTTAGGGGTTTTGTTTAATATTGTAATTAAACCACCTTAATTTAGGTTAATTTGAGTTCATTGAGTTGTTTTTTAGGTTAGATTACTAATATATTTAATCCAATTTATTTAGTATTGATGCTTGAGTTTAGTTATTAAAATTCATAAGTCGATTTTTAGGGTTTTGGTTAATTGAAAATTTATGTTAGTTGAATTTCTTAATTAAATTAGTTTATTTTTCTCATTATAGAATGGAAATTACTGGATATCCTTTGGTATGTTATTGGAATGGAGAAATTGTTGAAGCTAGTGAAAATGTTAGTTATAAGGGTGGAAATGAGAGTTTTGTATTTGCTAGTACTAGTATGACTTATAATGACTTCATTGGGGAGATTTGTGACGCAATGAAAATCAATAGAAATAGTGTTTCATTGACGGTGAAGATGAAGTATCGAGTGCGGGGTGTTATAAGGTTGTACCCCTTAATAATGATCGTTCTTTACTTGCTATGTGGGCAATTGTTCGACACTCAAAGGTTTCTTCTATGGACATTTATGTTGAAGTGGGAATGATAGACTCTAGAAATGTATTGGCAACAATGATTTCAACAACGCCTAATACTTCTCTCACATCAATGAGATTTGGGGATGTTGCGCAATATGTTTCTATTGAAACCAATAACACAAATAAGGGAACCTTGGACGGGGATTTAGAAGGAGATGAGGCTGGGGAGGAGTTGAATGTTGTTGAATGTATGATTCATGATGAAGATGAGGATGATGATTTGGTTGGAAAGAGTGCTCCACACGTAGAATTCAATACGATTCATGAAATTGATCAACAACATGTGAATGCTTGGAAAACATGGGTCAATGAAGTTGAAGTTAAGGTTGGTAGGGAGTTTATAGTTGGTCAAAGATTTCCAAATAAGGCTGGTTTGATAGAAAATGTAACTTTGTACTCTGTATAACGTAACCAAACTTTCAAAGTGCCTGAATCCAAACCCCATACTATCACTTTCAAGTGTGGTAGAACACCAAACCCATGCAATTGGAGGCTTAGGGCATCACAAAAACAAGAACAGTTTTCAAAAGCCTTCACCATTGTCACTTATCTTGGGCCTTACGAAACTACCTGTGTTGGTGACGTTATTCCACGCGATCATATGAATTTGAAACAATGTTTCATTAGTGAAGCTATTAAAAACCTTGTTGCCAAGGATTGGTCCATTAAAGTCCCAGTTCTTATTGAATTTATCAAAGATAAATTCAATTATATTATCTCATATATGAAGGGGTGGAATGCTAAACAAAGGCAATTGCAAATTTATATGGTGATTGGGATGAATCCTACACTTTGCTTCCTCACTTCATGCAAGCAATGAAAGAATCCAACCCGGGAACTGTTGTGCATTTTGTGAATACGCCAACATGTAAACCTAATGAGGAAACTTTCTTTCGAGTGTTTTGGGTATTTGGACCATCAATTCAAGGTTTCAGCCATTGTCGCCCTCTTATAACTATTGATGACACTCATTTATATGGGAAATATAAGGGTACTTTACTTATTGCAATGACAGTTGATGCTAACGACCAACTTTACCCACTTGCTTTCGATATTGTTGAGAGTGAATACTAATAGTTGGCCTTGGTTTATGACATGTATAAGGAGGTTCGTGACAGATAGAAAAAGTCTTTGTGTTATATCAGATAGACATGATGGCATCAAAGCTGCTATGAATGATGAACACATCGAAATGACTGAGCCGCATGCCTACCATAGATTTTGCATGCGTTGTGTGGCATCCAACATCAACACAAAGTTTAAAAGTAGGGATTTGAAAAACTTGTTTTGTTGGACTGCCACACAACATCAGAAGAAGAAGTTCAATCGTGGTTTCAATCGAATGGGTGAAATAAATATTGATACACGACGATATTTGACCAAACATGGCTTGGAGATGGAGAAGTGGTCAAATTATCATGACGGTGGGTTCAGGTATGGTATAATGACTACCAATATGGTGGAGTGTTTCAATGAAGTTTTGAAAGGAGGCCGATTCTTACCCATCGTCGCACTTGTGAAATTGACATTTTATCGAGTCAATGCGTACTTTGTGGAGCGGCGTGAGAAGGCAAAACAAAGGCTTGAAGAGAGACATGCATATTGTAAGAAAGTAATGGATGTCATTGCTGTAAATTCTAAGAAGGCCGCACACCATACCGTTGTGGCATTTGATAGAGGACTGTTTCAAGTGACCACTGGGTCGGGGCATAGAGGTAGTGGAAAAGGGAAACATAAGCATACTGTGAATGTTGTGACTAAAACATGCACTTGTAAAAAACTTGAAATTTACAAGTACCCTTGTTCACATGTACTTGCCGTTTGTAGCTCAATGGGTTTAAGTACAAATGCATTTGTGGATGTGTTTTACACTAGTGGTGAGTATTTGGGGTCATACGCACTCAAATTTCGACCCATTCCCGATGAAGCTTATTGGACACCTCTTGATGGTCCTAAAATCCTTGCTAATAAGGATATGAAACGTGAACCGAAGAAGAAGGGTACGAAGGATAAGTCACATTCAAAGCGATTGCGTAATGAGATGGATGAAAAACCACCATCAAAATCATTATGTGGCATATGTCGTCAACCCGGTCATAACAAAAAAACATGTTCTTTAAGAGGGTAACATTTTTTGTTGATCTTTATATTGTTGTGAACTTATATTTGCCGAATCTTTTTGTGTAATATTTTAACTCTCTTCTTTTTCTTTTTGTAGCTCTCATGGAGGTGGATCTTCATCCGGGACCAATCGAACCGTCTCTTCTCAAACTGCAAGACAAACACAGGAGTCAAGCAATTTGGGACGGAGAGGAGGTGAGTCCGCTTAGATGTAGAACTCACATAAAATGGCATGGCGAGTATCGTCCTAGTAAGCGGGTAGTTAAATTTATTAGGAAACCCCAGTTTTATGGGGCGCATAGAGTAGCTAGTGTTAATTAAGCTAGATCAGGATTTAATAAGTGCGTTGGTAGAAAGATGGAGGCAAGAAACCCACACTTTTCACTTAACCGTTGGAGAGGCCACTATCACCTTGCAAGATGTGCAAGTTATGTTAGGTTTGAGGATAGATGGAAGAGCTGTGACGGATGAGACCCATCAAGATTGGCAAAGATTGGTGACTAAATTGTTGGGAAGAGCACCGGGGGCAAATTTGAAGGGAACTTTTTTTGAAAATTTCTTGGTTGATGACCCATTTTAATTATTTGCCTAACGGTATGGACGATGCCGTATTTCATTGCTATATGTGAGTGTATCTTCTCATTTTGTTTGGTACCGTTCTATTTCCTGATAAGAGTGGGAATGTAGTTCAAGTAATCTATTTGCCATTGTTAAGTGATGTCAGTAGATTGGATGATTACTCGTGGGGAAGTGCGGTACTAGCAACATTGTATCGTAACTTGTGTCGAGGGTGTTGTAAGGGTGCAATAGAGATATCCGGACTTCTTATTCTTCTTCAGTTGTGGTCTTGGGAACGTATTGCTATAGGACGTCCTATGAACATGGGACCATTAGAATATGAGGATGAAGATGTGGATGAGGATGAGGATGAGGATGATGATGAAGATGAGATTATAGCTAGTCCATTTGGGTCACAACATATCTATGGGAGAGATGCATTAGGACGTAAGTGGCTTATGATCGATCGACGAAGAGCCGATGGGATTTTCTCTCTTACCTCTTATAGAGATGCATTTGATTGTATGACTCATGATCAAGTAAGTTTACTTATCCAATCCATTGTTTTGTGACTTTTTAATCATGAAAATAATTTGGTAATTCACTTATTTATTTGTTTTATTTTAGTTCATTTGCCAGCCTTATACAGCGGATGTCATCTCAGCTCTCTCTCCGATTTGCTCTAAGGATGAACAAGATTGGTGTGTTTTGGCTCCTATGATCTGCTTCGATATTATAGAGTGGCATTGTCCGGATCGGGTAGTACGCCAATTTGGTTTGAAGCAAACAATCCCGATGGACTGTGATACTTCGGTGCCTCTTCATAAATTGGATAGGAGAGGAAATCGCAAGATAAGTTGGAGTGAAATCCACAATGTTTATATCGATTTATGGCGTAGGCGTCGAGAGAGGGTGGTGGCTAGTACCGATGTAGATGATAGCACGATGGATTACAATGATCCGTATATGGTTTGGTATCGAAACCATACTCGTCGTGTCATTGGAGCTGTTAAACAATCTCATGGTGGCCCGGTTTCCTACCATCCTTCTTCTCTCTCAATTCAATTGCTTGTAAGTATGATTTATCGTTATTTCACTTTTATTGAATAGTAAGCATGTTTAGGAAATAATTAGTGCAATCTTTTGACTTTTGTGATTGTAGACCCAAGGTTTTGCAACTCTACACATGAGGTGTGAACATGACCTTCAAGCTGCACTAAATGACGCATCTAGTGTCAATTTTGTCCAAACAATAACCGACATCCGCAAACATTGCTCCGAATGTCTCGAGAAGGTGGGATTTTCACATCTTATCCAACAATCTCAAGAACAACCAAGTGCAAGTTTGGATGATCATTCTCCTCTTATACAATATAGGCGTCGACGTAGAGTTAGTTCTCCTATGACACCAATTATGGAAGGCGACACTCCGGGTTCTTCCTCAAGCCAACCCGCTTCCTCAAGCCAACGTCGAGCTACACGCCGCCGCCGCCTAGCGGAAGATTAGCTATTGATATATTAGTTTGTAATGTATGGGAACAATTTGTCAATTTTATGTTGTATTCGACTATTTCAAGTATGTAAAAGACGTTTTAAGTTATGAAATACGATACCATGCCATTCGAGTTCTCATCTTGGGTTGTTATTCGTGTTATTGAACGATTGTGGTCGTGGCATTTTGGTTTGGGTTTGTCTGAGTTGCAGGTAAATGGAAAAGAAGGAAAACAATCTCAAAAAAAAAAAGAAGGTAAAATCGCCATGGAGACTAGCGGTTTCAACACACAGAAACCGCCAGTCTCCATGGCTTCACAGAAATGAGATTATGGAAATTTTAGAAGAAATTTTGGCCAGAGTGAAACCGCCATGGGGGGTGGCGGTTTCAATACTTCAAGTGAAACCGCCACTTCCCATGGCTGTTTCATCACCGAACTGAGCTATGAGGAATTCTGGCTAGAGTGAAACCGCCATGCGGGGTGGCGGTTTCACTCGCGGTTTCACTTGGAGTGAAACCGCCACCCCCCATGGCGGTTTCACCTTAGCCAAAATTTCTTCCCAGTCTCAAAGCTACTGTTCAAGACGCTTAAAACCGCCAGTGCCACTGGCGGTTTTGTCCCGAACCTAAATGGGGTGACGTGCACCCCATAAGATTGAACATTTTTCAATCCAACCCATTTTGTTTAATATTTATTTTTTGAGCCTTATTTCGAAAAAAAATTCTGCGTTAATAGGAATTGGGGGATTATTCATGGTTCTGTTTTGCGTTATCGTGGTTCTGTTTTGCGTTATCTTCTAGGGCATTTATCAACGTTAAACTAGAATAATCATGTAATTGATTTTCCTACCTTAATTTGTGCAAATGTGCAATATATAAATGCAAATATATGATTTAATACAGTACGTACAATCATTTTCCCGTTCATGGCCCGGCCATTTGGTTTTCGGCAAAGATCAAACCATGATATTTTGGTTCGAAATGCATGTAGATAAATGAAATCTATGGCATCAGGACTAATAAAAATAAAAGGGGATGATCCTGATTATGAAGAAGCGTGTATGTTTCTTTTAAGTATAGCGATGGAATGATGCTTTGTTGGGCTTGCATGTTCCAATTCCGATCCTGGTGTTCGACACTATCGGCAGACTTAGATAACCTTTTCTGATCATTGGTACGTATGTTCTAATTTTTTTTTTCTTCCTAATGTTGAATATGTATGTGTATCTTGTCAATAATTGTGTGCCCTAAATCCTAATCATGTATATTAGGGTATATTATTGCTTGGTTTATCTTGTATTTTGGTAGATTATTGCATTTCATTTATATATGAGGAATGATAACTGAGTCTTATTATAAATTTGCTCACACGATGTAATAATTCAAAGCTTCTTCTCTTGATGAAAAGAATAAGGGATTCATTATTGTTGTTGTTGTTGTTGTTGTTGTTGTTGTTGTTGTTGTTGTTGTATTCGATTTTATAAGGACTCGCGACCACGGTGCCCTGAGTTTAGAATGAAGAACTTAGTTACAACTTAATGACAGTAAGATCAGAGGTGCTGCGAGAAATTAAATCTCTCTTAAATGTTACTAGCTCTGAGCAAGTTAACATATATATGCCAAAATATATACGTCTTTGTCACATTTCGAGATACTTACTTGACCATCGATATCTCTCAAATTAAAGTATATATAAGGGTAAAAATTATGAAATAATATTGTGAAAACATATATCACAATGAATCCAATGGTATAATTTTGATAATCTTTGACAAAATAATTTTTCATGAAATTGAAAGTCAAAAGTTGTCCCGTAACTTGTAAACGTCATATATATTGGAATGGAGGGAGTAATTATTGCTAGACGCTTAATCATGGATGTGTTTAGATTGAGTTATTACAGGATAGATATCGATAAATCAGGTGTAAACAACTAACACTACGTACCGGCTAGGTTATGTGAAATTAAACTCGGTGAGATAACATAATTAATAATGCAAGGAGTTAGTTGTTTGTTAAGAAGTCCCTTAGCTTGTCGAATGGGAGCACGTAAATATCACAAATTCATGGAACAGAGGATCCCAATTGTAAAATTAGAGAGTTGTTGTACTAAGGAGAATCCCATCTAATTAAGGAAGGAAGTGTATCTTTACGGCGCTTTTGTTTTCAAGACTATAATATTCTAGTCCAAAATATATAAGTAATAATTAATTTTGATGAGACCGTCTTATCCGAGAAATTATATCCAAAGCGAGTTGTGGATATTTTCCATTGGGGCTCATCCCTTATACTACTCCATTCAACAAAACCCAATAACCATTGATCATATAATAAAGTATAAATACAAAACTTCCTCAGTATTTTTCTTACGAATTTTTCCCTCGCTTAGCTCTAACAATCAATATGTCGACAAAATCAATGCGTCGAGATATTTCCCCCACCGAAATTTCCGACCGCCGCAACAGTCGTTACTCATCGGAATCCGATGATTCGTCCGATAATCACCGCCGTCGTCGCGGCCGTAGTGCAAGTCCGAGATCAGATTCGGATTCGAAAGACACGAGAAAGAAGAGAACTAGGGTTAGGGTTAGCGTAAACGTTAAGAAATCGGAAACAACTGATACGGACACAAACACGAACACCGAGTCTGGTAGGAAATCGGATGATTCTGATTACGAGTCCGACGATGATGATGTATGTATATAGAAAGAAGCGGAGAAAGAACAAGAAAGGCAGGATTTCGAGCTCGAGTTCGAGGCGAAGGAAGAGTAATAATCATCGGAATTCAGATTATTCCGAGTCCGAGTCTGAGTCCAAGTCCGACGATGATGAATATAGAAAAAGTCAAAAGTCGTCGAAATCGAGGAAGAAGAAGAGTAGTAGGAAAAGGAAGAGCAGGAGAAGAAGCAGCGAAAGTGAGGGCGAAAGGAGGAGCAAGAAGAGGAAGAAGAAGAAGAAGGCGGATGAGGTAATGACGAGCGAGCCGGAATTGATAGGGCCGAAACCGTTACCAGAGCCGCCAAAATGGCACACTACAAATTACGGAGGTGCGATGAGGCCGGGGGAAGGCGAGGCGATAGCGCAATACGTGCAGCAAGGGAAGCGAATCCCGCGTCGAGGAGAAGTAGGTCTTACGCCAGAGGAAATCGAGAAGCATGAGGCGTCTGGGTATGTGACGAGGGGGTAGTAGGCATGGCAGGATGAATGCGATTCGAATTCGAAAAGAAAATCAGGTTTATAGTGCTGAGGAAAAGACTGCTCTCGCTAAGTATAACCTTGAAGAGAAGGCCAAGCGTGAGGGAGAAGTTATGGATTCGCTTAGGAAGCTTGTGAACAAAACTGTTGCTAAAGCTCTTGTTCAGGACCAACTTGAGTAAATACAAGGTCATAGTATCTGGTCTATTAACTAATTGTTGAGTTGTATGGTTTGCGACCGGGAAATCCCATAATTTATCGATGTCGTGGTGAAATTTTTATAGTTGATTCGGCATTTCAGTTTTTCATCGTAAATTACTCATTATGGCTTGCTTGGATTGAGAGTAATTATTAAGGGGGTAATAGGAGCTACAATAAGGAAAAAATTAGAGAAAATGTGGTGGTGGAGGGAGGAAATGAAGGGTGGAGGATGAATCATTACCCCCATATGGGAGTAATGCATTACCCTAGGGGGGAGGGGAGTAATGCATTACCTCCATATGGGGGTAATAGTTCCTCCTCTACCCCTTATTTCCTCCCTCTACCACCACCATTTCTACAATTTTCCCCTTATTTTAACTCCTATTACCCCCCTAATAATTACTCCTATTCCAAGCAAGCCCTTAGTTGCTTCGGATTCCAGCCTTCACATCTCGAGTTAGCTGCAATATGGAAACGCAGTCTTAGATCTTGTGTTTTGATCAAGTTTTTATTTTTTTATGAATTCGCAATTCTAAAGTTCGGTTGCTGTCCGACATTCAAGAGCTACCTTCATGAATACAACATACAAGAACCGTTACTCGTTCGATACCCCCCTTTATACTATTAGTATACTAAACAAGGGAAATATGCCTCGCCAGTTGCCACAAAAACAAACAAAATGTTTTCGTGCATTTGATGTCTACACCACATGTACAATGGAAAATCATTTATATGTATTTATATATACACCATCAGGAGGCAATGTGGCCGAACTACAGTGAAGCGAATATAATGTAATAAGACGAGAAGTTCTAGATCAAACGTAAGTGCATGAACAGATTAGACTTACATGCATGACACCATTGGGAGGTTGTTCTCCTCGAGACCTCGACACAGCTTCACACAAGAACAAACCACAGCAAATCCTGCCTTGGTGAAACCTCGAAGCTGCAAATTTGTTGCTCCTGAATGCACACAGGCTTCTTATACTTCTACTGGCCGGTTTCAAACAGTCCCACAAGTGAGCGCTCCAGCACATAACCAACATAACAATCAGAGACCAAGTAAAGCTTCAATCCCTGGAATCGGAAGATAAAACGTTAACAGGGCCGTTTAATGCTACATAGAACTCTGCTAATTAATCACTGAAGGTATTTTGACAAGTAAAGTTCAACAAGATATCCCTCAGAACGCCCCGGACATCCTTGAAGTACACAATCAAATAATCAAAACAAGGTCAAGTTTGAACAAGAGGCGGCAATCACAAATGTACATAATTGCCTTTCTTCTTAGAAGCAGCAGTTTAAGGTAATGAGTAATGACCCATGGGAATTGAGAGGGGATCCCAAATTCCCAACTCCCCAGTAATAGCTTAAAGGTCATCTCATCATTTTACCCAAGTACAAGGAGCAACAGCCATTTTATAATAACGTGTATCATGCCTGATAAGATAAAGCTATACTCCGTATTACTAACACCATTTCATTTTAGTTGACATGTCAGCATCACCAGGAACAGATACATACATACAAGGACGATTAAAATTATCACCAAAGTAGGTGAAAATTTCTGAGGCTCTGACCATCATCCCCAAGTTCCACTTCACCTACTCATAAATATGCCTCTTGTTCACTCACAGCAGTGCTGTCATTAAGGTGCGCAAGGCAGACTAAATGAGCAAAGAAGCACAAATTTGAACTACACATACCTTCTCTCCTCATTTTTTAACTACCTTAACTCTATACCTAACCCCCTGTATTTCGCCAAGCTTCATTAAGTATCAGATTTGGACAAGCAACCACAAAGAGGTACCTTGGTACCAGATGCTACAAAAAACTGAAAATTCTATTAAATGATAAGACCTTGGACACACTCTTTCCCCTGTGTCTCAAGTCTCAACCAATGCCTCTGATACTTCTCCACGAAATGAAGGAGGACTGATCACGCTAGAACAATGCACCATAAGTAAAACAAGGAACTTCTCTGGAGTTTCGCGAAATTAATAAAACTGACATAGCAACCAAACTTTCCCTCAAGGCCCCAAACATCCACAAGTACTACTGCTTCCAAAAGATTATGCAATCAGAATTAACTAAGAACCGGACGAGTTGAAAAGGTAGATAGCAACAGAGAATTAGATACCAGATAGAACAAACACAGAAATACTTATAAGTATATAACCAGCACCTGGCTAACATCTTCACGTCCAAAAAAAAAAAAAAACAAAAAAAAAAAAGAGCACCTGGCTAACAGCTGCAGCTGATGGCAGTTTCATATGTGTGACCAGGTGGTCACCAAATGAAACTCTCTTCAACGCAAACAACTCAGAGGACGTACTGTCACCGAGAACCAACCACCAGGCTTCATCTTTAACCTGTCAACGTATATCCAATCAGTGGCACTAGTCTATTTCACAATCTTGGGGACAAATTTTATTTTAATTTATTTTTGGGGACATTAGTCAGCTTAAAAACTATCTATGAGCTAACTAATACATCTGTTAATGCCTGATGAGATCAATTGTCACTGAAAACACAAAACATTTGCTCTTTTGAGAAATAAATAGAAAAAGAGGCCAATCACAGCATTTCGATTTGACAAATCTCAATTTTCTCCTGGCTCAAATTCAACATAAGTTGCTACTCATGCTACTATGGGTCTGGCTAGAGACGTCTCACATCAACATCCAGTCAAATAAGCAAGCATAAAGTGAGGCCCCGTTTGCTACTGTGATGAAATACCTTCGAGAATCGAGGGGTGAATGCTCTTGATGTCTTACGCATGTGATTCTCCAGCCTGATGTTAAGAGAGTAAAGGTTTCCACTGCCTTCTTTGTTCCGCTGGACTCTCAAGTGCATTTGTATACGAGGGAATCTCAGTAACTCCTGATGAATAGGGATTAAATAAAACCGGAAAAACATTTAAGAGAATACAAAACATTTCAGCTACGTAATCACAAACTACATTAGATAATGAGGTGTGAGATTGGGAACTGCGACAACCAGCACATCAATCAATCAATAAAATAATCAAGAGATGAATAGTTTTGGGTACTGGTGTTCACAGTATTTGGATTGATTTTATACACCCATCTTGAGAGAATACTTATCAGTTATCATGCTTCGCTAATAGAGGGGAGCGTAAAATCATTTTCGACAATGTACATCCTAAGCCTTCCAACGGGCTATTTCAAGGGTTCCTTTCAATATAAGATCGGCAGTTACAAAAGCTAAAACTAAAGGCATCTAGCCAGCAAAAAAGAACTCATATAAAGTGAATATCCTCTGAAAAAAGAAATTACTCTTTTTGGGGCTAAGGTGGGTCCGGGGGTGCTCAAGGTCATGAGTGATACTCAATTACTCATACACTGAACTCATATGTCAAAAGCTCGCAGATCAAGAGTTCAAACTTTTAACCAGTACGTTTCAGTTGGGATTGGGAAATCTAAGTTTTGCTTAGGTTGGTAGGGAGAGAGTATGCTCTCTCTAGATTGGCTTTTGAACTGGTATTTGAATAAGTAGACCCACAGCTAGACATTGCAACCACCGTTGCCTTACAAATCAATACAATGATACCTCGCCACAGATAGTTCTAATAATTTTCTTTTGATGTTACCTGGTATAAACTTGAATCTGAAAACCTTCCGAGTATATTCTGCACACGTGCCCTAGATAGACCCAATAGTTGCTGCACGTTTTCTATACCTCCTTTCACCAGCATACCAATAGCATCTTCACTTAAGCAAGGTAACATCTTTAATGAAGCATTCTTTCCAAACCATAAACCCTGTTCGTACAGCAAAATAAGAATTCCACATGCTTGTGTGAGCTCACGAAGAAAAATTAAGCAAAATACAGTCACTTATGTTTCATTGAGCAAAAAACTGAAAGAGCAATTTACATTAACATTAAGCCCCTCAATTTATTCCTTCCTAATTAATTGGTTTAGTTTTCACTTAATGAATAAGATAGATTTGCTGAGAAGTCAATGGATTGCAACTAGAGAAAATTTGACAAAATTCATGTAGCCAATCACACTGTTATTCGGGTTCAGCCTTTACAATGGCATTGCCTATGCACTGGGGGAAGTTTATTAATACCTAATCACTTAATTAAGATGATCAAACGCACTTGGTGCTTAAATTTGATATTTGAAGTCCACTCTTTAACCCTAAAAATGTATCACACAACCCACAAGGTCATAACTGCACATACCATGCACAAATAAAGCCACTGTAGATTTATCTACCCAAAACTAGAAAAGCTTCACGAGTTCTTGAGCTAACTCAACCTATGCTTATCAGGCTGCACATAGGAGAGAGAAGAAGAAACCACCTACATAATGTCTTCTGGTGGGCCATGAACATGTGATGTGACCTTACAGTCACAATTTGGTAAGTCAACCACTAAGCAAAATGATGTCTGATATTGGCGACCAACTTACCAACACAAGATATACGCTATACTGCAATATGTTCACTTCTAGTTAGAACATACGTGCAGATGAATATCACAACATAAACAGGAGACGTGAACCCAAGTGCAGCCATGATCGGATAGTGGTGAGTACAGAAGGCAAAAGCAGTTAGGGGACGGGAGGAGAATACCTGCATAACCATCTGCATAAGATGCATACAAGTTAGTGCGCTCGAAAGCCATCCGCAATTAGCACATACGTCTATCATAGCCTGGATTATACGTATACTCTGATCCAAAACAGACTTAAGGTCCGTCTTATAGTCACTGATTGGCATTTCTACTTGAGAAAAGTGTGCCTGAATTTCAAATATGATTTGCATAAATTAGTCAGCTGACCAAAAAACATAACTCAACAATGCAGCAAAAGCAAGGCCAGTTTTTATCTACAAAATATTAATGCTGAGGACTTGCCTGAAAAAGCAAATTTGTTTTAACATGTGGATCATCAAGTCGATCATTGTCCACTTTGTACGGAACCAACTGAGCTAATGTTGCGTTGTGGTTTTCCTATTTAGAGAGAAAAAAGAAAGAGGTTAATGACAATAAAGCAGTAATGTTTATGAGCATCCACAATTAAACTTCAAACTTCAATGTGCATGACTAAGAGAGATGTTTATAATTTGAGGCTCGGTGACCACCCGAATCAATTTGTTTAGAATTTATGACCAAGTCTCTCAATGTTAAATTCCAAAATGCGCAAAGGTGATTCAAAACCACTTTCATGCTTCAGTATGCAGTCATCTATGTACCTTAATAAAGAAAGCTTAACAAGATTTAGAATAGTCGTCTCCTCCTTCTATAGAAGTATAATAGTATGTTTATTGTTACCTCATTGTGCCTGACTGGCAGCTCATCATACTCAGAAGCAGCAGAAAGCACATGCAAGAGAACCTAGGGAAGAAAATTATTAGTTCAAGAACTAAAGAGAGTCTCTAGGAGAAAACAAAGATGAAACTCACTTCAAGTGAAAGGTTTGGTCCAAGATTGGACCCAAACATCGAAACAGTCAAATAATTGAGGTAATATTGAGATGCAATTGAACCCAGCATCGTAGACTCCACACCATCGTCATTCATTTTGATGCATCCACTGTCTTCCAAATCTTCAAATGTACTTTGTACCAACCTGCCATATGAAGTTTAATAAGATGTAAAAATGCATCACAATCAGAAGTTACAGAAAACAAGCAGCTCTTATTACCTTGATAAATATGAGCTAAGGATCCCAGGATCTATACCCTCTAAGCCATAGTAAGCTGGATTAAACATCTGTTTAAGAGATACGACTGGATGTCAGCACAAGAAGCACCCCTAAAAAACTACTTCAGTGAAGACCTTAAACCCTTTTAAACAAAAAAGGAATGATAATTGGAGCAACCAGGTAAAATATCCTGACAGATGACCTCAGTTTGAACAGTGAAAGTATACCAGTCTACGGTAAAAGTATGTCCACGTCAGGTAGTGAATGGCATCTGCCTTATTGCAAATCGTACCAGATACGATTTCGGCATTGAAGTGGTCATGAAGATGCTCCCTGAGGCTGCTCTCAACAGGAAAAGGTTCATAAAGGAACTGCAATCGAAGAATAAGCTTCTAAGCCATTTTAAAATACACAATGAAAAAACATAATTCTCCAAACATAAAAAGTACTGACCTTCTTGTAAAAACTCTTTTTGGGTTCGTGAACCAAAATAACTGCTTTCCCATGTTGGTCATATTGTGGTCGCCCAGCACGACCCATCATTTGCAAAATATCTGTGATAGGAAAATCAACATATCTTTTCATCTTTCCATCGAAGAATTCAGTTCCCTGCATTAAGTTTGGAAAATATTCTAATTAGAACTGATGTATATACGATCTTGAATGAACGTTGATTAAGTGGCCTGTCAAAAAAGAATAAATGAAGTGGCCACATATGGTAAGTGAAGAATAAAGGATAGGCGGTTAATTCCCGCAATGCCTCAAAATCTCCCGCTAAGCGCAATTCGTGAGATACGGGGATTGGAGGTATGCAACCTTACATCCTAGATACACCGTTCCCAAAATGATTGGGGTCAGCTAAAGTAAATTGACATAAGCTACAGTTATAAGCCTGTTCCCATAATTGACCCCATAAGAGACATTACATCAACCATTACTTCACAACTGATTACAGGAGTCATTGGGAATAGAACTAATATATATACGCGATTAATGCTTTTTTAAAGGTAAGTGTGAGGCCCTGGCGCCCCCTAGTCTGGGCCTCCTAAAACTCAGGCATGGCCTTTTTTGAGCCTAGCCCAATGGAGAAGGACGGAAGGTAAGGGAAACCTCCTTCCTAGCGCGGTAAGAATCCTGACAACTCAAGTGCAACAGGCTGCAGCTCCAAACCACTAGACTAAGCACAAGGCTCCAACTACTAGACTAAGCACAAGATGGTATAAATATGTTCTTGATTATGTTTCTTATTTACTTGTGAAAAGTCATCTTAGACAACTTGGATCGAGTTAAGGCAGAACAACAAGACCCATGTACTCCAACATGGAGGCATTCTCTAGGCTACACTAACCTTGATAATGACAAGATGTGCAGGGAGATTCACACCCCAAGCCAGTGTGCTAGTTGACACCAACACCTGTACAGGAAACATGTTTCTACTCAGCAACGGTACAGACTTTCCTCAAAGGGTTAATAGAACTGAGAGCAAGAGAACAGCTTTATGGAGAATGAGCAGTTCAACTGTGAGAAGAAAACTCAGTACTAAAAAAAGAAAACAAAACAATCAAAAGATAATTATTAATGCATGATTCTACATAGACTACAATAGCTATTCTCAATAAAAGCTTAGATGATCACAAACCTGAATCTTGTTGTTTCCGAACAGCTCCTCCACGGCAGATCTATCCTTATCATTCAATCCAGCATGATGCAAACCTATACCAAACTGTAATGTGTGCCTCAGATTCTGATCTGTAATCTGGTAAAGCATCATCTGTAATTCTTCCTCAGCCATATTCAAAAACTTCCTCGGCTGCTCGTCGGATGCTGCATACTTCAGATACCAAAAACACAAGACAGTGGCATCAAGAACAAGAAAAATTCGATAAAACTAATCAGCAGACAAAGGCATACGGGATGAATGTAGGAAAGCTAAATATGTAGACAGGAAACCTCTGATACCTGAATGAGGTCTAAAGCAGTAAGTCTCGTCTGTCGACGTGATGAAACAAATATAAGAACTGGCTTTGCAGGCGAGTGTGTAGATATGGCGGCATATGCAGGTTTGTTCATACTATTCATTCTTGGACAATAGAACTTCCCAGGGTATCCCTATTGATTTTGAAAGCATCAGAATTGATCAGGTAGCTGTTCAAAAGACTTCAAGCAAAAAATAAACATGATCTAGAAGATTACTATTCATGCTTGGACAATAGACTTTCCCATGGTATCCCTATTAATTTGAAAGCCTCAGAATTGATTGATAGCTGTCCAAAAGACTTCAAGCAAAAGATAAACGTGATCTAGAAGAAATGGTATATTTGCCAAGTCAATAACCAGATTAACCGCTATAATAAGGGAATCAGATTATCATAAAAGCGAGAGCGTGTCTCAGAAATATGCAAAAGAATTGTGTCCAGGAAACAGCCGTTAGTTAGCTACTCAGTCAAGTCGAGAAGCAATACTTATGACCACTTATTTAGCCAAATCTGTGTACAAGACATCAGAATTTTCGTATATAAGGACGCAAGTAAAAAGAATCTCTAAACAAGAAAAGGAGGTTTATAAAAAAAGTGACCAAACAAGCATAATTGAGAAACATGCAGTCCTCCAAACAATTGAAACTTGAATGTCAACTCAAAACCACACCCCAGATAATTCAAAATTTCATCTCCAATCTCTAACTCCCTAATCCTAAAGATCGTTCTAGAATACATTTGAGCACTTGAACAATATACGTCCTCAAACATATACTTCACCCATCAAGACGACTACTCCTGAACAAGTTTGCTAATTTATGGAGCTCTTAACACTTCGGCTTCAGGACAGGAAATTTCCTTAGATGATATGAGCAGTACTATCAGCCCCTCGGTATCATCAATATCCTTAGTAAGATGCGGTATTATTAATATCCTTAATAAGATGCCGTATTACAATGGACCTATCAGTCACATGACCATCCCCTCAAGAATTTGTATTGCCAAACTCCACCACTCAATCCCAGCAATGTGCATTATTATTATCTGACATAAATTTTTCTATTGTGATAGCGTCAAACCTCTCTGACACAAACCATCCAAATGAGAAATCCATCCTCATTCTAGCAAAATAAATAAATAAATTGTGCTTTTAATTCCAAACTGCTTTCTAAGAGATGAGACAGTTTCATTTTTCTTTTCTTTGTTTTGGGTACAAAGGAGCAGCTAATGCTGTGAGATGGGGATATGAGCATTCGAATCCAAAATCACAAATAGAATCAGAGCCTTGAGATAAATCCATATCACCATCATTTTGGACAACCAGTACTCCATTAAAATTGAATAGTTTTTTTTTTTGAATTTAGTACTCCATTAAGCAATGTCATCTTCTCTCCTCCAGTTTCAACTTTTTCATTTCATCTGAAGATTTGCACAAAATTTATCCATTACTTCAGCATCCTTATTAGAGCTCGTTTGGTTCAAGTGTTGGGTTGGGTTTGGAATCAGGAATCGGGTTTTACTGGTATCGGGTTGGAACCTCATTCCCGATTCCTTGTGTTTGGTTGCTACGTGAAGAACCACATGAAGAAAAAACAGTTACTGCCATGACACAATTACCAAGAAGCAAACCATAAGAATTGCCATGTTAATGTCTGCAACTCTGCATAACGTTCAGCCATCCATATTGTAGAGCCCTGATTGTTCTACTTAAAATCCCGAATTAAGGAGAAAATGAAACCAAATCTTCAGAGCTCGAGCCGATTCAAATTCAAAATCTTTGCCCTTTATCCTCTATATTTCTGTAATCTGTCGTAATCAATTTCATCATCTATGATACCTAGAAAGCGAAAGTTGCGTCGTTGGCCTCTTGGATTCACAAAGCACTAACATGTAATAGAATGTGGATTGAAAAAAAAAAAATAATAATAAAAAAAAAAATAAAAAAAAATTGATGGTGGGAAGAAAAGATAAAGAGCAGCGAAGAAGAAAAGAAAAGATGAAGAGCAGGGTTCGTTGAGTCAGGAGTGAAGAGGAGAGATTCGGAAACCGATTCCTTGGGTTTCATATGGCACACGATTTACCGGGTTTAAGGAGTTAAAATTGCAAACAAACACATGGAATGGGTTTTATCCAATCAAACCCCATTCCTGAACCCTCTTTAACGTGAACCAAGCGGGGCCTTAGTAGTTAAGCAATACGCCTTTATACCCTAGTTCCGAAATTCCCGATTGCCCTGCGTATTGGGGTTTGTCTTTTTCGAATCTTGGACAACCTATGACCAATTTTAGCGGCAGGAAACTCACACCTCGAGTTGTACTATCTTGGTGAAGGATTAGGCTATGTGGGGCTAGGTAAAATAGGGAAAAGGAAAAGCTTTCAAGTTCAGCTTTTGAGACTACCTTTTACGTTCTTTGATCCACGGCGAGCTCTCACGTCTCTCCAGATTGCCTCATAATACAAAATTTCTCTGGGAAAGCGTTATTTATGTCACCGCTTCATGGGCAAACTTTAACAAGAAATCCCCCAACACATTTTCACAACAAAATCCAAGCAGTGTGTGATCAGTTCTCTCATCATCTAATGAGGATGCCATATCCTTGTTCGATCTATTAATCTTGAATATATAACTTCTTTCGCGACCCTTTTACTTGTTCTTTGTATTCTTCTTGTATACATATTTTCTACCAATCTTAAAAGGACGACACAATAACTGGACTGTGGAATGTAACCTAACTAGTAACTACAAATACAAAGCTCATTATAAACTCCATAATCATCCTAGCGAGGTTCCTCTTATAAATAAACACCAGCCTATCACATCAAAGAGCTACCCTAAGAGATTCACTATGAGCAATGGATCGGGATAGAACGCGAACTGCCTAATGGATTGCGAAACTCAGACCTCACAGTACACGCAAGGGACGGGCAGAAGTAAATCCAAAATCATCAATTAAATATAAAATAAAGTGAATAAAAGAAAAGGGCCGAAACTAACCAAAGCTAAGCAATAACACAGCATCATCTAAACCTTTCTAACCAGAAGCTGAGGCAAGAAGAAATTTGTGCTACTGACCTGAATGTGGACTTCAAGCGGTACAGGTCTAACACTGGGTTTGAAATTATATAGCCCAGTCTCCCCAACCCCTAACCAGTCAGCCAAATCCCTGGAAGGAAAGAAATAAAAGTGAGGAAAATCTCCTAAAAACTAATAAAACATTCAATCAAAACTCATAGGAACGAGATACATGCGCATAAAAGAGAATCAATGGGGGCACTACTCAAAACGGGACACCTTCTAAAGCATTGGTGCATTTGGCCAAAACATAGTCAATGTACACTTGTAAAGGTTTATTGATAAAAAAACAGACATATTTTCATGATAGAGTATCGATAAACAAATGCACGTATCCTTTGACTTCAAATTCTATACAAAAACGTTACCCCAGCGCCCTAATGGCTCCCACCATAAGGCAGGGTAAGGGGGGGTCGGATGTACGCAAGCCTTACCTCTATTGAAACATAGAGGGGCTGCGCACGGATGACCCAAAATGAAAAATGCTTCGAGAATCGCACCGACTGACTGCTACTTCACAATATTAGAACCACAGACAGTTCTATGAGCCAAAATAAGGCCAGTCTATGGAATGTAAAGGATAATTCGATTCTGAGTATCAAGAACCAAGCACAATGTGGCACAGAACCTAGTCATCTGTCACTGTTGATCTAACATTAGATTATTGGCCAAAATGAACCGGCTAATACACATTAACATTTGTAAATGAGAGCATGCAATATCATTCCATCGCTAACTCCCGCTCGAGTTTTAGAAACCTTCTTTTTTTCTGCACTACTAACATGTAAGGCTTTTACAATCTGTTTTTGCACATAAAAAGGCCGCACGATATAGTTGCAACAGTTCCCAAAAATGACAATGCAAAATCAAATAAAATAAAAAAATACTATGAACATGACAGTATACCCTGCGTTTGCCAAAGCTGTTGACAGACCCACAAACCGTACTGAACGTTCTGTCTGCGATGATATATACCTCATCCTTGAAACAATGACCTACAGATATCCCGTCTGATATTAGTATAGAATGAAAAGGATATGTTTGTGCTAAGCATAGGAACTTGTAGCAATCATAAATATGTCGGACCTGTAAGTACCATTATTGAAAGTCCGATCAATTTACGTCCTAGTCTTACGGCTCTATTCTTTTATGTATCATTAATGCAAAACAAGTAAATAATAGCAACTTTTATGTCTGACTGTTTTCTAGACTAAACCCGACGCTATTACATCCTGCCTTCTCTACTTTTCTGGTTTTCTCTCTCCTCTATTGCCTGGCTGCATCCAGATAAATCCACCAACTATACTTGAAATATTGCGGTCTTCCACAGTTTCACCACTGTCCTGAGTCCAGATAATTAACAGCAGATCACAGTATTGAAATCTCTAATAATCACCGCTCCTATCTACAGCGCTAGAAAACTAACATCAAACCCAAATGGTCTCTGCATATCTTCTACATCCCTGGAGCCTTGGCCAAAAGAAAATCTAACATCTTTACTCCTGACCAAATAAAAACACCACAAACCTAACATGGTACGGCCCAAATAAGAATGAGGACACATGTCACGCATGAACATCCCTGCTGCTTCAACAACGGTGTAGACAGCATCAAAATGGAGAAACAGATTTGTATTGAATCACTACTCAATCCACAGATGACAATTAAGACCTAAGGGTAGCACCAGTTCAGCAGCACAAAACACTTTTCGTTGTTGAGATACATCATTGACAAAAAGCAAACACGCACCTAACAAGGCTCAGTTTTCCAAATCCTATTAAAAAAGTCGTGCTTTAGGGCCATGAACTGACATCATAAGAGACGTCATTATACGTTCACAGCTTTTTTTGTTTTTTTTTTTTTTGGATACACAGCTTAATTTATGCTATTAGAGAAATTTTATATTTTTGTTTTGATAAGTAAAATAGGATATCATATATTTAAAAGGACGCCCAGGGGATGACTCCCATATACAAAAAGACACTTAAAGGGGTGAGACCCACATACAAAAGAGAGCTAGACAAATTTTATATCAGCATGCTAAAAAATACATTTTTCCTGTCTTCTTGGTAAATCTCTCTTTGCAATACACTTTTAAAGTTACCTCAGAACCCGTCAGACGTTTATACAAAAAAAGCGCACTAGAAGGTATGGTCTCATACAGGAGAAAACAGAAGGCGTACATGCTTTTGTAATCTTATTCTTATACACAACCTCACCACAAAACATACCTCAAGAATCGGGCCTCGGTCAGCTCCAAGTAGATGAATCTCATCCAGAATCATAAGCCCAACCTTCAATATGAAATGACCAAACAGTTAACAATAGAAACTAAACAGAGATGCACATAAATTATGACATGTCAATGTTCAAATGCTCCTAATTTTGTATCAATACAATGGTATACAATAAAAACGTGTAGTTCAGATTGTATCTAGCCTGCAGTGATCCTAATATCGTAGCCAAACGATGTTAGCCCCTATATTCATATATTACAGAAGTATGAAGATACTACAACAGAAGGTTACTCTCAACACATCAATCATACCAACAAGGGAACACAAACAAACATTGTAGTTCCATTTATGCATTTCCTAACTTCGTAGGGCTCTGCAAGAGTAATAAAAAGCTTAAAAACCAACGTTGGAGGCGTTTGAAGATCTTCGCACTTTCCAAACCGCCTTTAACGTGAGAAAGAATTATAAGGCTAATACAGTAAAACACGTGTAATTAACTGATTTCCATACAGATAGTGCACACTGCTTCTGCTGTGAGAGAAAATATAAGTCCCGTAAAGGAGTACGTGTTTAATTAAATGATTACAACACAAAAGAAACTAATTATTACACTACAGTCTTCACAGTTCAAAGTAAGCTGCCATCAACTGCGGACGATTAAAATCAGCATGTTCAAGACTTGGGCATACTAAAATCACAGTTCCACAGCCCAAATGCATTACATAAAAGGCCTACGCCACCATAAAGTTATAATACAGCAAGTCAGCAATTGAGTATGAAACTGGCTTACAACTGGTTTGGGAAAATTCCTTAAGAAAAGTTGTTGCCAGGCCAAACCAGGACAAGATAGACGGGCTGTTTGGTTTAAGTGGGAAAGAGAAAGGGAATAAGAAAGGGAAAAGTGGGGAAAGGAATTAAAACCCTCCTTATTCCCCCATGTGTTTGGTTAGAAAAATTAATCAAACAATTTTGAACCCTTTCTCTCACCATAAGCACGGCTGCTCCAAGTTTTCTCTTCCTCTAGTCAACTTCATCATCGCCAGCTTCATCTCTACCCTATCCTCCGCACATACCTTACTTGCATTTACAGTACCGAAATCCGCCTCGATAATGTCGCTATTTTGGTGACAGAAAGTTGTTTGGTGCCGATCTGGGTAGGTGGTTGGGAGGCAAGTGGTGGTAGATCTCGTTAATTCCAGTGGTGCAATTATTTGGTAGGGGCTTTTGATTAGTGGAGTTGGTGGTGGAAGTGGAGGAGAGAAAATGATAGGTGCCAAAATCGGACCCTAGATGGTTGGAGCTTGTGAGTGCAGTGGCCGGAGCTTGCGGAGATAACTGTGGTGGCAAACTAGCAGTTCTTGGGTGGTGGTGGTAGTGGTAGCATATATTAGGTGGAGGTGGTAATGTTGATGAATTGATGATGGGTGGGCAACTCAAAACCCCAACATGGGTAATGGCTGAAACCCTCAAGGGAGTAAGGAATCAACATAGGGGAGTTTGGGGTAATCCATTGAGGGAAACTGGAGAAAGGGAGTGACCAAAAAAGTTTACCGAACACCATAAAAGGGAATCAGGGTCTATAACTCCCTTTCCCTTTCTTAATTCCTTCCAAACAAACGGCCCCGGAATCTATTAGCGATAAGAATGACAGAGCTATACACAGTGTAAAGGGATCTGCATTAACTGAGCAAGGTAAAACGGCCAAACATATAAACCTTTCTTTAGAAATCCTTAGACAGCCAAGAGGATAAGAAGTACATGAAGTTTTCACATAGGAGAAGCTATGGCAAAGCAGTGAACGAGCATAATAATCCAGAGAGCAGTCTTAAATTGTACCTTTTTAACGTAACTTCGAGTATGCCAATTTCGGCTGATCCCATCCCACTTCTCAGGAGTAGAAATAATGATATCAGCCGACAAAAGGGCCATCAAATCTGGGGTGTAATCACCAGTCATTTCAACCTGGAAAACAGGGTTTAAGCGAAAGGTCACTGTAATAACAACGATGCACAAATTGCTAAAAGAGTGCTGATCCAAGATAGCAACTAGAGAGAAATGATGTAAAACAAAACCATCTTTTTTCCCAGCTGAGTTACGAGTCGCTTTCTCCAGTCATTCATTCTTTCTCGGACAAGGGCCTTCAAAGGTGCTATATAGATAACCTGCATGAGTACAAGAACAAAAATCTCTTGATTCATAAAGCTCGTTGACAACACCCTGGGCCTACGTAAGCATAATCTTATCCAATTGGCTCAAGGCAAGTCTACAAACTATTTTTCATGTGAACTTTAGCTTATAGAATAACTGGTGCATAAAGCGTGAACTAAACATGATACAAAATGCTGAAAAACATCACTTTCAACATCCTTCAGTTTGATACCAGATAAACAGTTAGAATTCAGCTCACATAAGGAGCCTTGCAAGAAATGAAATGTTGAACTTTTACAGAACAGGAAACTGATTGCTCCCTCCACCTCTAGTCAATTGTTTTCCCCTTTGTTGAAAATCCCCTCACATATCTGAACAAATAGGAGACTAAAATGGAGGAGGTAAGATTCAGGACATACTTATCTGTTGTTAAATGGGTACCCATTTGGACATATTTCTTACTTCTGAATATCTAGAAGATCAATATTCTGACATCTGACAGAAAAGAAATACCACTTCGTCCCAAATTAAACTTCTCATGGAATAGTATTATGTGAGAGGATTTCAAATTCCATGCGAAGTTTAAATTGGGACGGAGTGGTACATAGATAAAGACGATAACGCCACCAAGGTCCTGACCATACTCAATGAACAAGCTATCCAAAACTAACCTTCATATCAGGCTGAGTATTAAACAACCGAAACATTGCAAGCTCAGCTGATATGGTTTTCCCACTGCCCGTTGGAGCTCCCAAAAGAACATTGTTGTCTGTGTGATACAGGATATGAAAAGCCTACAAACCCCAAGGACCATAAGCGCTACTCAGGTATCATAAACCACAGTATCAATAAATCAAATAGATGTCGACCTGACTCTGAATAGGATTGAAGTGTGAAAAGTTGTATAGGGCTTCAAAGGTTTTGTTTCCAAGAGAAGTCATAGGCAGAGGTTTTAAGTCCAGCAATTCAGTATGCGAAGAGCCAGCCTGGATGAACAAAAGAAACAAAATTAGCTCAGAAAAAGTACATTTCAATTCTTAATTGTCTCGCGTAATGCCAGATTATTCAAAGATACTGTCTAGAGAGAGAGAGGAAAAAAAAAGAGCATCATAGAAGACATTTCAATTCCACATCTACCTCAGGTAATGCAAGATTGTTCAAAGAAATGGTGTAAAATGATTCTGCTTGTAACCATGAATCAGAAACAGCACGAATGTAGTACTGTGATGGATGTGGCTCAAATATTGGCACCGTAAACGTAAGTTTTTGAGGCTCCGCTTTAGCAGTCCTCTTGGTAAGCGTGAAGAGCTCTGAGTGATATATGTGGTCATTTTCAGAGTCCTGTTCACAAGCACAAATGAACAGCTAATTATATTACTAGTGAGTCAGTAACTAAAATGTGACAAACCAAGGACACAACCATAAATTTTGATATCATTTTGCAAGAGCCTCTCCTACACAAAGCAATCTAACTACCAAAATACTCTTTCGAACATAAAACATAGTACTCGTGTCAGGGTCCAGCCAAATAATAGCAGTTCAATGTCTAAAGCTCGTAAATCTAACAATTTGCATATTGGCAAGGGACACGCAACCCCGAGTTTCTCTTCATTATATGAAAGTTCAAATCCAGAAACACTTTGTTTCATTGATGCCAACCCCACCCGTGAGGCTGTGCTGCCTCCAATACAACACTCCTCTCCTCCCACTCCATCCCCTTTAACTCTCCCTCTCACATCCCTGCCAATGCCGCCAGTCTCTAGTCTACTGCACATGTACCCAACACTTCCCTCAGGACCCAGCCCCCCCCCCCCTCTCTCTCTCTCTTCTCCCCCCCCCCCCCCCTTCTCCCACCCTCTCTCCACCAACTGCGCCCATCTTCTCCATTGCTCTTTGTATCTCCTAACGATCTCCCATTAGTTTCACCTCAACCAATCCAATGGAAGATTTCTATCTAAACATAAAATCATAAATTCAGCTTCATTTTCTCTTTCCCTTTTTTAAAGAAATAGAGGATTAATTTGTCAGATTCAGCGGACTCAGTGATCAAAACATAAAAATTAATCAACTGCATCAGGAACAATAAGTCAGAATGATACCTCCACAAGAATCCACCAACGCTGGGTCATACCATGAAAACGATCCTTCCACGTGAAATCAGGGGTCAAGAGTAAATCAATCTGAACACCAGCAATAAATTAGAAATGTGCATCTCCAATACATCTACTAGAAGCAGCAGCAACAAAACCAACAACAAGGCCTCAAGGACTCCCGCCTATGGCGACACAAGGGAGGGTCAAATGTTTGCACCCTTAATCCTATGATAAAAACCTAGGGAGGTTTCTGGATGACTCAAAATGAATATTGAGGCCGAGAATTGCATCGATCGACAGCATCTTCACGAGTTCACGATATAAGAAGCATGGAAATTTTACTGAGCAATTGTGTTTTATTCCATTACATTCCAGTTTAAAAATAATGAGTCCTTTTACTGCATCGGAAGATGCATAATATCTAATAGCATGAGAAAGGGAATTTAACAGATTTCCATTGTTCCACACAAGTCAGTAAGCTAACTCAAAGCAAAAGAACTTAGGTAGGGTAACCTTCAAGACTGTCCTGGTGATCGGGCTGACGGTAGCAGATAAGTGGACTGCAGGAAAATATACTAAATATTGCTTCACCACCTGCAAATGTAGACATAGAAACTTCACTTTCGATGCAATATGTCCTCAACAGATTGAAAACATTCCATTCACAAAAGGAATATTGCAGTAGCACGGGAACCAGAGGTGAAAAGAAAAACAGAAATAAGAGTTCCCTCAGAAAAGAAAATATAGAGAAATAAAATTCAGAAACTAGAGGAGCTTTGGAATTGCTTGTGATGGGGAAGACCCAAAGAAAGCCACAAAAGCATGATCTAACAAGAGAATTAATAGGGGAAAAAGGACCCTTCCACAATTAAACCTAACTGTAAAACCTGACTATACACTCTAGTCCCAAAAGATTTCATTATATCTTACCAGCCAAGCACACACCCACAACTAGAGGAGTAGAGGGTTAAAGGAATGCAAGTGATCAGCAAAGACCAGACATATCAGTACCAAAACCGGGTAGCTTTTGCCATAAGTGGGTACCCGTTTCTACACAGGTGTTGCTGTTGGGTCTGATGTGGACTACTCATCCAAGGATCCAACATGGAATTTTTCAAAGGACTTGGAGACACAGTCAACACAAGAGTTCAG
This sequence comes from Spergularia marina, assembly GCA_963680865.1. Classification (NCBI taxonomy): domain Eukaryota; kingdom Viridiplantae; phylum Streptophyta; class Magnoliopsida; order Caryophyllales; family Caryophyllaceae; genus Spergularia; species Spergularia marina. The sequence goes on along the minus strand of OY804548.1, from coordinate 24,249,948 downwards.
CTGTTTTATTTGGACATGGGGATATGAATGCCTTTCTTTAGTAGGATTGGTGTATCTTCTAATAGTATTTGAAAAAAGTTTGAGAGAAGTTCTAAACCTTGAAAAAAGTTTAAGCTTTTGGGTTCTAAATGGAGAGATTTTTCTTTACGACAGGAAAAAAGTACTTGAAAATATTTGTCAAATGGTGATCAACTATAGGAGAGTAATAAAATCTGTGAGTGTCAAGATTAAACTATTACACTATGAGAAGCTTCAAGTTAAAAACCAATAGATTTCATATAAATGTTTATCATAAATATTTTAAAACCGTCCTATTTATCTCAGGGGGTATTTGATGTATACTAGGGAAAGGGAAAGGAATCCAAAAACGGAGATAGAGGAAAACAAATTTAAGAAAGGGAATTCATTAAATTGTTTGGTTAGCAGTGTGGAATGAGATGATTTCTCAATCCATTGTATGATTGCCCACTCAGTCTTTAACCTTTGTTCCTCTCTCTTACTTCTATTACTTGGTCCCCAAATATTTTCCACCATGGATGCAACTCCAGTCATGCTCGAACCGAGTAGAGCAGGATGTTGCGACTTGAGGATTAACCACCACTGCTGATGAGGATGCCAAGCAACTATCAGTCTATCACTGCTAACAAGGGGATTGCAAATCAAGTAATCATCAACCCTATCATGTCTAGAGCTTCCAGATCTAATGGTGCATGCCTTCTTTCCCTCCATCTCTATCTCTTCCTCATTTCAAGGAGTGTGAACGTAGTGGGTGCCTGGGCAGAATGGTGGAGTTAATGGATTCCTTAGATGCAATGTTTCCAGCAAGACAGCCGAATAGAAGTTTAGCCAGTTAGAATGAAGTATTGTGTGACACTAAACTTTCAAATAGGGCAACAGGCATGAGAAATAAAAGATGAAATATTAAAGTCTAGCAAAAACACAATTTAATTCCTGAAATTATGATGGAAGCCCCTCCTGTCTCTTCAAAACTATGAACTCTTCTCCCTCTTTGTGACCCCATCTTATCATCTGCAGTGGTCTTCTTAAGATGAAGAAACTAGACAGTAGACAATCACACCAGCTTTTCCCAAGCCGTATTAGACCCGTCTCCACATCCACCCCCGAGTACAGGGCGGGCGAGTGGTGTGTCTGGGCATCATAGTTCTCCAGTACCACGATACATAATGCAAAAAAATTGAAAAAAAAAAAAAGACTTGCTAGTTGCTACTAATACCGAGACAATATACCTTCCCGCCAGGATAATAACGAATCAGTGCTCCGATGTCTTTCTCCTCCATATCATAAAGGCGTTCTAGGTCAGCCCCTCGATCTTCAAGTTTCCTCAATATCTGAAATGATTGGAAAGTTGTCAGCAAGTTCTTACTTCTTTTTAAGAAATCTAAAGCTAAAAGGGCGTCAAGTGAACCTCTGAGGAAATCTCTCTATCAAACTGTCTAAGTGCATGTTGGTGGGGCCAGATCTGACGATCAACTGCCTTGCAATATTCTAACATGAAGGTGGTTGTCTCAGACCACCCTCTCCGAAGACAGATTTCAAACAAAGCACGCATAATACGAGCCAAACTTGCACTTATATATGCAGCATCAGAAACCAACGAAAATGAACCTATAGATACTCGAGATATGTAACACTGCAAAAGGATCAAAAATCAAATACCATCAGTTTCAGATAGTTTAACCTACTCGGTTCAGATTAAAAAAAAAAAAAAAAAAAAAAAAAAAAAAAAAAAAAAAGATCATACCTGAATGAGAATAGAGACTTTCCCGTGTTTACTGGAAGGACCACCTTTAACCTCTAATGGGCATTGACGTGCCAGATCTTCTAGCTCCATTTGTTCCTCTTCTCTCACAACGATATTTTCAAACTCGGAAGAATGTGCCACCATGTCAATAACCTGAAGTAGGAGAGGGGAATAATGAGGCAAAAAGAAACAGAATAACCAAATTCCATAAATCTAGAAGGCTAGAAGCAAAAGAGATAATATGTTTGAGTCATTTAAGTTCAACATGTGTACACTAAAAGCTCAATCATTTGGGGAATAAGGCTTTTTTATGGTGGTTGTATCTGTACAAAAGAAGTATCTCACTCGTAAACAATTTATCAAAGAACCTCTCTGCACTAGACATTTATAAGACAGGAGTCGACCCAACTCAAAATAACGTAATAGTAAGCGCATACCAAACATAAAAGAAGTTCTAACGTATTTCTGCTGAGATAGTGGAGATCTCATAGCTTTGCAGTGTCGAGGAGATAAGGCAAGAAAATAGAAGGCACAGGAGAGCAGCAACATATGAATCAAAGAAGATTACTAACTTGGGAAACTCACCTCACTGTCACTCATATAACGTTTTAACATTTCATTGTAAGTTTCAACACTTGAATAATGGATATAGAAATGACTGGCAATACGACCAAGCTCAGTACAGTAGAAGTTGCCACTTTTCTCATCAAAACGCATCATCTTCGCTTTATCAAGGGCACGGGCAGCCTCAGATATAAAAGCTCTTTGTTTCAAACCCAAAGAAGGGTCTGCAACCACCTAGATACAAACAAAAGACATAATGTCAAAAGTTCTCAAAATAAAGCATCAAAATAGAACTTAACTTCGCAAACGATGCACCAAAACTACATGAAAAATGTAAGCAGAAAACGCAATAATATGGAAGCCCATCCTTAGTGCTTAGCTCGGCAATTAGCTTCTTAAATATGCTGAATCATTAAATCATAGTCACTTACACAGGTGCTTCCCAGAAATTAGGGAAGCAGTGCAGAATCATTTCTTGCTTACCAATGTTTTAGATATAGTGATGAAGATTTCTATATAAACATATGTAGAGGTCATTGCTACCACTATAACCAACTAGTGGAGAACTGTCGATTGTGACCTGCCCTTCCTCCTTAAACCAAGTGGAACGACTTCAGACTTGTGCCTTTATGTTACACTTAACAGAAGGGGATGATGACTTACTAACGCAACAAAGTGAGCAAAGGTTCACAAAATCGTAAGGCAAAACAGGAAGAAAAATAAATGAATTCTTCCTAACATGTAATCTCAGTCTTCATTCCTGCAATGGTCTAGCCACAAGTTACAGAATGATTCTCACCAAAGAGGTGAAAAGAGGAGTTAAATAGCAATCATTTCACATTGAAACGAAAGACTTCAAATATAAACCCATCACCAAAACATACAATTGACCGAGAATTCTACATACATTAGTTAAGAATCGTAAATTCATACCTCATCCCAACCAATACCATATGCTAATGGATTCATCTTCATCCTTAGGAAGAAATATGTATACCCAAGCCATGCACAAGCTTCTTTCACATTAGTAACAGTACCAAGTGCAACCTCAGCATTCAGATTATCTTTCAGGGAGCTAATAAACTGCAAAAGGAACATAATATTTAAGATATTAAATAAAATAATGCAAAGGGTTTAAAAAATTGCACTCCTCCGTTTATAAATTTCAATAAGCACCGTGTGTAACTATGAATCCAGTCAAGAGCACAAGCTCTGGATATAATAATAAAGTTCAGAACTATATACCCACAAAACCCCTCATACAAAGGTTTGAAGCCCTTCCTACCAAACATGAACACAAGGCTAGCTAATTGTAATGGAAACATACATAAACCAGCTATCACAGTAACTAGTAGGAAGAACAAAACGGCAATCACAGTAGTTGACAAAAAACAATGTTTAAGATATTACCTGACTCTCAATAGGAAGTTGGCTAGTAAGTAGTCGCAAGTAGTGAGCTAATTTTTCATGAGATGTAATAATAATGCCTTCGCCACTTTTATCAAACTGGGGCCTTCCTGCACGGCCAAATATCTGAAAATGCATAGTCGAGTTAAATTTAATTAAGAAAAGGGTATTAGGCTAAAAGGCCAAAAAAAAAAAAAAAAAAAAAAAAACCTGCATAACATCAAGCATGCCGAGATCCCGCCAGCCACCTGCCTTCGGATCATATATCTGCGTACCCTGATCAAAGAAAGGCTTGCTTGAGGCACAAGTTAAATTTAATTACTTAAGCAAAGAGTAACATCGATGAGTCTAAACCTAGAAAAATCGGGCAGATTCAAGAACTTTTTTTTATAGAACTAGGGGTATAATTAGACCCACGCTTGCTTGCTAAGCCTTCGGGCACAGTTCAGTCAAAGCTCGGCCAGATTTCGAATGGACCAAGCCCAAACTCTAGCCTTAGCCGAGCTCGGAATGAAACGAGCCGAGGCCACGCACCATGATGCTCGGATCGTTAAAGCTCAAAATCTCTTATTTCATGTTTTAGAAAGTCATAGGACAAAAATGTTATAGTGTGCTCCCTTCTATCTTAAAAGGAAAACCAATACCGACTTGATCCTTGATCCTAACTGACCAGATTCAAATGACCCAAAACCAATGCGCTCCCAAATGACACAACCCTACAATTGACCCGAAACAATATAGACTCGACCCAAATCTGAATCGACCCGGTTGAACCTGTATATAGACGTGGAATGGTCATGACCGGAAATTCGAGCCTTCCCGAAGTGACTTGTATCGAACACGGTCCGGATGACCCGTTTCCCTGACGCTGACACCCATTTACAAAAGGAGGGCCTAAGCCCAATTACAGAACTTAACCCATTTCTCACATTTTGACTTTATCTATCTTGCTATGAAACGAATCGTAAGGTATTGTTCAAAAATGTTCTTGTGAGAAAGGGTTTTCAAATAAGGTGCAAAAGAATAGATTTGAGCTACCAAGCCTCAGTTTGAGACTCATAGATCATCATGCTTTCACTTATCTCGCTTTTAGAGGTCTCTTACAGGCGTGTCCCATTGCTCAGTGTCTCTCATATAGTCAAATCTAGTATTTTCAGTCATAAGAAGTCACACTCGGATTTCTCGTGTTGATATCCAAGCAGAGCCCAAGTAACATCGTGAGCAATCATATCAAGATTCTAACTCGAATATGTACTGTAATGCTTAAAAAGAAAAGAGCAAGTTTAAACCTTGATTACAACAGTGTGAGCAGGTAAATTTACCCCCCATGCCAGAGTAGCTGTGCAGACAAGTACCTAAAACACACTCAAAACATTGAAGTAAAGTAGCGGGATAAGATCCTAACAACACCCAGACATTCAGAAAATTAATCACCTTTAACAACCCTTCAGAAAAAAGTCGCTCAGTAAGGCCTCTATCAGCACGTAGCATTCCGGCATGATGAATGCCAAGCCCATTATCGAAGAGTTGAACCAGTTCTTTGTTCCTAGATTTGACAACCTCTTTCTAAATGCAAAATTAACAAAACGCATCATTGACCATAGTCATGCTAGTATGGTAGGAAAGAAATGTTATATAATGGTAAGGTATGTGCCTTAATTAGTTGAAACTGCGGATGTGTCTCATTCTGAAAGAGCTCCAGATTTTCGCTATCCCGGGCCAGCTCCACCTGCAGTTGACATTTGATAAGATGAGCAAACAAGATAACAAGCCTGCAATTTTCCTTGCCCACCCTTCCTAAAGCCATACTTTGATGAAATCATTTTCAAGCAAAACTACAAGTACTACACAAATAAATATATAATCACATATACTCGTGGAATGAGATCATGAAAAGCAAAAAAAATAGCCCTACCAATCGCTCTGCTGTTTTCACAGTGTCTTTTCGAGAATGAACAAAAACCATAGCTTGGTGGCCTTGCTTCAGTGAATCAACAACCTTGTCGTAGCAAACTTTGTTCAGCAAATGAGTACGAGCCAAAAAATTCTTCTCTGTGATGCCAATATATTGTTGTGCGAGAGGCACTGGACGATAGGTAGAATCAAAGAAGAATAGCCCTGTGTCTGGATTTACCCTCAAGAATTGTGCCACCTAAATGATTTTCAAGCATGAACACGACTGTTTGAATTGCTTTATAGTGAAATCAGACATCAAAACAAAAGGGGGGAAAGGTCTGTGCTCACAAACCTCTAGATAATTTGGTAGAGTGGCAGAGAGGCCAACAATGCGAATCATGGACTGTGTTGATTCCACCTATTGACGGAGTGAAAATTTTAGAAGCAACAACAACAGATTCCACCTATTGATGGAGTAATACTGTAAAAGCTTAAGAAGCAAAAACAACCAATCACACAGTCTCAACCAGCCTATGCTAAGAAGGAAGCTTTCAACACAAATGATCACTACCATATTCATGTCGGAGGCTTAATTAACAGGAGTTGCTACTGTGACTGCATTACCCATTTACCACAGAGGTTAGCATTTTGAAACAGTATTTTGTGATTAGGGATGTGATTGAGAGACGAAATTAGATGAAAATTAGTAATACTAGTCAGCAATGTTTCATGGCAACTTAAATACATCAAAACCACATAGGAATCCAGATTGGCCATACATGGAAAACATCCTTGAACCTCCCCCAAAACCTCCAACAGCACTATCCTTCTTAGGCACACGGGGCCTGAGGTGAACATTATATGTTGTTAAAAGGATGTCATCAATGCATACAAATAAGTAAGAAAGAACAATGAGTCCTCATCACTCCCCATAACACAATTACAGAAGGTTCAAATTCCTAGCAACTTATATTTATGGTTATTGTTACATAAAAGCTTTAGAACCTAGAGCGATTGAACAGAAAGATTATATGTAAGAAAAAAACACAGACACGTGGTGGTGACAGAATCCGTAGCAGCAGCTCTTAGATTGGAAAAAGTCTTATGAGAAGCAACTACACCAAAGTACAATAAGTCCACAACAAGATAACTTTGTCATTCCTAATTTTTAGCTCCCAGCTACAATGTCTACCTCACGGGTAAATTGTTAATCAGAAATTTACATGCGCTGGGTACAAAATCCACATGGACTAATTATTAGAGAGAACTCCACACCCCTACCTGACGAAGTGTCCGAGCAACTAATGCTTCTATCACAGGACCTCTATCATCATTCAACAGGTGTACTTCATCAATTATCAAAAGCTTGACTAGCATTGACAGTGACATATCACTGCTCTTGCGTGTTATCACGTCCCACTTCTCAGGAGTTGTCACTATCATCTGATTAAAATACAGCAGAAAGATGAGTTCTTTAAGCAATATATCACATCACGTTTACAGGCGTGAAGCAGAAAATTGATGAGAACCAACCTGAGTTTCTTCAAGTTCAGTCCTCGAAAGTTGCATATCTCCAGTAAGCTCCTTCACTATAATGTTTAACGGAGATAAACGACGGCTAAATGTCGATGTGACTTCAGCAGCTAATGCCTAGTGAAAAGAATTAGGAATCATCTTATCAAAAATTACAGACTAAGAACAAGACATGTGCAAAGCTGTTACGGAAGCTTACCTTCATTGGAGCAACATAAACAATCTTAAACTCCTTTTTGTGCAGGTATCCATCCTTAAAATGCTGCCCAATCTATCAAAACAAGTCTGATTCAGTCATGCTATAATTAGATATCAAGTCTTGCAATGATAATCAACTTCACAGGAGCTGAATCTACAAAAGATCTCACAAATGATATGCGAACCACTCTTTATTTAGCTACAATTGCACTTCACTACCGATGATGATCCCGATCAAACTGGCAGTAGTTTTATTGAATGGCAGGAGGCCCTCTTCTACCTTTTTTTCCCTATACAGCCTCTCGTGCACGCTTATGACATTAATGACACCCCCCACACTGAGACTTCCTTAGTAAGATTATTGATGATTAATTATTGTTAATTACTTAATGCTTTCCATTAAATGCACCGAAAAGACAGTTAAGGGACGGTAGCAACTAACAAAACTCATAACCAAGAAATAATACCTCGTGTAAAATAGCAACCATGGCTATGTTTGTTTTGCCAGCTCCAGTAGGCGCACATACCTATAACCATGACATCAACACCTCAAAATGCGCTACCTCTAAACTGAGACCAATACAAGAGTAGTTTTGCTTATAACTTACAAGAATATTTTCATTAGTGTGGTATACAGTCCGATATATCCTGCTCTGGATACGATTGAGAGTTTTATAGCCTTCAAAAGCAGCTTGGGCAAAATCATCCAATTCTCTAATCTCTATCTGCAAACAGGTAAGTCGCTATGAGAATCTGCCACATACTGAGCGAAAAATGAGAAAAATCATTCTTAGAACATTCACTAGAGAAGGGCAGGCAATAGAAACTTCCATGCAACAAAACGTATAATTCCTTTACACTTAAACAAGAAAAGAGCACTAAATCTGAGCTCAAACAGATAATTGGTAATTCTTAACAACGTTGCTTTGGTTGTTTATAATCAGAAAGCTTAAAATGATTGAAGTTTTAGATAGTTCATAGTGACATTTAACCTTTTCTATAATGTAGGAGCATAAAGTATTTACCTACTAGATAAATAAGGATAACAGCGCATATATAGCCTTCAAACTTAGTCAAAAGGAAGTGCCCAGCCCAAGTCTTTAGTTATATTGTACAATTGTACCGGCTGTTCAGCAATATGTTTTGGGGCAAAAGAAGGTAGCCCATAGCACTTTCTAAGAATTCTAACACAGTATAACGGAGACCACAAATTACTAGAGTTCCAACATAGAAATAGGCTTCCAAGATGTTCTCTGATACGGACTATACAAGAAATCCCAGAGTGTTTATAGCTTAGCAATTAATGATATTCCGCAAAAGGCCTACTAAGCGAAAAGGTAAAACGACAATTCTTATAACCTGCTTTGTCTTTCAATCTTGTTGCTACCTTATTCAATTTATCAAAATTTGCTCTTTAACACTGTTTCTAAATCATTTTCGGGTGACAATAGCAATCGTCAAGGAATGATTGCTGACTGCCTTGTTACTATTTAGATTAAAGATTCCTGATTCTTTCCCATAAAAGAGTATTCATTTACAGTCTACCAAGAACCAATTTCAAAAATGGAAGGAAATATGACGATAAATTATACTAGGGATCAACATAATACCAGTTTCTCCCCAGGTTGCATCGGAGCAGTAGGTGTTGGGGGAATGATGACTTCTTCATACCCTTTAAAATGTTTCCTAACTGTTCCTTGTGGCAGTGAAGATACGCCTAATGATTCTGAACCTGGTCCACTTCCAATGACATTATCAAAGAGATTTTTCCTCTCACTTGCTTCAAGTAATGATGAAAACGTTGCACCAGAGAACTCATCTTCAATCCCGTTATCAATTCCACGTCTGTGGCGTTTTTCCTCTTTGCGTCTAAGTTTATCAATCTGCCGCCCGGACTCGGTTTGAACAGTAACCTACAATATTCAGCATTGAGGTAGTTGAACAATAGAAAATCCCAGGCAACGTAGAATAGCAAATGATTCGAAAGAACGAATAAACAAAAGAAACAAAACAGCAGAAAACCTGAGTCCCATAGCTGGGCATACGGGGTTGAGCATTCAACGGGGATTTATCAGATCGCAGCACCAGGAAACCGTGACGAATAGCTTCAACAAGATCTTTCCTATGCTGTACAATATAAAGACAGATTAAAATGACAATAGATAAACTCCTCAGATATACGGATGCGTCCAGAACTTAAACCAGTCAAAATTAATTCACCATCCAATTATACAACAATGAAGCCTAAGTCCCAAGATTTGCACAGATATCTATACTCAGTATCAAATGTAGAATGTACTTCAAGAATTATGTGATATGCCTGCTTATTTTCCACAAATTTACATTTAAATTATTCCATGTACACCACGATCCACAATCTCAGTTCCAAAAGATTAAGTTTGATTTCGTAAAAATAGCAACATTATAGTGAAACACAACAACAGGAATGAACCAAATAATGCATGCAGGACAAAGAAGAATGCAACCGGGACCATAAAGCTTTTGTATCTCACCGAAATAAGCTCTTGTACGGTTTCAAAGGCACCATCCCCGACAAGGTCAAGTAAATCACCAGCAATCTACAGCATAGTGAAATTACCAGTCACTCCAGGATGCTACAAAGGATGACAACTTATCTGGAGACTAGTAATAAACAGAAACTTATGTACCTCTTCGCCAGGCTTATCAGAATTAAGAACCCGAGAAATTGTCATTGCCAGTTCATCTCGTGTAAGCTGCGAGGCAGTTCCTTGTACTATGAGATCACATGAGTCTCTCAGCCAATTTAGATCATACTGAATCCTATCTGCAGCAGAACATGATACTGCAGGCTGATCGATGTATGGTGAAGTTGAAGGAACATAATCCTCCGCTACCAAGGTGTCCTCATCTTCAACAGATATATTCGCCAAAAACCGTGAAGGAGGTGTAAAATCAAGATTAATTCCAAACTCTATGTCATCGTCACTCCGGGTCTCATCTATATGGATACCTGTATGATCTTTAGGCTGTGTACCATAAAGCTTTTGTGCCGAGACCATTACCTTCTGTAAATTACCATCAGCAACATTATGCCCAAGTAAATTTTGCAATTCTGACCTGCAGTTAGAAGTTAAGATTATCATCGCCATATTTAGTGAATGGGGCAACTGTTAGCCCTGTATTAGACAACACCATTTATCTTACAGGAGTACATCCATTCAAGGTGACCTACGTCTGAGAAAAAAGACAAAAGGAGAAAAGACAAGCTAGCGGTAGTGTTAAATCCATCCACGATTACCAAGGTCCACACATGACACCACATCCAGTTTATAATCTTCGCTCCTTCCCATCTCTACCCAGATACAAGAAGGAACTAAAAACACTATGTTGTGAAAGAGAGAAACGAATAGCAATAACACGACGGCCTGCTTCTATCATCTTCAAACTTCAAATTTTTATGCCTGCCTTTCACTAAGACTTTAACAGATATGAGTCAAAAGAGTAAAAACAACTTAAATGCCTAGAATTGAAAGTAAAAGAAAAAAAGAAATATCAAGAGAACATTCCTGGCCCAACAATCACGGCCCCCCAATCTAAACAATCATATTATCTGATTATGTGCTCTCCTTACGAATAGCAGCACTTGGCCTCAAAGTTCATTTCTATCTGCCAAATTTGCCTTATGACTATAATTGAAAAGAAGAAATGGCATAACAAAATCGTTTAGGGAAAAAAACTAACTACATTTTCCGGTCCAACGGTCTAGAAACATTCATCAATCTAAGTTATCGAAAATACTGAACACGATTATGGCCACGATTTCACAATATCAAACTCCACACAAAAAATACAATGAAAGATATATAATTAAAGAGCACGCATCCACATGGAGAGCAAGAACAAAAGCTATACTTTTTTCCTGCAATAATCGCTCTTCTATCTTGTTCCTCCTCACCAATGTCACTGAATAGACGATACGCCGCCAATGCCACTTCATGAAGCTCCTCCGACACTGGCTCCCCACCTATCATCTCCACCACCGCGCCGATATATTGCTTGTATATTTGCCGCACTTCGGCAGACGCTACAGCCAACACCAATTCCATACACATCACGAAACTTCAAATACAATATTCAAACCAAATGACATCACTTCAACCCTAAAACTACGATTATCACACAGAATTCGATCAATTCTAAATAATTATTAATAATAATAATCCAAACTTAATTATAAATAATCATAGCTTACTTCAAACAACATTTTCCGCCTAATTTCTGATCAAACACATCAAAATTACCTTGTTCCCAATTATAAACAAGTTTTCGCGCCAATTCCGATTCATCGAGAGATTTCGCATGACTACAACATCAAAAAAAAAAAAAAAAGAATTTGAAGTTCAGTGATTTAAGTTGTTGTAATAACAGTAGAACGTGAAATTGAAGAAGAAAAAGTTGGAAGCGTACCTTCGAAGATTGAGGTTGCGGAGGAGAGTTTGACGGTGGAGATAAGCGGCGTCGATGTCGAAGGGTTTACGGAGAGAGTTGGTCAGGCGTGGGAGTTGAAGAACCACCATTGTTTCACTGATTCGTCAGGTGTTTTCCGAGTTTGGTGAAAAAAATGATGGAAGATTGGGGCTCACGCTTTATACGTTGCCTGGGTTTTGGGCCGTTTTTGCTTTGGACCGCAGTCGTTGGTCGGACTGGTTTTGGTTTCGGACATATATCAAAGGGTTGAGTCGGATATGTCATATATATATATATATATATATATATATATATATATAGACTATTTTAGACTATTTAGGCCTCATTTTGGTTCAATAACCGACTTCTTACGGGAACCAAATGAGGCCTTAGTTTTAACCTCTTATTAGACCAGAAAATTAGATTATCGAGAATGCAGGATCAAATATCGTGCCAAGTTAAGGCTGGTACAATTCTTGACTGAATCGACTGATTCAACTTGGGAAGTTTTGACCAGGTTACGCGGGCATTAGTAATGGAAGCATTAGAAATTGGGTTCTTGCCATGCCATTTCATTTCTCACCAACCTCGAAAATAGAAGAACTTAATGTCACGTTGGAAGAACTTAATTTATGAGATCTTAGTCAAATAAAGAACATTTATCAATTAGTAAAAGAGTACAAGTAGTAATTTCTTGACACTGACCAAACGTTTATATAATCATACTAACCGTGAACAATTAAACGTACCGAAATATCTCAATTACCGTTTATGTCTGTTTCGTGTTGTGTTGTGTTGTCATGTTAGTGTACATTTCTTGGACTTTTGTCAGTTTGATCGTATCATGTGCGTGAGTGAAATCTCAACATTAACCTAGCCCATTCAAATAATTGTCTTAGCCATGTTTGCACATGCATTTAATTAAAAATGTTAAAATATGCTAACACAAAACCATCTAATTAGTGTTAGGTTTATGGAGTGTCGTATTACATTATCGTGTCAACTTTTACCAATTTAAAAATATAGTCTTTCCGCCCTCTATAAACTTCTTATTTCATTTGAAAACCTCCCGGATATTCAAATAAATTAGAAAAGTTTAGATTATGTTTGGTTGGAGGGATAAGGTTTACAATGTAATGGAATGTAATATACGGAGTAGTACAAATGTACAATAATGTGGAACTTGAGAGGGAGAAAGAGGACTCACAAGAGGGAAAAGGTAATGGATTACCTCTAATGATTCAATGACAATTACATGGGTTTTGGTTGAAAAATGGTGATTACCTTCGCTACATGGAAATCTTTTTACATTGTAATGGTGATTACATTAACTCTTTTCGCTCTCCTTTATTTTCTCACTAAAAATGATTGATTACATTGCAATCATGATCCCTTCAACCAAACAAGCCTTTAATTCTTTAATTTAGTATGAGTGGCATAATTCTTGCATAAATCGGCAGCAAATCGCCCCTATCTTGGTACTTTTCTTAACTTATTACTTACGGTATTAATGTAAGTGTGTAACTAATCATTTTGTAGCCTCATGAATTCAAGGTTTTTCTCAACCTAGTAAAGAAATGACCGTTGCAAATTGGCAAGAAAAATCGAAACAAAATGTACGAGCACAGGCAAGGTCACAACAAAACCTTGCAAGCCGACACATATTATGAAGTTATAGGAAGGGGCCACCACCATTTCCCACCGTTTTGTGCTGTCTGTCTGTCACATACCTTTCCAAATCTCTTGCTACAAATACCATTTTTTAATCATCTTTTTGTTTGCTACATTCTTACCTACCTCTACATTTCCTACTAGTATAGTACAGTGAGTATAGTATAGTATACTCTACTTTAATGATTTTATTTATCGTCCTTGAAATACACCCCCACAGCTCCTGAAGCTCAAAACCTGTTAAATCACGATCGGGCCTGGGCCGCACCCGCACGAAGGAGAGAGAGTCCACGTCATAAACCCAAGGAGGTTCCATCCTAAAACCAATTGGCAATAGGTGGAGTAACACCTTGGTTTATAAACATATCAACTCTCTCCTCTTTTTCCAATGTGGGACACTCACATGTGGTTCACTTCAACACTCCCCCTCACATGTGAGTTCCCTTTAATTAGCAGACTGGGCTTGGTGGTTAACCGGGCTCTTCTAGCTCTCTTCGGTTCCACATATTTGTCCCATCTGCGCAGACTGGACCTTCACAAGCTCACCGGGGCTCTTCTGGCTCTCTTCGGTGGCATCGCAAACCGGGGCTCTCCTAGCTCTCTTCGGTTGCGTAAACTTGGTCCATCTGCAACGATGCCCAGTTCGTCTTCTTGAGTCCCAGGTCTTTAATCATGGGCTCTGATACCATGTTAAATCACGATCGGGCCTGGGCCGCACCCGCACGAAGGAGAGAGAGTCCACGTCATAAACCCAAGGAGGTTCCATCCTAAAACCAATTGGCAATAGGTGGAGTAACACCTTGGTTTATAAACATATCAACTCTCTCCTCTTTTTCCAATGTGGGACACTCACATGTGGTTCACTTCAACAAAACCCCAGAATACTCTTACTCATACTCTGCACCATATATCTCCTCTCACACTTTCTCTCTCTTCTATTTTCATCAATACTACTCAACCGACTTCCTGACCTTTTTTTTTCTTCCATTCTACTAAACCCACAAACCTTAGCTTCTTCCACACACACACAAGAAAAAAAAAAAAAAAAAAGAGAAATATGATTATGGGTAAATTTCAGGTTGTTATTGGCTTGCTAATCTTAGCCATGGTTCCACACTCAAGTAAGATTTTTTCTATTATGTTCCTTAGTACTCCATCTTTGTGAGCTTTTTGTTTTTGGTCTTTTTTTTTTTTTTTGTTGTTTTTGTTGTGTACATTTAATCTCATCTCATGTCTTTAAAGTTTAAACTCTTCATAATATTTTTGTTTGATTGTTTTGGAGGCTCCATTATGTTTTGGTTGTAATAATTTGTTTTATGATTTTTGTGTTTTTGGTAAATATATTTTTAATGGATTTACTATCATGCTCCATTTCTTTGGAGTATTATTTTGTGTTTAACTTTATTCTATTTGTGGGTGCTAATCTTTTGTTTATATTTTTTTATATTTTTTTTTTTTGGAGCAAGTGGGTAGTTTTTATTGGGTACTTTTTTTCTTCTTCTTTGAATTAGGGACTTGGGATAGGGAAATCACTCAATCACTCCAATATTTTTTTGGTTTAGTATTTTTTTTGCTTCTTTAAATTGGGTATATTCCTTCTTTTTATGAATTCCTTACTATATTTTCTTCTTGTTGTAGGAAGCTTTTAGTAATTTACTAGAATTTTTTGTTGTTGAATTACTTTTCCCTCCTTTTGTTCAGTCAAACTGAAATTGGCATACTCCAAGCAAGTTTACCCATTAATTCTACATCTCTAATTAGCATGGATTGGATGCGCGGTCCATATTAGTCGACCCCAAATCATTTCACTAGTAAAGCGAACACTTTTTTAGTTACATACTCCCTCCTACCCAAAGAATTCTCCCCTTTTCTTTTGACTGTTTTTACGGGTCATGTTGGGAGCTACTTTTAGGCCAAATGAATCGCCCATTCGTTGTAAAAATTAGTCCATGTTTTATTTTGCAATGCATTCTACGAACTCACTAAATTTTAAGGCAAGCGTACATTTCATTTGATCTAGAAGTATCGTCAAACATAGCCAGTCAAAATGACAAACAAAAGGGGGAGAACTCTTTGGGTAGGAGGGAGTATGAAACTAGCTCAATCCAACACAAAGATTTAATCTTTTTTTATAGCACTGCTAAATACACCTTCCAAATAAAGTATTACACTCAAATTTAACTGTTTTTTTTTTCTACTTTTAGAACATGGGAGTATGATTATTAATGATTTAACTAACAAAATGAGAATAATAATTATTGTGCAGGTGCAACATTCTGTGTGTGTAAGCCTGGCCTGCAATCTGCAGCATACCAGAAAGCAATAGACTATGCTTGTGGAGCAGGGGCAGATTGTGGCCCTATTAGACCAAATGGACAGTGTTATAACCCTAACTCCATTCAACAGCATTGCTCTTATGCTGCCAACAGCTATTACCAAAAGAATGCTGGAAAAGGCGCCACCTGCGACTTCCAAGGCACTGCCACACCGTCTAGTTCCGACCCCAGTACGTTACCAATCAAACATCTTGTCTCGATTTCGATTAATTGGCAAAACCTGTTTCTCTAGTTTTGATGTTAAATAATGGTATGGATGGAACTAGACTGTATTTATGCTAGAACGTGTCGTTTTATAATTGGTGGATTCTCGAGTTTGTATCGATTAAGGAGTATGTGTCAATTTCGACAATTTGTCTTGTGGATGTGTTATGTAGGATGGAGGTGACTCTCAACAGTTGGAAATGTGGTAATTCTAATTTCTCTCCTTGTGTTTGATTTGATGAATTTTGCAGGTAGTGGAAGCTGCTCATTCTCCGCGAGTTCTGGAAGCTCTGGGTATGTTATCGACACGAAAATTTAGTTTCTTAGTGTCTGCCTATATCTGCATATAGTATACTTGCTTTATATTGCCGGGCGGATATGGTTGTGTTACTTGATTAGCAGATCCCATATGAACAGATGTTTTATTGCAAAGCATGTGTGAATATACTGAAAGTGCTGATATAGATCTCATACGTTTTCTGAAATGGTTAGAAGTCTCAGTTTCAATTGTCATTAGAAATTACTTTCGAGAATATTCATTCGATTGCTGAATATTTTTTCTAGAGTAGTCCACTCTTTGAGTCTTTGTGGACAACATATGGGTTATATGGAGTCGAGAAATCGATTAATCGAATGATTTGGGGGTATGCAGTTTAGTTGCAAGTCCTGGCCTAAACTCGAGTCACTATCTTTTGGTAATACCTCATCTTATTATGAAGGCGACTGAGTAGTTCCGTGCCATGATCTTCTGTTTTATGGAAATAGGAAAATGTCATTTTCGATGTGCTCAGTTCCTTTGCTGCCCCGGTTCATGTTTGTTAATTTCATCCCTGGGTGCTTGAATTAGGCATTTAGGCACCGTTATTAGATTCTCATCTACCCCTTCTTTGAAGTCCGTGGTCCATCCAACGTTGTATTGAGGTCATCCAATAATAGAATTGTTTGCTTTTTTGAATTACTGTTTTCAAATGTAAAGTAGCATGAATTGATTTTAAGATCAAAATTCAATCTTTTGCTTTCCAATACTCACCTAAAACCTCCGAACTAAAGTTCATACACCGACTTTTGGATTGAAGTCTTGAGGTCGAATGTCCATGTTCGAATACTCCTGTTTTTTAATTTTTTTATTTATTTTTATTTTTATTTTATTTTATTTTTTTAACATTACAGACGTTAGTATGTCCCTTGTACTTAATTACAAGAGGATGAAGTGTTGGCGTGTCCTTTGTGGTCGGAGCATCACCCTCAAACCTTGCAGTATCGCGTTTGAATCCTCTTCACCTCACAGAGGATTCCTTCGCCGAATTGCTTCCCTCTTTCAGTCGTATTCACTATTCACGTCCTTTGCCCACGAAAACTACGGTCGGAAGTATTGTGTATTTTTAGGGAGGGAAATTGGGAATGATTGATGTTGATTCATTAGAGGCTAAGATTAAAGTAAAGAGACCACTTTTGCATGTTATGAGACCTTTGCCTAAAGTTGTTAACTTTTTCCTGTTTGCGGTGGTGGAAAGAAGGAACATCTTTGTCACTGTAACCCTCATTTTGACAGCAATACTTTCTAATCTTATCTTATGGTAAATTATTTGGTGAACCGTAAATGATGTCTCAGTCAGGCCACTTTTCCTTTTCACATTTGGCAATCAGAATCACTCAGTTTTGTCATCTAGTCTCATGTCCATCTTGTATGATTGTGTTTTTTGACTCATCTGTTAGCTCCCTTTTTTTAAGGCTAGACTGCCACGTGGCTGGCACTTTTTTAAAGGATGATGATATTTTCTTTATGTAGGAGTTAATTAGTTAATAGTGGTTTGCTATGTGTCCCTGATGTATTGGATTGTCCTTCGGTCTTTCTTCGTGTTTAGGGTGGAGTTCTCGAACTTTCCGGAAACCCGCTTAGCTCCTTTCTCTCCTCAGAAAAATAAAATAAAAAATATGTCCCTTATGTATTGGTTGGTCTCAACCCTTCGGTAGCACTCCTCATGTATTCATGTCCTTGAATTAAGACGGCCCATCTTATATGGTCAAAATTTGTGGAAAGGAGAGATTGAGTAATTCCACCAAAGCAGTTGTGTTAACTGTAAACTAGTAATCAGCCTTTCACATGGATGATTTAAAGTAGCTTAATATTCAAATAGGACCATTACCGCACTTTGTTAGTTAATTCATTATTCCGGGATGAATCATTTTATTTTAATATGTTCATTTTTATCTGGATGTTGTTGCATCTCGAGCCCGTCAAATTCCCATCTGTCTTAAATTCTAGTACATGTTTTTTTTAGGGCTCAGAAGAATGATCTTCACAATGGCTCTTCAATGTTTTAAGTCTCTATTATGATGGTTTGATGTTAACATAAGCTTTGAAACTATTTTGTTTTTTTAATAGGTGCTAAATGCTACCAAGTGTTTGGTTTAGTTGATAAAGAATAGATTAATCTTGCTAAAACATCTCGACGTCTATAATCCCAAACCACGACCACAAGTGAATAGACTTTGGTGACATTAACATATTAGTCCTGAAAGCAAGTTTTGATGTGACTAATAAGACACCGATGTGATGCCAGGGTAGCCTTTTTACACCTTAGAATTTTGTCCTAAACTTTATACTTGTCACACATGTGTTTGAGCATGTGGGTGGTCTTTACTCCATACTTTTTGTAGTTGGATCCTATTTGTTCTGTTTTGGAGTTTTCTAAAGGATTGGAATGAGAATCTAACTTATGAGTTATGCTTTTCACTTTCACAATCGTACTCAATTTTCGCAATCTGGCCAAATTTGTGGCATTCACAAGGTTCTTTTTCTGGACAAGGTTATGGTAATCGAAAAAAACAAGTGATTGAAGTGAATGTTCAACCTCTGAGCTGTTTTGCAATTGCGCAATCGAAATGAAATAGAAGTTTTAAACTAATTCATGAGCCCTGCTTGACCTTCATGAATATTGTTTGTTTTTATAGAACATGTGAGATGTAGCTTTTTAGCTGCTGACTTTGTTATGTCACAGTGTCAGATTATGTGTTAAATTTTTATAGAATCCCACATGTTTATTATGGTGATTTTATGTATGATTATTACTCGGCTTATCATTTTGTTTATGTGATGCAGTTCTACCAGCACCGGTACCACTTCTCCTGGTACTTCTCCTGTCACAACTGTACCAACAACATCCCCCACCACACCGACCTCTACTCCTATAACTCCTGTGTCTGGCGGTGGCGGCACAGTCCCCGTAACTCCAGTCTCTGGCGCTGGAACCCCTACATACGGCACTGGTACAGGTACTGGCACCGGCACTGGCAGCCCTACATCTGGCACTGGCAGCCCTACATCTGGCACTGGCACTGGTATGGGTACTGGTACTAATCCAACCACCACTTCTCCTTACGGTACTACCCCAAATGTGGGCAACCCGACCACCAGCACTGGGGTTCTTGGAGGAGGAGGGCTTGGTATGGGTCCTACTGGATCAAGCCTGGATGACAACCATGGGATCAAGCTGGCGAGCATCAGCGTATGGTCAGTTCTTGTTGCTCTAATGGTCTCAGGTATCATGTCTATGTAAGATTGAGGATCGGCTGTTTAAAGTAGCTAACGCTGGTATGGATGGGATGCTGAAGGTTTTCACTGGTGTCATACGAGCATAATTCGAGGAACATGTTGATTGGCGCTACTACTAGTTTCGATTAAGCATATAGTAGCTAGGGATATTTTTGTGTCCGCCGTTCCATCCTTTGCCTAGCATATTAAGTATGAACTTCGGAAGGTATTTTTCGACTTAATTGCCAACTTTAGGAGATGCTCAATCTCTTTCTGTATGTTATTGGTTCTGTTCTATCTATGTATATCCAGATTTAGCTAGTAGGGAAGCAGAGAGTGTTACTTGGACAGTAGTATTTTACTCTGGTGATCACCCCCATGTTGGCAGAAGTATGTACTATGTAGAAGGATCTTATGACTATTTAATTAGTTTGTATTCTCCGATGTCTCCCATTAGGTTTATGACTTTCCAGGCATAAAAATGCGTGAATCGGTTGATTTTAGCGTAACGTTATCACTACCCTTTATTATTACATGTTATCAAGGTACTAACATGATTGAGGATCCCTAAGAAAAACATGATTGAGGGTCAGCAATGAAACCGTACCAAAACCACACTGAAGGAGTAGCCATTCATGTGCATCTTTAAATTAAGGTCGGCATAACGCCACGACATGAATCAATTAATCAACGCTCTTTTGTTCCTGGCAATTTAATAGATCCCCACAAATTTATGACTTGTCATGCACCAAAGAGCGTGGTTCACTTGATTCAGATTGTGACGTTATCACTACCCTAAATTAATAAGTTAGAGAAAATATGTATATCCATATACTATGTTCAATCTTGAAATAAAATTCACACACAAAATTAAAGGTTAGTGAAAATTAATTAGGCAAATAATATGGGGAATTGTTGGAATAGTTTTTAGCCAAATAATATGGGAGACATAATTAGCCAAATAATATGTGCTACAAATGATATGGACTCACTATTCCAAGAAATTTCTCAAATAATTCATTATTTTGTCAAATGTGAATTCATTTCTTCAGAACATTTAGAATAGAGAGGACAACATTCCAATCAGTATACACATAGCCTATATCAAATGCCGCAGCGCTTCCGTCCCATGACGCTGCAACCCCCTTGGATTTTATAAAAGCTCTGCATGAATCCAATTGTCCCAAAATACCAGTATTAATTGTACCTTGTGCATTCACAAAATCTCTAGCCTTCACTTTGTCCGAAATCTCGTTAACCATTGTTTTCGAGTACTCAAATCGATACAAGCAAAACTCGAGAGCTTCGTGCACCTTAGGGTCCGAGCTATTACCTTTTAGCTTATACGTATCTTGGAACAATGAGTCCATATCATTTGTAGCACATACTATATTTAGTTGCACTATACCAATGTCTGTCGCGGTCGTGCTACTTGGATCAGACTTGAGACATTTGAAGCAGTACTCTGGGTTCATTGTTGCCATACATAGACGATCAACTAATGCTTGGTCCGCTTTGATAGACAACAACTTGGTTTCAAATGAGACAATGCTTAGAGCAGTAGAAAGAACGAGTAGTAGAACTTTTTGATTCATATTCTTGTTGAATCCGATTCTTTTCGGCCTTTTTCTTTGGTGATAAGGAGTACAGAATTTGTCAATTTGTAATAATTCGATTTTGTTGAGGGATACGGAGTATGCAATAATGTTAGTTGTATATCTTCGGTTACTAATATTAGAAGATCACAATAATGGAACGATATCTTGATACGATACTAAGATTATTAGGCTCTGTATGATTCGTCTACATTCAATGAATATTTTTGAAAAGTAGTTGAATTAGGGTGACTTGATACCGAGATCTAATTTGATATGATTTGATTCAATGAAAGAATCTCATATGATACAGAAATACTATTTAAGTTGAATCATACATAGCACTAGCCACTATTGGAATAGGAGTATATCATAATATGGGTCTACTTATTATTTTACCCCAATTCCAAGAATGTTAACAAAAATTAAATTCAATAATTGTGAGGTGATCTTCAAGTTTTTCTCCAAGGACAACTGATATGTCCTCTTCGATTAGATCGAAAGTTTATGTTTCCGATTGTCACAAATAACTTACTACATACACACTAGTTACAATTTACCTTGTAATCATAAATTATAACTACATACCAAGAATCGGTTTATATACTACTAGTGTATATCTATATATATGTGTGTGACTAGTGTAAAAGATCTCCATTTATTTATACACGCAAACAAAGTTCCTAACATGATTGAGGGTCGGCAATCGAAGGAGCCAATTCATGTGTATCTATAAATTAAACTTGTGCTTGTTCAATGAAGCCCTTCATATTTGTAAATGAAGTTCCCCCTTCAGAAGCACACAATTGAACAGTTGCCTTGACCTTCAATGCATTCGCAATCAAGTCATCACGAGACATCATCTCGTCAATCTTACTCCTAACCTCGTTTGCCGATATTATCTTACCATCACTAGCATTATTGCTCGTTTCCGAACCCAAGCTTATTCCAATCTTCCAAGCGTCACACACACACGTTCGTGTATACGGCTGGTCCGCGAAACAAGGCCAACAAATCAAAGGAACCCCGTTACTCAAACCTTCTATAGTCGAGTTCCAACCACAATGCGTTAAAAAACACGCAATAGAAGGGTGAGCCAACACCTTCTCTTGAGAAGCCCATTTTACAAGTTTCCCGCAACTAGCTACTCTCTCTTCGAACCCTGGAGGGAGTTCGACTTCATCATTGTGAGTGGTCAAGTCTTCCCTTACAACCCACAAAAATCGCCTTCCCGAGAGTTCGAGACCCTGAGCCAGTTCGTTAAGCTGGTTCTGCGTCAGGGTAGAGATGCTCCCAAAGGCGACGTAGATGACTGATCTTGGAGGCTGTTGATCGAGCCATAGTAAACAAAGTGAGTCTTCAGGGTACAGGGTTTCGCTGTGTTGCGTGTCAGCGAGTAAGGGTCCGATTGGTACGACGTTTGGGTTCGATTTTGTTGCTGATGGTGTAAGCTCATGGCACCAGTTGCAGAGAACCCATGTTGCCTTTCTTATGACTTGTTCACTTGCACAAAATGTCTTGAACATGTCATTTTTTGTGAAACCCTCTTTAGGATGGTTGTACCATGGGAGTTCTGTTGCTTTCATGCTTGGAATGTCTGATAATAATTGGATTTCTCCATCTTTCTTTAGAGGATTGCCTGCATATAATATCACATCAAAATGTCAGTCACAGTTAGGGGCGAATTTAGGATTGTGACATTATGGTATTTCCGCACCAGCAGACAACACTATATATCGTCCAACTCTTTGAAACTTTTACATACATAGACGGCAGGAGATGGTTGTTCGTGTTTTAAATTAAAAATAAAATGGTTATTGTGTACGTATGTTTGATTTTAAAATCCAATTTAGGAAATATGGCCATCTCAAAACAACAACAATAAGAGTTTACATGAACACGTCACCAAATAGATCAGACAACGCAATAAGAGCAAATTGACATTGTTTTCGAATGACCCATAAATTCGTGATGTAAGTTGCTAGTAAATTAAAATACCTTCTTCATCAATGAATCCTGACTTTATAAGCTCGGGAATCCGTAACGTTGAAGCCAATGCACCAGGAGAGGAGGTCCAAAATAAGGCCAACTTAATCCCAGCATTCTCAGCAACTTTTGGTGCCCAACCAAACACAATATCAGCAATCAAACATGTAATTCTACCACTACCACCACCATTATTATTATTATTATTATTATTATTATTATTATTATTATTATTATTATTATTATTATTATTATTATTATTTCTTCCTTGTTTATTAACCTTAGCAATAAGGTTAGAAACATGGTCTGGCATGACCTTAAACACAGACGTAGCAACCTTGACATGATCTTTCCTGTCATCGTCAGGTTCAAGACCGTCAGGAACCGTGACAAGCGTCACTCGTCGTCTACGATTGTCCTCGTCGGTACGATCAATCATCGATTTGGTAAGCATACCTTTGTAATTATGCTCCGTTACGACTAGCGTTACGTTCACGCCATGGCTAGCAATGCACTCGGCCAACTTCATCATGGGCGCGACATGGCCTTGCATGGGGTATGGCACGACTAGGAATTCGGCGTTTTTGTGATTATTTTCCATGGTTTTAATATCGATTTGAGAGAGATTTGGAAGGTTTAATGTGATGAATGTCCTCTATGATTTAGATTATATTGTAGATTTGACGATAAAATTATTGTTACAGTTTTTACGTGCATGCATTTTTTGCATTATTTTGGTTAGTTTATTTGTGTTGTAGTAAGGCAAGAAAAACAAGTGTGCATTATCATTGAAGCTAAGGGAATGAAATGCGGGGATTAGATGCGTAGAAGTAGCTAAGTAATATAACTCATCAGTATTGTGTTGATCATCCATATTTTATGAATGGTGAATATCCATTGCCTTAGGACATGCTAATTAAAAAAATTCTTGCTCAGTTAAAAAAAATTAAAGGGTCGATAATGACAATTCAAAAGAGTAATAATAAGTTAATAATAGTAAGGAAAATAAATATGATCAAGCCTCCTCTCTATAAATTGGCTAATCACCATTTCAAATTAAGCAAATATAAAGCAATTTATGCATTTGATCGGTTTAGCGGGAGGTAACGGGTAACCAATGCAAGAGTCGGTTTCATGCATGGTGGAACAACATTTTCCATTGAATTATAGTTTTTACTTACTTTTTACCTGTACGCCTTTGCTAGGTGTTATGGTGAAATAACACAACAACCACTACGACGGACCCCAAATCATGGAGTTTAAAGTTTGTTCTTATAAACGAATTATTAGAAAAAAATAGAATTGTTTGGTTAACAAAAATCATGTAAATTGTGTGAATGTATATAATGATTTCCAATTCATAGAAGGTGAAGATGATTTACCCACCCATTTGATAAGCGTAATTCCATTAATTTAACCAAACACCTTGAAAATGAAACATCATGAGAACTACAAATCTCCACATACTATTAAAGGACCACTCTATACATGATCATAATGTTTTTGGACAAGAGACAGACTACTGCATATACGTGGACTAAATACGAAAATAATACAATCTTAGCTTTGAGCAACTCTAATGAGGGAAAAACAAACCTGCTTGAGTGATGTGGGAAGAGAGAGAAAAAGATGAAACTGCCGTGCTTGAAGAAGCTGCTCATCTCAGCAGGCTGCTTGAAGGAAAATATGGGGCCCGCATGAATTTACTACTCCACTTTTTTTTTTTTTTTGGTAAAGGGGCCCACTCGAGCAGATCAATAGTTTGTTTAGCATTGTAGCAAATTCGTTTTTAATTTGCTTGGATTATCTTACTTATTTGGTGATTCCTATCAAGATGAAAATCCGCTCACTATTGGAGTTGCTCTTACTCTCCAAATACCAGGCGAACAACACAACAGTCACAACTTACTAGTAAATTACCAAAATTCTGGATTTGCAATTACTCTCAAGTAGTGTTTGGAAATATGAATTTGGGAATTTGTAATCATTTCAAATCCATCATTTGAGAATGTAGAATTCAAATATAAATTCAATGTTTGGGGAGTGTGGGATTTCAAAATGACACTTCTTGAGGTGTCATTTATTTTTAGCCTAATTGGATTTGATACAAATTTCAAAGGATTTGACACAAATCCAAATTCTCAATTTCTTGAGTTCTCAAACATGTGATTTGTGTCAAATTTGGATTTGATAATCAAATCTTTGTTCCCAAACACTATCTCAAATTAATCTCATCTGAATAGTTTTTTTTTTTTTTTTTTTTTTTTTTTTTTGCATGTCATGCATCCTCTAATCCTCATATACACCATAAATCCAAAATAACGCCCAATAAAAAGTCCGAAACAAACCGAATAGAATGAACACCATACTCCTCCTATTGTGTAGTGTAAACTTTGGAAAGGGAATGTGCACCAGTATCATATTCATATATATATCAAATGTGTATATAAGTTCTTGTACGAGTGCATTTTTTCCACCCAAAAGAAAAGAAAGAAGAGATGGGAAGGGGATTAGCGTTTCCGTTGTTTGGTTTGTTTAGCAGTAATTTGGAGGATTTGCAGGAAAACGATTAAAACTAGCTTTTGTGCCCATGAAATCATGGGTCCTATTTATGCTTCATTTTAAAGAATAACCTATTTAAAAATGTAAAATTATTTCCTTGATAAAAATTCTAAAAATCCAGAGTTTAAATCATTTTAAACTAACTACATGATAAATATTTTTGTTGGATGAATTTATAAAATTGAAACATTTAGAGGTTTTTACAATATTGAAAACATAATACCAAAAAAATTAAAAGTACATTACACTGACTAAATTCAAAATCCAAAATGTACATAATTAACCAACAATTGTATAATTCGCTCATAACCACGACGATCATATTCCATGATACTAATAAAAATACAATATAGTTATATCAAACTACCACAACCAATTTATAAAACAATAGCCATAAGACACTATCTTAATAGTTAAGATCATTATTTAATAAAATACTTTCCATGTAACCACATATTTTAATGGTAATAACTTATATTAGAAGAAAGATTAAAGACCAATTGAAAATTTTATTGAAATCATGGGACAAATTTTGATTTATTTGGAGAATTGAGTTGAGTATATAAAAACTTAAAATTATTTTTTTTGTTCGCATAGTATTATAAATCACAAACCAAATATTGTGATACATATTTTTTTAAAGAATGTCTTAAGCAGAATTTTTATTGTTTGTCCTTGATATATTGAATTTTTACAATGTTGAAATTTGAAAACCAAAGATAAACATCAAATTGAACTTGTGAATCACAAAATCGAAAATATACATTACGAAGACTATCATTATATTAGTTTAAGTACAATTACTATTTGAAATTACAATTGCATATTGCCATCAATCATAATTTGATAGTAAAACATACTTGTATACTTTAAAAAGTAACACTACGATAGATACATACAACTAATATAAGTATTAAGAAATATGTAGACTATTGTGTTTGAATAGAACGTAAAGAACCAATAAAAGTGGAGG
Source organism: Spergularia marina (assembly GCA_963680865.1). NCBI lineage: Eukaryota > Viridiplantae > Streptophyta > Magnoliopsida > Caryophyllales > Caryophyllaceae > Spergularia > Spergularia marina. Next base: position 24,223,277 of record OY804548.1, on the reverse strand, counting down.
GAATATATATTATTTCCCTTAGTTAAGTTTCTCTCTTTATATACTACTTGAAATTAAGACGTTACCGATGCAATTGGCAAACCAAGAGCCAAGAGACACAATGTTTAATAAAATCAATTAATATTTTCATTGAATACATGTCCATACAATTGGCCACAATTTAATACAAAAGACATATGTTAGTAGAAATAAGAAAATGAAATAAAAAATTAAAAGAGCTAACCTGATGGCGACACATAAGCGATGACATGGATTTTTTTTCTTAAAACAACGCTATCAACCTGCCATGTGGCTTTTATGCTAGCCTATTAAAGGTATAGTATAGATAGATTACGGATATTAGTATGTTATAAACTTTTTTTGTGTCCAATTTCGACCGAGTTTGGAGGAAAACAAACCAACACATTTAACCATCCGTCCTAATATAAACACTCCATTTGACTTTTCACAGTCTCCAAGATGTCACTTTTAACCATTACACATGTATAAAAAATTACCTTTTATAAAATGAATGTAAAATATACTTGTGCCATATCATGATGTGTGATTCATCATATATCTTGATATATTATTAGTCAAAATTTAAGTCCGACCCAGAAAAACGACAATATGGAGTTTGAATTTGGACGCAAGAAGTAAGACCAAAACATCTCATTTCCTTTCCTTTCCTTTCTCCAAACCCTTTACAATTACTGAACTCAAACAATCATTTTTCTTTCATTTATTTCGTTCGAAACTGATTCCTTCCTACCAAAAAAACCGTGAACGAGTGTTAGCCCTTCTCTCCACGATCGTAAAGCCCCACTGGCCACTACACAATTTTGCTCGCTCTCTCTCTCTTCAAGTTGGGTGTCTTCTTCAGCACAATCTGTAGGACTACAACTACAATTTTTAAGGAACCCACCAAGACAACAACAATTCATGGGTGACCCACCACAGAATAATTGCATGGTAAACTTTCACTATTTTTTACTTTACTCTTTTCCCCATCAATTTTTTCTTTCTTTTATTTAGCTTAATTATTTCCCCATTTTTTCTGCTTTGTAACTCTATTAAAATTGCGTTTTTTTGGGAGTATTTTATTATGATTGATTTTGTTTATGGTGGAATTGTGGTTAATTTCGCTTGCATTGTGATTTTTCTTAGTTTTTTCGTCGCTTTAATGTGTCATATATGAGGAAAATTGTTCATTTTGCAGATATTTGCACATTTTTTTTGGTGGGTATATGATAATAATTAGTTGATATTAGTACGAGTAGTAATTAGTAAAATAGTGAGGTTGAAGATGGGTTTTGTCATTTGTGCAGAATCGTATAAATGAAGTTTCTTTTAAGATTTTATTTATTTTGTTGCAAGGGTTTTGATGTTCTTGAAAGGGTAAAAAATAATGAGCAGCAAGTACTATGAATAAATCTTGGGAGTTGAAGAATTTAATAATTTTGTACATACTTTGATGACATTGGAGTTCCAATTGGGTCATATAATAAGTTTGTCACAAACCCTTTTTTAATTCTTGCTCTCTCTCTCTCTCTCTCCTCAAAAACCCACAGCAGCAATCTCCTGAACTTTTGTACTAGTAGGACTAGTAATGTAGTATATTAAATGAGTAGAAAGGAAAGCTTATTGGTGAAGGGACATGGTGTAGGGACAAATGATACCTTGATGTTTTTATTTTTCTTCATTGAACTTTTTTCTTTTTAATTTTTCGTGACCTATCCGAGACGGTTACTTATGATGTTTTATGTTAGCCGACCCCATATCATTTTGGGAGGTTTGGTTGTTGTCGTTGTTGTATTGAATTTCTTATCTTTTTGTAGTTTGGGTCCTGTGGCAAATAGTTTTCTTTTTTGGGAGAGATTATAGCTTATTGAAGTGTGTGGATGAATGGTTAATTATGTGAAACAATGCCTAGTCTCCGAAGATTTGGGGTCGACTAACGTGATGTTCCGAAGGCATTGGGGAAAATATCGAGTTTGGTCACCGTTTTGAATGTGTTCATTATATGCTCCATTTACTGTCCTTTCTGCTTTCTATTAGTAGTGATGATTGTCGAAATATTGTGTTCTTTTTTTTCTTTTTTCTTTTTTCTTTTCTGTTTGTTTTGTCTGAAGGGTTTGTCCAAAATGGGTAGCTAAATAACTAGCTCTGTTGCTTATGCCTGATCAATGTGTGTACTTTTGTTTGGGGATTCTCTGTTTCTAGTTTGTATTGTGAATTGTGTGGTGAAATTTCGCGGAATTTGCGAGTTGCAATGTTGTATCATTTGCTTGGTTCAATAAGATTGCTTTGGTTTATCCAGCGATGTTGATAAAGTATTTGATTAGCAATTTCATTAGTTATATGGATTAATTACATTTGAATGAATCTAATGTCCCATTATCTTGTTGTTTATACTTTGTTGCTTTCTGTAAATTAGTGTTGAGTTAGCCATTTTTAATGGGACTAATGAGAATAAATTTGAGTTTATGGGGGAAGCTAAGTATCCTGTTTTTAATCGTGGACATCATGTGGAAAGAGCCCTCTAGAACACGTGTAAGGTTGCATACATCTGACCCACCCCCGTCCATCCTTGGGTAGGAGTCTTATCTGTAAGAGGCACTTAAGGCTAAGTACGATACATTGATACAGTATTCCAGGACAACGAGTATGCCCTCTGTTGTTTGTGATGAATACTAAAATTATGAGGGACAAACATGGTAACTTTTCTGAAATCTTTCTTTTCTTAAACTTGATGACCACCATTTGGGGACAGAAGTAGTTACAAAAGTACGTAGGATGTCCTGGACCTAAATACCGAATTAGTATTATTTATTAGTCAACCATTGTTTAGCTGTTTACAGGCGAGGTTACATACACCTGAACCTTTGTCCACTTTCTTATGGTTGAGCTAAGTTCCATGTTGTGTTTGACCTCTAGGCTAAGCCTGCATCGAGTTGTCATCGTTTTATGGTCACATTTAGTAAGTTTTTAAACAGCAAAGGGCGATTTTAAATTTCAATGATTGGGGAGACGGTGTTTGTTGATAGTTTTCTAAGACTAATGATAGGCCAATGAGAGCTATTTATGCACTTTGTATGGTCCATTCTTGTAATGGGTTTAAGTCTTTAGATTCTGGTTGGTATACTGACTTCCAATATTTATGGGCGCATAACTCCACGGAGTCTGCTGATCATGTACCACTGAGTTATGATTAGTCCTTCACTCCTTTGATCATGTATCTTTGGCAGTTTGGCCCTGGATGCTGCCGTAGTTTTATATTAAGAAGACTTACTCTTTTTGTTGTTGTCGTTGTTGTTCTTTGTTTATAACGCATGGGGCTTCTAGACAAATGTGTCATGGGAATATTTTAATTTCCTTAATTTTCATCCGGAGGAAAGTGTATATTTGCAGATGGTTTCACCTTTTTGCTCCCTTGTTTTTCCAAGTTACCACTTCTGTATGCCCCGAGAAAGCCGTACTTACTACTTTGGAACTTTTAATTAAACTATAATATGTTTCTCTCAGCTTTCCATTTTTGCTGTTTTGTATGAGGTATGACCTCCTTACTCTACCGCGAGTCTCATTAGATTCAGTGGAATAAAGGCATAGAATCATAAAGCAAAAGATATCAGCATCCAGTTGTGTCGATTTTATGCTGAAGTTCTTTTAAGAGTCTTTGGAGATAGAAATTAGGATGGAACAATGAACCGGAGTCCTCAAGTTTTGCTTAACTTGCTGAGGTTTTCATTTTTCATACTTCAATTTCGATTTTCATACAACTTGATTTGTAATGTTTCTTTGGTTTCTTAGTAGCTGCTCTATACTTGCAAAACTATTTGTTTTAATGGCCCTTATGCTTATGAATAGATTCTTTTGTATTCAACTATGTCAAGCTACAGGACTACATATTTTATTACTCTTAATGCATTTTCATGGTAGATTTACATCAATTGCTACTTGCTACCTTATAAAGCTGAAATCCAAAAAGATGCTGTTTTTTTTTTTTTTTTGGGTCTCCTGCATCAATGAAATAGACCTTATATATTGCTTTCTATTTGTAGCTCTACATCTATGAAAACCGTCCAATTCTTTCTGAAACGGGTATACCACTCAATATTGGCAATTTGAACACATTGGGATATTGTTTTCCCTTGAGGTCATATGGCTCAAGCAGTGGAATAAGTGTCTTAGAAGAGTTTTTAGTTTGGTGGCTAATGTTTTGAGTTTAGCTCATTGGTCATCTCCGTATTTGATGACTGATACATGGTGAATCACACCTACACCTAGGCCTCTTTGTCCTTAAATGTCAGGTAGCTGCCCTTCTTATAATGCTTCTACATTTGACTGGTAAGCTTTGTTTTTTTAGATGGATTCTTTCCTGTAGCTTAAGCCATATGTTTTTCCTATGTTTTTTTTTTTCTTTTTTTTTTCTTTTTGGTAATTGACTCGTTATATACTCATATCTGTTTCATCTTCCAAGCAAATAAAACAGTAGTTTTGACGAAGCTAATTGGATATTTCAATTGCTTTTCTGTTCTTGTCTGATACGCAGGACAAACCTTGTGAGATATGTGGGGATATGGGCTATGCAGGTTGCATCAGACTTTGCTGTAAATGCAAGATTACGCGTGAACACCCGTAAAGTGCCTTTCATCTTCTAGTAAATGCAATTTTAAGCATGTATCTGTTTGAGGCACCGATGTTTTCTGATACTAAAGCATAACTGTGTTTATGTCCTATGATGTTTCATCCTCATCGATGTCTCTTGCTAGAAAGTGTTGGAAGCCTCCAAGTTAAATTTTTTGGTTGCTTGCCCCGTTTTCCGGCTAATTATTGTTCCCTCTAGATCATATGCATGCTCTTGTATCAAGTTTCTGTCGTGATTTTACTTCTACAGTTTAGAAAATGTATCTCTAACTTGATTATTCAATTTTTAAATAGTAGCTACACAACCACGTACAAGTTGATGGAGGGTGCTATTTTCTTTGTTAATTGAAAAGATACAAATGCTTTTAGACTTTGGATGACAGGGGTGCCGACATATAAGAACTTTGCTTCTTCATGCTGTAACAGACTAACAGCGATAAGTTTTCAGGCATATGTGATCTTAGTTCATAAAAGGTTGTTGATCTTGAGATAGACCTGATTTTATTCTAGATTATAGACTTGTGGAGGGAACTGATTTTTATCATTTATGATAGAGTTGGTTTGGAAGGAAAGGGCTGAAATTGGAAGAATAGTGCTCAAGAAGCTTACTATATCTCTCCTATTGGCAATTTTGAAACACAATTCACCTAAGCTTAATATATGTGTTTCTTAATATGATAGCTTTTGTTCATGACTATATTTTGTTTGACAAAAGTAAATACAAAATAGGAGACAAAAACATGTCCTTTCAGTTTCGATTGCAGGACTAGTATTAGAAACAGGACATCCCACATTATAAAGCCTTAGGTTTACTGGAGTCCCATAATTTTGAGCTCACATCCTTGTGACTACTTTCTGTACCTACTTGTGGCTTCTGCAATCAATGTGCTATAGTTTGTCCAGCAGTTATTTTTTTTTATGTTTACGGTCTACCAATTTTATTCACACATTTAGTTGGCACTTGAAGGGGAGCCTTGGCGCACTGGTAAAAGATGTTGCCGTGTGATCGATAGGTCACGGGTTCAAGTCCTGGGAGCAGTCTCTTGTCAAATAAATTGACAAGGGAAGGTTTTCCCTCATTACACCCTTGTGGTGGGATCGGTTAGCGGGGACGCCAATGTGCATCGGGCTGCCCTTTATTCAGTTGGCACTTGGAAGTTGGAAGCATATCCTGGATGTCTCCTGTTACTGATTGGGGATGACCTTTGCACTTTGCTTCTTGCTCCAGTAAGATAGATGAAAAACCTATTGACATGGGGCACGGTTCCCTGGCATTTTCTTGCGTAGTTTTCATTTTTATTCAAAGTCAGTTTATTCATCTGGAAGCCTGATTAGTAATTTGAATTTTAGAAATTACAGTGTTTTGACTGAACCATTCCCTTATACAGTTACTGCATGAGGATACTCCATCAAGGTGACCCTAACGATTGGGTTTGTGAAGAATGCAAGTCACGAAATCAGATACCTTCATTAAAATCCGGTAAACATTCTTCTACCTGTCACCGAAAAGGGAAAGATAAAAGCTCCTATTCTACCCAAACGTTGTTGACCTCTGTTTTGAGAATCTGTATGTTTTTGATTGAACTTTCGTTGGAGTGAATGTATCGCTAGGTTCTCTCAGCAAGAATTGCAAATGTTTCCACCCCATTTGAGATTCTCAGTAATGTTAAAATATTATGTGAAAATATTCATGTTGAAATGTTCCTCAGTGTTGAGATGACTTGAATTGTAGAATTTCTAAGCAAATTTTGAGCTGGAAAATTGAAATACTAGAAGTGATTGCAGATCAAATTTGATTGACAAACTTGGCAAAAATTGATACAGTTGTGAATGAGAGATTTTAGATGAATTAGGTGTTAATCACACCAAAAATGATCTCCTGTTTATATTAAGAGCTAAGAATTTACCTGTTAAAGACTCAAAGGTGTTTGTCTAGAACTTAACTAGCTGCTTTATAACTTGGTGTGGCACTTGATCTAACTTGGTGATTCTGTTATATAATGATTCTTCTGCAGTTCCAAACAAAGAGCCTAGTGATCCAACAGCAAGGTCTGCTATTAGGAAACCACCACGGAACACCAAAGTGGTGTATTTAACCCCTGAGGAGGCTATGAAGTTGGAATCTGGTACACAAAAGAAAATTTTCCCTTCACCGAGCAAATCAAACTTCTCTCGCGCACCTACAGTAGGAAGAACACCTTCATCCACTATGAGTGGTAGTAGGTATACAACTCCACCTCCAAAATTCAGTGTGAAAGCAGATCCTTATGATGCGCCCCCTGGATTCCAAAAGATCCAAAGTAATAGGAACCTGCCTAACACTTCACTTAATGTGAAACTTTCACCTTCTGAAGGTATTAATCCCTCACTATGTTGTGGACATTTGTACCATTTAATCTGTGGAAATTGGAAGTGAATGATCACTGTAAGGTTTTGTCCTCTCAACTTATTTTATTAAACTCTTTTCTCTAATTTTCTGAAATTGTAAAACTCTTCTGAGTGGATTTCAAACTTGTCTAATGTTTAACTCTTTAACTACTTTTGAAGCTACTTTTGCTGAAATTTTCAGAACCTCTCCAAAGTTTTTGGTTCTAATAATTTGTTCTAAGCTCTCCCAGTTTTTTCTATTACCGTTGTTGTTTTTATTGAGTTTTCTTGTATAATTGAAATTGTTTTGGTTCATTGCAAATGCATGGGTGAACAAGTTCATCCCTTATCAGAGGTAATTTGTATTAACTTTGTTACAAGCAAGAGTACGAGTGTGAGAGCTAAATGTCGGAAATATTATCTAATTTCTTCTCGCTGCAAGTTATGCTCCTGAATTGGTCCTCATGTGTATTTTTTCCAGACAAACGACCTGCACGGCGGCCCTGGCAGGAAACTCCAGTTTCTAAGCTATCTCCTGGAAAAATTCCCAAACCCAATGCAGCAAGAGAAAATATAAACTCAGGTCGTATTTCGCCCAAGCCACTTCAGAAATTGCCTGCCATAAATTCAAGTATGTAAATTCATGGGTTCTTTTCTCTTAAAGAATGTTTGGTTTATGCTTTTGTAAACGCTCTATATGATGTCATATCAAGTTTCATGTATTTGTCTACTTGTATTGTCTGCTTGTCCTGAAAAAATTTACAGCTCAATTGTTCTACAAGGTAGTTGTTTGAATTAAAGGCTTTTTGGCATATGTTTTGCTAACAGGATATTGTTTAAAGAATAAGTTTTGCAAATAGAATCAAAGAAGCAGGTAAGTACAATGTGTCCGTGTTGCCCAACATATACATCTACAAAAAGGCCCAATTCCTTTGGAGATTTTTTAAAGAGGTTCCTTTGAAGTCACCTTCTACCTTGTGGCAAAAAGAAGGCGTAAAAAACAACCCTCTTACATAGGCAAGAGATTGAATGTACTCTGAAAATTCGTGAATTCCACTCGTTCTAAATGCACCAGAGAAAGCGATACAGCACAAAGGTTTAACAAGATCTCTCTATGAGCACCCAAAACCACAAACGTCATCTTAAGAAAATCAACCACCAAGACCGGACATACCCTTTGCTCCTCACATACTGCAGAGAATCAATCCCATATTTTGCATATGAATGTTTAAAACTGCTAATGTTCAAACCTTTGAAATTTTGATCATATGTTGGTGGTGTTGTTTGAAACTGTTTGGCGTACCCTTAAAAGTTTTGAGATAAGAAAACTGAGAAGTGATTAAAGGAGCATTTTTTCTTTGTTCTCTTAGCGTCAAGGTTTTGGTCAACATGGTCATCTACTAACTCAGACAAGTGTCTGAGAATAATGGTGACTTTTCCAGAGAAGTGGTTCTAATGTGCATAATTTTTTTATTCTAGAAAAAGGACCTGCAGGGAAACTTTGGCCTGAACCTCGAGCTACTAAGCCGTTGCCTCCTGGAAAAAACTCTAAACCAGATGCAGGAAGAGGCAATACAAATTCAATGTACACTTCTCCACAATCAATCCCGGCTTTGCCTTCTGTAAGCGTGGGTATGTTGATTCATCTGCATTTTCTTAAATGAAGGGGAGCTGCTCCATGAATGTTCTATATTTCTATGTGATTTCATATCAAGTTTCTAGTCCTTGGTTTATCTGTTATGTTGTCTGGTTGCCACAGAAGCTAGATCTTTCCAATGGTTGATTCAATCTTTTGCTAGTGGTATTATTAATGAGCTCTGTGTGCAAGATCACTTCAGAAATGGTCTTCATTATTTTTGTTCAGATGAAGGCCCTGCTCGACAACTATCCAGAGAAACTTCAGCTGGGCGGACCTTGCACCTTGCTAAAGTTCCTAAATCTAATGCAGAGAGTGCCAATGTTAGTTCGGAGCATGCCTCTGTGCAATCAGTCCATAAATTACCTGTTGTAAGTTCAGGTATGTAATTGGCGGTCTAGTGCACTTAGTAGCCCTCATTTTACTGCTAAACTGTTTATTAAGATGTCGTATGAAGTTTGTATTTACTAATGCACATAGTGTGGAAGTGCTATTTCTGGAAGCCGATAACATGATTTGGTATAGCTGAAACTTCAACGACTTCCAATAGTAGATGAAGAAAATGTTCTCAAGTAGTTTGAGCTGTGTGCTTTCCTGTGACTTGTTTTTTAGCAAATGTTTAAAGCTTAACATGTTCAAATGCTTACTGTTTTAATTGTGCGGCCAAGTTATCTTTGACCTTAGCTTCAGAGCTTAGAGGTCTTCAGAAATAATAACTGAGAAGAGAAATGTAGGAAAGCTCATGTTGAAAACAAGTGTACGTAGTTGTCTTACTCCGAATGTTTTTGTCAATATAGATAAGTGAATCTATATTGACATTGTTACTAGCAAAAGTCTTAATCAAGACAAAGCATCTGCTACTAGCAGCATGCCTGCATCCTGCTCTGTCCAGGGATATGACATTGTTTGTGTAACTACATTCCATTTCTAAAAAATGCATTCTTCAGTGTTGTATGCTTTATTGATTTGTCTGATAGATTGTAATATCGTATGTCATGAACAGGAATGGTTGTTCGTGCTGATACTCAACAAGAGAATTTTGGTTCTGATGGTAGGGAGTCTTTGGGGCTCGCGGTTGAGTTTGATAGATATCTTCTTAACCATCCTGCAGAGTTTCCCACATGGAAGTGAGTTACAGTTTTCTTCCTTCCACCTTTTTAAGTAAACTAGTGATTAACCATGCAATGCACAAGTGTATTGTTGAATATCATGTCTTAGGTTTGATATGCTACTCTTAACACTTTTCTTGTTCCAAGCCAGCTGTTACTAGCTACTGTCAGAGTGTCAGTTTGTCCCAGATTTCTTTTGTCATTCAATAATTAAGGTTTTGAAAAAAAAAAAAAAACTAAGCTATATAGATATAAGTTCACTGTTTTACATGATGTTGCCTGCTTCAACAGAGGAAGCTTTAATATCATGCATGAGGATGACGTGTTGGTGTGTCAATCCATTGATGGGATTCAAGCGCATCCGCCTTGCAAGGTGCACAGGAAAGCCTACAATTTATCCAAAAAGTTGCCGAAAACTCTCCAGTTTGAGTTGGTGCCTCGTTTCAACGTCTGGGGGAATCTGTTTGAGGATGATGTTCCTGATGTGCTAGACATTGGTCTATATTTTCTCACTCCTAGAAGGTCCGCTGTGTATCTTAAAATTTTATACTTTCTTTTGTTGTATTTTGGGTCACAAGTTAAAGGTTCTGAATCTTTATCTACTTGGCAGTCTGGAGCGAAATTTTTCTTCTCTTCTCAAATTTCTGGATGACCGTAACCTGCTATTGAGAACTGAGTTTGACGGAGTGGAGCTGCTGCTTTTTTCTTCGAGACATCTACCAGAGGATTCTCAAAGTAACCATATTTTTAAATCTAAGAATTGAACTTTCATTACTAACGCTTTCAACTTCTCAGTTCTCACTTGGATGATTGACTTCTACTGCAGAAATAAATCAGAATTTTTTCTTGTGGGGTTTATTCCGGGAGTATGCGGATGAAGACATGAACATTGACATGGCAGGAGGATATGAAGTGGGCGTCCTTGATAACGTTGTACCAAAACCAGTTGAGCTCCACGGAGGACACGAAGTGGGCGTCCTTGATAATGTTGTTCCAAAACCAGTTGAGCCCGCCGTAGTGGAGCTTCAACTGGCAGAGAGTAAAGCTGCCACAGTTGAGGAAATTCCCATCAAGCCAGAGTGTCCTGACGTCAGTCATCCAGTCTTTCCTTTGGCTACCTCGTGTCTGCAGGATGAAGAGGAATTTGAGAGAGAGCTCCAAAAGTGTTTCGACAGGTTTGTCAAGTTGAAGCAACCAGAAGAAGAAGATGGGTTCGAAATTAAAGTCAAGGAAGAACCTGGGCTCCCAGGGAGCTGTTAGCCCTGGACCTGTGCATGGATTGGTTACTCATATGAATGACACTAACATCTCTATCGTCCAACGTACAAAGTTACAACCTCGCACTAATCTGTTAGGTCATCAAAGCATTTTGTGAATATAGGGTAAGTAGAATTGATACATCTTGGTTCAATATACTCCGGCACTACTTCATGTCATACAATACTACTATGTAGCATCTCGCAGCTGCTGTAATCTGGATGCCTGATGCTTGGCTTCCTGTAATTTTTGTGCGAGCGCAGTGTGAGAGAATTTGGCATTACACCCGTGTATGGGTTGTCTTGTCGCGTTAGTTCTGTGCAGTGTTTTTGCAACTTCCTGTACTTCATTTCAGGCTTTCAGCCAACTTCATGGTTTGATTGATTCGTAAAAACTTCGTTGCTGGTATTGCTTGTGTGCTTAGCTCTCAATAACTGTGTATAAGTAAAGTACAAGCCTAGAAGTTGCAGGATCTCCTGAAAAGCAAAGATATCTGTGTAAACATTGAAAGTTCCCAACATTGTAGATGTGGTTTATTATTTCTGGTCAACGATTTGCCAACTTCACCGAGTGTCGAAAAAATTAGAAATCCTAAAATTGTTCCATGGAATTATCTAAATAGATTGGTCACTTTTCAAGAATATTTTCAACACTGAGATTTCAAATTTTTTATGCCCTAATTTTACACCACTACTCTGAAACAAACGTGCGTTTTGCTCTACGAAGTCATTTTCATGATAATCCATACTCTCATACTTACTACATTATCTCATATTCACATTATTCATTTCATTTGTAAAAGTTTGGGTTAAATATGTCGAAAAATTTCAAATCAAACGTTAACAGTTCGTGGAATAAATTCAGATTAAATCTTACCAATTCGTGGGAACATATGGAGTGCATATATAAATAGTAATTGTCATGCTAATTAGGTAGTTAAGCAATCTCGTATTAATCGATGGTCCAAAGAGTTTTAATCATTTCATTTTGTTATTTTGAGTGGCCTTGTTCGGAGCTAAAACTAGACCAAACGAAAGATCGGCTTACCTTAAATCAATTGGAGATGGTAGAATGTAATGCAGATTCGAAAATGTACTGATTTTTATAACAAATGAATCAATTCATTTGGTCTACAAAATTGCTTCGAATATGGCTACTCAAAACAACAAAACGATATGGGAAAAACTCTTTGGACTAAAGGAGTGTTCATTAGAGCGACTGTCATATTTATAAAACCCTAAAAGCATGTTACACGAGTATCAGTTCATAGAAGACAGAGCACGAAGCCCCTGTACATGCGACTCCACTATATAAACCGTTGGTTAGTTAAAGTGACAACATAGCCGGCAATCCTAGTCAGATGTCAACTGATTTCCCAACTTCTAACAACGGAATATAGTAAAAATTTATGTAAATCATGTGCATTCTGTAAATGTTTGGTTGTTGCATTTAGTTTTCGAGTTTTTCTTATATACGCGGGATGTAATTATCGATAGAACTTAAGTGATCATTACATTGCATTTTAATTCTAGAGATGTTCATTTATCGTAAAATTAACCCTGATGAATAAAATCCTAATTAGCATGTTATATGAGTAGCATTAACATAGAAGACGGAGCACGAAGCACTGTACACACGATTCCACCGTACAACCGTTTATTAGTTAAAGTGACAACATAGCCGGCAATCCGAGTCAACTCTCACCTGGCCCGATTTTCTAACTTTTAACAACAAAATGTAGTAGAAATTTATTAACAGTTAATAACCCGTTCAATATCACTGCCGTTTTCAGTTTTTGTTTTTTTTTTTTTTGCGTAAAAAATTTAGTTAGATATGTTATAAAATTAACTTCAAATTGTTTGGTTGTATAATAGTCATATAGAAAATGAAAACTGAAAACCACTTTTTATGGTTTTAAAAAACGGGACTTTGGTTTTTAAAAAAACGTAAAATTGAAAGCAGAAAACGATACCAAAAGATACCTAAATGTCTGGTTGTGCATTTAGTTTTCAAGTCTTTCTTATATAAATTACCGATTGAATTGATTTTTGTGTTGCATTTTAGTTTCGAAAATGTTTAATAATTGTAAAATCAACCATGATCCATGTTTAAAATTTGAAAATTGTACTACAAAAGACAAGTGTCCAGAAAATCAATAGATTGGCTGACATTGACAATATCCCCCCAAATCTTCCAAATACTGTATCTTCTTGGAAAAGAGGAACAAGGGAGAGAAAACAGTATCTTTTCCCTCCAAAAAAAGTACATATTTTTTCAAAAATAAATAAAATCACGGCATTTAAATCCCAGTAAAAAGTTACGATTTCACTTGTGGGTCTGACAAAGAAGAGTGAGAGAGAAGATTTTAGGGTTTTTTCTTGAAGAAAAAATGGAGGGAAAAGGAAGTAGTAGCAGTGGTAGTTCAGAGGGAAATGATATGGTGCGGAAGAGAGTAGGGTTAATTTATGATGATAGGATGTGTGATCATCACACTTCTGATGGTAGTGATCATCCTGAATGCCCTGATCGAATTAGGGTTATTTTGAAGAAGCTCACTGATTCTGGTCTTCTTCATAGGTTATTTCTTTTTACCCTCTTTTTTTTTTTTTGTTGTTTGACTTTTTGCTGGATTTTGTGGTTGCCCATTTGATTTTAAAGGAATTTAATTAGGGATTTTGTGTCCTTTTGATGCTCAATTTTGATTGTTGGTTGACTTTTGTAAGATTTTTTTTGCTGTTTGATTAGTGTTGGTGAATTTTGGGGTTGCCCATGTGAATTTAATGAATTTTTTATCTGTGAAGGTGTCTGTTTGGTGTTAAATTTGGATTGTTCTGCAGATTTTGTGGTTACCTTTGTGAGATTAGGAGTAAATGTGTTAACTTTGGTTGAAATGAAGAGTTATGTGTTGTTTGTAGACTTGTAGTAGATTTATTTGTGAAGAGAATAGGGTTTTCGAGGTTCTTTTCCGTAGGAATTACGTGTTCTTTACATCGTTTGTTATTTGTGTGGGAGAAGTAGAATCAATTTTTCAAAAGGCTTTTATGTGAGACAGGTGAAATTGGCAACCCTAATATAAATTATCTGTAGTGAATTGGAGTGGGCTAATATGAATCGTCATATGAAACCATTATTAGGATAGGAAGGTGGAGCTGGGCTCTAGCAAGAGGGTTTTACTTTGGCTTTTCCTTTGTCCGATGGATGGGTCTCAAATTAGTGATTCCAGCTCTTAACGTTTTGTTTGTCGTGGATTCGTAGCTTCATGAAGTAGTAGGAGTACTAGTATGCTACTAGAAGCAAGGTTCTAAGGTAATTGATTAATGTTGAGAGTTATTAAAAGATCTTTTTTACACCTTTCTAACTTGGGAGAGTCTAGATTGATCATTATATGAGGTTGATTTTGGATCTGAGAAGCAAATGATCTCAATGATTATTGTTGCCAACGTTTCTGGAATTGAACTGTAAGATGTATTGCGTAGTAGTCTTCATACTTGAAGCTCTATTATGCTATGCTATTAGCATTGTCCCTCCTGGAGTATGGTGGCAGCATTTGTAAGGGGATGTGCGAGGTTTGAATGTAAGATGCTTCACTCTATGTTCTATCCTTGAATAATTACATTTGGAAACATATTGGATTAAAATAAGGATCGATCTTCATGGATGTGAGGAGCTAAACTTTGTAAAGTAGAACCTCTACAAAAGTTGTAGATAATGAATTTCGATGGCCCTATATTGGAAACAAGACTTACTAGGTATCATGAAGACAATGATATCAAACATCAAGGTTGAGGGATAATCAGCAGAGTGGAATATAGATTTAACTTTTTAAGCAATGTTGATAGTTTAATTGGTGAGGAATTCCGATTTCTGATCACATTCATTAGTGGTTAATAGATGGAGAAGAAACTAGCCCACAACATAAATGAAATAAAGCAGTATGGTTATTAGTTTTCTTAGTGCTCAAGACAACTGGTATCTAGGGCAAGATCTAGAACTATTTGAGAAACGAGAAAAGCACTATTTATCTTCTTATGGTCAATGGTGCACAGATGGAAAGCCAGGGTTCTATATAACTCATTTACATCATAGTCAGTGTCTTGCTTTACAATTGCCTCTTACATCAGCTCTGTTATATTTGTGTTACGTTACATTTATGAACATTTGTCTCTTCTGAATTTATTTATTTTACTTGTCATGTCTGCTTATCTTCTGAAGGCAATATTTCCATTTCCAATGGAGCCAAAGACTACTTATTCTTTGGTTTTTGGGATATAATGGAATAAAGCAAAATGGCTCATAAAACTGTCTGTGCTTCTTATTTTGTGAAGTAGCAGTCAATCGGTGTGATTTCTCGAAGCAATTTTCATTTTGGGTCATCCGTGCGCAGCCTCTCTATGTTTCAATAGGGGCAAGGCTTGCGTGCATCCGACCCCCCCTTACCCCGCCTTATGGCGGGAGCCTTTAAGGCACTGGGGTTAAAGATATTGTTGTACTTGTCATGTTTGCTTGGACTTCGGATGTCATTGGCGATCTAGTGTCAAAGCAATTACCACTTACGTTGATCATTATTTATAAGGTGATGATAGAAGATAGATTTATTGTGGAGGTGTGAATAGCACTGACATACACTCCTCACGCCTGCGTTTCTGCATTATCTATGATTTAGATTTCATGAAGGAGATTTATGTGGCCATGAGACTGTAGTGGAAGCAAAAAGCAAAAAAACTCCATGTATTCAATTGAATCATGTGCATACTCATCTGGTTATGTGTTAACTATAGTTATTTTTTAATGGTTGCCTGATACCGAAATTAATAGTCGTGTATTCTTACGAAAAATGTGGAGTGGACTTCCAAATTACGTTTTGTAGCTGGGAATTGATTGTGCTAAAGATAACTGATTTACTGAGTTACGTTGTGTATCTTAACCCCCCCTTTTTTTTAACCTTCAGGTGTGAGATTTTAAATGCCAAAGAGGCAGAAGATAAGTATATACAATTAGTTCACTCCAAGTACCATGTTGATATGATTAAAACTATAAGCTCCAAGCAATTTGATTTGAAGAGAAACGGGATAGCTGGTCAATTTAATTCGATTTATTTAAATAAGGGTTCATCTCAAGCTGCTTACTTGGCTGCAGGCTCCGTACTAGAGGTAAAAAGCCATAGTTCAGCCGAGTACTAAGTGCTTCTTTTATTGGATATCACAATATTTTTGTCTGTCAACTGTGTCAAGTAATACCATATCGCACAGAGTTCCGTGTCATGTGTTACTAGCCCGATATCTGCTCATTTGCGTCATACAATTAGAACAAGAATTTTCCTATTGATCTTTTTGAATAAAGTTATCTCGATGTTGTTGTTGTTGTTGTTTTAGTTTTTATTGGAGAAGACATTTAGAAATTTGGATTAATTACTTGGTTTAGTAAATTGAGACGTCATACTTGGAGATCTTATGCTGATGTTAGAAAAGCAAAATGATGCTTGATACCTCTAAGAGGAACTGATCTCTTTACTACACTGTGAGCATAGCTGTCTTATTCCCAACCTGGAACGTAGTTAGTGAGATTTGTCTGCCAGTACAATTCTTCTTTTTCGAGTTCTCGCTTCTGCCTTCTTTTGAGGGTACTCTGAAGTCTTAATGTACTGACTGTTGCTTGTACTGTTATTCTGAACTAGCAATAATTCCTTTGAGGTACGATTACTACATAAAACTCGCAAATTAGACACAAGACTTTCTCTGTTTCAAATAGGCAGTCGTTCCATTTCCTTGAAATCTTTACAATTGATTTTGGCACAAGATTTTGGGTGGGAAGAGGGAGAAAATGTTAGAACGGCCACATGGGGCAACTTTGAGGAGAGACAATAGTTTGAGACAACAAAAATGATGAAAGAAAACGTAAAGAATTGGAAAGAGTTGCCTGAAAAGGATTTACTTCCAGAAATTGAACGAAATGGACGGAGTATGCTTAGATATCAGATTGTAACGATCCTTCTTTTCTCACTATTCCGTCCCCGCTCCCCTAGAATTAAAATGAACCAAAATAAAGGCCAAAAATTTGAACTTCTATTGAAAAATAGTAATACTCCCTCCTGTTCTGAATGATCTTCCCCTTTGTTTTGCAGTTTTTGACTAGCCATATTGGGAGCCACATAGATCAAATGAAATGTTTACTTGGTGTAAAAATTAACACATCTTTTATTCTGCAGTGCATTCTACAAGTTTCACTTGATTTTAAGTCAAACGGGTTTTTCATTTGGTCTATATACTAGTCTCAATATGGCTAGTCAATAACTGCATAACAAATGGGAAGATCATTCAGAACAGGAGGGAGTAATAATATAAAAAAATTGATCTTCTTAATCTTTCACCTCCATTATTTGGTATCCCATTCAACAACTTCTGATAACTGGGAACAGATTCTTGTAGATATTTTTCAGCTGGATCGCTAGCATTAAATGGTCAATCTTAGTAACTGTTTCATTGTGTCATAATATACGCAAAGCTTACACAGGGAGCATCTTAGTTAGATATATCAGAACTCATCACCAACTTAACACACCTGAGTGTCTCTCATGTATCCTGTTTACTGTTAGCATTTTAGTGTAGGAATATTTTATCTACATATTAACATATAAGCAAATTTCCTTAGATGTGCTTTGATATTTCTAGAGAACTAGTTTCAGACTTCCGAGAATGACTTTCCTGAATACACATAATCTAAGGAAAGAATAGAAAGAAATACATTTATTCTCTTTCTCCTATCTGTTTGAAATGTATTGGAAGAAACTATTAATTTTTGTAAGTCAAGTTCGTTCCTTTTATCATACTTTTTGTTTCATTGTTAATTTGTAATCATTGCCTAACTTGTTATGTTTCTCCAAGTAGGCTGCAGAGAAAGTTGCTAAAGGTGATCTTGATTCCGCTTTTGCTATTGTGAGGCCTCCTGGACATCATGCTGAGCAAAATGAGCCAATGGGCTTTTGTCTATTCAATAACGTTGCTATTGCGGCTAGTTATTTGCTGAATGAAAGAGTGAGTTTCCCTTTCATGTTCTTCACTAAAGCTAATTTGTCATTGATCACGTGCGTGATTCTGTTTCACGGATGTTGAATAATGCCGATCCTCACATTTGTTTTTTCAGCCAGATTTAGGTATTCAAAAGATCTTAGTAGTTGATTGGGATGTACATCATGGTAATGCCACTCAAAAAATGTTCTGGAAGGATTCTCGCGTTCTTTTCTTTTCAGTTCACAGGTAATTCTCAACTTGGTATTGCACATTAATGTTTACCTGAATGAAGTTATCCCTGAAATGTAACAGAGTAGCTGTTGTCCGGTTCTTCCTTTTTCCTTTGTTCTGGCTTCCATATGACTTCAATATCGGGCCTGCATACTGTGATTACATTTTCTGTTTTAAAAATGACTCATGGTATTCCTAATCGCCCTTTCTTCAGGCATGACTTTGGTTGTTTCTATCCCGGAACTGATGATGGCTCTCATACAATGATTGGAGATGGGCCTGGGGAAGGATACAATATTAATGTGCCTTGGGAACATGGTCGCTGTGGTGATCCAGACTATTTTGCAGTTTGGGATTATGTGCTGACTCCAGTTGCCAAGGAATTCAAACCAGACATGATTATAGTTTCAGCAGGATTCGATGCAGGTTAATAAAGCCAAATATGATGAACCTCTTTCATAAATCTCCTATTCTTCTTGTTTAATGTCCTTCTCTGGTGACTAGAGTTAAAGACTTTCACCATAGCAAACTATTCAGACAATTGCCCTTGTCCCTCTTTCAAAAACATTTTTGTTTTTGCTGTGTTAGATGTTTTTAGCTAAATGTACATGAGTTTACAATCTTCCAGCTTTATTAGTTGTCAACTTCTCATCCATGCAATGTAGATGTTGAGCTCCTCTCTTGCTTGTTGAAACTTAAAACATGATCTAGTGACACAACTCAATTTGTAAAGTTAAGGTCCAATGCAATCCACGCACTAAACCTTAATTGCATGTGGTTAATGGTGTGACGTAAGAGTGTATGAAATGGCCATAAATGTTGTTACAGCCATTGGTTGATCTTAAGATGCTTGATCCATCATACTTGAAATTTAGAATCTTTTTACTCTGCCTCCTTTGGCGAAATGATTATATGTGGATGTGCCAATTATAGTATACAATGCATTAACCACCTTATTTTGTTTGCAACAGCTGCTCGGGACCCTCTTGGTGGTTGTTGTATTACCCCATATGGATATTCTGTCTTGTTGAGGAAGGTTAGTTTATTTTTTTTTGGATAGTATGGTAAAGGTAAGTGTTTGCTAGTGATACATTTTAGGTTGATTTGACAATTGAATGGCTATTTGCTATTAAAGTTCTGTTCATGATGTATCTGTAATATATCCTTTAAAGGTATCGTGATGTATCTATAATATACCTTCAAAAGGTATCGTGATTATGATTGTGCTAGTGCATCAGACAGAAGGATGTGGGAATAAGAATGCAATAGTTGAGTTGACTTCTCTTATCTATGTGCAGTTGATGGATTTCGCTCCAAATAAAGTTCTGCTTGCTTTAGAAGGTGGATATAATCTCCAATCTTTGGCAAACTCAGTTAACGCATGTGTGCAAGTCTTGCTAGAAGAAAAACCGATAAGTGGATCTTCTGAGGCACATCCATTTGAATCAACATGGCGTGTCATAGAAAATGTGAGTTCTTTTATCTATGTTACCTTCCTTGTCCTGCCTTTTGAAGTTGTTATTAGAAATTCTGGAATGAATGATGGTTATGGCTGATCCGTGCGCAGTCTCTCTATGTTTCAATAGGATTAAGGCTTGCTTACATCCAACCCGCCTCATGGCGGGAGCCTTTAAGTGGGTAATGATGATGTTGTTGTTGTTTGGAATGAATGATAGGTTCGCCAAAACATGAAGAAATACTGGCCAAGCCTTTCCGATAAATTGCCCAGGAAGATAACAAGCAAGAAAGCTCCTCCTGCTAAGGTAATATTCTTACTTTTTACTGTCTTGAACCTTGATGATGAGTGGTGACCCCCAATGATGAGTGGTGACCAGCCAGGGCCAGTTAAGTGGTTCCTATCGGGCTCGGAGAGGAAAATATTGTAAGAGTTTTTGAAATTTGTAAAACCCAGACTCCTGATTAATAAACAAAGTGAATTAGAAAATGTGGAGTTGTTTGGTTGCCCAAAATCATGGGAATTCAGAATTTATGGTAATTTCCAATTCCTACAAAATGGAGGAATTGGCTTACCTAGCCCCCCCCCCCCCTTAGTATTTGGAAATTCCTGTGGGAATTGATTTCCTACATGTAACCAAACAGTTCTGAGAAATTCCCATGAATTTATATTTCCTGGGAAGTGGCACCTCATGGGAATTACGAATTCCCGCATGCAACCAAACGACCACAAAGTGTATTTGAAATCTGCATCATCGGGAATTGTGATGAAGTCTTTGGGAGGCAAGAATGGGATGTTTCATTGATATGGCTCTTTCCAGAATTATGTCATGAAGAATTTAAAGCAATGCATATTGGGAGATTTTATGATTCAGTAGAAACCTAAAATGTTCGGAGTAGGGCAGGTTATTCAGTCTAAAGGTGTCCTCTTTAGACTTGGATGAATTATTAATGAAAGCATGACTTAGGCCTAATTGATCTCTGTTTACCTTGAGTAGTCTTCATAATTTAACTTGAACGCTATGCTTGTAGTTGTAATCATCAGGTTTCTAACGGGGTAACATTTTGAAACAGCTGTTGATAGACACAAACTCTGATTCTGAAACCGAGGATATAGAAGATGCTGTCACGAGTATTATACAGCCTCTTTCAGAACTGAAGTTCGACGAGGTTCAAGGTAGAGTTTAACAGCTGTCGAACGCCTCCTCCCTAAGCTTTTAATTTTATGTATTAACAATTCTTTATTGAAGCACAGATCAGAAGGAGAAGACTTCATCTACATGGAGAGAGGGGCTTAGACTCTTTGATGTCTGGTATGCGACCTATGGATCAAATATGTGGACACCAAGATTTCTCTGTTATATTCAAGGAGGACAGGTAAGCTGAAAGAAAACAGCAATAAGCCTCTTGTAATTATTCATAAAAGTAATAGGATGCAGGCTTACTGTGCCCTCTGAGGAGTTAATCTTTGCCTCACTTTGGATTGATCTTACGTTAGATTCTACTTGCAACAACCTGTTGAATTGGACTGTTGTGTATGTTTCGGGCTGATGCAACGTGGCATTATTATTATTTGATAAATATTAAGTGTTTCATGTTTAGCATCGTTGAGATACAAATGTCCTTGAATATTTGTCTCTAAGCTCACTGATAGTTCAAATAATGTCTCCCTTGCGCTGGCTCTAACTTTTTTAAATATCAGGTGGAAGGTATGCAAAAGCCTTGCTCTGGTTCTATGGATAAAAGCCCACCAAAAGATGTCTTGTGGAAGAATTTCCCTCACAGATTATTCTTTGGCCGTGAATCTTCTAAGACATGGGGCCCTGGAGGAGTTGCTTTCCTTCATCCCCAGAGTACTTCACCAGATAAAGCTCACATTTGCATGTATAAAATCACGTAAGTAATGCATAGCCTTGCATCTTTTTCGGGTATGCCAAACAAACCTCTTTGTCTAGAGCTGTATGCGTAAGTAATAACAATCGCAATCATTTTGGTCTATTTTGTATGCCACTCTTTTTTTGTTTACTCAGGTGCTAAATGGCACTGCTTAAGATAATTGGCTTTCGTCTAGAATTCTCAGGGTACTCATATAACTCGGTACTACTATTTCTGTTCATATAGGCTAGAGCAGTTTAATGATGTTCTGTTTCAAGAGAACATAATGGGGGACTCCAGTTCACCTCTATTCGATCTGGAAGATTTAAATGCTATCAAGAGTACTGGATCATTCTCCCCGGAGGCTATTGAGGTGAGAGACACAACTCTTACCAACGTTTTTTTCTTCTTTGCATGTCACCTCCTAGTTTACTTCTTATGCAAAATATTATTTCGTCTGTCCTCAACATATACTAGTTTCCACATCTGATCTTTCTAATAGATTCTAACAATGATACAAAGTTTAAATAGCCATCGCGCCCATCATGTTTTCTAGCCAACTATTCCCGGTGTCCGTCCTGGCTGAGCTTCCCCCTCCCCTTCCCCAAACCCTCTCACCTGGTTGTGCTCGGGAAGAAATTTTGGTCTGCAAATTTGGTTATGATGAGTTGACAACACGGACTGTCGAAATTCATTGATTGTTTTCTTGTATGTAAATGTATATAATTCTAATTCAAGAAGCTATTGGTCTATTTTCAGGGTGGTTGGTATCACAATGTTGTCCTCTTAGGGGAGGAGCAAGACATTCCCATCTTGACCATGACGTACGTTTTACTACTCATTCCTTTTCTTCACACAATTTGAGCAGCCAGTATTGAAAATTGCTAGATTCTGAAAAGCTCTAACTTTCAGGTGCGATGTTCATGATGTGGAGGGCTTCAAATCTGGAAAGGTACCTCTGCGTGCTCCAGCCAAGGCCTATGCCAATACCTTAATTAAAGGTTTGTCAGAAAGCGGACTACTTTCCGAATCTGAAGCATCAGCCTACATCGAGGAAGCTGCCAGAAAACCCCTCTGATGCAGGAGGTCCCAAATTCTCAATGTCTTTCTTTTGGAGATATGATGTACAGTTTTTCTTTTGGAGATATGATGTGAGCAATCATTAGAATTGCCTCAGACTAAACTAAGCAAGGAAGTGTCGGAGCTCAAAACAAGCTACTGCTCTTGTTTGTTATCTGAACACTAGTCACTAATTAGTTATGCGTCTTAGCTACTCAGAAAACTTCTTTCTGTGATCTGTATGACTATTGACTATAGAGCTTCCAGTTGCCAAAAAGAACATGATGAAGTCCAATCCGCGCTGTCTTCCCACACATTATCATAAGTCGGAGTGCATACAGATCAAAATTGATGCATGAAACATGATCACTGCTCATTGCCATACGACAAAGCCACAAAGGTTGTCCTTTTTTCAATTGAATCGAGTTCAAGTTGAGGAGATGCTACTTGCAATCAATCGTTTCAGCAATTCAAGGTTTGGAGTCCGGCAATCTTATATTGCTGAATCCTTTGATTGTGAGTAGTAGTACCTGAGCAAAGAGTTCAATCACGAATGGTAGAAATTTTGCAGAAGCATAAATCAACGGTTGGAATGTACCAATCCATGTTGGTATGTGTTTTGCGCGTACAGTACATTTGAGAGAGAACACTGCCCAAAAGTTTACTTTAAAATTTAAACCCAATATATGGGAGAGATTTTTCATTCAATAATATACTATTACAACCTAATGATCTTGCCTACATTAGCCTTCAAGTATAACCTTAACACCAAAAAATAATCTTTTTTGTTAGTTTCTTTTGTACTTCCGTCAGATATACTCCTCCCTCATCTTATACATATGAAGAACCAAGGAGAAACACAACTGCACAAGAGCCCAGTGGCATACATGCATACATAAGATCTTCAACCTCCTCTCCTGCAAATCATTTGGCAACGATCATCACGTCCTAATTCACAAAGCAAAAAGCCGAGGGTGTGAAATGTACTTCCAGAATAAAGTAATATGCAGTGTTTGTAACTTCTGTTACATCCTCAGAGACAGTTCAGTTGTGCTTCAGATGCCTTCTACCAAAGCAACACATCAAACATTATGACTTCTAGTTTCCCACTCCCAAGTGTTCAAAAAATGGTAAACTTTCAATATACGTACATCCAACCCACTCATTTAGACTTCAACGAGGCATGACCAGTATCACTTAGATGCTTGTATAGTTGGTTTCTGTCAACAAGATGATAACCACTTAAGCACTTTGACAGATCCCGATAGTATGAAATATTGGGAATGAAAGCAGCACACTATCTAACAAAGCTTGGGGAAAATCCCCCTGGATTACCTGGAATCAAACTCTTCCCCACATTTTTCGCACACAGGGTCAGCATATTTCTCCTACAATACATTGAAACTACCACAATTAGCACACACACTTCAAAAAGATCTACTTAAATCTAAGAAAGCAAGTCACTAGATAGATCTTCAAGTTTCAACGAAATCCACAGTTGTACCAAGTCAGAAAGGAATTGTTCCCGTGAGGTAACGTGTACAGTGAATCTAAAAACATTTAAATGACAGGCACCGACTTCAAAGAAGTCCAAAACCAGATCGCCTGCTGTTGTTTCTCACGCATAAACTGAATCCTAAAATTAATCTACTTGACTTAGAAAGGTTTAGGACCCACTGCAAATACAGATGAAAGAACAGTTCCAAACCAACTATAAACAAGCGGCAGGGTACAAAGAGACATGGTGTGTCACTAAAGCAGACTCGGTACTAGATTTTGACACAATTTTGTTATAAGCTTCTATTTGTTTTCAATCTGCTCCAACAATTACCTTTTTCCATGATGGTCTTAAGTACATTCTTCTACCATCACAAACAAAATTTAACAAACACGAACACTAAAACGCTTATTTTGGACAGAGAGGTCACGAGGAGTGTCATACATAGCATTGGAAATGCACAAACAAAAATCATAAATAAACCTTTTTTCAAGATAAATCACACTGCTTCACAAAACAGATTGGCTACAAAAATGAAAGGCTGAATAGTACCACAATACATAATCGCTTACATGATATGTCACAAATTAACAATCAGAATTCCATTTCTGACTTACCTTTTGATTTCTTCCTTTAGATGAGTTCTTGGCTTTGCTATCTGTATCTCGCTTAGAGGTACTTTTTCTTCCAGCAGCTTTCTTTCCAGCCTTCGCTCTACCGTATTTGTCATGATTTTCGTCATCTTCATCTCCATCAGTTGCAACTTTCGAACCACCAGATGCCTTACTATTCTCACCTGGATCGTTTGAACCATCAGAAGCTTTGCCTTTATCTTTCTTTGCTCTTCTGCTCTTCTTTTTGCCTTTCTTGTTATTATACTCCATACCTTCCATCTCATCCTCACTCTGACCCTGACTCTTTTCACCAGATTGATCTTTAAAAGTTACATGTTTCTCACGCCTACGGCCAGAGATCATAGCTTCAAGAATGCTCACTTCCTCATCAGATCTAGCAGCAGCCTGCTCAACCTCATTTTGGTCTTCCGCATTACCAACACCATCTTCACAATCAGAAAACACTTCATCTTTATTCTTTTCCTCTTCAAGCTCGTCATTCTCCTTAGACTTCTCGTCCAACTCATCTTCGACATCTTCATGATCAGAATGGACTTCATCCGTATCTTTCTCCTCCACAACATCAACATTTTCCCTAAACCGTTCTCCCAGGTCATCAACATCATCCTCTGCAGATACAAATCCATCAAGGCCCCCATCATCCTTCTCATCAGTTCCTTTCACATCCTCTGGAACTTCCGGTTCCCCCTCTTCATCATGATCATCAACCCCTCCCTCAAATTCAATATCTTCCTCCTTGAAAAACCTCCTCAACTCCCCCACCTTCTCCTTATGCTTCTTCGACTGCTCATGATTCTTCCACTGCTTATCCGACTTAAACTTCTTCCCACACGCAGCACAATAAAACTCTCTCTTCTCCTCCTCCTCCCCTTCCTCCTCCTCCTCATCAACAACCAACTCCTCATCAACCTTAGCCCAATCGGGCTCTTGATAAGCCTTAATCCTCTCCAACCTCTCGCGCTCCATCTCCTTCTTCCTCCTCACCTCCTCCTCCCGCTTCCTCTCCCTCTCCTTCTCCTTCCTCACATTCATCTCGATCACTCTCTTATCCCTCTTCTTAACAAACTCGGCCAACCCCCTAATCGTGTCATTAAACTCCTTCTTCGCCTTCTTCCTCCCCTTCTTATTCTCCTCCTCCATCAACCTCCTCGCCTTCCTACTCTCCCCGGCCATTGCATCCCACTTATCAACCCACCCGAAATCCAAAACCGTATTAAACCCTAACCAATACCCGTAAAAAGCCGTAACCTGGCCGTAATCACTCCCCAAATCCCCCATTACCGGCGCCTCCTTAACAATCCCCACCCCTAACCCCATCTTCCTACAATATTCCACCTCATTCACAAAAATCCTATTGAAAACATCCCCATAAACCTTGTAAAACCCGGTTTTCGGGTGCTTATAATCCGTATAACAAGTGGCAGAAAAATACGAGAACAAATCCGGGAAAGTATCAATACCACCATGTTGATTATTACTACGACTACCGCTAGAATTAGAATAAAGGATTTGGGAGCGGTGAGAATCGTACCAATTACGCTCCTTTGGGTCGGAGAGTACCTCGTAAGCGCGGACGAGCTCCTGGAAGGCGGCGGTGGCGTCCTCCGTGGCGACACCGGATTGGATGAGCTTGTCGGGGTGGCGCTGTAGGGCGAGTTTCTTGTACGAGGATCGGATTTCGTCAGGTGTGCAGGTTTGTGGTAGACCTAGTACTTCGTAATAACAACGTTTTTCGGCGTCCGACATTTTTTGTTGTTGAGGTTTTTGGGGGAGGAAAGGAATGAAGATGGGTTGCGGTGTTGGTTTTTGATGTTGTCAAAGAATCGTAAACAACACAACACCAAAAAAAAAAAAAAAAAAAAAAAAAAGTGTAGAAAGTAAAAACACCACAGCTCGAAGAGATGTGTGAAAACTCTCTCTCTCTCTCTCTTGGCCGACTTTCTCCGGCGGATTGTGGGTATAGGGGTTTGTTGTGGTGTGAGAGGTCTTGGGACTACGAGAGCTTGTTTCGAGTTAAGATTCGTTAGCTTATCGGGTTAGTACAAAGCGGTATTTTGAGGAATATGTTGAGTTTGTTGTGGTAGGTTAGTGTCGATAAATAAAAGGTTGGCTCGAGGTAGAAATGGTAGCTTCTTGATTAGTTTGATAAATTGCTCAAGTGGACGAACAACTAAACCTAGTAAGTGGGATATGATGGATTTGTTATGGTGAGAGTTGTCGGATTTCAAAGCCTTGACTCGAGCTAAAGCATTAAATGATCAAGTTCTTAACTTCTTAAACGGTTTGATTTGTTGTGGTGAAGAGATGTTGGATTACAAAACCTCGTCTCGAGTCAAAAACTGTTAGCTTATCTGCGTAGGAAGTGGTGCGGACTAGTTTGACAAATTGCTTAAGTGGACGAACAGTTGAACCTAAGTCGGAATGCCTCACAAGTTTAAGCAATCGTACTCAGGCGTCGAGTTAGTGCAGCAGATCACCCATGAAGCAAAAGAAAACCAGACTTTGCATTCAAGGATAGTCACACACCTCGTTGAACTTGCTAATCAGCCATCTGCTCTCTACAAGCTTTGTTGATTATGGAACCGATGTCGATTATGCGCAGCCGTGAAGATAACAGAGCAAAATTTTAAATAATACATCTTCGACATTGAAGGGGAAAAAAATAAAGAATTTCAAAACTATGATTTCTTCTTTCTCTGTCAGTGTATAACAAGAACTACAAGTGGTGCTTAACAAATTTGTGAATCTATACAACAAGCCCCATCCGCGGACAAAAAAAGTAATGATGGGTAAGAATGTCAGCCAGTCATGTCAATTGAGTGACTCTTAAGCCACTTCAGGTAGAGATCCTTTGTTATCGATTGAGATGCTTGCAACTTCTTCGTGTTTATCTTCTAAATCTCCATTGAACTTCTCTCTAAGGAATTCTACAGCCATAAATGTCAGAGCAGAGGCAGGGACATACCATACGACCCTTGGGACACTACCTCTGAACATTCCTGTCGCTCCCTCGATCATCCACATCCTATGAATGGCGTGGAACCAACCTTTGTACCTAGCCACGCAAGACAGGGTAACTAGTTACAAATAGTTACAAAGGCCTCCTAGCACCAAAGACAGGCTTAACTAATAAGAGTACAAGAATCTTTCAGGATAAACACGCAAGTATAGATGATCCTCTAATGGACAAGAAGCCACATCGATTCATCAACTTGTAAAACAGAAACTTCAAAGAGGATTTGGATTAAATTCATTTGACATTGCACAAAGTATTCACTCTGTTGTTGCCTATAGCAACACTTCAGTATCCTCCAGGCTCATGACTTCCGAACATGGAGGTATCTGAGGACTTAAAGCAGACCATGCAAGCTCTTTAGATGGATTATGCGTGTAAAATAACAGCATTTTGGAAAGTAAATTTAAACATATAGGAGCCAAGTACAACTATACAAGCCACCACGCCAATACTTCCCTCAACTGGGGTTTATCTAATATTCTGTGCAATGCCTCTCACAACCCCAGCTGTTTAGTTGCTACGTGATATGCCACTTTTCCCCTTAACAAGATATGTCTTATGTAGTTAGATATAGCTTGAACAGATCACAGAAGGTTCTTTAATGTCTGTAGACCTTTCACTGTACACACTACAGGAGTAAGAGTTAAGGCACAAGAAGGCACATTCGAGGTCAGGCCACTGTACAAGCATCAAATTAAACAGGCCCCATCCACCCCAACCGCAATAAGAGAACAAAGATATTAGCAAATGAAAACAAGGTAATGCAGAGGATACAATTACAATCATATGCCTGAGTGAAGATGTGGGCTGTCTTACTTTAAATCTGGCCCCTGTACTTGCATTCTAGTCTTGATCACGTCCAAAGGAGTGGTCACATATGCGCTTAAACCTGCATTATTAACAAAACTCTCTTATTGAAGGTAAACTCTCTAGTATACTTACAGCGGGGCCTTGAAATAACCCGACGACAGAAAACATAGTTAAAAATACCAGAAAAGGAACTCTCCTACGAGATAATAAGTCTACAGGGTTATGGAAAGGCCTAAAGCTTTTAAGATAAAACGACGAGGAAACAAATTCATTTGAAACCTTTTTAAGTTTTCTCTTAAAACCTCACTCTTTATCATTAAATTTTCATACTTCTATTGTAAGACCTCATAGGTCCGACCATAAGTTTGGACCCTCTTATACAAATTTTTGAATAAGAAAAATACACACCTCCAGCAATTCCTCCCAACAACAATCCTTCCATAGTACTATTTAGTTGGTAATCTGCAGTAGATGACCACTTCTTCAAGCCACTATCTGTCAAATCTTTGAGCGCTTCATAAAACATAACCTGCATTTTCAAGAAAAGTAAAAATCTGCCCAACAAGTGCAATAAGGTACACATCAGGGAGCTACTCTTGGTCCTAAAACCCAATCTCTTTATCCAAACTTGTGAAAGCAGAATATGGATACTCTCAATCTTCAGTATTGAACACTTAATAAAACTATTGATGTATTGTAACGTGTGTGTGTGTGTGTGTGCGGATGCGCACATTTAAGAGAATTAAGACAACATCCAGAATGAAGTCTCAGTCTTCTTACCATTAAACCAGCAAAAGGCACATCCCTTGCAAGAGTCGACCAATATCTGCCAAAGAACAAAGAAACGTGATAAAGAAAGGCAAATAGATGCTGTAGGCAGTGAAATAACAATGAATATAGAGGCAAGTAAAGTCTAGAGTCTCTGATATTGCAAAAAGACCAGGGCTTCCAGATAAAAAAGATGACATGGATTCTAAGCCTTAAATTTGTTCATTAGTTTACTCCACATGTCGGGGTGGGGGGCAAAGAGATGGTGTACTACTGAAACAAAGAGAAATTTATTCAGTAAAGACGCAGAAGGTACAAGTCCTTTAATTTTGTCCCCGCTAATTTACACAAGCGTTGAAACCTACTAACAGGCTGGCAAGAAGACCAAATCAAAACAAGAAAGAAAGCTAAAATATGAAGCTCAAATTGAGTCTTCTTCTAATACAGATAAAAAAAATAACAATAAAGTGGAGATCTAATGACCAAACAGTACACATACCCAGCATATAGACCCTTTGGGCCCTGTTCCTTCAATATTGAGCTGCCAGCATGAAACATTCCATTATAATAGCCATACATCTGAACTCCAGGAATCTTTCCACTTTGCGCTTTTGAGATTACAGAGCTCCAAGAATCCCTTGAGCCCTGAACCTGCATCCTTTGCTTCATCACTTCACAAGGAACATATACAAAAGAGCCAAGTGTGTCTCCTGTGACAGATTTACAAAAAAAAAAAGATGAAACTATAACAAACCAAAGCAGATGAGGGGAAACCATACACAAACCAATAGATTAAGTACACATAAATTATTTTAAACCATAAAGCACAGAGAGGAAGAAATGAACTTGTCATGAATACACATTGGCTTTTAAGAGATTATTGTTACTTGACAACAATACAAGTAATACAAGCACAAAGCAGCAGAGACAACTATGGAAATATATTACAGATCCAAAATCCGAAACTAGTTCAAAGATCACAAGAAGTACTCAAATGATTGATCTACTGAGGCGCCCTACATCAATAGCACCTCCGAGCTAGTATTTTAGCACGTGAGCTACCAATCTACCAGCAAGGACACTGCCTAATCTCTTCAACTAGTAAGGTCCTCAATTTTAAACGATATCAAATCCAACGCTTCACTTATGTACTCTAGTTGGCATATGTCCCACTGTAGCTCCTACAGGCTAACACAGATAGCGATTGGAAATAATCAGATGGTCATGACTACAGCTACTCACAAAGACACAGGCTGACCGCACAAAGTACACCCTTCTGAATACCAATAAGTAAAACATACAAGGTATGCTTAACATATCAAGAAGACAGGAGACGTAGCTGAACATTTTCCCTAAGGCAAAGCAACATCGCAAATTTTTTTTTTTTTTGTCAAAACCAACATTGCAATTAATCACTCAAATGTAGTACGATCATACAGCAGACAGCATACCCATGCCTCCAGCAAGGAAGTGAGCCCAGTGACCACCAAGACTTGGATGTGATTCCTCAATCCACTTTTTAGAAGATTCAATGAAACCAAAATATGTTGCTCCAGTTAGTAGTGATCCAGTAAATCCAGGTGTCACTCCTCTATAGAAGCCTATCAAAACACCAAAAGAGTCCCTAATAGTGAGCTAACTACAGAAATAACATATAAAAAAGGAAGTATAAGCATCACTGTCTATGCATAAGAGACCTCTTAATCCATCGGCAGCCCATACAGTTCTTATCATTTGTAGCACAGTTTTTTGGTTCTGCAAGTAGAGTAGCAGATATTTATAAATTTGAAACTATAATACACACACTAGAATGGAAAGAGAGACTTGAAGCAATAAACAACATTTACACAATACATTTGGCCTATATTAGTAACACTCATTAGTATTTTAAAACATGCGAAGAGAATACATTACGATAAACAATCAGCGAGTCACCTGAGAGCCACATAGGATAGCTTGACTTTGAATTCTCGTCTTTACAGTATCAATTGGGTGCATCATTCCTTCACCAAAACCTCCAGCAATGGCTCCCCATATGAATTCCTTCCATACTACAGCAAAAGTAAAGAACAACCTCGTGATTTCCTATCCCTGAAGTCACATGAAACTTAAATAACATAACTATAGAAAGAAAGAAAGGAAAAAGAATTTTTGCAAATCTGTCCTCGACATGTTAAGAAAGTCGCTCTCACCAAATAATGAAAATCCCATAACATTATGATTCATAGAATAAGCACTCCAAAGTTCAATGTCATGTAAGAACAATAAAAACCAGTTGGCACATGGCACATATTTGTGATGTCCAAGCCAAACCGTAAGAAGCTTCAGTATATGCTCAAGGGTGTGAATTTCGCACATCTGTATTATCCTTCTGATTAGCACCAAAAGAGATGATCATGTTGACAAAAATCACCTTGTTCAAGTATAAAGGAGTGAAGGCAATATATGCTGAACAACTAATGGCAATATGACATCAACAATTTTAGAGCCAAAAGGTTCCAAACAAGAGATGACATTCTCGAGAAAAGCAGCTCTTTCAGGTCTAAGTCCCCCAACAACTGAACGCTAACTGGCCAATCATAAAAGACATTAAAACTAAACTATATGACAGGTCTTGTTCCTCCACATACAATGTCAACGGTGCACTCTCCAAGTCTCGATACCATTCCGCTATCACCAGATTCTATAAATCTAAGTACAGGTCGGAGGCATCATACTATACTAAAGCTAAGAAGTTCCACAAAGAATGGTATACCACACAGAAACTCCAGAGATTATCCAATACCGTTCAATTTGCTAACTTGCCAGTGATGAAGCCAAATTTACTTACAAAATAAACTATTAAACAAGAATCCTCGATTCCACGTGTCTTTAACCAACATTTTTCATCCAGCAGCGTTCGTTGTTCACAATCAACAAATCTAATACTCCATGTCTAATTGTGAACGAAATACTGAAATAGCTCAGCAAGAGCCATCAATCTAAATCTAACCCCAACCACTAGAACTAAAGACACCTTGTCAAATAAACTTCCATTTGCTGCAATCGCTACGCTGATAAAAAAAACACTCTATCAAGAGCCAGCAACTGCTAGTGTCTTCCATAGACAGTCCAATTCACGCACTCGCCTATTGCGCTATCGGTTTCTACCTATCGTAACCGATACGTTTAACTATAGGTCTTGAAGTGATCAAACACAGCTCAATCAGAACCAGTGGTATCACAGTGCAGCTACCATAACCAATTAAACCGCTCTGTAATGTATGTATCACCGCAAGTATCTCGTTTCGTAACATTCACGCAGTTCAAATGTGCAAATATCAAACATCAAAGTTGAATAAAATACCGATACACAATCCGCAACAACTTAACAACTTCAACAAAAACGAAACTGCGAGAAATCTTCCAAAACAATCTAAAATGTGTTGCGTAATTGATACACAATTAACAAAGCGCCGCCCAAAGATGGAAAGCTCACCGAAGAAATTAGCCTTGTTCTTAGTGGAATGCGACATTAAAGCCTGTTGATTATGAAGAGATGAAGTGCTCGCCGCTGCCGCCGCCTCCGCCGCCGAGGTTGAAGTCGGATAGAGGTGGCGGCCGTCTCCTTCCGCCATTAAAGCTATAAATTGAGCTTTCTCTCTCCTCTAGAATGGGGTTGTATTGTTGCCTTGTTGGTTAGGGTTGCGTTATTCAGAAGAAAGAGGAGAGAGAAACTGGAAGCGCGCAACAGAAGTTCATCGCCGATGTTGTGGAGCCGCTGATTGTGAGTTTTGCGTTAGGTGGTTTGGGTCTTTTTTAAGTGGATTAATGATTACGACGTCGTTGGAGCCTTTTTTTGACCCGAACTTTAATATGAGATGATTATCATTTATGCTTGGGTCAAAAAAATCAAACTAGAGATTACTCGCACGGTGGTGTCTACGTGTCGAGTTTTATGAATAATCTTTTCACCGTGTTAGGAAAAGATGTAAAATTTCTAGGAGAGTGTTTTCTTTTTATGTTATTGTTAGTGGGAATAGTAACAATAATGGGTTTATGTGTATAGTTATTGAGCAAGTGGTGTTCTATATAAATACCAAGAATGTGCATGCAAAAGAGGCTTGGAGAAGAAGTAAAAAAAATGGAAAATGTCAAAGGTTGAATTTTGACATCATGGATGACCTTACATCGTTCTCCTAGTTATACTCCTCATTTGAGTGAGTTGTGTGTTTGTGATTGCATATGTAATATATTGGGAGTACACATATTTTATGGTAATTGTTATTGGAACTACTCGGATACTTGGTTTAAACGAATTAAGGTTATCTTTATCAATGACACTTGATCTCATGGCATCCTACAAAACAAAATTATATATATATATATATATATATATATATATTCTTCTCCTTTTTTTGGTTCATTTTGACACTCTCAATATCTTCCTTATTTTTCACGTACAATATCTTATACTATACATTAAAAGTTGTGTTAGAGGCAACGAGCACGTTCACCGGCTTCAGTTAGGTAAAAAGTGTATATGGACATTCCATATACTATATTGAAAGTGGAAAGTTTATAAATGATAAAATTTATTGATAAAATTATTTGTTTACAAAGAAATAAAATGATAAAAATTATTTCGGACGTAACCCGAGTAATAAACTAGTTCAAGATTGTTCTCTATTTGTAGAGCATTGAATAATAAAAATAATGATATTAGCGAACTTTTCTGATATGCTTACAATCATAATTAAGCTTCCAAGATAAACTTAAAAAAAAAAAAAAAAAAAAATCAACGAATGAGCAATCGCTGATAGGCTCAAAAGTCAAACCTATAGCCAACACAAAAGAAATGTCAAAGTGCCGAGAGATTTGTTGAGTGCCAAGCTGAAGCTAAAGCTGAGAGCCTGAGCCTGAGGCACGGACCCATGAAAAAATATGGAAGAATGCCATGAACTTGCTCACTATTGATAAAAAAAAGTTACACCTCTGTTCGGTTGCACTACTTGGAAGTTGTTCGACTAGCAGGTAGTAGGTAGTAGATAGTTGTTACCTCTAAAAGTAACAATTGATGTCAGGCGTGTTCGGTAGAAGTAGTTGTTGAGTTATCAAAACTATAGTAGTACATAGAAAAATAAAATATAAATACTAGTTGTATTTACCTAAAATGTTAATTTAAGTAGCATTTCCCAAATATCAGATAAAATGCTACAAAAACTGCTACTTGAATTATGTCAGGAAAACAAGTACACTAATAATTTGACCTGATCAAAGTGCTACATTCTACTTCTTAATGTATTGCCAAACAGGTCGTAGTCTAAGGTTATCCTCTATCATCTAACCTAGAGCATAGGTGTTCATGGGTTTGGCGAGTTGGGCTTCCACGCATAGCCTAACAAGAATAAAGGATCAAGGGACTCCCTCAAATAAAAAGTTTGATACATATGAGAAAATTTGTACTCCCTCCATTTAATTCATTTGTTTACGTTGGGTTTGTAATCCAATCACGAAACCCGCCTCAATGTAAACAAATGAATGAAATGGTGGAAGTACATTATATTTTGTTGTTGTTTATATGCACTTTCTTTTATCATTTCTTTGCTTTCAACCATTTTTTTTCGGAAAATTCACGTGGTGCCCCTGAGATTTGCAGTTTTGCATACAGTGTCCACATTTTGAACTTTGAGCACACGGTGCCCCCGAGGTTTCAATCTTCGCACATGGTGCCCTTAATTATAACATCCGTTAAAAATGAGTCAATAGTCATCCATCAAGCATATAATTAGGAATATTTTAGGATTTATTTAGAGGAAAACCCACCCACTTCCTCCCTCCTCCCTCCTCCCTCCTCCGACCAAGGCCTCACCCTGGCCACCACAGGTCCGCATCCCACTACCATTAGTCACACATCGCCCCACCCACGAGCCAACGACCACTACAGCCTATTATCAAAACCGCCGCACAGCCGCTATTGTCTTCCTCTTCAATTCCCTTTTCCCTAACACCCGTAACCACCTCCCTTGCCCTAGATAAACCTTCCCTTCCCCTCTCCTCAAATCACTCCGTCGCCGACACCTCAGGAATACCTTCACATTTCAGCTTCCGAACCTCAGAAATTTTCCACATTTGTGTACCCATTATTTCACCTTTCTCTCTCCTCCTTCCGCCATTTTCACGCATCCCCAAACTCCCCTTTTTCTCTTTTTAACTCAAATTAAATTCCAACCCTTTTATTTTTTTCCAACAATTAAACATAACCCATTAATTAAAAGCATAAAAAAATTACATCAAATTGGAAGAAATTACTCGATTAATTTGATGGAAGTTTGTGTGCGAGAGGAAGGATGTAACACCCCCAAATTTCCTTTCCTTTTCAAAAACATTTTATCGAGAATCAAAACACAATTTAGGAAATTCAGAGGTGTCACTCCGCACTTGAGTCAAAGACCCGAATGCAAGGAGATTTCAAAAGCCGAACTACAAATGTCTAATGACCTAAAATAACTATTACAATTCATTAATTAAAATTACAACAATCCGAAATGTGAAATATGAATTAGTCTATGTCTAATAACTACTAGTCAAATTATTGAATCCAACTAATTCTAGTGAGTCGTCGTTCCCGCATGCATCAATCACTCCAAACCTGTGGTGGATTTAAAACACAAAAACCACAGTTGAAAAAGTCAGTGAAATTGAGTAAGCTAACACCTCAACGTGTAGAAAACCAAAACTCTTACCTTGACTTTGAAAACGTTTTTAGTTTTATTTTTGAAAACACACTTAGCACATAAACATATAATCATCCAAAAATAATTCCAAACCAGTAGTTAAGAGTCATATATCAGAATCCACCATTCAATTCATCACATACACATAGTATAAGAAATATTCCATAATCCATACCCAACAAATCAAATACTAACGATAAATAAGAAATTCATAAGTCACGAGCCATAATCCACAATTCCTAGTTAACAATTCACAATCCACAATCCATCGAACATTAATTTGATAATGAGTAAGAAGTTATAAGTCACAATTCATAGTCCACAATCCATAATCCATAATCCATAATCCTTATTATTTAAAAATGAACTGAATCTTTTGCCAATTCATCCTATCAGCCATAATCCATAATCCATAATCCAAGACTACTAAACCTTAAGTGTGCACACCCCCTACTGGGTGTTTTTAACCCAAGTAGAGTAGACTAGAGCCTAACCCTCTTAAAAACCGATGCGGTGGGGAAATTAATAGGAGTCGATGCGACTCAAACATTTGAATAGGAGTTCTTTTGACTCAAACAAATAAATAGGAGCTCTTTTGGCTCGAACAAATAATTAGGAGTTCTTTTGCTCCGTCTAAGTAACCAGTATCTTATTGAGAGAGAGTTGATGATCACATAATCATATACAACAATACCAAACCAACAACATAATATAAATGGCTATGCGCCCACAAACCAAACCAAATCAACCAATTCAATATACATTCAACCTTACCTTTCAAAATAACATATTTGTCACAAGCCATTTCTTATACCAATATCAATACAATAAATCCAACCAATCATAATACGATAATCGTATAAACTGAACTGTTCTCCACCTATCATGATACTATGTTCTCATCCAATCACACCATTCACATCTAGCACATAAGTTTGAAAGGTTTCTATAAGTTCAAGAAGGGTTGAGCATGCTAGCTTACCTTTTTAAGCAAACGAAAACTCAATTGCACAACAATCACTAGTACTCCTCGTCAACGAACTCAAACTCAAGTTCTACAATTACACAAACGACATCCCAAATCAACATTCAATCTTACTCAACCAACCTACCTATATATTAGTATGATCCTATATACAATGTATGAACATAACAATACCAAATCCAAAACAACAATTACCAATTATTCAATAATTATAATTCTATTTCAATAATTATCCAATAAAACTCAAATAAGACCCAAATTATTATAAAAATTCCCAAAGGCCTAAAATTAGTTCTAAAACAGAATCTAACTCATAAAAATTAACCCTTAATTATTATAATTTAATTATAAAATTATTATAACAATTTATATTATGTTTTATTAATTAATAACAA
This sequence comes from Spergularia marina, assembly GCA_963680865.1. NCBI lineage: Eukaryota > Viridiplantae > Streptophyta > Magnoliopsida > Caryophyllales > Caryophyllaceae > Spergularia > Spergularia marina. Next base: position 24,185,832 of record OY804548.1, on the reverse strand, counting down.
TGTTTTATTACATAAAATCCCAAAAATTCGAATTAAATCATATAAATCATGAAAATCAGTTTATAATTTGTTAAATTATCAGAATGTCGAAATATTGATTATCATAATTAATTTGGACTAAATAACCTAATTTAAAAATAATTAATCAAAATTCCTCCAATTTGCAATTTCTACAAACTTGAACAAATTATAACAAATATCCCTAATTAAATTAAGAACCTCTAATTAACAGATTTAGGAGCACCCAATTCATATCTTTCGAGATTAATTGAAACAAAATCGAATAATTAAGCAAATTAATCCTAAATTCGTAATTAGTGAAAATCAACTCAAAACAATAATCAAGATTGATTCTTTAAGCATGAAACTAATCTAAATCGATTACCCAATAACCCTAACATCTATTAGAACTAATTAAACATGATTTAGAGCAAGAAAACGATTTGGAATTGACACTTACTAAAGAAAACGAAAACAGGGGAGGGAAGGGGCTTTACCCACGACGCAAAAGAGGAAGAAAAGGGGCTTTACCCACGACGCAAAAGAGGAAGAAAGGGGGCAGGGCGGTGGTCGGCCGGTGACGGCATTGTCATCGGTATGGGCAGGAGGAAGAAAGGCAGGGCGGCGAGCTGGGTTGTGCGGCGTTCGTGCTGGAAAAACAGGGGAGGGAAGAGCAGGCTCTGCTTTTATATGGGGGGGCTGTGTCGGGTTTTTTTTTTTCCTTTTTGTTTTCTGATTTTCTTTATTAGTTTGAGTTGGGTATTGAATTGTGTTTGGGCCAAGTTGTGTTGGTATGGGTTGTTGTAGTATTTGGAAGATAGTCCAACTCAGAAATTAGAAAATCCTACATAGAAAATCCGACTCCAAAATTCATTTCCGAACTCGGTTTTGAGAACGACAATTAATAATTAAAATATTTTCATTTCAATAATCTAATTAATAGATCTAAAAATATTAATATAAAATACTTTAAAATTTCGGGATATTACAAAGGATACATGGGCCCGACACTGGGCATGCTCGATGGTGTGGTAGGGAGAGAGGAGGGTCGGGTTGGGTGGGACGACGATGGAGGCAAGGTCTTGCAGCGGTGGAAGCAGGGTAGTACGATGGTGGAAGCTGGGGGCGTCTCTGAGTTTTGGTTGAGGTAGGACTCGTAGGAGCATCAGGAGAGAGAAAACATGGGTGGGTGAGGGATGAATTAAGGTCAATATAATTGTTAAGGATAAGTAAGTGATTTATCTGTTTAAGAAAGAAAAAGGCAACATATTGATGTTAATTTGACGATGTCATAACGGCAAAGCTAAAACATCTCAAAATCTGGGCACCATGTGCGAAAATTGTGGACACCATGTGCAAAACTGCAAATCTCAGGGGCACCATGTGAATTTTCCGTTTTTTTTTTTTTTTTTTTTTTTTTTTATGTTATGTGCTTTACTTTCTTCATTTCCCTTGTGTATCTTTTTCATCATATATTTTTCTTCACATGTCCAAATACGTGACAATATTTTATTGACATGTCTAAATACGTGTGCGACTAATATTTGTTAGTAATTTTTTTTATGCATTTGTAAAACATTTTACCATCGATTCTATGATCCTTAACAAAAACCTACAATATATATTTTTTTTTTCGAAAACCCCACTTTAAATTTTGTCATGAACCCCAGAAGACGGAATGGGGGTGATTATTATTAGCTTGGAGACGCCGAAAACTCAATCTCTCACTAACTCAAAAGATCTTAAATTTGGGCTCACACTCAATTCGACTCGTTATCAACCCATGTCCGAGTTAAAAGAACAAATCGCAAACCACTCGAGTGGTAGTCTTGTAGAGCCACTTAAAAGAGTAAACCAAAAGCTCCCCCCTGAAAGACAAAACACATTTTAGGGTTCCTTCTCAATAACACTTTCTCTCATCTCCACTTCATTCTTCAATCCCCAAATCTCAGAAGAAATCAAACTTCCGACAACAATGGCGATGGCAGCTTTGAGGCGTGAAGGAAAGCGTCTTGCCCCAGTGATCTACTCCAACACCACCCCCACCATCCGCTCCTCTCTCCTCTCTTCCGAGTAATTTCTCTCTCCCTCTCTCTCTCTCATCCGATCTTCATTTTCAATTTCCCCCAATTTCTAGGGTTTCTATTTTGTTGTTTTGTTAATTAAATCGTTGATTGTGTTGATCGATTGTGGAATCGTTTTCAATTTGTTATTACATTTCGTTACATTTGGGTATAATTAATCTGGTGGACTTGGGAATCTTGTTTTGTCAAATGCTCGTATTTTGCGGATTAATCATATCAATTGTTTTCGGTTTTTTTTTTTTTTTTGTTCCGATTTCTTCGTTTGTTTCGCAAATTTTGATTGAATGAGAGGTATATTGACATGATGTAAACTGGTTATGTTTAATGTATGAACAATGGAGTTTTTTTATTGTTTAGTTTTGATGGCAAAGGTGGACTCTTTATGTTTGATTGAAAATGCAATCAACTCTACGGTCGTTACCCGTATAACCCATTTTGTGTATTGATCGGCTTACTATCGATGATCGGTATTTGTCACAAGTTTCATTGAGGGTATGCTTTATTTCTATTACAGTGGATTGTTTGAGGAAGTTGTGGGAGCTTACTTGAAGTTGGGACCTCCTAACTTGTAAATTGAGGGTGTGTGATGATAGGACCTGGGCCCCACTTGTGCGGTCTGCTGTTCCAGCTTATGGGGTCTCGTGGCTGGCTAGGTTCACATAGCTTTCTTCGGCTAGGTTTATATCTACATAAAGTTCTACAGTGGGTTGTTTTGGGGATGAATGTGTGGCGGAACTGGAATTTAGGTGGACTTGGTGTCTTATGGTAATGCAAACAATTTAGCGGGTTTTCTTAGGGATGAACACACGAGGTACTTGGGGCAAAACTTTATTTGGTGGCTTCCTGGAGAGTAATCTCTAAGAGAATGTTTGTCAAACTTCCTTTACAATTGATGTGACATCAGTGGTATTGTGTTGACTGTTGAGTAGATGTCTCGGATTCAGCTACTAGCATTGGCTTGAGGGTTTGGTCTGTGACTAGGAAGTATGAGGTTCTTGTAGGATACTTGTTCTCATGGGGCTAAGAATTGATGGTGCAAGTAATATTTAGTTTTGTTTGTGTATTTCAACTTTTGATCTCTTGAGTTTCTGTTTGCAGGGAGAATGTTGTACCAGGTGTTCGTTGTATCTCTACTCAAATTGGTAAGTAACAATGGTAGTTTGATGTGTTCTATGTGTTCCATTTTTTGCAACATCTTTTGACTTCGATCTGTAATGTGTCTATAATGCAGTTAGAAACCGCATGAAGAGTGTTAAGAACATCCAGAAGATCACAAAGGCCATGAAGATGGTTGCAGCCTCAAAGCTAAGACAAATTCAAACAAAAGCTGAAAACTCTCGTGGCTTATGGCAACCTTTCACTGCACTTCTTGGAGACACTCCTAGTAAGCATCTTTTTTTTCCCTCGAATTTATTTATGCCGTGCCTGGTTTGATTGTTTATTGGTTCCAATTGGTAATGGTTGTTTTTATCGATGAGTAAGATATTACATTTGTAAGATCCCGAGGCTTGCCAACCATTTTCTAAAAGACATGAATGCACAAAGGGGGCTGAAGCCACCCAAACAGAGAACGGTATAATGATGAAAATTTTCATGTAAAAATATCCAGAGAAAATGTATCTGCAAAATGGAGAAAAATCAAGTGCCGGTCGAAATAAGTGACAAGTTGATAACTAAAACATAGATGTGGGGTATCTTTTGATGTCTTTATGACATTGCACTTTGTATTAGCATTAAATAGAAGGATTTTTAACTTGGATGCTGATGTCATATGTTTTTATGTTTTCTTAAGCTGAGGAATCAAAGTAACTGACTCAATATTTATTGGACAATTTTATATGTATTTTGAACACTCTTCATGTCTTTTTTTGTTTTTTTTGGCAGACAAATGAGTTAAGAGGTCAATTGTGGACATTTTTTTACTCTATACATATCAGCTGAGATTTGAAATGGCAATTTATTTTATGCACAAAATCGATGCCTTTTTTAGGGGCTCCAAATTCATTTTATGTGTTTTATCTTTGTATTACTTCTGTTCTAAACTTTGAAAATGGGTTGGGGGGGGGGGATATCTGTGGCTAAGGCCTCTTCACAATAAGTTGTTACATGCTGGCTTTTTTTTCTTTTTTTTTGAAAAGAAATGATTATTTTCATAATGCTTAGCTGTTGGCGTTGTCCTGGATCTAATGATTCTGCAAGGGGTATTTACTAATTTGTTGTTGGACCCTTAGGTGTTGATGTCAAGAGAAATGTGATCGTTACAATCTCCTCAGACAAAGGTCTTTGTGGTGGAATCAATTCAACTTCTGTCAAAACAAGCAAAGCAGTCCACAAGCTGAATGCTGGTATTTGTTTTACTTGAGCTGCTATTGTTATGGTCTTAACTTTCACCTGTGGTTCGGTTTGCATCACTTCTTAAATACAAATGTGTCCGTATTTATTGCGGCAGGTCCAGATAAAGAGAACAAATATGTCATTCTGGGGGAGAAGGCCAAGGCACAACTTATTCGTGATTCAAAGAAGGATATTGAACTCAGCTTGACTGAGCTTCAGAAAAACCCACTGAATTATACCCAGGTGTGATTTTATGCTTGTCTAATTTATCACCGATAACTTTACAGAATGTTGCCTGTTTACTGTGCTGTAATTTGCCATTTACTGAATTATTCTTTATGAGTCCTGTGGTGCCTTTAATATCTTCGATTCTTATGTGTATACTCTACTTTTATTCTATTAGTTATTTTCCCTGATGGATCAATCCTTGGTTTGTGGTTTGTAAAAGACCTCAAATTATATTTAATGCAATTGAACAGGGTTAGCAAAAATAAAGGGCAACAGAATTAGGACTATGGGTTTTTCGCTGGACCCATTAACATTTAGTTTCTGGCAAGTGTATCCAACATGAGTTTAGTTATAGGATTCGTCAATTTTGCTCCTGTTGTTATTGGTCTTGCACTATGTCCTCTTTTGATGTGTGTTTGTGAATTGAACTTCTGTGTGTATGGAACAAGCAAAATTCAAACATGCTTGGCTTTCCCCTGTGCCATACTTGGGTCTGCTGACCATTTGAAAGAGGATGCCTCTTGGACTAGATGCAAAGTTATCCGTAGTGCGTAAAGCTCAAAGCAAGAGGTAAAGAGGTGGGCAAACAGTTGCTGGAAGGGATTTCCAGCCTGCGTCAGAAAGTGACGTATAGTAAGCAGTAGATAAGTTGGAAGAATATTGAGTAATTGAGTTGATCAGGCCCAAAACCTGGATTGCCTGATATGACCACTATAGCAGTTTGAGTTTGAAATTTACCTTAGCTCTAAACGCTCTTGAATCTAAGCAAGTTTCAGCATCTTTTGTGGTACAGTTGGCCACCTTTTAGCCGTTACTAGTAATATGCTTATTGGTTTTTTGAATCAAGATACCTCTCTATTGGTGATTTTATATTATGTTCGTGAATCGTGAGAACTGTTAGACACTTGAATAAAATGTATACCAAGACAGCGAAAGCATTACCTTAATGACTCCTACGTATGGCGAGGTGGGGCCTGGGAGAGGGTGTATGTATGCAGCCTTACCTTAGTTGCCGCACCTCTACTATGAAAATTAAGAACCTGTAATGACAATTGAGTCAAGAATTGCACTGGAAGTTCTTATGCAAGAATAAAGTAGTAGCAGAGGGTATTCTCCTTTGGGGGCTTGGGCTTGTGGGGGGGGGATTAGTTAAATATTAATTAATTTGTATGGTTAATGAGTTTGTTAGAAGGGTTTTCCTTGTTCTTGATTTTGTTGATTTAGCTAAATTCTCAATTGAAGAAAGTGTTTCCGTCTTTTCTTTACCATCTACTAAATGATCTTCGGAATTTTTTCTGCAGGTGTCTGCAATTGCAGACGATATCTTGAAAAATGTGGAATATGATGCGCTCAGGATTGTATTTAACAAGTTCAGCTCAGTTGTGTCATTTTTGCCAACTGTGTCAACAGTCTTATCTCCTGAGGTATTGGTTTTGACTGGAGTAAACTCGTCGCTATTTTCTGTGTTACTTAGCTGAAAGCTAAAGCTTTTCTTTATGTAGATTGTGGAGAGGGAGTCTGAATCTGGTGGCAAGCTTGGAGATCTAGACTCCTATGAGATTGAAGGTGGAGAGTCCAAGTCAGAGATACTCCAGAATCTATCAGAATTCCAGTTTTCTTGTGTAAGTATTTTTAGTTTTAGCTTACTTTTATTACCAAGACAACTGTTGGTGGTATGGAGCATAAGTTTTAGGACCATTCAGGACTCTTGGAGTATTGCCTTTTTGTCTCATCTTGGGATATCATGTATATATAGACCACCCCAGGGCTTTGATTAGTGCAAGTAGCGATCTTACGTTCTCATCAACTGTCTTGACAAAAATCTTTGCCTATCACTGAGGTTCTTGAAGGCTGTATTCGTGGTACAATGCTTTTGAATCGCTTGCTATCTTTCCTAATTATGTAATGTGTCTCAGGTGATGTTCAATGCGGTCTTGGAGAATGCTTGCAGTGAGCAAGGTGCTAGGATGTCTGCTATGGACAGTTCTAGCAGAAATGCTGGGGAAATGCTTGATCGTCTCACACTTACCTACAACAGGTTCTGTTCTCCCTCTTGCATAAAACTATTTGAGTGCTACGAGTATTCTTTTTCACTCATTCATACTGCTGTTTTGTGTTCGATGCTAAAAGATGCTAAATTTTTTTATATTTGCTTTTTTTGTATTCATTTGATTGAATCTTTAACTTTTAATGTGACAGAACTCGTCAAGCATCTATCACCACTGAACTTACTGAGATTATCTCTGGAGCATCTGCCTTGGAGACCTAAACATGAACACTGTTGGTGCTTTCTTTGACGTTGACGAAATAAGTGTTAGTGTAGATTTTGTTCCAGCCCCTTTAGAGGAAATCTTTGTGTAAACTCCTCTAATAATCCCGGAACCAACTCTTTTTGGGGAACACCAGGAAGTGAATTTTTCTTTGTTGCGAGATTTTTGTGTTGTATACTGGAAAAGGTCCTATATGATGCTGAGATGAGCATTGTGCAAATTAGCTGCTGTTCACATATGCATACAAAGCTGTTGCACCAACTTTGTAATCTTCTTTTGAACCTTGATTGAATATACTGCATCCCCCGTCTTCAATGGTATTTGTCATTTGAATCATTTTGCACAGTTTCTTTTATCTTTTTGTTTTAATGGCTACATAGGGCTGGGGAATTTGGTATTTCTACAGTTGTTAAAATTGCCCCGTCAAATCGTCCTGTACATCGAAATTTGGAATGTTATTGGCGATGCTTTTCATTTCAAGCATTGTGCCCATAGTTTGTCTCAGATTCCTCCAATTCATACGACGTTCAGGGGTTTGGGGTTTGATACAAGCACGTAACGTTTATAAAAGACTAGAAATTTCTTAAGAATAATACACTTTACAGAGCCTGAGAAAAGAACGAAAACATTGGTGCGGTAATGAGGTAGAACAAATGCATGGCGCTTAGAAACAAAATGCCAGGGTGCAATATCAAAGGTGTTCAACATACAACCCAGTACACTGGTTAGAAAAGAGCAATGTCCTAAGTCATTAAGCATTGTGCAAAACACTGCTCTTTCCAAATTGAGTGCAACATAGATCGACTTGTCCAGGCTTCTTCCAAACTGCATCCGATGAGAAGTTCCAGCGAAAGACTCGAGACTGTTCCAGTTTGGGCGGCACTGCTGCTTATTCCTTAGGGTCATGTATTGCCTCTTCAAGAAGATTTCTATCTAGAATTTTCTCTTCAAGGAAAGCTTCAGGCGGGGATATCTGCTGGAGTTCAAGTTGAAAAACTTCGCAAAATTCTTTTACCAGAGAGTTATGGGCAATATCAATCAGTAAATTGTCAGAGATGAGTTCACTAGCAGTTGACTGACCGAAGGATGCCTGAACTTCTCTAAGTACTTGCTCAATGCTTCCAACTTTACCGTCTTGTATTCCACAGGGTACAATCTGCTTGAACGGTTTCAAATCTGTAGAAACGTTCAGAGCTAATCCATGGTAGGCTATCCATTGAGATGTTCGTATTCCAATTGCTGCTAACTTCTGGTTTCCTGAAACATACAATAGAGATCATGGAGTTTGAGAGATAAAGAGAGAACACTGCTAGTGCTTGGTCCTAGACAATAGACACTGATTTTTTGGACATCTGATTCTTAACCACCAAACAATCAGGAGAGATCACTGATTTGACAAAAGCATTCAGGATGTTATCACAGAAAAAAAGAGGAGCCGTGTTCTACATCTGCGGTGAGAAGAAATCCCAGGATGCAACCCACTAGAGCAAAACAACTTCAGTCTTAACATACCAGACGGAAGAGGTTATGGGCAATATGTTGGTAATGAAGTTACGCTGTGAAAGTCATACCATCTTGGGAAACGATAGCACAAGGACTAGAACAGTGAAACCATAATTGTGTACTTGGTGGCATAATGTAAAAGACTACTTCAACCTTTACCTTTATATAGGCCAAATTTTGCAGACGACTACATCTTACAGTTTAATTCTCTTTTGGTTTTTTTTTTTTTTTTTTTTTTTTTTTGGGTCAAAAACATGATTATTTGCAAGAAAATGTCTACCAACGGATTTCATCAATTTAACCTCTTTAAGTTTAGCTGACTCCAAGACTCATCTTTTCCTTTTTTTTTTACTCTACTTTTTTCTCCCATTTATTTATCCCACGCCCTTTCTCCCAAATACAACACATACAGTTATACTCTTCAAGACCATTCAACAACCTCCGTTCTTTCGCTTTATAACTGATCCCTTCCTTTGATTAGCTCAAATCAACCTTCATTTAGGTCTCCTCAGTATGAAGCAACACTTTCCAGAGAATCAATTAAGGATTCATCTTACAATAACACATTCCAGGTCTACAATTATAAAACTTGCAACCAAAGACCTCTTTCACGAGTACTCCAAAGTCCAAGAACTTTGAATGCCAACTGAGAAGCCAAAATTGCACCTAAGCAACTGCTAGTAGAAATATTGAGGTTGGAATGAGAAGAAATTCAGAGAAATAACACACATAGATGAAAATTAGGATTATATTAAAATTAGCAGTTAGCATTGCCATGAAGCGCAGCCAACATAATTAAAATTGATGCCAAATTCACAACAACGTAAACACATGCACACAACTGAATCTTGATCTACATAATATCATGTTGAATTGTGAAGATGTGCATAGCAGCATAGATCATGTATCATATGTTCACTTAACACCCCAAATGAATTAAGAAAACCAAGGAAATTATGCACAGTTTAGAAAGCATTCATACCGACCCAAACACCAGTTAAGCCCTCAATCCGAGAAGCTTCAATAGAAAATGCTGAAAAGAGGGCCCGAATCACCAATTCCTCAAGAGTCCTGAGGTACCAATGAAGATCCATTTTGTGATTGCGTAGATTGATAATAGGGTACATAACTAGCTACAGCAAAAACATGCATTCAGTTAGCATAAACCATTTGATAACAAGCAAGCCAGATGCATCACAAGACCTGTACTAAGGCTTTATGCAGTAAGAACACAAATCAACAACTACAATCACTACATTATAAATTTCGCCACTCGTAACGAACCAACAGAGAAAAGAAATTTTGCAGTTGGATTTACCATATATTATCAGACATGAAAGAGATCATACATCCACAATGAGTAATAAATGACTTAGCAATCGCTAAGATTTAAAAAAATAAATGCTACCCCGAGAAGACATTATATACAATAACAGATATTCAGTATGGTACCTGTCCAGGTCCATGGTAGGTAACTTCACCACCACGTTCAGTTCTAAAAACTTCATAAGGAGGATTATCCACATCAAAGTTCAAGAACGTCTCCGAACTACCAGTACCCAGGGTATATACAGGTGCGTGTTGCAGCACAATCACGGTATCAACACACTCCACATTCTTTTCAATCAATGCTTTCTTCTCTTTAACAATAGCCTTCTGCAAAGCCCATGCCTTTTCATAAGGTACAACCACATTGTGAAGATCAATGTACTCACACCTGCGCGGCATTAAATAACCACCATCAAGACGAGGCTTACCACATCTATTACACTGATACGGGTTATCACACAAAGCACAAATGCCTCTACTCCCACCTAGCACTGTCTTATGTGAAATACACCATATCACCGTGATTTATTCAATGAATATCGACAACAAAACCCTTCAAACAACACTCGGGAAAGGCGTATAACCTAACCTTTTCACTGCTGCACATCTTGAACGAATGTTAATCCCAACAAAATCGCGGTTGGGCAGACTTACAAGGCCAAAGTGACAACACTGATGGGTACTAATACTCGATTCAGGGCAATTCGGGTAATTCAAAACCGGGCGAAGAGCTACACAAGCCATCAAAATGCATCCAATCTTGTTCAATAAGCAAGCTGACATCAATTCCAAATTGAAATTGAAATACAACCCCATTATTAATTGGACTAAAATTCATCAAATATCAACATAACAATACATTTAACGAAAAGGGTCTCTAAGCAAATCAAGTATATAATCCAATTTACTAATCTCTAATCACTAATCACTAATTTCACCTATCTAACTTGTGATCACTGATGAATAAAAACATGGGTTTGTTCTAAACGTACTAATTATTGATGAGAGAGAATATGAGTGTACCTCAGAAGACCAGAAATCCTTCAATGACGTTGCGAGTTGAAGAGAGAGAGAGAGAGAGAGAGAGAGAGAAGGGTTTGGCGGGCAAAGGCGAAAATCCCAATTCCCAATGGAGGAGAGGTATACCCGTAAAGGTAGTACAGAAACGGAAACGAATAGACATGTAATAAGGTTCCGTTTAATTTCACGTCATATATTAGATACTCGGGTCATAATGGTTTCGGAAAATTCACGTGGTGCCCCTGTGGTTTGCCGTTTTGCACATGGTGACCACACTTTCAACTTTCTGCACACGGTGCCCTTGAGGTTTGAGTTTTTGCATGTGGTACCCTTAAGTTGAAATTTGTTTGATTTACAGTTATAATCGTGTTAAATTAACACTTTAACAATTACTAATTAATCTTAATTAAATACCTTAATTAAGACTCTATATGACTATAACTATTTTTTCAACCTAATCGTACCACTCCCCCCCCTCTATCTCTCTCCTCCCCTTTATCCACCTTAGCCCAATCTTTTTCCATCACACACTGCCCTCGTCTCGCCCAAAGCCGACGACTTCAATGACTCTCGAATTTTTCTATCTCTCTATCTCCACCCCCAAATCAACCAACAATTAAGTACCTCTGGTGTCTCAATTTGAATTATTTTCCCGAATTGGGCAAAAAAATTCTGAAATTTTGATGAATGAATTGGCTTGATTTTTTGCTTTGTTTGAGTCAAAATATATGTGTGATGTTTTGAGGTACCCCAATTCGATGTATTGAGTTTTCAATTTGAGAATCTGCAGAATTTGGGTGTTGGTTTTGAAATGCTTGGCGTTGTAGTTGCTCGTGAAGCGTAACAAGTTCTTGTGTGAATGTCGTCTACGTCTTTATTTCAATTTATGAGGCTTGATTTTGTGCTATAAGGAATTCGATTTGGGATTTGTAGGATACTGGGTTATAGGAGATGATGAAGGGTGTTTTGGGGAGTGGCAGTAGGGGTAGGGGAGGCAAAATTAGGAGAGAAGATGATGCGGGCCGGAGTATGGGGAGCTACAGTCATGTACCATGGTGGATAGACATCTGGGTTTGGTCGCCGATCCTGATCACCCATGTTGGTGGCATGCCGATGACGGTAAAGGTGGTGGTCGAAGTGCGGTGGAGCAGAGCCGTGGGAGGAGCGGTGACCTGGTGGGGGAGGGGAGAGAGAAGGAGAGGCTGCCTTTTTTTTTCTTTTATCCATAAATATGCTAAGCTGGTTATTAATAGACGTTTGAATAGTAAACGTTAGCAATTTTCTAATGTCAGTTAAAATTAGGGGCACCGCGTGCAAAAATACAAACCTCGAGGACACCGCGTGCACAAAGTTGAAAGTGTGGTCACCATGTGCAAAACGACAAATCACAGGGGCACCACGTGAATTTTCCGTTTTATATACTAAAACGTCTTCTTACGAGAATGTTACTGGAAATCAAAAAGGACTAGTGTTGTTACCCGACAAAAATGGACATGATTATCGTTGGGTTGTACTTGTACAGTGCCGAAGTGTACAACACAATAAGGTATGGGATTCTTGATCATCAATTACATCGTTGGGTTGTACTTGTACAGTGCCGAAGTGTACAACACAATAAGAGGCCCAACAAAGCCTCGGTGTTGAAACTCATTCAAAAGGTGAGGAAGAAGCTTAGTACGTGGAAATGTGAGTCTTTGTCTAGAGCTGGTAAAACAGTTTTAATCAAATCCACGCTTTCTACTATTCCTCTTTATCATATGCAGGCTTTAAGTCTTCCGGGGTGGGCTACAAAGCAGATTGACCAAATTTGTGCAAATTTCTTGTGGGGCTCCACTCCTAATAAAAAAAGACTGCATCTTGTTTCTTGGAAAAATGTGACGGCACCTACTAACATGGGTGGCCTAGGTATTAGGTCGACTAGTTTGATGAATTCGGTTCTTATGACAAAATTTTGTTGGATTTTAAATTCCAAAAAGAACCTGGCCTCAGATCTCTTTTATCACAAATATATTAGAGGTCGTGAGGAGCCTTTGGCCTTTAAGAAGGGTTCTTACATTTGGCAGAGCCTTGCAAAAGGGTGGGATCATTTTACGGCTAGTGCTGGTTGGGCTATTGGAACGGGTGAAAATATCAGTTTTTGGAATGACAATTGGTGTGGTGTCGGACCCTTGCGTCATAGATTTATTGGTCCTTTGGTGTCTGGCTTGCATGATCTATCTGTAACACCCCCAAATTTCCTTTCTCTTTTAAAAACATTTTTATCACGAACCAAAATACAAATAAGGAAATTCAGAGGTGTCACTCCGCACTCAAGTCAAAGACCCGAATGCTAGGAGATTCCAAAAGCCAGAATATGATTATCTAATGGTCTAAATTAATCTATTACAATTCGAAATTAAATTACAACGATCCGAAATCCAAAATACGAAATATAAATGATCTAAGTATTATCAATAGTCTATAGCTTAAAGCCTAAACTTTATTTGATTCAGCTAATATCTAGTGAGTCGTCATCCCCGCAATGCACCATCTACTTCATACCTGTGGTGGATTTAAAACACAAAAACCACAGTTTGAAAAGTCAGTGAAATTGAGTAAGCTAACACCTCAACTCGTAAAAAACCAAAACCCTTACCTGGATTTTGAAAACGTTTCAGTTTTATTTTCGAAAACCACACTTAGCACATTATCACATAAACCCATCGTAAGACAAATCAAATCACCGAAATAGAAGTATCCCTATCTCTACAACAAATGTATAACAATTCATAATATAATCCAAGTCATTATTTACGATTTTTAATGAGAAATTCATTGCAATCTTTATAAGTGGGACGAGTCGAGTCTTTGTCAACTCATCCAAACCACACCATTCATATTTTGATAAGTGGGTGAGCCGGATTTTACCGAATCACCAAACCATACAATTATATACGTGGGTGAGTCAGTTCTTTGCCGACCCACCAAACCATACCATACAAGACTACTAGACCTTAAGTGTGCACACCCCCTATTAAGTATTGCTAACCCAATAGAGTAGTACTAGAGCCAAACCCTCTTAAAACCGATGCGGTGGGGCAATGAAGTGGAGTCGATGTGACTCAAACCAAATAAAGTGGAGTCGATGCGACTCAAACCAAATAATCCTCATGTATCCTCAAACTTTACTTATTTATTTTTATTTATGATATTGGTCATTTACACACAAACTTATATTCCAACAATCATACAATCATTCATAATTCAGTCATATCAATATCAATTGCACATCTATCAATCATAATTCCAATAACATCTTTTGAATCATAAAGCGAACAATATATCAATGCAATAATCAAATCCAATTCAATCAAGATACAATAATCAAAACAATAAATCGTTCTCCACCTAATATGATACTAAGTTTTCATCCAACACGTCAATCACTTAGCATATAATTTTGAAAGGTTTCTACAAGTTTAAGAAAGGTTGAGCATGCTAGCTTACCTTTTCAATGCACGCAAGGACACGACAGCACAACGGTCACTAATACTCTTCGTCTACGAACTCAGGGGCTACAATTACAACCAATAAATCCCAAATCAATACTAATCTCACCTAATCATTCACCTAATACTTATATTAATTCTATTCTATATGCAATGCCATGGTAATTTAAATCTAACCCAACAATTTACAACTAACCAGAAATTCCAATTCTAATTCAATACTTTGCTTCTAATACTCAAACAACACTCAATTTATTTTAAAAATTCTCAAAGACTTGCAACTACTTTTAAAACAGAATCTAATTCATAAAAACAAACTTTTAATTATTATGATTTATTTAGGATTTATTTATACAATTTATATTATGTGTTAATTATGAAAAACATGGTTTAATTACACAAAATTATACAAAAACGAATTAATTCAATTAAACTTCGAAAAATCGGTTTATAACTCCCTAAATTATCACAATGTCGAAATACTAACCATCCTAATTGATTCAAGCTAATTGACCTAATTAAGAAACAATTAACCCAAAATTTTCCCCAAATTGAAATTTCTACAAACTTGAACAAAACCCCAATTAAATCTCAACTAAATTCAAGAACCCTATTTAACAGATTATAAACATGCTAGAATCATAATTTACGAAACTAATTAAACACAATTCGAATAATTACACTAATTAAACCCAAATTCGTAATTAGTAAAAATCAACATAAAACCATCATCAAAATCAAATCTTTATGCATAAAACTAACCCTAATCGATTACCCAATACTTATAACATATACTAGGACTGATTAATCATGATTTTAAGCAATAAAACGAATTGAAACGATGTTTATTAAGGAAGACGAAAAACAGGGGAAGCTAGGGGCGAACACGTTACCCACGGCGTGAAAGAGGAGGAAAGGGAGCAGTGCGGTGGTCGGAAGAAGAAGAAGAACGGCGGCGAGCTGGGCAGGAAGGAGGAGCAATCGGCGGCGACGATGGGTGAGGAGGACGAGCGAAGGAGAGGACGGTGCGTGAAGAAGAAAACAAACAGGGGAAGAGGGAAGGGGTTTCTGTTTTTATAGGGGGTTTCGGTTTTTTTTTTTTCGTTTGTTTTTTTTTTTTTCCTTTTTCCTTTTATTTCCTTTTTCCTTTTTGGGTTGGGTTGGGGTATGATTTGTGTATGGGCCAATAGTGTTGGTTTTGGGTTGGTGTTGGTCCATTGGCTATGTCTGGCCCGTTTTAGGAATAGATGCCCAAATAGAAATTCCGAGTCTAGAAACCATTTTCGAACTCATTTTGAAAACGACTCACAATTAACATTTAAAATCTTTTGCACCCCAATACTCTAGTTAATAAATTTAAATTATTAATATAAAATACTTTGAAATTTCGGGATATTACACCTGTTAAGGACTTTAAACATGATGCTTATTTTTTGATGTAGATGTGAAAAATGCCATTTTGGGCACGTATGTGCCGGACTCTGGTATTGATCTTATGTGTACTAATCTTGCCACGGGAAATTTTTTTAACTCAAATTTGCTTTATAAAACCTTGTGGGAAGCTAATAATTCTAGCCGTGCTAACAATAGTTGGGATAAGTTGTGGAGCTTGAATTGTTCAACTAGAGTTAAGTTTTTCATGTGGCTTGTAAAGTGGAACAGATTACCCACCAGGGCCAGCTTAGCTCAGAGACATTTGCCTATTCCTTCTTCTTGTCCTTTTTGTCCGCATCTCAGTGAGAGTACTTTGCACATTTTGAGAGACTGTCCTCAAGCTCGTCAAATTTGGGATCCTTTGCACTTGAAGCCTGATTGGTTTCAATTGGATGAGGGTGATTGGCTGGCCTTTAATCTGAGTAAAAGAAGGAAATTAAACTCGATGGAAAATTGGCCGACCACTTTCAGTTTTGTTTGCTGACTCCTCTGGAAAAGGAGAAATTCTTGGATCTTTGAGAGGAAAAGTATTTTTGAAAGTTCAATTTTACCTCTAGCTAAATCCCTTGCTCATAAATACTCAAATCCCCCCGCTGTTCTTCAACAGCCATCTGCTACTTTAATTAAAAATTGTCTTCCTTCTCTCCTTTGGTCCAAGCCTGTGCTCTTTACTGATGCATCCTTTGTTGAAGGAAACAAATCGGCGGGGTTAGCGATTTGTGTCCTGGATTGTAATGGCAGATGGAGTACGGGGTTGGTTGCCCATACTTGGGCAGCAGATGCTACGGTAGCCGAAGGCCTTGCGGTTCTCATGGGTTTGGAGTGGATGAAAGTCCATAATAGATTTGATTTTATTCTCTTTTGCGATTGTGAGTTGGTAGTCCATGGGATTGGGAACACCGACCAACCCATGGATAGATTATCTAATATCTATTTGAAATGCAGAGAGCTCCGGAGGGAACTCCGTGCGGATGTAGGGGTTGTCAACAGGAGGTACAATGTGGTGGCAGATCATATGGCGAGAGAAGCGAGAGTGATCCTTCCTCGGACATATTTGCAGACTATTGAAGACCTTGAGCAAGTGGAAGTTGACATTTCAGGGATTGCGGGTTTAAGGAATTTCTTTGATGACGAACTTATTCTTTTGTCTCCTTTGGAGGATGTAATAGATAGTAACTATTTCTAGTATTCTCGTCTTTGTACCAAAAAAAAAAAAAATTACATTATACTCCTATATGTTCGGAATCAAGAACCTTTTTCTTATTATACTGAGTAGGAAATAGTGAAATACGGAGTGTGGAGTATAGTTTTTCTTTTTTTCCGTATATATTGTTTTCCACTTGTCTTCAAGATCAACCCAATTTAGTTCGGTCTATTATTTTTAATATGTGAACATTGTGACTAACCTTGGACGAGTAATAACTAGTATGAGTATTTGTTTTTCACGCCAAGAGACTAAAATTCCTGGAAATAAAAAGTTGCATAGTAATCATATTGTTCAGTTTTTTTTTTTTTTTACAACGACGAAATCACAAGAAATTAGCTGCTACTCATGATTTACGGATGTGTATGTAAGCTGGTAAGCTCTTTTCTTCACGTGTGGGGTAAAGATTACACTGATCTTCTTAGAAGAGTGGAAAAAAGCTAGTACTTGTGTCAAAATTGTGAGTTTCAAGTTCATCTAACTCAAGTATGGTGTGTTCATGTATTCAAACATGTGTTCAACTATATCGTGAATTTAACAGTGCGTCTTTTAAGAACTACGATCGACAACATCGTAGAAATTTCAAAGCTAGACGATTTCTTTATCTCTAAGTTGATGTTGTTTTTATATTTAGTGCAACTTCCCAAGTTATCAGTTAGCATACGGATCCTAAACTATTTCTTATATATTCAAATGCTTAAGAAATCATGAATTAATAACATAAATTTGTCTATACAAAATAAATCAAGGATTGTGTCTAGTAGTTTTCCTTGTGGAACACAAATCTAGTAGTGGTTTTTGTCGAAAATTTGGTGCACAAGCCCTCTAGCTCCTTGGCCAAGTTCAACGAGCCGCAATAGAAAACCCCTGCAAATTAAAGCAAACCCTTCAACAAAAT
This sequence comes from Spergularia marina, assembly GCA_963680865.1. NCBI lineage: Eukaryota > Viridiplantae > Streptophyta > Magnoliopsida > Caryophyllales > Caryophyllaceae > Spergularia > Spergularia marina. Next base: position 24,168,040 of record OY804548.1, on the reverse strand, counting down.
CCAAATTCCCCAACAATAAAAATTCCCATTTTCTCATGAGTAGAAAAATTCCAAGAGTATGTAATTTTGATCTTATGTGTGGTTTAAATAATCTTACCGATACTTGATCCGGCATGTCTCCGAGCCAAACTTGAAAATATTTTGAACCAATTTGGCCGAGAAAAATGTGTCCGAACCTACAAAAAAAAATTTCGCCTTAGGCATAGCGTTCCAATGTAAAATATAAAATATGATGACGACTCAAAGTTCATGTTTCACGAACAATAATAATTTTATGGGTCTCTTCTCTATCTCTCTATGGGGTAATTAAGCGCAGTAAATAAAAGAGCTAAGCCAACAAGTAGCTACATTTCACCTGCGTTTGAGATAATAGATCAAGGCCAAATTTCGCAAAGTACGAGGCTTGAGCTATGCTTAGCAAAATCGACCGTGCATCTCCAGCAGGGTACACAATAGTCAAGAAGTTGTGCATCTCTATCACTTTCTGATCAAAACACGTTAAAAAATATATAAACGTTGATGTGAGAATAAAATTTCGATTAACTCTTATAAGAGAACTTCTCACTGAATTTGAAATCCTCTCATATGTTAAAAAAAAAACATTGAAAGTTTAATTTGGAACAGAGGTATATACCCAAAAAAATTACTACTGTACCTGTTTTTGGTTTGCTTCTGAGATTTCCTTCATGGAATCCTTGAACCAATCTAAGGAGCCATGTTCCCTTGTAACCCAATAATAGTAGGCCTTTAAAGGACTCCTTGCATCGGCTAGTTCAATGTCGTCTCCCTGTCTAAACTGATATAACGTGATAAAAAAAAAAAAACCTCAAGTAAGATCGTCTTATGAGAAGCAACATACATTGTTCAAAATATTCAACATATTAATTAAAAGCAAAGAAATGGCTGATTAAACCATTTATACGATTCCTTATTGTAAACCTATGTTACTTTTTAAGCATTTCAAGTTTATGACTATTTCGATGATATACTTATAGTCTTATGGACCTAAATTTGTAAAAAAGCACATGTAATCAGTCCAGTCTACATGGTTCGAGTGAACGTACTACAAAAAAATTGTTTTATAAGATACGCGTTCTAACCTGATTAGAAGGTTGATTTTGAAGCCCATCTCCTATGTCCTTGAGAACACTAATGAAAGGAGTTGCTCCTATGCCAAGGCCAATCAGTACAACCACGTCGTATTTGACATGATCTTGAGAAGCTGCTCCATAAGGTCCATCAATGTGTATTTTAGGGTAACTTAATGGTTTCGAGATCATAGCCTGCCAAAATGTCAAAGAAAGTTCTAAAAAAGGACTTCAAAATTAACATGTGGTCTATTCAAATTATAACTTCTTCCTTAATTTAAGAAAATGATAACGCCGTGGTAGAAATTATTTGCTCCACGACCCCTCTGTTAGGCTCGTGAAGGGGTGTGGAGCACTTGATGCTCTAGACATAGTGCCACCCATAAATTTTTTTACCTCTTGGAATAGATCATGCATATCATAGCTCCAATCGCCTAGGGTTCGAATATGAATACTTAGATAATTATCGTTTGGTCCCGATGTCAAAGAAAATGGGTGCCTGAACCAAATATGTCATCAACATATAGTTAACAAGTCATTAAAAATATTTTTCCCAATACTTTTTTAGATTGCTAGCTAGCTACCCACTTATAATTCGTAAGTGAAGATTATTACTAGATTAGGAATTTAGGACACACGAAAAATGAACAATATTTTACATACCATTCAAAAGGAGAGATACTGGGGCACTTGATGTATACATACATGCCACTTTTGTATGTAAATCTAGGTGGTTTTGATAATTTGAGATGTAAGACTTTTCCAGGGTACATATTTGCCTACAAACGTGACACGTACAATTGAAAACACGGACCAATAATTCAATTCAGTTGGTAGTTCACTACTGCAGTAGTTTATAATCAAAGCAGTAGAATAATTTAAGTTGAAAAATCTTTATTACCTCAAGGATATCAACTTCATAATTTTCTGATCTTATGCTTCGATAAATCCTCTCCCCTGTATATATTAGAACTGGAATTGCCAGATATATCCATGTCTAGGTGACCAGGTCCAATAAATGTAGACATTCATTACGTGTCTAAAGATTTAGACAAAAAAATGAAACAAATAATCTAGCTAATTAATTAGGTCGAATTAAAAGTGAGTTGGCCTGGTGAGCATACCGTTTTTTGAACAAAGTCGTTGACAAGGAAGAGGAATATCGAGTGGATGATGAGCAAAATGTAGACAATGATGAAGAGATGATGTGAGTACCAAAAAGTGTTGTACCCCGTAACACGACGTATAGGGCCGGGCAACGATGGTGACCGGCGGCGAGTCACCTTGGTTGCTAAAGCAAAGGCAATTGCCATCAAAATAACCATTGCAATGCCTGTGGCAATCTCAATTGTGCACAACACTTGTAGATATGAGGGTTGTTGGTTACCAAATGTGTTTCCAAATGTTCTTTGAAAAATTAATAAATTACTTCCTGTTATTCTTGGTACGTCACAAGCAAGGTGAGTACCTCCATGTAGGATCACCCCTATCACTATCCCTCCTGCAATTAACTACACTAAGACGAGATTAGGGCAAATTTTAGTTCAATCTTTATTTTAGAGCTCTTAATAATAATCAAATTGGAAACTAAGGCACACCCCATTTCAATTCAAATTACATAACTACTATATGACTAAATACAATGGAGAAGAACAAAGTTATTCCAAGATACAAACCACGGGTCTTGAATCATAACTTTAGTCATCAGATACGTTACGTAAGTATTCAAAGTCATTGGCAGGGTGGCGTGCTTAGATGTCAACATAGACCAATTTAACGAAAAACTATAAACTTTGTTACGATATCTCAAAATAATAAGTTAAAAGATGTGGATGGTATTCCTAATTGTGATCATCCAACTTTTATATATAATAACCGCTCAATTCTGGTTCCGCCACTGCTCAAAGTGAAAGTGATATACTAGGTGTGGAAGTTTACCTTGTGGAAATTAATGTTGTCATTAAAGGGAACAACAGATGTGACCCAAGGGCTCCTCCTAAGCCAAGTGACTAAGTTCCTAGAAACAGGGAGGAGAATAAGAGCCATGTTGAGCTTGAGAGTCTCAGCAGCACCCTTTGCTGCACTAACACAATACCCCAAAACTTGAAAGGCAGCCCTATTCTTATATTGTATAAATTTCCACGCAAATAGTGCTATGCAAACCACTAGCCAAAGTGTTACGATCCAAGCTCGTCGCCAATATGTTCGGAACAAGATCTCCGGCAAAGACATGCTTATGGCTTCTTGTTGTTGATAATGATCTTTGTATAAGTTATTATCAAAGTTTTGAGTAGAAGACTCCGTCAACGCGTTTTCAGTCGAACAACTGTACCCGTCTTTTGCTAAGGCTACTTTAAAGAGATTCTTCAACTGGTGAAACTGTATAACATGGGACAGTTAGAACTGACAAAAGTTGATCCGATTTTATCACGTAGTAGGTTTAAGGTTGATGACTTTGTATTACCTCAATGTAACCCTTTTCTTGAGTATCAACTTCTTGCATGATCAGAGAAGCTAACCGCTCGGCTTCTTCTTCCTTCATGCTCAAGGAATTTGTAGATGCACTTAGCATTAACATCTGCCCAAAGAAATTTACATCACCATGACCAACTCGTAGTAATTTTTTTTTTTTTTTTTTTCAATTTAATTAACATTTCGTTTTCTAACCTCTTTGACATCTGTCTCGGTAATTCTTCCATCCATATCTCTATCACACCTGAAATAAAACCATCAAAATGTTAGCTTAGCTTTCACCTTTTTCTATAACTCTTATTGCAAAAAAAATATGGCATTAAATCTCTATTAATAAGGTCATGATTCATTGAAGTCTTGTATAAGGGTAACAAAGAAAATTCAGGAGCTATATATGAGGCTCAATATTGATGTAACTAATTAAACAAGTTTTGAACTCTGATTATGAATACGACTTTTAATCGACTTCATGCATGCACACGATCCACGATCATTGTAATGAAAGTGTACTATATACTCCCTCCGTTTCTTTTGTTTCTTTACGTTTCGTTTGAATTCCTCTCACATATTCAAACGAAACGTAAAGAAACAAAAGAAACGGAGGGAGTATTACTTAATTATATAGTGATATAGTTACATGTTGAAGAAGATCCTAGTAGTATCATATGGTGGATTAGTAAGGCGATGACAATAATCATAAAGCTCCCTTTTGGTGAGCTTCATGTTAGGGTTCCTTCTTCCTCTCAATGTTTGAAGTAGCTCGTTCGCAAATTCTGGACTTTGTTGCATTCCTATTAACAAAGAAAAAGTACATCACAAAAAAGTTACTAAGAAATATTAATCTTACAAACATTTTTACCTTATGCAACAATAATTGCTTATTGGTAACTCTTACACACTGATTAAAAAGTCGTGTGCAACGATTATACCTGAAACTTTAAACGTCTTACCTATGCAATAGGCGAAATGGGAGGCGTCAATTGTAGGGACAGAGTCATGAGCATCACAAAGAGCAACTTGGTTGAACCGTTTTTCAACTTCATTCCAGTAGATGCCACCCTCCCCTGCATCAACAAACCTGAGGCATTGATCATCCTTCAGCTGATGGTCTCTATTATGATCCAAACAAGGCGTAGTCGACGACGACGAACCACGTCCATTCTCGTAATCAAAGGAGGAAGAAGACGAGTACGAGGACGAGGAGGACAATGAAAAATCATCTTTGCAATCCCCCATATTAAAAAGAGTCACCAGATTACGCTATCTCATTTATTCTGACTAAATCGACTTTGATCATGTCACGGAGCCAAATGCCTAGGGAACTTATACGGAGTACATGGTTTTATATATGTGTTAATGCTGCTAGAAATTGAAGGTGTTTTTTTGGGTATAGATCGAGCACAATTAGATATATAGGAGAGAGGAGGGATTAGGTGAATTATGATGTACATTTCTTCTAACACATAAGTAAAGTAGAGATGATTATGAGGGGAGTGGTTGGCTTGTTGCACTTAGCTTAACCAATTGCAAACGGGTACTAATTACTTAAGTATTATGTACATAATATGCTATCTTGTCCGTAATAAGAGAAGGGGGAGCAGGAGAGAAATCTTCACCCTAATGTGGTATGGTTACGTTACTTGTGGAGGTGGTTTGTCCTTTTGATTATCAAATGTTTACGAGTTTTGGTATTTGCAGTTGCAATATACAACTACACTCTAAAGTACTGTAAAAAAAAATCTAATCTTATTGGTACTGGTCGATATGTAGATAAAAGAAATAAAGATACTCATTGAGTACTTAACTTTTGTATTCAACTTTGATCAACCAATATAATTGCATGTGCTAGCTAGTTTGAAGTTGTGCATTGCAAATGTTGCCTAGTATACTCATTATGTAAATTGTTTCTCTTCCAATTCTCTTCCACTATCACCAATTATATACCCTCACTAATTCATGATTGGACTTGTGAAACGAACAATGTAATTCGGTTTGGCTTTGAATAGGGCATAATGGATTTGTATACTATGAAGCACGAAACAAGCATCGAAATGGAAACGTCTAGAAACGCTAGCCCAAAAAAAGGACACTAGACACGAGGAAACATTTGATGTCGAGACGAGAAAAATGAGTATACATGTCAAAGTTTGTGTCCATATCACGGAGAAACGGATTGTAAAATCCGTGACCTGACTCAACGGTTTCCTGATTATATACTCTTGCTAGTCGTGTTTACCTATCTAATTAAACATTTCGAGATCTCTCAAACTAACCCAATTATCTCATGTCAGTTCAAGTTATATTGTCATATCGTGTCAACTTTTAGCGGCTCTAATTTAAGGCGTGTCTTGCTTATTGTCCAATTGCCGAATTGGGTGCACTGCCTGCCACTGCACTCCCCACTTCCGAAAAAAACACAGGAGTTCCCAAGAACGAACAACCCACTTCACCAAACTCATTTCTCGTTCTCAAGAGTTTCATCAAGGTAGAAATACGTACCCTTTTCTCGCACTTTTTTTTTAAATAATTTATATTACCACATTCAGAAAATTGTTTTTGTTTTTTCTCTTTTGTATTGTTGACAACAGATCTCTCTTTTGTTTTCTCAGCATCTTCATCAACAAGCTATTGGTAACTTACTGGTATGTCACTCTTTTCTGTATATTTCTTTTAATTTGTTAATTTCTAATGGTATCAATGTTCTTTGTAATAATGGGTAGAACATGATTACCTGTAAAATTGTGAATATGCTGTGATTGTGCTCTAAATCATCTGATTGTTGTTGTATATTGTAAACTTTGGATGTCATCTGTAAATTAAAGATGCAAACTTTATTGTGATAATGATTTCTAAATGATGATATTGTTGAATTTGAGCTATTTGGATTATATTTTCCCTCTGATTTTGGTGATATTTCCCTATACTTGATCAATCTTGTGTTAGATACTCCTATATGCTCAGAAAATATCATAATACATTGTAAAAGGTTGAATACGAGAATTTTAGTTGTATCATATGGGGTAGAAGTGTAAAGGTGAAGCCTTTATTACAAATGATCCCAACAAAGCCAGAGATTACCCAAGAGATAGAAACGAAATCTCGAAAATTAAAAGTAATGAAATGCAGTAAAATGTGTGTGTGAGAAAAAGAAGAGAGAGCATGATTATATTGATACTCAGGTATGGATTAACTCGTAATTAAAGGACTTAATTACATATAAAATAAGTAAAATTGGCATGATAATAGCCGTTGCAGCTTCTCCCATTTATCGGATCAAGAATAGAAATTTAGCATTATTTACATTGTTCATGCTCTTGATACCGTGAAGTTCTATTTCCAAGGCTGCAATTTCCCCAAAATCAATTTCTTCGGCTGATTTGAGGAACAAATTTTTATCAAGGGCCATACCTGATCAAGCAACTGAATAAAGCTTGATAGGTGATAGAAATATCGAATGGATTTGAGGTGATCATGTAGTGGGTGGTGTTAGTGGGATATGTCCATGCTGTTTTCTTGTAAACCCACACTCTCCCCTTTCATACCTCCTTACCTTAGGAGAATAAGTTTAGTTTCCCAAAGTCCAAGTACATTTTCTACCTTGTAAATACTAGTTAGTGTAGTTAATTCATTATTAATCTCTCCTATACCTTGGATTGTTAATGTGTGGTAATTTGGTTTGAATTCCTCTCACATATTCAAACCAGATATTAACAATCCAAAGAACGGATGGGGTATGTTCTCGTAATGTTTGCTGAAAATTAGTCTTCTTTTTGATGTAAAAGAGATTTGGGTAGTGTCCACATGACAAGGAAGACAACAGCAATTAATTGAGAATTGTAATGGGCCCGTGAGGGTCAAAGCTGCCTTCTTGGACACTAGCCATGGCTTCCATGAGAAGAGAAAGGAAGGCATTTTCTTACGCCGAAAGGAGGACAGAAAGAGTATAATCAAAAAGAGTAAGCGAGAGAGCTAAAGTTTGAGTGAGAGACATATATAAGAGGCGGTTGGTCTGGTTACTTGATGGTGGTCTAGCTCAAGAGAGGGTTCAGCCTCCATTACCTACAAGGATTTTATCAACAAGGTGTTTGGGAGGTCTTTGGGTTAGAGGATTAGCTAATTAAATTGGGTAATTGCACTCTATTTGTTGTAGCGTTCTTTTTCATATTATTGTGGTTGTGTGTGTCGGGCCAGGACGTTTCCGCAACATATTTATTGACACTTTTGGTTGCGGCTCACAGCAGATTCTTCTCCAGAATTGGCATACCAAAGTTTTTCATGTGTTTAGCTTTATGTTTGCCATTAAGAAGTTCCCACTTTTGATTGCTATCGAAAGTTGCAGATTTTTATTTTTAGTGATTAGGATTTGAGAAGTTAACCAAAACGCATGGGGTTGTATAATTTTAAGAAAATCCTTGTAAAGGAAAGAAAACAACTTTCAGAGTTTGATCAAGTATTGAGATAAGTTTTGTCAAGTTAAATACTCTTTGCCTTTGGAATATGGTGAAATAAAGGTATTTTGCTCACTATTGTTGTGCTTCAAATATTTGATAGTTATGGGGTCGATGCAACTATCAACACAATTTTCAATTTGAATAATCCGGAGGGGTAAAGTTGCATCATCTGATCACCATTACCTTCTCATATGATAGGAATTTAGGGATTGGGGTAATGTTCTTGTTGATGGAGCTCGCTTCTTTGTTCTGTACTTCTGTTGGCAGTCACCAACTTTTTTTCTTTTTAATTTATTTATTTTACGTAACTTTCATCTGTAGGAAATCGCTGTGTTATATTCGCATGTCGTTTCAATCTAATAGTGGATTTGGACTTTGTAGATTAAGTTTATAGCCCTTTAAATACTGTACTGTTCTGAAATTGCATGATATATTCCCTCCCCATTCTCCTTTAGTACAATTACAGTAGTGATGTTGCTCTCAAGTTTTTCTTGGACCTTTTTTTCAACAGATATGGTGATGGGATCCTTGATTAGTGAACAGATTGTGCAAGTTCCTGCCAGTCACTTACAGCAGTATAGGCAGTCCTTTCTCCCTGTTTCATTTCCCAGATCTACTATAAAGCTACGCCAGAGTCCATTTGGGATGATTAAGACTTCCAATTTGATTACTTCAGCAGCTTCTCAAATTAAGCCTCTTGAAGCTTCAGCCACAAATCGCTTTGATAACACACTGCCTTCAAAAGGTTATTTGGAACTGCTATTCTAATTAACATGTGTGAAATATGTGTCTCATTATCAAGGGTATGGTACGCGTTGTTTCATCTTCTTGCTCCTGTATGCATGCGTATGACTCCATTCTTGTTCAGCAATAACTTGGTTGATTAGTTGCTGCTAATTAAAAAAACTTTACTTGGGGTTGTTCGAAAGAGCTATGATCTGAGTTCTTCTTTTGAGTAAAATGGTGCTCCTTTTCTTTACCGTAAATTTGATTTGTGTATAAAAGCTCAGGTTGAAAGGAAAATGTTATCAGTGTCTTGTCTTTCTCCCGTTTTTTAAATTGAAAAATGACAAATTTTTTGTGGTATTGTTCCCCTATGTTGCCTTGCGCTTCTCTTGTTCTCAACTTTAGATAAGCTACTTTTTTTCTTCTTTGAAAATGGCAAATACGGTTTTTGTATCTCTCTCATATAGAGATTCTATGACAGTATCTTTTAATCTTCTGTGCCAACCATCATACTTAATAGTTTATGGTATCTGTAGAGAGTTCTCTGTCCTCTTTTTGAGTCATAGTATGCAAGAATGCATTGTGTAATTCAGTTTAATTTGCAAGCTGATTCCAATATGAACATTGTTTAGTTTTCATTCTATAAATGAAATATTATCCACTGTCAATGCAGAGGTTCTTGATTTGTGGAGAAACGTAGAGGCTGTTTGTTTTGATGTGGATAGCACTGTGTGCGTAGATGAAGGTATTGATGAATTTGCTGAATTTTGTGGTGCTGGAAAAGCAGTTGCAGAATGGACATCAAGGTTGAAATTCTTCTGAAGATTTTTTTTTTTTTTTTTTTGTTTTCCTTTCATTTCTTGATCCAGTTTGGTTGACTTAGATTCCAATTTCAAGCCTATACTTCTCTTCTTGTAGAGCAATGAATGGATCGGTTACATTCCAAGAGGCATTAGCTGCCAGATTATCTTTGATAAACCCATCCCTTGCCCAACTCGAGGATTTCTTGCAGAAAAGGCCTCCAAGGTATGCTAAAACAAACCTGTGGGTTACATGTTGTTCGTAGATATCTCATATGTTATCCATACGTGAGTTACTTAAACATGCAGAAGGCACTAAGTTAAAATATGATGTAAGTCTTTTAATTTAACATTTTTATCCCATCTAACATATCATCAAAACATTTTAGGGGCTATGATACCACTTTGATGTTTGTAAGCATGTTTTTATACAAGTTCTATATCTATTGCGTTGTGATTGAAGGCCTAAGTGCTATGCCAATTTGTCTGATTTTACCTTAAGGCTCAATAATCTGTTATGTGGTTCTCAGTTTGTAGGTTTTGTATATGTATTCGATTTATTTCTCATATATCTAGATGGGCTTCATTTTTTCTGCATTGTTGACCACGTAAGTAATCATAACAGACTTTCTCCCGGAATAGCTGATTTGGTGAAGAAGCTCAAGGCTAAGAATGTTGATGTATATCTGGTATCTGGAGGCTTCCGTCAGATGATTAATGTAAGCCCTGTAGTTGCTTGTAGGTGCTACTATCTGTCTTTTTCCATGCATTACTACATATTAATTGATGGATGAGCTTTTATCAGGGATGGCTCTTGCACCTAAAGTTGTGAAAAAAAGGTCGTTTAATAACATAACATTGGCATATGGTAATCTATACAAACTGACGGCAACTAACTGTGAAAAGTAACGAGAAAGGTTTTGACATGCAAAGTTTTTCAATAGTATCAAAACATGAACTAATATGCTCATGGAGTCATGGATTTGGGTATGACAAGGTGATTTGTAGAAGCAGCAATCTTTGAGTCTGAAACCTTCCTTAATTTGAAAGCAGGCAGATTTACAACTTTCACAATGCCTTTAGGTAGCATAAAGGATCTTTCTATGATCAGAATGGCATGTTCTTTTTTATTTATTTTATCTTTTTTTTTTTTTGGCATTAACAACCTTCATGACCTCTATAGTAAATCTTGGTCACTTCACCCAACCCTACAAATACAGCACCAGGCCAGTTAAGATAGCATAGCTATATTGAAGCAGTTCATACACCCCACCTTGCTACAAGGGATGAAAAAATATGATCTTCATTTAGTATGATTTCTTTTTGTGTAGTAAAGAAATGTCTTCGGATTTTGAAAGGCCTCTACGAGTCTATGGTTCTTTCATGTGATTTTTTATATGCCCTGGACACTGACTGTGAAACAGGTCTAATCCCATCATCATCATCATCATCCATCGTCCAAGATCATCGCCAAAGAGGCTTCCTCTCCAAGTGGGAGAAGGTTGTCGATGTATGCAATACTTCCCTTGCAATAACTGCGGGAGGACTGTTTCCGAATATCTTTTAACCGAAATCAGATGACCATCTAGTGCACCATGAAATAATATGTGGAGAGTAATAAGGATCGTCAGAGCCATTTTGATTGTGTGCATAATATTGACTATTGAAGCCCAAAGAACAATAAATATAGTAATTGCTAACTCTGGGGAACTATATAAACTGCATACAAACCTCTTGATACCCCTCCCTTTTGGGGACATAAAGTTATTTGTAATAGTTAAATAAACATTAAGTTCTAATATTTGACGAACATTTTTTTATTCTAATTTTTGCTGTAGCCCGTGGCATCAATCCTTGACATTTCTCTTGACAACATTTTCGCCAATCAAATGCTTTTTGGAAGTTCGGGAGAATTTCTAGGGTTTGATGAGAATGAGCCTACTTCAAGGAGTGGAGGAAAACCTGTAGCTGTTCAAAGAATACGGAAGGTTGGTTTAATTGCAGTTCTTTACATTGTTTTATATTAGGAGGATATTCTTGTAAACTCCTGATGAGGTTTACTATTAGGCTCATGGATTTAAAACGCTGGGCATGATTGGTGATGGAGCTACAGATCTTGAGGTACGGAAAATGGTTCTTGGATTCTGGCATTATCATATTTTGGTTGAGTGAAAACACAACTTGTTTATGCAATTTTTTTTGTGGGACTAGGATCTATTTACGCGCCTTATGATGGTGTGAAAGAGGCAAGGAATCTTGACTGCTAGAAATAATTGTGAACCATAAAAGGTCTTACATTGACTTGTTCAGCTAGCCTATGCAATTATTTAAAGTTGGTTCTCATCTATGTCTCATGAATCCGGGTCACTATCTGAATCTTTTTGGTCATGTTCCAAATATTAGCATACAAAGGATATCATACATGTAGCATATAACTACACATGTATGCTGGTTGTAGATTTCTGAGGCCTAAAGAATTATAAGTTCTTAGTTAGTCAGCAGACTGACGTCTTGTTGAAAGATTAATAAGGAAAATGTGTTCCTCTGTTAGGCAAAGAAGAACTTTATCAACTTCCCAAAAGGATTCCCAAAAGCTCTAAATACAATAAATCTCTTTGTAGCAGAAAACCGATGTTCACATCGAACTAGATATCTTACTGTGGAATTCAACTTTAGAAACAGAATTTCGTTAAAGGATTTGAGATGTGCTGGTCTCTTAAATTTTCTTGAAACAAGGCAGTAGTGGAATGAATAGCAATGTGTGCAATTTGATTGTGTTCCGGAGTACCAAGAAAAGGTGCACGACATGTTAAAACATCAAGCTGTGTTAAGTGAGACACTGAGAGGGGGCATGTAATTAGTGGCTAGGTGGCACAATCAACCCAAAATTGGGGTGAACCGAATCCTTAAGGTGTCCCTGAAAAGGCTATGCTGAATTTATCATAATTATCGATACACTGGAAACAACATACTAGTATGGCACAAGATGGTCACCTGTTCTACTTTAGAAGAAATAGATGCTACAGTATACCTGTTCTTAGCTGAGTTTTAGCAAAGGTTCTTTGAGATTACGTGGTCTGAAAGTTGCACTCTTGTGGGAGACAAATTTGGGTCTTTGATGAGGGTTTTAGATTTCAGCCATGTGATACTTCTATCTTTTCTGTATGTGATCTCTGGCCAGTGCCCTTTGTCAACCTGATGATATAGCATACCTTCTAGTACTATTAGGAGCGAATAAGCACACTGTTAAGAAATTGTTGTGCATTGGAAACCAAACCTGTAGCCTTGAAAAATTGGAACTGCCTCTCAGTAAATTTTCACACAAGTGTGCTCTAACCCCAACCCTAGCCTGGACTCCTACTTAAGGGTGTCAAATAGTTGCCTCTATCTATTAAACCCTAGCTTTACAGTGCCAATGGCGTTTCTTATAGGTTGAGTATTACAGTGGAAAACTTCAAAGACTATTCAACTACATATTGAAAAACTTCCGAACACTTCAAATTAGTTAGTGCATGACTCATAGCTTGAATATTACAGATGAATCGTTGAGCATGCCACTGACCGAAAATTTCTCTCCAAACCACCAATGCTTAGATGTTGTTGGCCATACTGTATAATTTGCTGCATTCTAGATATGATTTTTCAACGTCCCTGAATGATCATTTGAAGACCATAGAACCATGCTCAATTGTGTTGTTTGATGGGGTAAATGATGCGAGTAAATTTTTTTTTTTTTTCAAGTGGAAATGACTTGAGTACTTAGTACATAACCAGTGTGCGTTGTACTTTGTAGAGCCCTCCTCTTGACAATGCGTTTTTGACTAAAGATTATTTGTTTTAGTATCAATATGTTAGCCTTCTTCTAAGTATAATTATCTATGTTGTAGACTTGTAGTCATCCAAAAAATCGCCAGCCCTTTATCTGAGAAAAAAATAGTTTCTAGGGGTCTTGGGAAAGGTTTCTTTGAGTATCAAATGACATCCTACTCACTTTTGGATCCATTATAGCATTGTATAAGTGTTACTCAGTTTACGATATTCGAGCAACTTTAGGCTATTAGATACAGGTAAAATCTAAGAGCCACACCAGACCAAGAAGTATCCGACTTTCAGTGAATAGCAGTTGTGTTCACGCCTTAAAATAACCTACCATCCCAAACATATTTATCCGCACTCCCTTTCTCCATGGAGGTTCTGTACTAGTTGAACTCGATCAACTCTCATATTGGAGCCTCCTTCCTAGTTACCAGTGCTACTTAGTATCGGCAAAAGGAGTATTCGGCATGACTCCATGAGTGTATGCCCATGTGTCGGAATAGGTTACTTTATGGGGGGCGGGGGGGACTCTGCTTTTGGCCCTGAAATGAAGGATCCAAGTGTCACACCAATGTCTGGGTGTCGAGGGTCCGACATTGGCACGCGAGGAAATATGACCAGTCAGAGTAATATAGTTTAGTATAGAGTTGAAAGAGAACTAGTGTTCCACTGATCTTTGCTTCTGTTTTTTCTGGCTTTGATGTTTACCTCGGTTTCCCTCAAAAAATAACCTGGTCACAGTTTATATCATCATGACACCCCAAAATCCTGGTTGTTCCTCCGACTCTCACCCAGTAAATTGTCATGCTAAGCTATATCTGTGTTTTCAGTTACTAAGAACTGCATTTCTCTGGAGTCATCCCCGTACCTTCTAACCCAGAAGTACTGAGTTCGATTTCTGACTTCATATTAGGAGGGCTCCCGGCTCCCCTCACATCCCCCCTCCATCAGATTAACATAAGCTCCATCCGCTCAACAATCCTTATGTTTTCTATTGCTAATTTCAGCGATTTTGGTTGCTCATTTCCTCTTAGAAGGGGTCCTCTTACAACCCCTTCATATTTTTGTTATCTATCTAAACGAAGACGCCATTTTTGTAAGGAAGTGTTTTCTTGGTGGCGTATGTTTCACGTTGAAATGTGTTTAGTGTGTTAAATGACAGATTTGGTTTTGCAGGCCCGTCAACCAGGTGGAGCGGACTTGTTCATTTGTTATGCTGGAGTTCAACTCCGAGAGGCTGTTGCAGCAAAAGCTGATTGGCTCGTTTTTAGTTTCAAAGATCTTATCAATTCCTTGGACTAGCTTTGCTTCCTCTAAAGCGTATATTTCACTTCAAGGAAGACTGTCAATGTGAATATGCGATCATACCGGCAAATGGTGAACTAACCTACTATTGTCCGTTTCGTCATTCCCGTTGAACATGCGGCTAGTCTGCTGTATCTTGCCTCTTGCAAAGTGTAAAGATAAGGCAAAGAGCCTAGGACCTGCTTGTTTGGTAAATTTTAGGTTCATATTGCTAGTCTTCCGATGTTGTACTACAATGGTGTTACATTGCAGTTCTCTTGTTTTCACCTCGTTGGCTCGATACCTAAACTGTGGCTTGAATTTCCGAACCCCCCCTCCCCCTCCCCCTCAAATTCCCGTCCCCCTTATCACCCCGTCGTCGACTCAAATTTCCGACTCTCCCAATTTGATCAAAATGGGGTTGAAAGATGTGACAAATGCATGTTTGTTTTGATTGAGTGATGGAACATGCGGGAAGATGACCTATGGCAATAGAAGCAAAGGGTAAGCGAGGGTATAATTGTCTTTCCTTATTTGTTTTTCTTCTTGTATTCAACCCTTCTACTTAACCAAAGTCAATAAGCAACTCGCACTATTTGATAAGCTGTAGAGAAAACTCTCCTTGGATTGTGTGCATTTATCATCCACGTTTCAAGTTCACTAGGCATTCTCGTGAGGGAAGTGTTAATATATTCAAACGTTTTTTTTTAAATAATGCTCTAAATTAAAGTAATTCAAGTTTTGGGTGTGGAACGAAAGTATTTACGTAGAATGGGTCCACGTAGGATCAGATACCCCCGAACCAAATTTGTACCAAAATCGCTATGACGCGTGACGGTTATGACCATAACCGCTCAGTTTTCAGACGTTTTGACAGGTTCTGTTTCCGTAAAAAATGCAAGATTGACCAAAAATGCCCCAATTCTCAGCAGTTTTGGTCCATAACCGCCCAAATTCTCGGCGATTATAGGTAAAACCGTGACGGTTTTGGGTTGTTCATAAAAAATGACCAAATTAAGGCCTTACAAACGGGTCACTTGGATTGGGCTCTTCGGATAAACTACGAATTCGGGTCACTTTGAGTGAGTCGAGTTTGATCGGGTTCTGGCCATCTTCGGTTCGGGTCAATTTTGGGTATATGCCAAAATGTTTGGGTCAGGTCTTACTAGATTTGTACTATTTACATGTATTTCAAATTGATTTTTTTGACCGAATAGAAAACTCGAGGAAGTAGAAATGTATTATCACTGTACGTGATAAGTTAATTCCTTAAAGTATTTCAAATTGACTTTTTTGGCCTAATAGAAAGTTGTCGTGTGATGATGATTTCAAATTTTGTATGGATCTCTATTAATACTCAATGGAAATAACTCTATCATACCAACTCTAGAGAAAAATAAGTCCAAAAGAAGGATCTGAATCCTCGATCATTCATTGTTATTAAATAGAAAACCCCCAAAAAGGTCATATGGCATGTTATTGGCATCTACACTTCAAACGAAAAAAAAGAAAAAAAAAAAAAAAAATCTCTCTAACAACTTCCACTTAGTTATTATCAGAGACCAGAGATGAAAGAAGAATCTGATAAGAGAAAGATGCACTCCTATCAAACGGAACCTTAGATAGTTAACGTATCAGGGAAGAAAGAATCTGATAAGTGAATTTGAAGTCAGCTTCAACAAAAAAGATGCCCGAAAACACAGGAGGAGGTATAGTAACGCCAGTGCCAGCAAGTAATTTGCTGCATTCACTCAACCTTTTGAAAATTTGAAGGTCGATTGCGATTCTGGCAGCATCAAATCGCCGAGTTTCGACATCAATGACCACCACACCAGTACTACTTAGTATAATGCCATCTATACTCCAGTAACATTTCCCAAGCGCGTCAGTGGTGGCACTGTCCGTTGTACCGGTACGAATAATGTTGTAGAGGTCGATCAGAAGTCCCGTTGCGTCGTTGTATGCACAATCGAGAGTGGCGAAGAGGATACCGGTGTCGGTTTCGCCGTCGGTGTAGAATGCACGTACACAGTCCATGCATGCCGTTGGTGCGTACGTTGCTTGACATAGTTTGTTTGCAAGTTTAGCATTGAGTTTTTTAGCTTGTACTACACGGGAGAAGGGAAATAATGTGAGACATGAAGAATATTATAGTAATAATGTTTTTGTAAGGAAACATATTTGATTATCTTAATTCTTATCTTGATTATTGAGATTAGAGAAGACAATAATCAAGCAAGGATCGGTTTTTATTATGGCTTGAAGCAAATTAATTTAAATTTAAGAGTTAATTAATTAAAACTGCCTTCATTATTTCTTAATTTCATCTATTGTTTCATCTTTTTTTTTTTATTGCTGAAACGAACGAATTAATAGTAGCAAATACAAATTTGACCAAAAATGTAAAAAAAAAGTCATTGCCAAAATAATACGTTTTGTAGTTTCAATTCAATGAATAAATATTAATCGTCATCACAAATAGTTTGAGGGATACAATTATGTTGGATTTGTGTGTTGCGTCCATTAGAACAAGTTAACTCAATTAGTTAAAGAGGTGATGAAATTCATCCGTTTGATTTTCCATCCTATTTCAACAACTTAAAGCATTGTGTTATACTCCGTACCTGCTTGAGAAAGCATTGACAAAGAAAGTTGCTAACTTACCGTACATGTGGATTGCAACATTGTAAGTTGCGGGCTCTCATACTATCGGTTGCACTATGAGTAATTTCAAAATTTAGGACACCGACACCGACACCGCTATATATTATATTGTTTTTAATATAATTATAAGAATTGCTAAATTTTAAACTTAAAATCATTTTAAAATCCAGATATAAGTCATATAACACACACGATTATTGATTATGAGAAGGGAAAGATTTAGGAATTTGAGATTAAGAATGTTTATTTTGTCCAAATGCTAGCTTAATGTATGTTTTTGTATTCTACAGGTGTCTAAGCAATCATTATATGGTACCCCCGCTGTCCAACCGGTGTCCGATCCCTTATGTAAAAAACCGGGTTTTGTGTCCGAGTTAAAAAGAATAAATAAGCCAAACATCAGGGCCGACCGTATCAGACACGTATCCTCCCGATATCCGTGTCCGACGCCGTTGGTCCGATTTCCAGTTATTCTTAAGTACTTAAGATTATGTCTTACTCGGATCGGAGACTAGCGCACATACATTGACACAGAAAGTGGCTAGCCTACCATATATATACTCCGTAAGTCCGTATGTGGTAACGGTTCGCTACGAATGTTTAGTAAAATGATATCGAGGAGAATTATCTTTATATCAAATAACTATTTCAAATAAAAAAATAAAAAAAGAGAGAGAGAGCGAGAGAGAGAATTCGAGCTTTATTTACTTAATTAATCTGCAATTCAAACGAAACAATAATATAATTAATTTAACAACTTCCAATAATCAACGGGTTATTAGGGATGAAAGAATCTGATAAGTAATTTTGTAGTCAGATTCAACAGAAAATATCCCCGAAAACACAGGAGGAGGTATCGTAACGTCAGATTTAGCAAATAATTTGCTGCAATCACCCAACCTTTTGAATATTTGAGCGTCAATAGCAAGTTTGGCTGCATCAAATTGGCGAGTTTGGACATCATGGAGCACCACCCCACCATTTTGTATAATGGCTGATACTATCGAGTGGCATTGCCATAGCGCGTCGGTGGTGGCACTGCCCGTCGTACCGCTGTCGAGAATCTTTTGAAGATCGGTCTCGAGCTTCGTTGCGTCGTTGTTGGCACACTCGAGAGTGGCGGAGAGGACACCGGTGTCAGTTTCGACGTTGGTGTAGAATGCATGGACACAGTCGATGCATGCGGTTGGTGCGTACGTTGCTTGACATAGTTTGTTTATAAGTTGAGCATTGAATTTGTTAGCTTGTACTACAAGGGAGAAAGAATATAATGTGAGAAATAATGTGAGGAAAATGATGGTGTTTTTGTTTGAAAACATATTGGATTTTCTTGATTGAGAATTTGAGATTAGAGGATTTGATTATTATTATATAATATTATGGTTTGTAGGGCAAACTTAATTAAATCAAGAGTTAATTATAACTTGTATATATTGGAATGGAGAATTTTAAACTGCCTTAATTTATGTCTTACATTCATCTATTTTTCATCTTTTTGTGGTGGAAACGAATTGAAGTAATATTAGCAAACACAGTATACATACATACATATATACATTGACCAAAACGTATGAGAAAAAAGAAATTAAATGTCGTCATTACCAAATTAAAATATAAATCAACCAAATACATTTTCTAGATTCAATGAATAAATATGCATCATAAAAAGTTTTGAACCTACAATTTGTGTTGGAGTTGCGTAATAATAAGGATTAAGGATTGACTCAATTAATCAAAGAGATGATGGAATTTTGTGTGACCTTTGATCAAATCTCAGCTAGTCAAATAAAAGCATTGCATTGTATGTACAAATTAAGACACGCACACGATGCATGCATATATAGTTCAGACTTAAAGGAAAAAGGCAAATGAAAAGATGAGCGAGCTAATAGATCGAACGCTAATATGCCTATGTATAATGATATAAAGTATGAAAAAATAAATTAAGTCGAACAAAGCATGTAGATGTGGTATTGTAATTCCTTTATATAATGACAATTACGGAGTTAATTGGTAAGATGATCCGAGCCTCGACCATATCCTTGTTCGAGCAAAAAAATCTAATTAAAAACCTAAGGCCAGCAATCCTATATATGAGCATGATGAGAACACAAAAATAGTTTAAACAAAGAAATAGCGGCAAAAATCTCAAAAAGCTACAGTTTTTGACGATCCATGTGCATGCAAGTCTGATATCACTCCTCTCCTTAATTATATATGGACAAACGCTAAAAGTTCAAAGAAAAATTGACCAAGATTTCAGTACCTTCAACTTCACTCCCAAAGCCCAAAGCTCACTTGGCAATCCGCAAGCTAGGAGAAAAGTAACAGTCGTAGTTTTAGACTTTAGGTTAGTCAAATAATAAATATATATACGACGATTAAAAAGGGTTAAAACATGTACTCCTGTTATATGAACATCATCAAAACATAATGAAACCACATGCATTGTACATTCAAACAATAAAATCATATTGAGTTTTTTTAATGATCAAGAAGATCAGATCGATGATAGAGAGACCTGCAATTGTACAACAAATCTATTTACATAATAAAGTAACTAGTAATACTGTAGCCGCTTTCATTTGGTAAGTTAATGGTTGATAGTAATCTAGTTGTACAGTAGTGTTGGGGTGAGTTCGATTTGGGATAGACCGACAGTCTGTGCTCTCAACCTGCGCAGTCATAATATTTGAGTTTGAGGAGCACAATTATATTTGAGTTGAGTGTTGTACTTAGAGGTCATTCGTGCGTAGCTTTTCTATGTTTCCATAGGGGTAAGGATTGCGTGCATTCGACCCCCCTTACCCTGACCTGCCTTATGGCAGAAGCCTTAAAGGCATTGGGGTTAAAGATGTTGTTGTTGTATTTAAAAGTTATGTATGTCAGTATGTCTCCTCGGATCGGAGACTGGCACATTGACAAAGAAAGTGGCTAACCTACCATTTGGTTTGTATGATTGTGGGTTGGAGACTTGGAGGCTATGAAAGGGTTCACTTTCCTTAAAAATACATATTGAATGTAAGATAACAGTTGCGAATTTCTCACTCATCTTAATATAGAAAAAAATAATATTGGTGAGTACCATTTTTATAGCAAAATGTTAAGTTGTTATAATGTATAAATAGGTGAGCAACTGATTTTGCATGGATAAAGGATATTCTCTCCATTTCATTCATTTGTTTACGTTGGGTCTGTGATCTCCTCACAAAATCCGGGTCAATGTAAACAAATGAATAAATGAAGGGAGTATGAGAATTCGAACTTACCTCGCTATAATCATATTAATTGAAGTTTTCAACATGACGCCATGATTATTTTTGTTATTAACACATGCAGGATAGTTGAGCCAAAGTGTAATACTTATCCACTTGTTCATTTTTCCACGTTTAATTTTTTCGTCTCATTTCTTAATTTTACCGGGTACACAGTTTTATCCTAATTTAATTCTGGTTCGTTTCTCGATATTTCTCAACTCATTTTTAACTATCTGACCACAAGGAATGCTATGATCACTCTTTTTGGGAGAGTGATAATAAACACTCTACCTTTTATTGGTTTTATTTTATGATTATTGCAATTAATACAAGTAGATGATTATTTTTTTGCCCAATAATCAATAAAATATGGAGTATCAATAGCATCCCCCATCTGAGAGTGATTCTAAAATAACCGCCGGTTAGCGCCGGTCACAATAATTTTAACCATGGTTAAAATTAAAAATTAATACACATATATTTGTTCCTAGTTATCAATCAACATATTACATTGGCTTAATTGGGTTAGAATTATAGTTTGACTCAAACCACCAAGGTTCAAGACTTCATAATTGTAATTTCTAAACTTATTTTTTTTCATTCAAAATATATTTTGTTTCCTTTTTTATTTTATATTCTGTTTCCTTTTTTCGTTTTTTTTTTTCCGTTTTCTATTCTTTTTTCGTTTTTTTGGTTTTCCATTCTTTTTTCGTTTTTTTTTTTCCATATTATTCGTTTTTCCAATTTCCTTTTTTGACGTCAGTGTTTTCAATATTTTAAAATGCCTTTTTTATGATTTTTATGTTTTAACTTTTGTGCCAAAATTTGGAAAAAAGTCAAAATAAAATTAAATCTACTAACTTTCAAAAATTAAAATTGAAATTCCAAATTTTCTGAATTTTTTGAAATTTTGTGGGTGTTGGTTTTTTTTAACGATTACAAAATTTTATTCACATTACGATATTTTCAACTTTTTACTTGATGTTTGTTCGGTTTTTGGTAATTTAATGATAAAATGAACTTCAAATCAAATGTACCCGTAAACCACCGTTAAAACATGCAAACACTTTATAGTGCTCATCGCTATAATCCAACTATTTTCTCATTGTTCTTCTATTTAAGAACTACTTCGTAATTTAAAACTATTTTCATAATACCTCAAAACCGATAAAGACTTATATGAAACTGGGTGTGTTTGTGAAATTAGATTTTGTTTTAAACTTTACTTGACATTTTTTTCGGGTTTTGTTTTTACCGCATGCACTAAATAAAAAACCTAGAGACAAATTTATAATAGTCACCATTATCATTCAAGGTTAAAATAACTGTAAGTCGTAACTTGAAAAGCAAAAATGCAAGCCAACATGTAAAATCCAACTAATTTATAATAATGGTCATTTAGCATTGTTCGATTCAAAACTAGTTTATAACTGTATCATAATATTACAATTATGATAAGAGACATATATGAAACTAGATGTCCTTATTTAGTTTGAATCCGAAACATCAATAGTGTCATACCTCCCTCGCCTACAACAAATCATTTTATCCAAAACAAACCAAATTTGAAACTGTTCGGGCTTAGTCTAAAGTAGACAATTTCATATTAATCCCGAGTCGGGTGGTGAGGTAGATTATTAAAACAAATGATATCCTAACCACATTTCAAATGGAGATTGAAGAGAGTGGACTACTTAGGTGGGGCGAGTCCCCCCACGGTATGTCCCTCCAATTCAATATCTATGTATTATTGGATTATCGCTCAAAGGGAGGCCATGTATTTGCTCATTGGTTTAAGGGGAGTATTGGTTGCGATGTACGCACTTGATTTGGAAACATTCATCTTCCATATTAGTAGGAGACTTTACGAGATATTAAACTCATTGGCAAAATTAAGTCATCGAACCTCATAGCCGAGAATTTACTTTGCTACAATAATTTAGTATATAAAATTTAACAAAATAAATGAAAAGTGTAAATTATTAGCCACAAAATAATTAAAACTCTTCTCATTTCAAAATAAATAAATTAAAAATGTTAAAAAAAATAACAACAAAGGGACTCGAACCCATAACCTATGTAAATAGGTAACATAATTAGACCAACAAAATCCACTTACTCTGACTCTTTCTTTCTATTAGTATGTAGAATACTTAACATTATATCCAATTACTGTATACAATTTTTTTTTTTTAAAAAAACCCAATCTTCAACCTTTGGCGGCCGTCGATTACAATTCGCCAGCCTCCGTCCTCTCACGCGCTACCGGCCTATCGCCATTCTTCAGCAAATAGGCGAAAATGGAATTGGCGAAAAGAGTAGCGTGCATCGACAGAGAAGAGTGGTGAGTACGGCGGAGGACGAGTGGGGTCGAGATCGGCGATTGCGTGGAGGGTTGACTGGGGCTCAGACGAGGGGTGTCTTCACCGGAAGGGTCCGATGAGGAGGGAGGCAGAGGGGGGCGGCGGGGAAGGGCGGAGCATGGTTGTGAAGTGGGCGGAGCATGGTTGCGAAGTGGGTGAAAATGGGTGTCATATATTACTCAATAATAACATACTAGGGGTGTAATCAGGTATGGTGAGGGTGTATCATATCAAAATTATTTAACCATGGTTAACATACTTTAACGGTGTAGATCACTTATTACAAAATGAATGGTCACGATCTATTATTTTAATGTGACCGGCGGTTATTCTAGAATTTTTGACCACGAAAACGCAACCTTCCACCATATACTGTAGTATATACAATCGAACCACCCTTAACCTTGCGCCCGCGTGTTCAGTACGTGTCCCAAATTATCAAAGCACCCAACATTTTGTTTGAGATAACAGAATCAAAGGGCCCTGTTTTGCCAGCCAATCAAGAACAAGAATCACCCTTCATTAATACCCAAAATAACGTCTTTTTTTTTTTTTTTTTTTTTTTTTGATCCGAAGTTGCAATCTTTAGATTATTTCTCAGCAAACTTCAGAGACTCTCTCGACTACCCTTTCTGCAAAACAACAAAAGTGACTTCTTCTTTACTCTTTTATTAATTAATGTGTCAGAACAAAAAAAACACAAAGCCAGTTTTCTTGTTCCTATATGTCAAAGTTCATCAAAATCTTCTCCACATTAGGGTTTCTGGGCCAAATGGGATGATTTTGCTGATGGGTTATGCAGTTTATGTGTTGAATTGAATTGGGTATTTCTCAATTTCATTGATTTCTCTTCACCATTGAAGTTCTGGGTTTTCCCCATTTTCCTGTGCCTGGTAATGGGTGTTCTTCATTTGAAGCTTGTAAATGAAGAGTAAGTCTTTTTTTATGGTTTCAATTAGTTAGGGTTTATGATATTTTGATGTTGTTTGGTTGATCAAATTCGTGAGTTAATTTTGTGGAAAATACAGAAAGCTGCATTGTATTGTATCATTTTATAATTGAATTGTCCATGTTTGTATAAGGGTTTTGGGTGTGCGAGTAAAGCTTTGTTTGAAAGGTTTTGTTTGATTAATTGGTTGAAATATGTGGAGTTTGTTTGATTGAGATTATGGGATTCATGAAAATTATTTGGAATAAGATTTTGATATTGGAAATTAAGGAAGGATTGAGCATTAGTGTTGTTGAATTCGGGTAGCGAACCTCGGTTTTTAAGCGTGTATAGTTGAGGCTGGAATATGGATTTGTGGGTGGTGGCAGCAGCTGCTGGTGCTGGATATTTAGCCAAGTACTGGAAGAACGTTTTGAAGGATAAGGAAGGTTCACCAGGGTCTAATTCTGGAAGGTTTGATGAGCCTCAATCCCCGTCGTTGATTGAGAGGATACGGGACAAGACATGCCCTGTGAAGAAGTTGTCGCGTGCTAGTTCAGACATTGGATTAGGTGATTATTCTAGTGAGATATTTGCCGAAACATCAAGGAGAGATGGTCCTGTAGGTAGGGATGGTACTTGGTCTACTGCCTTGGATCATGAACAACAAGGTGGGATACATGATGATGGTAGCGTGTCTTCCCAATCCATGTTTTCCCCGGAATTCAGGAATGATAAGAAATATAGGGGTGGTTATGGGTTGGATGCTGATATGAGCGATATACCTGAAGATAGCACTTGGGAAACGGGGGCTTCACATGCTTCCAGAAGAAGCAAGAATTCTGCCAGAAGCAGGCGGCTTCAGCTGCAGGTTATCAAGCCGCGTAGTTCTCTAGACAGTTGCCTGATGGCTCAAATGCATAGGGAACATGCAGAATTGGAGGAATATCTTCGGACCCCACTTTCATCTCCCTGTACACCATCTTTGAGGCCATTTCTTGTCAGTGATGGAAAACGGGTCATCAGTAGGTCCAGTGGGGAATTCAAGGATGGGTTTTACCAGGAAGATCACCTGAAAGCAGCTGAAAAAGCTGTTGGAGTTCCTCGTTTGCCACAAATTGATGCCGTGAATTATGCAAACAAGAGGTTTAACAGTAAAAACCAAATTAAAAGACCGCACTATAGCAGCTACTTGATGCAATTTGATACCCAAGCAGGTACCTTTTCTTCAACTCAATTAGTATCTACTTATACTGGATAATTTTTTGCTTGAAAAGGGATGAAAATGGATTCTGCAAGTATTGTTCTATCTGATTGATTCTTGTACCCTTTTCTGAACTGACAAAGATGTCTCGATTAATGTCTCTAACTCAAAAGGGGGTCGATTATATTCAGCTCTCCTTTCAACTTTTTGTAACCTCAGAATCTGTGATTACAGTTGAATTTAAGGCTTTTGAGCATGCTTAAAATTCTCGAAACTGATCCTAGTTCTTATTTCATGATTTCTCCAACTTATTTAAAAAAAAGGTTCTCTCCAGAATCCAGATGTACCATTTCGAACTGTTGCTTTGTTGCCAACATGATATATGCACTGCTGTTTTGATAACTGTTGTTTTTTTTTTTTTTTTTTTTTTTTTTTGAAATAATGCTGGTTTGATAACTGAATGTTGGTATCTTAAAGTTTCAACCTGAAATGTTTGTCTATGATATTTCAACCTGAAATGTTCGTCTATGTCATTTCAACCTCAAAATTCTTAGTACCTTGTAGGTCATCCTTCAAGGTAAAATTGTCTATATCTATGTGTTTTAAAAAATAGTAGTTGTGCTGCCACAGGCTGTTGCATATATTTGTATTAGGATGGTAGCTCTCGTTAACCCCCCCCCCCCCCCCCCAAAAAAAAAAAAAGAAAAAAAAAAGAAAAAGAATGGTACCTTTAGATGTATCAAGTAGCTAATTACAAATAGCCTAATGATGATGTTGGGTTGCTAACCTTTGAACGCAGTCTGGTTCCACTTGGGATGAATATGGGACTCATTTGTGATGTTCCGCTGTATGCTATACATTGAGGCTGACATGGCTTAATAAAAAAATTACTTGTCTTGTGTCTGTGAAAGCACCATTTCCAGATAGCTTGCTGAGTGTGCGATCTTTGTAATAAAAGCACTAAAGAATAGCCAGGCAAGCACCAGAATTATTGGCATGTGTAGGGGTGTAGATCTTTGATAGATTTAATTATTTCAGTGGCACGAATTTATTTCATTTTTGGTTGATAATGTGGCGTTAAACATGTCCTTAGACTCCTTTCTCTATTCTCATCAAACTTGAGTAAGAAAGAAGTCCCAAGTGCGCTATTATTACAGTTTGCCCAGTTTAAAAGGCAACACAAAGATAATAGTTCAGAGACAATTTGATAAGACTTGTGTTGTACAATAACAACTCTTTTTGATTTTGTATAGACTAGTCATTTCGAATAGCCTGTCAGCAATCCTCTATAGTGTTGCAGTCTAGTTCCGCCTGGAGTGGGGTGGGGCTTATCTTCGGGGATGTATAATCAAGAAGCTTCAATTTTTCAGAAAGCAATCACGGAGACTATGTTTATGGCCTTATGGGAATACTTAGATGATTAAGACTTGCATTCTAATGACGATACGAGTTCTCTTTACTGTTTGATGTAATTGGTGAATTTTACAGTGAATGTAAGAGACCAAAATCCAAATTATTGCTTGGAAATGTGATTTTTGCATATGGGAGAATAAAGTTCATTTGCTCCTTTGATTGATTGTTGGACTTAAAATGACTGCTTGTTTTGCTACAACCTCTGCTGTAATCACACTTTTAAGATTTTGTGGTTAGTGATGAATAATGGTTCGCCTTAATCCCCGTATGCTCACTGCCTTACATGAGTACTCTCTATTAGTCTATACAATCATTCTTCACCCGATGTCAGTAGATTATTGGAGATATCTCCTCTTCTGGTTTTGAATGTTATGTTGATCGCCTCTTATCTTTATATGTTGGTCAGTTATGTCAGGAATCTCAAGTGTGCAACCCCTTTTCTTTCTTGGGATCTCAATTGGCATACTATCTACTATAATAGCTAATAAGGTGGAATTGGAGAAGTTGAAGGAGAGCTTGAAGCAAAGTGAAAATTTAGTTGACGATCTTCAAGATGAGCTGGAAATGAAAGATTCTTTAACTGTGAAAGAGCTCACCAATGATGACGATTCACAGGATATACATGGAATATTGAGTGGTAATGAGAACTTGGATATGTTCTCCAACCAAACAGATACAAATGTGTTGGTTAGATATGCTGATGAAGGATTATTGTCTCCAAAGAAAAATGGATCAATCAGTAATATCGAAGCAGAGCTTGAAGCTGAGCTGGAAAGACTGGAACTGAGCATGAAAAGATCAACTCTTCCAGGAGAGGTAAGGCTACTTTGTTGGATCAAATATCTGTGTTTCAATTCATGAATTAATAGTCAGATGGAAACTTGGAGAGATAATTTCGGTAGTGGCGGACAGAGAAACTGACTACTGAGGTTAGAGGGGTGAAAATATTAATAATGATGAAATGTTGAAAAAAAATGCCAACTGTATGAATATAAAATATCAGCAATCCCAATAATTCCTGGAATGAAGTTAGAATGCATATTCGTACACGATTTTCAATACTCCAACTTTGCAAACCCTGCTGCGTCTGCTAGTGCTAGCCTACCTCGGTTACCCCCGAACTATCAGAGTGCAAGTGATGCCTCCCCATGCTTTAGTTATTGTAATGCTGTATCTCAAGTTTTGCCCGTCCATGTCACTTCTGACTCCTGAGTATAGGTGTTGCCTGTGTATCTATTAAATCAGTGTCATCCTTGTGAATTTGTGATTTTCTGTTCTAGTTGATGAATTGATATCAATAAATACGGGATAGATTATGAAGACTGCTATCCTATGTTGCATCATGGACTGGCTGCTAGTTGTATTTTCCAAGAGCATGTTTGGTGAGATTCGAATTGCAATGTAATGAGATTCTAGTTAGTACAAATAAAGTGGAAATTGAGGTGAGAGGGGTCAGGCAGGCTTAATTGAACCATGGTGATCCACTCAGTGAGTGAAGATACCATTGCCGTGGGAGTTACAGTCAGTCATCCTCTTTCCTGCGCTTCCCCATTTATTTCGAGCAATATAGAACTGTAGACCCCATTATATTTGCAATGAGGTTCTCACCTACTAATCAAGCCTTAAATGCTATTATGAGGCCTTCGGGTTAGTTACTTGAATGACTGATGTGGTGCTAATGTACTTTCCGATATCAATGCAGTCGAACCAGGAGTTTGACAAGGATGTTGTTGCTGAGTTGGTGTACGGGGAACTACAGGCTGATCTTGTACGTAGAATATCCAGCTCAGATCCTACACCTGATCGAGGTACACACAGCATACCCACCCCTCAGTCAGTGAAAGATGGGGTCTCACCTCGTGCGCTGAGCCTTCGCTTGCATGAGGTCATTCAGTTGCGTCTAGAAGAACGGATAATGGAACTCGAAGCAGAGCTGGCAAAAAGCCAAAAGCACATACAGCACCTAATAACCGAGAGAACTAATTGCCGGCG
This sequence comes from Spergularia marina, assembly GCA_963680865.1. Classification (NCBI taxonomy): domain Eukaryota; kingdom Viridiplantae; phylum Streptophyta; class Magnoliopsida; order Caryophyllales; family Caryophyllaceae; genus Spergularia; species Spergularia marina. Next base: position 24,139,582 of record OY804548.1, on the reverse strand, counting down.
AGATGTTTCAAATAGTGGATCTTCGTCGTCCAGAGAAACTCTTAGCCCCAATTCACAGCCTCTCATTATGAACTTGTCAGGGGATGCTCTTGATGCGTACAATGAAGCTTTTGAGGAACTCAACAATCTGAATGAAGTGGAAAACGAGCCTACCCGTGTCCAAGTCAACAAACAGAGTAAAGAGGATGGGCAAATGGGCTTTCAGAGCAACACATGGCTTGCTGATAAACGAGAAGAAGCAGAGCCGATCAGTATAACAGGGATACCATCTAGTGAAGATAGCCCAAATGACTCTTACAATAGCGACGATGACGATGACATGCTACTGATAAAGCAGATTGTTGAGAAAGCTAGGCAAGGTTCTCCAGCTATCTTGAGGGCTCAAAAGGCTATGGTGTCTCTAGTTAGAGATCACTAGTAAGTGGTGAATTTTGTGATGCAAATGTAAAAAGAGAAACCAACACTGCCAAAAGTAATAGAATAGCAGATTTCTTTCGTGTGTTCGCTTTTCTGTTTCCCCCAGTCGCATTTGAATTTGGGGACAAGGCAATCCAGAAAGCGCTACCACGCACAAACAAATGAAATACGACCAGTTAAACAGATGCAGGTTCATGGTGTGGCTCAAGCTTGTAGATTACGAATACAGGATGTGAAGATCTTGTAGCCGAGTAGTTGCAAACCTACAGAAAATGAACTATGATGTAACAGCTGAACAGATGAGGTGTGGGAGTTCAAAATTTATTCTCAAAGGCTGGCAGTTCCAGAAACAAACAAGACATCTAAAAATCCAGATTACAGCCATGTAACAGTCTTCCAGACCAAGGGGAGAGAGAACAAGGAAGAACAGAATTAGTTAGGGAACAATTCAAAAATACTAACATTAATCCTAGAAGAATTTCAACCCATAACTGACTCCAACAAAGCCGAAATCTAAAGTACGTTGCATCGAAGACACGATCAACAAGAACTTAAATATACTGAGACAGTCTTGGTCATAAAAACGAATGTCCAGCACCATATTTGCAGGAAGATTACGGCTACTGCTTTGCCTCACTTCAATATGTTGAAAACACTGCCACCACATCTTCCTTGACGGTATTGACGGGAATCATCAAGCCCTCTTTGCTAAGTCGCCAGACTCATCATCCTCCTTGAAGTCTCCTACTGGTGCTCCAGTTGGCTCAAAGTCCCCAGCATCATTACCCATTGCACCAGTAGAACCGCTTCCAAATGTATCAGTTCCCAAACCAGCGTTCTCAAATCCGCTGCTGCCAAACCCAGTCTCAGCAGTGACATTCCCCCCGGCAACACCACTACCAAAGAAGGAATCACTAGCTCCAGTAGCAACTCCTTGACCCCCAGCACCTCCGTAACCACCAGTGTTTCCTCCATAGCCACCAGTGTTGCTTCCATAGCCTCCGCTGTTGTATCCACCACCGCCACCACTGTTATATCCTCCACCACCGCCACCGCTGTTATATCCTCCACCGCCACCGCTGTTGTATCCTCCACCGCCGCTGTTATATCCTCCACCACCATATCCCCCACCACCACCACCATATGCACCTCCGCCATATCCACCACCTCCAAACCCACCTCCATAACCACCACCGCCGCCACTAAAAGGACGAGGTGCTCTCTCTGCCGCATAATTCACCCTCAATCTACGACCCTGGAGATCCTGCAAAATTGACAAGCAAACCATCAAACCAGGTACAGGCCAGCAAATTCACCAACTTTACAAGGAATGACGCAGCTGTTGCAACATAAATATTTCAAAACCTACACAAAGACTAGCCCATCAACAAATAAACCCTAGAGATTCACCATCCTCACATTGATTACCATCAATCAACCAGACAAAAACCAACACGACTAAGAAAAAAATATACGTCAATGTATGATTAATTGTTCTTATACCATAAAGATATGCGCTTAAGCATCCACAATTCAAAATTTGGGCAGAACAAATGACCAGAAGTACAGACAGTGCAGTTAATAACGGAGATAAATACCTGTTGATCCATTGCTTGGATAGCACTAGAAGCCTCTTCAGTTGATGCGAATGTGACAAATCCAAACCCTCTTGACCTCTGCTGTTCCCTGTCTATGATGACTCTAGCTGCAATAGTAAACAAAAATTGTCAAATAGATACTCAAAAAATCACTTCTGCTGTGCACAGAGAGAGAGAGAGAGAGAGAGAGAGAGGTCATTGATGAAGACAAGTCATAAAAACATAATACCACATCTTGCAAGCATGCTAGCACTCATGGTAAAAAAGGTCAATCTAATGATCAATATACAACTGCTTTTTACCAGAACTTGTGGAAGTCTAGAATTAGTTAAAACATATAACTTTCTGTACAATCCTAGTTCTGCAAGAGAACTGGAAAACCCAAGAGCACAAAGTTAGAGCATCCAATATAACTGAACGTAGCTTCATTACAATCCAAAATGAACTGAATTTAATTACGCACAATAACCATTCACCTCATACAAACACCCAGCAACAAACTACCCTCGAATGCCTCCATATGCAACGGTTTTTAATCAAGGAAATTGAACATAAAGAATGTGAAATCATATAATAATTCATCACAATGTTTAAAACCAAGAGCAAAGTACCCATAGAGAAATTCATTAGAAGCAGTTAATACATCTTCTCAGGAAATTATACAGCAACATAACCAAGCCTCGACAAATTAAAGCCAATTTTCAAATTGTTAGTGTTTAAAATTGCAATCGAACACACCTTCAATAACTTCACCATACTGGGAAAAAGTATCCCGCAATCCTGAATCATCGATGGAGTAAGGCAATCCTGCGTTCCAATCACAAACATACTTTAAAAAAAAAAAAACGCCCAAAATCATGCAAGAGAAAACCATTCCAGTAGGGTACAAAATCACCTCCAACAAACAGTTTTGAGGATGAAGAAGATGACAAGCATCTTATCGCCTGAAAAATGGAAGGATTCGATGCTGAACTCTGCAAGCCAATCTGCTTACTCACACTTTGTTTCAATATACTCCCAGCTCTACTGAGAAACGCCATACTTGCAACCTTACAAATGAGAATCATATATTAACAGCAATACTACCAGTGCTACCATAAGCACTCCCAAATGACGTTTCGATATCTCCAAAACCCGAGACCCAATTAATGAAATAATTCTATTCCGACGAGTATTATGTTACAACAATATACCCAGTGCTACGCTAAGCCATCCCAAATCACGTTTCGATATCTCCAAAACCCGAGACCAAATTAATGATATAAATTCTATTCCGACGATTAATACCAACAGTTACCACCCAATCACCCAATCAAAATCCCTTCTACATTTCCAAACCAACGCTAAATGCAAGAGAGATATCGTAAAACCCTAATACCGAACCCAATCGCTCACAAAACCCATCAATCGAACCAGGGTAATATCAACAAAAACCCAATTAGGGTAAATTTAACCCAATCAAAAACACCCTTATTAACAAATCAATCAATAAACATATATATAAACAACATAAATTTACCATCTTTAACCACAGTAAATGCAAATTTACACCCAAAAACAACATCATCTCATCCATTTATAATAATAATAAAAAAAAACATTAAAAATTATCGAAATGAACAATAAACACATGAATTAATCTTCGAAATGAAATGATCATAATCATAATAACATATAATAAGATCAAAAATAGACTGAAATCAGATTAATAAATAAATAAATAAAAAAAGAGGAGAGAGAAAAAGAACCTTGTGTGTGTGTGTGTGTGTGTGTGTGTGTGCGATGATGAGTATTTGAATTGGTATAAACCCTAGAAATGTGAAGAAGGGGTTTTGGGATCGCGAAGAAATACGGGGGTTGGATTTTAAAACAAAGAGAGAGTAGGGGATAGAATAGGGTGATTGAAGGTCCAGTGTAAGCTATTGTGTGGCTGTTGCGTTCTGTCCGTTGGATTTATGATGAGGTGTTTTCAGCCGTTGGATTGTATCAGATGGTGATTTTTGGGTTCGTATAGGATACGTGGGAGGTTGTGTTGCATTTCTGTGGGCCCTAGAAATATCTTTAAACTCTTTGTTTGCTTTCACTTGTTACTTCAAAGTCACAAAAACACTAGTTTTTTTTTTTTTTTTTAATGGGAGATTTGATCTATTGACCATATTGCAACGGGGGTTGAGATATGTTAGGGTTGACTATTGTTTGTGAAAAATTTGTTGTCCTTGCTGGTTCATTTGAGTTGTTGACCTTTGTGAATATATTTTCCGTGGAATTAACAGAGCTGCGGATCAGGTAACTAGGCAGGGGGATTGATATTTTTTTATGCGGATTTAATTAGGTGATAGTTTGACTAAAAGGATTATTTGATTGGTCTTCTTATTTGTATCCTTACCTCTACAAAAAAATATGTTCGTTAGATTAGTGTTGTACTCATCTCAGTTACATTATGTCCATCCGTCCATGGATCGTGGAATACGATGTGATAACGAGACATTATTGTAGTAAAAAAGATGCAAGTGTGACAAAGATTGTTATGTTGGAAAGGTGAAACTTGCGCAACGACGAGTTATGTAATTATTATTTAATTTTAATATCAATTAATGTAAATGGCTTATAACTCCATGCCGATGAAATATTAAAAATCAATTTATCGACCTTATATCTTTATTTACTATTCAGAATAGAGAATTGAGTCAATGAAGTAACTAGGAAGATTGTTGGTCAGAAGATGAAGAACATCATGATCAAGTAGCTTGACTTTGTCACTTATGAATTGCAATGTCTTTGTTTTTTTACTATTCAATTAAGCCGGGATTTTAACCACACGATATAACGTAAAACGAATGACAAAAGTTGCTCTCATTTGACACTCTACATTTCAAATACTCAAACTTAAAAGTCGAAAATAAATAAGTTGGTTAAATCCGTGCTCAACGAAAAAGGAACCAGTGGTTTGGGTATTGAACGTTTTGCAAACTAGAAACAGGGTTTGGAGTATTGGCACTCTTGGCCTGTAAAAGGATAGGGCCAATTTTCGCATTGAATCAAAGGCAATCTGTGCAATCAAATCTGGGGAGAAAACCCCCAAAATCTGCAATTCTCAGAAAAACCCCCATTTCTAATCGAAGAAAACCCTTCATTTTATCAAATCCCACCATCAGAATCTCATAAAGTTTGAATCTTTCAACTTGAAAATGGACAGAAACCAAAGACCCACAAGCGTAATCGACACACTAGGTGAAGAAATAGTCAGAATCATAACCCCAGTTTCAATTTGCATGTTTTTGGTGGTTTTTTTGGTCTTAACCCTGAATTCTGACCCATCAACTTCATCCGGGTCGAATTCAATCATCACCATAGCTAACTTAGCTTATGATGAGACAACATCAGACTCATTTTGGGACAAATTTACAGGTGCCCTTTTAAATTCTCTTATGTTTGTGGTTGTTGTAACTGTGATCACCTTTGTTTTGGTGTTTTTGTTCTATATTAGATGCACCAAGTTCTTGCAATATTACATGGGGTTTTCTGCTTTCATGGTGTTGGGGTTTATGGGTGGTCAAATTGCTGTTTTATTGATAGAAAAGCTGAATTTGCCTGTTGATCCTGTCACATTTCTGGTGGTTTTGTTTAATTTCGCGGTCGTCGGTGTTTTAGCTGTGTTTATGTCAAAGATGGCAATTGTAGTTACTCAAGCTTATTTGGTTGTCATTGGGGTGCTGGTTGCTTACTGGTTTACAATGTTGCCTGAGTGGACTACTTGGGTGCTCTTGGTTGCTATGTCTTTGTATGATTTGGCTGCTGTTTTATTGCCTGTTGGTCCACTGCGATTATTGGTGGAGCTTGCAATTGCTAGGGATGAGGATATACCGGCATTGGTCTATGAAGCTCGCCCCGTTAATGTGGATGAGTTGAGTGGTGTTGGGGAGAGGAGGTTATGGAGAGATAGTAGGGGTAATGGGGATCAAAATGAGAATAATGGTCATAGGATAAATGTAGAGATGAGCACTGATCAGTCGAGATCTTCACCTATTGTCAGTGTCCCGAGTGATAGAAGTTTAGTTGATGCTGAAGAGGGACATGCAATACCAAATAATGTCGATGTGCCATTGCTCGAGAACCGTATGACTGTTGAGCGGCGTGTACAGGAAGTGATGGGTTCGGATGAAAATATGGCCTTTGAAGGGATTGGTCTGGGATCTACTGGTGCGGTCAAGCTAGGTCTTGGGGATTTCATCTTCTACAGTGTTTTGGTTGGCAGGGCAGCGATGTATGATTTTATGACAGTGTATGCCTGCTATCTGGCTATAATAGCTGGTCTTGGAATTACATTGATGCTGTTGGCTCTCTATCAGAAAGCTTTGCCTGCATTGCCAGTGTCAGTTATGCTTGGGGTCTTATTTTATGTCCTGACTAGGACATTACTTGAAGAATTTATAGTGCAGTGCTCCATGAATTTTGTGATGTTCTAGTTCTAGATATCTTCTTTGATTGCCTTTTATGTAAAGTGTCGAGTGGCATAAAACGTGTGCCCTGTTCTTGTTCATTGTGAATACATCTTGTGATCCTGGAAAAAAAGAATACTATCTTACTTGAATGCTCAGTTGGTTAAATTCAAACAAATATGTACACAATTTGGAGGAAAGTACGCTGACTAACAGCGAGAGCTTATCTGAGATCCTCTTGGAAGTTGGCGGCCTTCGCTTTCTTGAGGCTGGGTGTCCCTTAAATCATGTTTTGAATAGGATAATTCGATTTCTTGGTTGTAGTATTTCCTGCACAGAAGAAGCTGAGTTACAATAATGTACAAGAGAATAACTAGCTGTTCCTGAGTTCCACTCTGACCAATACGAAAAGTGATGTCATTCACCTTTCGTAAACCAAAAACCATTGTGCAGCTACATTGCTGAGAACTGTCAGTGTTGATGAAACAGGTCTTTATCAGTGGTTTGAGCAGGATTGTTCCACTTTGAATCTCACTGCCATATAGAAAAAGAGCCGATTATGTAAGCCGTTCTACTTTTAAAGTTTCATGCAATAAATTGTGTTACCTGCCATATTGACAATAATATTACTAAGATCACTTTTGGTGAACTTCTGTTTGTTCATTGGTTGCTCATGTTGCTTAAATTCCTTCATATTCCATTTAGTGCAATAGTATAGTGTAAGAGAACTGCTTGTTCAAATATCTCTTCTGATTGAGTAGTCAGATTAAATGTCCCTTGATAAGAAAAACGAAATGCTGGCCCTATTGTTCTGATATTGATAGATTAATCCATTTGTAAGATGAAAATTCAAGCTCTCGAAAATCGAGCTAATAAGAGAGGAAATGTAGGACTGTAAGCTGTGATGAAAGGAAATCATTTGATTATTGGAAATGAACCTACTGAATAAAGACTGAACCAGGTGCTGATTTGGATGAAGGATAAAGCCACAGCAAACATGTTTTTTTTTTTTTTTTTGGAATGGAAGCATTCGTTTGCTCGTTTGCATTATCATTCCGAAAGATGACTATCAGTAGCCAGTAGGTAGCCATGACCTGTTATATACTTATATCTCTTTGATGGTTTGTTTTGTTGCTCAACTAGACAATAACTTCCTTTTACCACCCTATAGTCCTATACCAAATATCTGTGTTTTGCCTGATAATCTGGGCTTGTAACTGTTATATTGAGACTGTATCGTTCAGACTGTTTTTGGACCTAATACCATCGTCAAAAAGTGTCAGCGTCCGAGGTAAGAGAGATCCGATTGTATCAAACCTGCTTTGTGCATGATGTGTTCGAACTAACATTAAAGGAAGACAGTAGGACATAAATTGTCTCTGTAGCACTAGCATATCAGTGTAGAATGGTCATTTTTTTAAATGTAGAGAGATTTTTTCTTTGCAGCAGGACTGGTGGCTCTGAAGTCTGAACTAAACTGATTCTCCTTCCACTTCTTCGTCTTATCTTGTCTGATGCTGTTACCCCCACACCACCCTAGAATATTTTGTTTACAAATCGTATTTTGGGAGCCTTTAAGGCACTGGGGTTAAAGATGTTTGTATCATATTTTGGGGTCAGACAATGTTAGCTTGTTAAGCTTATCAATAATCCTCGTTCGCTAATCACTCTCATGTCAGTAGGAATTTAACATAATTTTGTAAACCTTGATGGGCTGAGCTTCATCCTATCCCTCAATGTCCAATTTTGGTCAGGTATTTGAAGTTCACCGATACGTAGACTGGTGTCATGCTGTCTGATCATCTTATTCTTGACCGTTTTGTTCCATCAGCAGATAGTTGGTAATGGTAATGATAAATACTACACGATGCAGTGTGTTACACATCTCGGACAAACACCAATGTGTTAAAAGGGGGGAAGTACATCTGCATGGAAGGAATTTTTGTCATCTATGCTCTATCTGGTTTGGCAAAGAAGTTTTTTATACCTGCTCTGCTCTTTTTTTTTTTTTTTTTTTTTATGGAATGCTTTGTTTAGCTCGTTTTGAGCAAAAATGAGGGAGAACAACCTTGAGAGGAAGGCCTTCTAATTTCCCTTTTGTTATCTCATCGTAAAAAAAGGGGGAGAACGGGGAAATTGTTGAGGTGGACAATCCGATTCCAACCAAGAACAATTCTTCAAAACACGGAATTTGATTTCGTCCCTCCTCTTGGGGTAATTCTTAACCAATAGGGTCTATTGGACAACTCGTCCAGTAGAGGCATTAAGAGACAAAAAAAACTCATCTTCTTCTCCTTCTCTCTCATCCCGACCCCCTTCTTCTCTGCAATTTTCTCCCACTTCCGGCCATAACCACCCCATCTCCCCAACCCGTCAACCACCATTTCCTCTTCCTAGAATATCCCCACCCAAGTTCGCCACCATCTCCGACCTTCTTCTACCACGACCACGAGCACGGAAAAAGGGATTAGGGTCTCACTTCCCGGCGCCGCTATCTCCACCCAAGTTCTCCACCATCTCCGACCTTCTTCCACCACGACCACGAGCACGGAAAAAGGGTTTAGGGTCCCACTTTCCGGTGCCGCGATAGCGGCGCCGGGAAGTGTGACCCTAAACCTTTTTTTCGCCCACTTCACAACACCACACCCAAAAAGGGTTCGCCACACCCAATCAATCACCCCATCCATCATAGGGTGTCTTTTGGTTTTCTCCGCCGGCGGTTTGCTGTGCCGTAATGGGTAACAGATCGGTGATGGGGTAGGGTGAAGGTGGGTGGCTATGGAGTTTTGCAGGTGAGGCCGTGAGGAAGAAAGAAAAGGAAGAAGGAAGGAGTTTGTCCTCTAGTGCCCCTATTGGACGAAAACGCCCAATAGGCACTATTGGTTTATCAAAGTTCCTCCTCTTGCTTTTCGTTTCATATCCTACAAAAAAACCTAAAATCTTGTTTTGAATTATATTTTCCGTTGAAAAGTGTTTCCCTAAATCAAACGGAGCGACCGAGTCAACGTAGTTGTACTTCTTGGTTTTTGAGGGGGGTTAACTTAACAAGTCATACTAACGTGCATTTGCACAGTACAGTGATGTGTTTACCATATCAACAATACATGACGTGATGGACGTACAATTTAAACATGTCATTTCAATTGTGAATCTTCATAGATGATAACCATGACCATGTTCATGAAAGCCATGATTGAGCAATACTCCTACTAGATTCCATTGGAATTGTTTAGCAAATTAGCAGCAAGCCAGCAATCACATATTGACCATTGACCAAATTCTGTCGTCTGAAACTTTTGTCTCAGACCAAAAAGTCCTGTCATAATCATCTGCTGCTAATTTGGATTCTAATTTTCTAGTCGAAATATCATAGAATTTTCCCAACTAAACCATCATTGATTATTTTTCATAAGGTGCTTTTCAGGGTTTACATGATTAATTATATGTTGGTTGTAATTATCACCCAAACTTTGTAAGTAATTAAAAATTTGAAGTTGGTAATGAATAAATGGTCCTGGTTAGTTGCCTGAATGTCATCTGGTGTTTTTCTAACTGTTCAGATGTGACTTGCCAAGTTCATGCATGAGACACGTCAGCTCTATGTGGACATGGGATGACTTACAGTTATCCGAATTTTGGGATCCTTCGGTCTCAATGAAACAAAAGCAAGTATTGAGCAAGACGGTCTGTGCTAGGACGAGATAGCGTGTTGAGGTTTTCAGTGGATTTTCGACTTACACCCTCACCTGGCCGTCCTACCAAAATTTTGCCAAACGAAACAACCTACTTGAGCTGATTAGCATGTCGAAGCTTGACCTCGGGGCATTTAGACTTTAGTACCTGTACCATTAATCTGTCACAGGCTCACAGCTAGGGTAGGATCACCATTGCTAGACCAACGGCCGGCCTGTGCAAAAAACCTCGGGTTAAAAGACTGACCCTGTAGACTGTAGCAGCTCTGCTGCATATGCGGTGGTGATGGTTCAATTGCACTCTGTAGCAGCATGCCTCATCATAGGGTAAGCCACACTTGAATCTGGTTGTATACACGATTCGTTTTACTATCAAAATGTGTGTTTTGCACATTGTCATCCAATATCTATGTATCCAAATTACACAGTAATTTCTGTTTATACCAAAACATGGGTGAAAATCAGACATACAATGACAACCATCATCTCACACAAGGGGATAGAAACTAAGCAAATCTAGAAACAAATCAAACAATGTCAGAGTCAAAGTCTCCCCGTTTCTTCTTACTCAGCCTCCCTTTCTCCTTCCTTCAAAAATCATCTCCTGCGCTGTATAGATTTCGAAGATCCTTCGAAGAAATCCTGGAGCAGATCCTCCAAGTCATCAGAATCATACTTGACATACTTCTCAATATCATACTTGTTGTGCCTTCCAATGAAGCTCTGGTATGCTAGAATGACTCTCTGAGAGATGGAAATCCTCAGCTCCTCTTTCAGCTGCTCATCACGGATAATCCACCCTGTTTGGTTCCTGTAGACTTCCTCAAAAGCAACACTGAAGATCCTGATCTTCTCCTTGAGAATTGCCTTCACCCCTGAACCTGACCCTGATGGAATTCCGTCATCCCTAAGTGCGGCCACAACTGAGCTCCAAGTAGTCCTCACATAGCTAGTTGCGTGCTGCTGGTAGTTCACTATCTGGTTTCTGATCCATTCATCTCCAATTATCCTTCGAAGTTCAGAACCCATCACCTTGTGCTGAATGTAATGCAGGTTGTTCATCATAAACACATTCTGCAGAGCAACATCCTTATATAAATGGGATTTCTTCTCAAGGTTGGATTTCAACTTATCTCCAAGGGATCGAAGATGAAAGCCCAGCAAGCTGTCCTTTGCAGTTGGTTGTTTGGGTATGAGCTCTTTGTCTTCACCTTTGTCCTGAACAAGAGTTTCGAGAGTCTTGCAGTAATCCGGTAAATAGACTATGATGTAGTTCATAACCCAGCTGGTGAGAAGGTGAACTCCACCACCAGGAAAAGGGTCTGTTGATGGATCAGATAGAATTACATCCCCAAATCCTAAGAATGTAGCTTTCGCAGAATCTCCTAGTCTCTCCATGACCTCTTGAAACTCTGCCCTAACAAACGAGCCATCTTCTTCAGAGAAGAGGCTATTGATCTCCCCACGGACATCTGCTAAGGTCTCGTACATATCAAGGAGACTAAAAAGTTTCTCGGGGGTGTGAGGCCCTAGGGACATGGCATGGCCAAAGATCAAAAGGCATGACATAGAAGATTTTGTCGTGTTAACAAAGCAGAGAGAAGCCGCAGAGTCAGACTCCCCAAGGATCTGTCTGCACAGCCGCTTCTCAGCTGTGAGATAGACCTGAACTGCAGTTTTGATCACCTGAACCCATGTTTTAATCTTCGAGTCCAGAATGGACCACTCCATCTTGAGAAGATCGTCTATGCTGTTTTTCTCCATTCCTAGACCAATCAAGCAATCTTCCAAAACGTCCTTTTGGGTTCTTGTATATGCTGCACAAAATTCCTGATCATAGTTTGCAGCAAACATGACATTCTTAATTGATTGAAGGAAAGGAATCGTTTCTGGTTCGATCATGTCATAGATGATTTGGCCAGGTTCATCAACAGTACTAGTATTGCCTTCTGACTCATCATCATCCTCACCCCTACTGGATTCATAGGATTGTCTCTTTTGAGCAAGAATGTACACAAGTTCCTCTTCCAACCTTGCCATAGCAATCTGCAAAACATCCTCAGCTATCGAAATGCTTTCCTTCACATCATCTTCCTCCAAATAAATGCCCCTCAAATGCTCCACCAATTTCCACACTTCCTCAACGGCTTCTATGTACTCGGAGGCCGCTTCAGGGCCGGATTCACAAATCATCGTCAGATTCGATTCCCGAACCATGATCTTCTCCTTAGCACAGTTCAGTCTATCCTTCACTTCATCAACATCATCCTCTTTACTTCGGGTTTCGACAGATTCACTTGTTTCACTCTCAAGAGATAAAGTCTTAGAAAGTTCTACATCAATATCCACCAAGATCTTCTTCATCTCATCAGTCAGACTTTCATTAGCCTCCAACTCTCTTAAAAGATTATGAGCTGCTATCAGACTTTTTCTCGTCGAAAACATTTTAACATCCCCCATCATACTGAAATTCTAATACCACACCCAAAACTTTCCTGAGCAAATTATACTACACCAAATACAAAGTTTCTCAACTAACTTTCACAGAAATATATGATCTTCTATGAGCAAACAAGGATCAAGACTACAAAAAGTTCTAAACTTTCTGGTCAAATACTAGATATAAACCTGTTTAACCAAAGTATATGCAAAAATCAAGCAAAATGTATGGATGGTACCTCAACTTTTTGCAGGAAATTGAACCCAATTATCTTCTCTTTGAAGATTTTGACATAAATTTGGTCAAGAATCAAAATTTTTGGATGATTAAATGCAGAGACAAGATTAGCATCAACATATGATGGAAAGAGGAGAGAGAAAGACGGAGACAAAAAGGATAAGAATTGAATATAGCAGAGACACTGCCACTATCCACCCAAGTTGAGGACCTTGAATTAATCAAGAAAAATAAATTAATAAGAATCTTTCAACAACTAATTAAAAAATTACCCAGAAAAACCCAAACAAAAGAATATGAATTGAACAGCTCAGAGAATGCTTAAACAATTAAAACCCATCAAAAAATCAACCCAAGTTAATTCTTATTTTGATCTGTTTCTTATGGTAAATTTTCTGGGAGTAATTTATGAATACTTAAAATGTACAAGAACTTCAAAAAATTCTTTGAAAAAAGGGTAGAAACAAGTTCAAATCTTGTGATTATTTATGATATTGTGACTGAGAAAACGTAGCATTTGGGGCACACTAGAAGAAGAGAGACATTGAAGGAAGTGCTGAATTTGTAAAAAGAGTGAGTTTGAAGTCAATAAAGACAAACTTTCTGTCTTTAAGAAAAAATTAAGGAATTCTCAAGAGAAAGAATTGTGTTAGGTTGATAAAAAAAAAAAAAAAAAAAAAAATTGGAATTGCAATATCATTTTATCTGCTATTTTCTGAGTGAGTTCATCCTATTTACTGCGTAGTAAGGAAGGAATGAGGAAGGAAGCAACCTAAGCTTGACTTTTCTAAGTTTTCAAATGTCAAGAGAGCAGCCTATAGTCAAAGCTAGCCCCCCCCCCCCCCCCCAATAATTTGTTTGAGATATCTTTTTGTGACATAATTTCTTCTTTTTGAAGCCTTTTTTTTTTTTTTAGTTTTGGAATGCTTCATGGTTCATGCCTTCAACTAAATCCAAGTATTCAACTCTCTTTGGATCTGTGTCCTAATCTAGTAACTATTCAGACACGAACACAAGGAGAAAACGAATCCAACAAGACCGTCTTTAATAGATAATGATGCATACCATATTTTGGTTATAACGGGCAGGCAAGGAACAAGAACCGGAATTGAAACTCTTCTGAGCATGAACACAAATATTGATAAGAAGTGTCTAGTGATGCATTCAAATAACTAACACTAGTATGTTACTTAAATGCAAGAAAAGAAAAGGGGTACTGTCAGTGCAGACCATTAAGAACATTTGATGATGAACTAGAGCAGAATAGCGTAAAGGCAAGCTTCTACTCCGCTACTTTCTTCTTCTCTTGACTCTGTCATTGCACATCTTCTTCTTTTCCTGCAACAACACCATACTCTCCTGGTATGTCGATAAATAGAACGATAGCCGCTGTCCAGTTTTCCTTCCAATCACTGCTTCCCTGTGTTTTTTATCAATAGAAGCCAATACATAAATTCCGGTACACCTGCTTTCCTCATTACCCTTTGCCACAATCATTTCCCCATTGTTCCTAAAAGCACAAGCAAATGGCCTCCACTCCGCATCAAGATTATATACTTTCGTCCACGAATCAACCACATCATATTCTTTCATAACCCATATGCAACACCTTTTTTATTCCTTGCCCGAGATCAGAGCCAGCATTCCCCCACAGTCTTTAACCATCAAGCCAGAAATAGCGCCACGACAAGAAGCTCATAATTCTTTCACAGATTTCGGTAGTTCAATGACCCCAAAAGTCTCCGAGGACACATTGAATTTCACAATCACATTAACACCTACACAACGAGAATGACCTACCCAATGCACACCAGCATGGACAAAGCAAGACGTGTATGCATAAGAACGTTTCGTAATCTTGTAATCAAGACCATGATCATCACCTAAAGACCTCCAACACCCCAACCTCAAACTATATACCTCAACCACAGGTATAGGCCAACCACGGCCTCTCGTGTCCAAGTACACTGCTCGAACAACCTTGTAATCATTCGTAAATTGATCAAATCCAAACCCGGAAACAGACCTATAAGGTCCATATGAATTGAACACATACTCGGGTTCCGGAATTTGAACAATCTTCTTGATACAAGGGTTCCACAACCAAAAATTGGTGCCCTCATAATCCATATCATCAACTAAGCAAATAACACCATTAACACACCCCAACACATCCCACCCACAATCACCACAGCTATCAAATGGCACAACCAGCTCCTCGTTTTCGAACCCGGAAAAGTTATTATTATCAGGTTCAATCATCCAAACCTCGTTTTCTTCGGATTTCAGCTCATACCGAAGCAAGAGGTGGTTATTGTCACTTTTATGAAGATGGGCATTTATAAAATTAGGGTTTGTGATAAAATTGTTGAAAAATTTAGACAAAGTTGTACAACGAATTAGGGTTTTCACGGGTAATCTGGTTAGAATATCAGTGCAGATTTCGCTAGGTAAACTATCCCACATCATAATTTTTTTGAGAGATAATTAAGGAACAATTGGTAAAGCAACTGAATTTGAATTTAATTAGGAGAGAGATTAGTTGATGAACCTTTGCTTTTCATGCAGATCAGCTCGTTTCTCTGGCTGGAGCTTCAATCAGAAGTTTCGCCGGCCGACGACTTCAAACGGCTAGTTTTACGGGAATAGATTTCTGAGCATATTTCACCAACAGAGTAGGGAGAGCTGACTGCAGTAGAGTGAAGAATAAGATTGGGGACCCTTTGGTACTAAATTGAGGATCAGAGTTCGCCTAATAGTTCGAAAACCAACCAACCCGGTTCGAGTTCTCATGTCCCCACGACCTCACCCCCGTAGCATTAACAAAGAAAAAAAAATTGACCTAAACATTCCATTTACATTATTAGTTGCTCGTCTGCCCGTCGTTGAAAAAAAAAAAAGAATGGTACAGTTTCATAATCAGTTATCCCAGTTATTTTATAATGTTCTTTTAAGCTAGAAACAGAACTACTTGTACCAATTAATAAATACACCGCTCCCTCGATGTTGTTTGATTATATGTTCGTACACGTCCGTGTCGTTTTGTAATAAAATGCCTTGTTGTTTGATGATAAAAAAAATCAAAAAAGCGTTATTAGAGTTCGAAATTTTAATTAAAACGCACTATTCAATAATAACTCTTCGGTGAATCTTGCGACTTGAATCTCGATAATATCGTTATGCAATATCTTTCTCCTCTCAGTATCGGTATCTGCTTCCGTACTCGTGCAACTTCCAAATCATATCAACAATATTGCAAGACCACATTGAAGGCGATTCGTTTGGATTATACAACCCAAACTGAAGCAAACACACGTAGGCAAGAAGTTAGTTAAAAAACGCGGCAAAATTTGCAACCAAAAATTGCCAAAGTTTTGATTGTTACATTTTCTTATCTGGAAGAGAGAGAAAAATTCGCATAAAATTAACCCATTTCTCTTCATTTCTATCACATTTACATGCTTCCACCTTCTATTTTTAGCTTCTTTTTACCCCCAAATCATTTATCTTTGTTTTCTCTTACATCTTCACCCTTTCTCATTTTACCCAGATTAATTTTCCTAATTACCCAGAATTTTTTTTTACCATTTTTCCCAAAGTAATTATTTCGGACTGTTGATTCCCATTTGGGTTTTTTTTTATCTCCAGTTGCGGAATCAACAGTCTCATCTTTAATCTTCTGGGTTTTGTTCCTTGTGTCAAAAAATCTCTAGGTAATTTTTCTAATTGTTTTTTTTGTTGATATGTTTTGTTATTAGGGTAAGACATAAGAGACGCGTGTATTTGTACACAATGTGCGTCTCTTAGGTTTTACCCAAATGCTTAGGTAGGACGGTCCTAACAAAGTTTACGACTTTGTTTTCTGTTTTTTACGTGTGCATTTACGATAACATTATTGTGTAATGCATAACCCTAAGCTTTTGTTTATCTATGTAGAATTTTGTATTGTTTTGAGTTTTGACAAATTTAAGTTCGTTGCATTTGTAAATAGGATTGTTGTTTTTTCGATTTTAGGTTTAATATAAGATGTGGAATTGTAAGATGAAGTTTTGCTAAAGAAATTGAGCAAGTCTTCTAGGAGAAGTATTAAGTCTCTAGCCTAATTCCGAATTTTGATGGGAATGTGTTGAAAAGTTTTTTTTTGGTTTAATAATTTGGGATAAGTTCTCTATGTAGTGCTAATAGAATTCTATTTTTATGTGATCATCTGACATATCAATGGTGTTGAAGAGTTAGTAAAGATGATTTACGCGTTAGCAGACTGGTTGGTTTATCGTTTGCCTGACTGAAATTTGTAGGTAACGTTTCGTGTATCTTCACTGTCTTGCAATGTTTCTGTCAGATGAACTGGTGTAGGAGTAAAACTCATGTTATTGAGGGTTTTAGGTCATTGTATGATAGAAAAACGTGATTCACATACCCCGTCCTCCAAAAGGCACAGAAGAGTAAGGAATAGGGCAACTCTCTTTTTTTTTTAGGCTTCTAGCTCCCCTGTCTCGGCTGTCTGTGTCAGATTTTATGGCATGTCTGTGTTGCATCTGTAGAATACGTAACCCTGGTGTCATTTAACGATAAGGCCTCGTTGTTACATTGGCTGTATAAAGGCTTTTGTCGCGTCATTGCTTCAACTTTCTGCATTTTGTCATCTAATATTTCTCACTTGATGAGGGGTCACTGGTCAGTTCAATCTAGGTAGTAATGTAACCAGTAAACATGTAACGAGGAAGCTAACTAAAACTATGTTGCTTATAGATTTTTGTTTCTCAAGTTCCTTTGCAGTGTGGTGTACGATATATGCATGAACATTGGAGAAGCATCAAGATATTTGTGAAGTGATGGAACCTCTACATTTGGCTGAACATGATGATGCCACTAGAGAAGACGAGCATTCTATTTCAGAAGACAGGCTAAGGTCTTCTTCTGTATCTTCTGGATCAGCCGAATCAGCATCATCTGATTTCTCGTTTGAAGATCCATATCAGTTAGATTTAAATGAAAATGGTAAGCTCGTAACTTCAGCAGGTGATCAGGGCTTGTATAATATAACAGTGATGCTTATAGATGATGGGATTCTCTCTTGCAGGTAGCTTTGTTCTTGATCATGATCATGACCTTGACCAGTCTGATCCTGCTTCGGATTATAGTAACAGTGCTGGAGCAACCCCGGGTAGCACATCAACATTAGAAAATCCTCCAGTACAGGTGATGGAGCGACCTCCTGATGCGTCTAGTTACAGAATTCCCTCGTATGTTTTTGCCAGAAACAAATCAAGTGCCCCTAATCCAGACTGGAGCACAGCTTCTAATGAATCATTATTCAGCATTCACACTGGGAATATGAGCTTCACCAGAGACCAGTTCAACTGGCTGCTAAAATCTGGCGAATTAGGCATGTACAACCCTAGTGATATACGTAAATCTGGTGAAATAGCTGGTATGTACAACCCTGGTGATATACATAAATCTGGTGAAATTGCTGGGATGTACAACCCTGGTGATGTACGTAAATCTGGTGAATTAGCTGGGATGTACAACCCTGGTGATATACGTAACACTGGGGAACTCCCTCCTCCTTCACCCAGAATTGTGCAAAAACCAGCAGAACAGAAACCTGTTGATTTATACAAGTCAGGGGAGCAAATGCCCCCTATTCCCCCGGATACACGTAAATCAGGAGAACATATAATAGCAAATCATTTCAAGGCATCTGCAACAACTCCCCCAGCAGTTAACAGACCGAGTGATGTTGAAGTTATAAGTTCACCCAAGGTTAGAGAACCTGTTGTCAGTCCAGATGCGAGTGCTAACACCAAGAAAGACGATCCAAAGCCAGAAATGAAAGTTAAAAAGAAAGGCAGATCTGCTGCATCAGATGAAGTACCTTTTTCGACCAGTGTATCACATCATTCAGATACAAGTGGTCAGTCTTTTGCATTTCCAGTGTAAGTTGACATTCTTCAGCCTTTTCTGTTCCTCTTATTAGTTTAACTTTACATAACATGTACCACCCCTTTCTTCATCTAAACACCACAATTTGGCAAAATCTGTTTTAGACTTGCAGTTTACGCTGTCCAATGTATACAAATGATTTGCTTGATTGATCATGAAAGTGTCTCTCATGAGATTTATTAACATGGTTATGAAACAGGATCAATGCACTCTGCTGCTATTTCTCTAGATGTAAATTTGATCTTTGTCCTGGGGTCACCAGGTACATAATCGATACATAATCCTGTTGTCTGAAAAAGACGATTACTTTGAACGATATCTTTAAGCAGTGGTGCTTATAGATGATGGGATATGTCCTAAATAGCCTCACATTTACACATTCATGTCCTGTCCTTAAGTCCTTTAGATGCTTTCAGCACTTTCATTTTTCTTCAATTGAACAAAACTCTCTATCAGCTTTGATATGTACTGTATTACTTTGATGACTCTTCCTGCTGTCACTGCATGCATTGTCTGTTTTCTAGTTACCTCAGGATAGCTAGTATTACGGCCATGGACTTCATCATGAAAACTCAAAAGACATTGCTGAAAATTATGCTCGTAAAAAAGAAGTTTCCTCTCCCCTCGCCCCTTTGTTTAGCACAATTCTGTTTAGATTTTGTTCCAGGGAGGTTCTTTTACACATCAGAAACTAAGGCGTTATTTCTGGTCGTTACTTCAAAACGAGGAGTATAGCTATGTAATGTAGCCTATATGTGGTGTCATTTGCGTGATTTCCCGTCTGTTCAGGAAACTCATGTAATAGCTGATTGTGATTCGTATTAAATTGCAGGCTTGCAGAAATTGACAGAGAAAAATCAGTAAATTCTGGCCAAAGTCGGGCTGAGCAGCTAAAGAACTCATTAAAAAATCGCGATCCAGAGGGATCAAAGTCACCAACATCAGCTCCTCCAGCCGCGCCTTCATCTGCCTCTTGGCTTTCCTCTTGCTTCTCTTGTTGCTCATGCTGTTAAAACGGCTAAAAAGAAGCAAACAAGTTATTTATCTATGCAAAGCTACCAACAATTAGTGTTTAGATTTTGTAATTTTCCATCTTTAACTGTAATTCACCATGGTTAGAACATTCTTATTTCCCAGGTAGATTTTGTCAAAAGTAGTTTGTTCTCATTAATTTGCATTGCTTTATCAATCAACTGTGTTATGTGAGCATTATTGATTTTGTGTTCATAGTATCGTAGTTGCAGATGTCATACTTTCGAGTAATTAGTTATTAACAATACTCGTTAGAATGTTAGATATCGCAAACTTTGGATGAACTCTTCCACGGAAACAAGTATATGAAAGTATGAAACAGCCTATTAACAACAAGTTTAAGGCTATCAATGATCTGATATTTCAATTTCACAGATATACTCAATCATTACTCCTATGTGACAACTTGTTGGTCTATTGGTGACTTGGTTCATATAAGTTTCTTGACTAGTAAGTCGTATGCAACTAATATATCCTCGTTGAACCCTACGTATCTTACTACGATGATAACCTTGATAGGGCAACAGCTATAGCTAGACCGTTAGTTGAATTCTAACCATGGCTATCGGGTTTAAAATTCGAACCTTTGTTATGATCCTTCCGTACAATATTACTTGCTAATAATTAAACCAACATTGGCAACATACTAGTATATTGTTACCATATATACATTTTCCTATGAAATGCCAACACTTGATTGGAGGGGTATACAGAGTGGGATAGGAAAGTAGGACAGGTGATCCACACTGTCATAATTGGTAATTGCATGCTAGTTGGCACTGCTGCCAACAAATTGATAATAATATAGGTTCCATTATTTTTTAATTTTCATATGTCAACCGATAATCTTAAAGGTTGGTGACAATTTTTAATATATAACAAAATTCACCTCAGAGTTTCACGAGTCACGCATGTTTCGGGCATGCATAATTTCACCATTGAGGTGATGTGTCAGTTAGTTACACATCATGCAGTAAAAACTACAATAGTAGGAAGTTTAAAACAAATGTAAAACTCACGCTTACTTAATGCCGCGGTAAACAACAACTTAATTGGCACACTCTAAGCACCTGCCTACCCACGCTGTCACCTTCCCCACTCAAATTCTATAGAATTACATATTAACCAACACATTTACCCCCTCAACTAAGGGTATTTTAGTAATCTTCGTACCCTATAAATTCTCCATATAAATATCACCACCATTTCAAGTCCATCAAATCTCATTTTCTACCGGAATTACCACGTCTTAAACAACACAAAAGTAACAAATTAAAACCTTAGGAAATAGGAATTGAACCATAGCCATAACAATGAAGCTTAGTACACTATCAAATCAAATCCTTCTCCTTTTCTTAATCTTCATCCTCTCCAACCCTACTCTCCCCACCGTGGCGAAATCCGAGGAAGACGCCGCAAAATGCACGTCAGCGATTCTAGGTCCATGTCATAACAAACATAAGGCCTTAAGATACAACTACATTGCAATTGCTACCATACTAGTAGCTAGTGTTATTGGTGTGTCCCTACCCTTATTTTCGCGGGCCATGCCCGCTTTTCAACCAGATAAAGACCCTTTTCTCATTGTACGGGCATTTGCGTCTGGTGTCATCGTGGCAACAGGGTTCATGCACGTGATGCCCGACTCTTGGAACGACCTAACCTCGCCCTGCCTACCGGAAAAGCCTTGGAAGGTTTTTCCTTTTACTCCTTTTATTACCATGATTTCGGCTTACATGACCATGATGATGGATTCATTTACCATGGCTTATTTTGAGAGGCAAAATCAATCCAAACAACAAATTGGAAATAAAAACACTAATGATGTTGTTAACAAAGTTGATCAATTAGGGTTGGAGATGAATCAGATTAGTGGGCATTGTCATCACCATGGTCAATTTTTACAAGTGGTTTCTAATAACGACCAATCTTTGCTAAAAGACCGAGTTGTAGCCCAGGTACCTTTTTTTTTTTTTTGTGGTTTTGACTAATTCATAATTTGTATTTTTTTTTTTTTTTTTTTTTTGTCTATGAGATCGATCTATGTAATTTGATTTAGGCGCAATTATATTTCTAGTTAAGAAGTGTTGTTATGACAAAATAAACGGCCAATAATCAATCATTAATGAATTTGGTTCCATTATTTTCTCGTTTTGAATCGACTATTTTGTCATAAGTCATAGCTCGATCATAACGTTGTTTACACAAATCGTTTCATACTACTAACTATATCCACCCATAATATAGTATATATATACAGACGCCATGATTCTATGTATTTTATTTGATCGATTCTTAAGTTACATTTTGCATGATTAGGAATTGACAAATTAAAGTAATGCAAAAAATTGCAGGTGTTAGAATTAGGAATTGTGGTGCATTCAGTGGTGATCGGACTATCAATGGGAGCATCAGATAATGCATGCACAATTAAGCCTCTTATAACTGCCATTTGTTTCCATCAACTATTTGAAGGAATGGGCCTTGGTGGTTGCATTTTACAGGTAATTATCGCATTTTTACGTACACCATCGTAACAATATAATTTCGGAAATTGAAGGAGAATTTTCATTTTGGATAACTGAGAATTATTTGATTTACCGAGATTTGAACATAATTTCTTTATGGACAGCCCTAGCTAAAATCATATACTTGTACATACTATACCTTAATTACATTCTCAAGGTAACAAAATACGCACTATTGTTATGGCTAAATAATTAATACAATGATTTTGTTGATCAGGCTCAGTACGGGTTGAAGATAAAAGCAGTAATGGTGTTCTTCTTCTCGGTGACGACACCTTTCGGAATCGTCCTAGGGATCTTGTTACAAAATGTGTACAAGGAGAACAGTCCGACAGCCCTGATTGTTGTAGGAGTTCTTAACGCTGTTTCGGCCGGGTTGTTGATTTACATGGCATTGGTGGACTTGCTATCAGCTGATTTTAAGGGGCCTAAGCTACAAGCTAACATGAAGCTTCAATTTCTGTGTTATGTTGTAGCTTTGTTAGGGAGTGGTCTTATGTCTTTGATGGCTAAATGGGCATAACTAAAATTACTCATGTATTTATAACAAAAAATCTTGATTTCCCCTGATCTTATTCTTAATATAGAAAATTAGATATTAGAGGTGTATATGAGATCACCATTTTGTTGAAAATGAACAAGATCAAAGGATGTTTTGCATGGTTGAGGTTTTTTCAATGTGTCCTTCAATCGTACTATTGTGGACACACGGACACTCGCAGACACCATATTTAACACGGTCACGGAGAGAAACGGCATGATATGTGTTGGACACGGTGTAAAACGGTAAATGATATTACGACTAATTGATGTTATTAAGTAATCCTTCAAAATAATAATGAGATCTTCTAGTCTAGTAAACTAAAATGTTCACAAAGAGTAATAAAACGGTCACATGCAATGGAGAAAGTGATTGTTGCTTAATATATAAGCGATCTCCCAATTTATGAAATCGCTCATACTCCCTCCGATTCAAAGAGATTTTCATGTTTCATTTTGCAGATTTGAGATGACATGTTGGGGTCTGTTTTTAGACCTAATGAATCGTTCACTAACTTCAAAAATTAGTAAATATTACATTCTGCATTGTTTGGAAACTGTGGCATACTGTTGAAGTATTAAACCATTGTGGGTGCTCTAACCATCAGTCTAGACTTTTGGCTCAATTGGTTATCTAACATGGTATCAGGGCCTTAGCGATCCTGAGGTCTCGAGTTCGAATCCTGGTTATCTAACACATACTCAGGGATCTCTTTGTCAGTCATGGGGAGGCTATTCTGGACGCAGGTAAACTACGTCTTGTGGCCTTGGACCTGCCTCTGCACGGCAATCTTCTTGGTGAAGACGATGAAGAGGGTTTTGAATGCAGACACGCGGAGTATGGTGACAAAGACAATGGCAATGACGACGAGCTCTGACTCAGGCAGGCATCATCAGGTCTTGCTCTTGATTGCGCTCGCTCAATTTCCAATCTCATTCGGCCTCGTCTACTGGGAATTCACATCCGAGCTAAATTTTTTTAGCTTCATGTTTTTGGTGTGTCTCATAGCAACATTGTCCATCTTGAGGTTCATATTTTGGTGTATCTCATTAATGCCTTGACAAGATGTATAACCTGTGTTAATTTGATATGTTATTGACAACATTTGCTATAAGGAAAATGGTTCACTATGGCATTTGCGCCTTCTATATATGTTGCAAAATACAACAGTTAAGAACACGCTTTCTTATACACGGAGTAGCCAAATATGTGTACACAATTAGAATGTTCGAAGAAGCTTATCAAGTAGTCAGCTAAAAATTCAGCTTCACGCACTACCGTGGTTGATCTGTTCAATTTTGCAATCGACAAGCATTATTGATGAAATTGGTGCCAATTATGCAGATTTTCTTGGTCATCAAAATTTAATTTATACCTTTGAAATACTCCCTCCGATTCAAAAAGATTTTCACGTTTCTTTTTGTAGTTTTAGGTTGTCATGTTAGGGATTAATTTTAGACCAAATAAAAAACCCGATTGCCTTAAAATCAAGTAGAGGTGATATAATGCTATGCAAAATGTAATATTTCCTAATTTTTACGGCAAGTGAACATCATTTGGTCTAGAAATAGACTCAAACATGACACCTCAAAACTGCAAAATGAAACAGGAAAATTTTTTTGAATTGGAGGGAGCATATAGTTTTGTTAAGTTAATGCATGAGATTATGTAAAATATACTCCATATATGCTGTCAATGTTACTCCAAATCTGAAGCAATGCAAGGAGACGATTCTTACAAACGACTTGATCATTCTGGTCGAGCTTAATGCTCAATTTTTGTTTTCCTTCTACCCAACAAGCATGTTTTTTTTTTTTTTTTTTTTTTTTTTTTTGGGTGCAACTAATGCTAAATCTAATTGAGTTGTGTGTTTTTGAACTTGAGCTAAAAAGCATTACTCATGTATTAGGGGAGAGCAAAATTCAGTACAGATCGAGTAGTTTAGTCCGACCCGAATAAAAATTCGGTCCAATTATCGGTCCAAGTTTTTTTGGGAAATTTGGTTCAGTTTTACTCGGTTCAAGAGACCGAGCCGAATATTCGGTCCAAAAAAAATTTGCTCTCAATCCGGTTTTGGACCGATGTTCAGCTCTATTAATATATATATATAGGCCTACTATGACCCTAGTATCAAGCCCATCCCCATATGCGGCATGATCTCAAAAACAGTCAAAACAACCCGCGGTAAACCGTAAACCCACAGTAAAAAAAGAATTAAAACATTTGGCGGGAAACCCACAGAAAACGAAAAGTTTCCGCGCAAACAAACCAACAAAGAACATAAAGGCGGTAAAAATTTCAAAAACAAAAAGGGGGGAAAATCGAAAAATTGGCGCCATTTAATTGGAATTATCAGCTCATATAAAAGCTCCCCCAATCTCTCTCCTCCCCCTCCACATTCATTTTCTCATTCTCAAACCCTAATTATTCATTTCCGTACTACTCAATCGCCAAATTTTCCCCCAATTTTAGATAGAGATTTCCAAGAGAGGAGAGAGAAAATGGAGGGAAAGACAGTGACCCACGACGCCGTATCGAAGATTAAAGCAAACCCATCTCCAGATTCTTCTGCTGATGTTCCTGATTTGGTTATTCAGGTTCTTGATTTGAAGGCCGTCGGCAATCGTTTCATGTACGCTTCTTTTTATCTTTCTCTCTCCTCTTTTTTATGGTTTGTACTCATTTGTATTGGTTTGATCTGTTTTTATAATGAAAATGTATAGATTTGTATTGTTTACGCTTGTTGTTGTGTGGATCTGTAAGATGTAGTTGTGTTATGGGGTTTCCTCTTGGTTGGATTAATTTGTAATTAGCAACTTTTAATTGTTTGATTAAGATGTTTGTTAATCTGGGTTTTGTTTTGTCTGATTTGATTTTGATTTGATTGGATAGGTTCAGATCTGGCTATTAGGGTTTTGAATTTGTGATAATTAGGATTTTTTATTATTTATTTTTGGGGGTCAGAATTTGATGAAATGTTAGGGTTTCTGGGGTGTAAAACATTGATTAGATGATTAGGGTTTTGGGATTTTGTAATTGTTTGAAATGATTAGGCTAAGAGATGTTATGATCCAATGATGTGTTAGGGTTTTGGAGCTTCTGAATTTGTAGCGTAAGTGTTACTCCACTGTGTTGTGAATTGAAAACAATGAAAATGGTAAAGCTGTTTATTTGCTTTCGGAGACTGCGAAATTGGAATCGAGTTATAATGTTTGGGCTTGAGATATTTGAGGCTTTTAGTTTCTGTGAACGTTTGTGTCCGTATTTTGGAGGTTTAAGTGAGTTGATTAGGTCTCATTTGATTGGGATAGCTTTATTACATGTTATCAGGGTTTCGGAATCTGTGATTTTAATCAATTGGCTGTTTTAGATGTACAAAGGTTTGATGATCCTGTTATTTTGCTTTGATTTGCTTCAGGTTTACAGCCAGTGATGGGAAAGAAAAGCTCAAGGGAATTCTGCAGTCAAGTTTTTCGGACATGGTCTCGTCTGGGGCTATTCAGAACTTGGGTCTGATTCGGATTCTCGACTATACACTCAATGACATTCCAAACAAGCCTGAAAAGTAATTCCCTTTTTGTCCTTTGACAACACCTTGTTAGGCCTGCCTTTGAGAAAAGAGAAAAAAAAAAAAAATCTCTTTGTTGTGCCTTTAGTGAGTGATTACTGATTGAATTGAATTTTCAGGTACCTGCTTGTGACCAAGTGCGAGTCAGTATCGCCTGCTCTTGAGGCTGAGATTAAAGATGAGGTGAAGAATGAAGGTTGTGGTATCATGTTGAACCAGAAGCAGGATGTGGAGATGAAGGACAAGGTTCAGCCTGCTATTCTACTGAAGCCGAAACAGGACCCAGATGCAAAATCAGCTGCTCAGATTATACATGAGCAGACCCAAAAGTGAGTTCTTATCTTGCTTTTGCGTGGACTTTAACATTTGAAATATTTGTTGTTGGTTATACTAGTCTTTTTTCATGTAGTTTAGTTGTTGGTTAACTTGGACTGCGGTAATGTCAACGAATTGGGTGTTGCTTAACTAATTAGCTGGATTTCCATTTAAAGGTTTGAGTTCTTTGAAGCTAATTGAGAAGATGTTTCTTGGAGCTGATTAGACCCTTTCTATTGCAGTATGGCTCCAGCTGCTCGAATGTCTATGACTAGAAGAGTTCACCCCCTTGCTTCTTTGAACCCTTACCAGGGTAACTGGACCATTAAGGTCCGAGTAACTAGCAAGGGAAGCATGCGAAGCTACAGGAATGCAAGAGGAGAAGGGAATGTCTTCAATGTTGAGCTGACTGATGAAGATGTAAGGGCGATATTATACTCTTGAGCCTACCTTTTTTATTGGTTTGCGTGTGTGGTGTCTGATTTCAATGTGGATGCAGGGTACACAAATACAAGCAACAATGTTCAACGAAGCTGCAAGGAAGTTCTACGACACCTTCCAAATGGGGAAGGCGTACTACATATCAAAGGGTAGCTTGAAAGTTGCTAATAAGCAGTACAGGACAGTGCAGAATGATTATGAAATGACCCTTAATGAGAACTCTCTTGTTGAAGAAGCCAGGGATGAAGGAGTATTCATCCCTGAACCGAAGTTTGACTTTATTCCAATAGATCAGCTGGGTCCATATGTAAATGGGAACACTCTTGTGGGTAAGAGACATAAACCCTTCTTAAAGTTGATAGTTGATACACCTACTGTAAAGCTGTATGGAGAACCTTATAATAATTTTACTTGTAGATGTAATTGGAGTTGTTCAAAGTGTCTCACCAACAATGAGTATTAGGAGGAAGAGCAACAATGAGATGATTCCAAAGCGTGATATAACTATTGCGGATGAATCGTGAGTGTCTCTCTTTTGTCTCTACATAAAGGTAATGCCTACTTGTATGTCCTAAATCTGATATTTTGTGAGTTGTGATTGCAGGAAGAAAACTGTTGTAGTCTCTTTGTGGAATGATCATGCCACGACATTGGGGCAAGAATTGCTCGACATGGCTGATAAGTCACCTGTTGTTGCCATTAAGGGTCTTAAAGTTGGAGACTTCCAGGGTAAGGATGATTACTAATCTTTTTAAGAAGGTTTCACCTTTCATATTGTTAAGAATGGAAAAATAAAGTAATACCCTTTCATTGTAGGTGTATCACTATCAGCAGTCAGCAAAAGTGTGATAAGGGTTGATCCCGATCTTCCTGAATCAAGAAAGTTGAAGTCTTGGTAATGCCCTAAATTCTTCTTTCGCTCTTTCTTTCATCATTGGTCATGTCATAACTTAAATGGCTTTGCCTGCATTGTTCGTGTAGTGCGTCTCTAAACTTTTCTGGTTGTTCAGGTATGACTCTGAAGGTAAAGAGACCTCAATGGCTTCAGTGGGTGCTGGTTTGAGCCCTTCTTCAAGTAGCGGAGGGAGGTCAATGTACTCGGACAGAGTCACTATTTCTCACATCACAAGCAACCCATCACTGGGAGAAGAAAAGGTATTGCATTGATTCTTTTTATGTATGCCAATGACTTTCAAATTTGTCCTACTTTCTGATTTTGTGAATCTGTTACGATGATATCTACTGTTGACAGGCTGCTTTCTTCAACTTGAAAGCCTATATAAGCCTCATTAAACCAGAACAAGCAATGTGGTATCGAGCTTGTAAGACATGTAACAAGAAAGTAACAGATGGCATGGGTTCTGGATACTGGTGCGAAGGCTGTCAGAAGAATGATGAGGAATGCAGCTTAAGGTGAGAAGAGGCTGAATTGACCGGTATTGCTTATCAGAGTTCTGATTCTGATGATTATTCTAACCATAATGTTTCTTCCTTCAGATACATCATGGTGGCGAAAATTTCAGACCCAAGTGGTGAAGCTTGGGTTTCAACATTTAACGAGCAAGCTGAGAGAATTATTGGTTGCTCTGCTGATGAGCTTGACAAGTTGAAACTAGAGGTGGGAAACTAACTGACTATAAAGTTGATAAATTTATCGCGCATACATTCAAAACTGTTGTAGGCCTTCTCCAACTGATGGTACTTGAGTTTTATTGTTCTAACCAAAGATATGTCTGTCTACTACTTCAGGAGGGTGAAGAAAACCCGTACCAGACAAAACTAAAGGAAGCTACCTGGGTGCAGTATCATTTCCGTGTAAGCGTGGTGCAGAATGAGTACATGAACGAGAAGAGGCAAAGGATCACACTTAAATCTGTTATTCCAGTCGACTGTGCAGCTGAAACAAAATTTCTTCTAGAGGAGATATCTAAAGTTAAAGCTTCCCCTTAGAATCCTTGCTGAACTTTCAGCAGTAGTCGAGTTTTCTTGTGTAGATTATCAGTCTTTTGTTTATCTAGGGCAAATGGAACAGGACCATTTTATCTTGTAATATATTCAATCAATCAATGGAAGTATCACTTCTTTACCTTTGCTTCATTTCTGCAAAAGCATTCACTGTGAATCTCTTAACATAGATAGGTTTCCTCTTGGTGTAGCAAACATTCACCTGTTATCTCAAGTTCTACATCAGTTACCTGCTAGAAATTAACAGATTCACCTTGATAGTTGATACACTAGCTTCTGGTAATTCAGATTTCAGAATGCTACCTTAAGAAAATTGTTTTTTTTTTTTTTTTTTTTTTTTGCAAAATGTAACTTTCCTTCTGTCTGTCAGTCTGTGTTAATCAACTCAGAGGTCTGATTCTTCCAACATAAGAAGCTCATCTTCTTATGATGTCTTCAACTGCCTGCCATACTTGAATCAGACAGGTTTAGTGGATATTGGCCGATTTCTCCCTTTTGAAAGATTACAATGACGAACTGGCAACTACAAGTCTACAATGAAGTCCGAAATATGCAACATTGCAAATGTCGTATGGCGTGATAAACAAAAGAAAAACATGTTTAAAAACAAAAATAGCAACTATTTAAAAACAAAAATAACTGAGGGCCCAACCGGGTTCGAACCGGTGACCTCTTGATCTGCAGTCAAATGCTCTACCACTGAGCTATGGACCCAATGTTGATTAGTGTTTGCAAGAATTAAAATATATTTCTTAACATGAAAGCGTAATTTCAAAATATAAAATCATTAAAATGCGCCCACCGTGGGGCTCGAACCCACGACCACAAGGTTAAGAGCCTTGCGCTCTACCAACTGAGCTAGACGGGCTTTGATAATATGTGACAAATCTAGTATCACTAAGAACAGATGATTCTCACGTGCATACTTTTTTTTTTTTTTTTTATATCATCGATAAGCGAAAATGAAAGGTACCAGGGCCACCTACGAGTGATAACCCTAAGTTGTCGGTGTAGAGGGAGGAGGAAAAAAAAGAAACGTAAAAAGGTGAGATCACACAAAAGACCTGAGGTTGTTTTGGATGAGACAATGGATTCGAAAGACCCAAACATTAAAGGTACAGAAATTAGAATCCACTTAGTCACCCATATAAACTCAGAACAATACACAAAAAACATATCGAATCAAGTTAGAACCAGTGTTTTAGGCTACTAAGTGTGAGAGGATATGAGTTCAGCGGTGCCCAAAATAGAGCGAGGGGTAAGTTATTGAACCCACAAACGACAAAGAACCTATTAAACAAAAACCACCAATTAGACCAACTCGACCCAAATCAGCTAAATCCCTAACCTAGACCCAAAAACTAAAAGAAATCACAATCCTAACACGAGGTACACGAAATCGAAAATGCCAGTATTATTGACGTCAGTAATCCGATCTTCACACCAGAAGGTTTCATGTGTTCATCCCTGGTGTTCCCCAACTGTTTGACGGTCGAATTGTAGGAGCTAGATTGAACCAATTTCACTAAATTTGCTACTCGACAACATTTCTGAATGATAATCGCAACATCATTGTGTAATGCTTGCGGGAATAGAAGATTTTTACTAGCGTTGATACTTAGTACTGTAGGTCGATCTGTCTGTCCGTATCGATTATATTTACAACATGCCAATCTAATACACCCATCATTTGTGATTGTCTTAAGGGGCTATGACGACTAGACTACTGAGTTTAGAGTCCCTGATGGTGCTGGGAGAGAGTCTGATTAGAACCTGTGATTAATTCGTCCTGGGGTCTATGCCGAAAACTCTATGCTGTCATTTGAGACATCGAATCTAAACAGTATCATTAACAAAACACCGAGATTAAAACTCGAAAGGATGCCAACTGTGCTAATCAAATCAAACATCATAGTTTAGGCCTGAGGGAAAGAAACAAACTCGGATTTAACAAAATGAGAAATCACACATCACTTCTCTGATTGTGCTCAATGAATTACACTTCTGTGTGGTATATACAAGTAAGATACAGAAGTACATGACTAGCTACTGCTGTCACTTATCAGGCATCTAAAACACCAAAAACTGTCAGCAGAAGCTGACATTACCTGCTAAGTATTTACCTACAGATTCTCTACAGCTACATACCGTCTACTACTGTACTACATTGTTCCGATATGGATAGCTAAAGCATAGCTAAGCTAACAGCTGAAAGATTAGCTACTAGTTAACCTAACTGCTGAAAGATTAGCTACAAGCATAGCTCTAATTAAAGGAGTAGTAGCACTACTAGTATATAGGATATGGGATCATCAGAAGATGATCTCCTATGGCCGTTCTCTTCTCTTCTCAACTCATCCCCTTTGATCTCTACTCATTACCGTCCTGCACCTTGATAACCAGTAGATTATCTCATTGACATCAATACGCGCACCTTCTTTTCCCTCTCTACTCTCTTTGCAGCAGGTGTTTTCTGCAGTTTTCGCTGCTCTTCCAGCCAGACCTCCCTCACCTTTTCAATCGAGTTCAGAAGCTTCTTCTGTGGAGTTAAGAAATCAGAAGCATTATCCACATTGAAGTCAGCTTTGCCTGCCTTCATTCTCCACAGTTGAGTGGCTGGTGAGGGTTTTGGCTTGACAGCAATGGTGTGAATGGGTGTTGTAGCACCAATTTCTGCCTCAGGCTGAGTATTTGTTGGTGCAACTGCATCGTTGTTCTGTTCTGGAGCCGCTTCTGGGACTTGGTTCAGACCAAGCTCTGCTCGCCTCCTCTCAATAGCCTGTTACCACCATCATGTATGGAATTGAAAGAACCAGAATCAGTCTGAGTTATGTTACCACAGAAGAAAAGGGTGGCATCAGTCAATTCTCAACAATTTATCAAGTTCACACAAGCAAATTGACACTATTTCAGGTGCAATCAATTCAGACAGCCACAGTTGATCTATAAATATCTTCTATGCTCAAAGATCCAGGACCTCAGCACCATAATTCAGACAGACATATTCCATTGCCTAAACCTTGACATAAGCAGAGAGAAATGATCCTCTGAGTTCTGCCTCTTAGAGACTATTCAACACCTTTCATACTACTCCAAAAAATCCCATACACGGAATTTGATAGATTCTTCCCCCGAAAACCAAGGGAGGCATCAAACTCCCACCTTCACCACCACAGCATTGTTTGAGCTGCTTCTTATATAAACTACAGCCAAAAGAAATTTCGACCCCATTTCACACCATCTTTTCAGAGCGTTGATATAGTTGATACAGTAAACTCACAAGGCTCAACAAACTACTACACATTATAGCTCTATCCATGGCAACATGCAGAGCAGGAGGGACCTCAAAAAAAAAAAAAAAAAAAGACGGCAGACAGCAGGAAGTGCACAAATTTGTAGGTCAGGAAATCAGCAAAACTTTGTCTACTGTTGATCATCTCACAAACACTTGACAAATGTAATTCTCATATCTCAAATTTATGCAATCAATCTTTTCAAAAACAGCTCACTTCAATCATACAAAGGTTCTCCAAAGGCAAAAGCTCCCACACATTTGGGAGCTTACTTTCATGAGATGCTCGGTTCAACCTCAGATTGTTCAACTAACAAGTTCTATACCAAGCTACCGTTACCCTGATCAACAAAATACATCCAAGTCGATAAGACCATTAAAGAGACACAAAATGCATATAACATTGACACCCAAAATGAAGTGCATTACACATTTACACCAGAGAAACTTTCAAAGCAAATAGAGAGTCTTGAACATATTGCGCGAAAATTAGCAAACGTATCATAAAGTTTCCAGCAACTCATTATACTTGAACATGAGTAATTACATCATCATTTATCATTTATGCTATAAGATGATCCTCACACAATAACTGTACAAAATAGAAAGAACATGGTTTTAAGGTGGCATCGATAAATATGATCATGTTGGCTACTAATGCATTGACAAATCCATCATACACACATTCTTGAGCCACAAATTACAAGTGACTAACATCAAACAATTCACCAACATACACTGATCAAGCCATGCCAAAAATTCTCATGCATCTATCAAACTAGAACTAACTTAAAGCACACATTAATAGTACCCGAAAAGGACCAAAATGCCACACAAACATAGCATACACGATCCAATCAAAATATTCACACATCAAAGAAGTCAATATACATCATCAACTAAGCAGGATCAATTGAAATTTGCAGAATTAATCGAAATTGGCAAGAATCATTACCCTCGTGATGTCGGTTATGTCCCTAAGAGGGGTTCTTGGGTACCAAGAAGGCAGATGATTCCTCCTCCCGCGGCCACCATCACGTCGAGCAGTAGCAGTCCCCGGTGTTCTTGTATCCCGATCAGCCCCTACTACCCTCTGTTGATTGCGGCCTCGCCCAACACCCACCCTCTGGACCCCACCTGACCCACCACCCCGAGCAGCACCATTCCCCGTTACATTCCTGAACCCATACCCCGACAACCCGACCCTACGCAACCCCGGCTCATCTACAATCAAATTAACCCTACGAGTTCCTCCCTGAAGAAGACTCGAAACATCAACCGGCCTAGCCAATCTATCCCTTGATACTGGTACAGGCATCTTTTCTTTAAAATTTCTGCAAGTTTTCCATTTTAAACCCAATTTAATTCAAGATTTCACAAACATTTGCTCAACTATTTCAATGCAATCGTGAATTATACGACACAAATGGTGATCAAACATGTAAATTTCTCATAAATGCTTGTAATTACAAGAAACGGACAGATTAATTCATACCCAGATAATATTTACTCACAAATGCTTGAAAATCCACAAGATTTTAAACATAATAATTAATTAGACTAAGTTCACAAGCATTTGCGTAAATTTATTCAACAAATTATCGAAAACCTACATATAATCTCTCAACTAAATGCTAATAATCACAAGAAATCGACAGAATAATTCATACCCAGATAACATTACTTCATAAACGCTTGAAAATTAACAAGAAACTTCAACTATAAGACTAAAATTCGGCGAAACGTAAAGAAAACGACACAGGAAACGGCAATTAACAAACAAATACACAATACCCAGATGAATATTCGAGCAGTAAATGCGAAAAAATCAGACAAAAATAAAAGAAACGAAGTAAAGAGACATACCCAGATGAGTTCTAGGTAAAAAAAAAAAAAAAGTTGTGTTGTGTGAAGTAGTAGAGAGAAAAAGGAGCAGTTCAAAAAATATTTTAAG
Organism: Spergularia marina; assembly: GCA_963680865.1. Lineage (NCBI taxonomy): Eukaryota > Viridiplantae > Streptophyta > Magnoliopsida > Caryophyllales > Caryophyllaceae > Spergularia > Spergularia marina. The sequence goes on along the minus strand of OY804548.1, from coordinate 24,105,174 downwards.
AGAGAGAAAATGAGGAAGAGAACTGGCAAAGATTAGGGAGGTGAAGTTTGCAGGGTTTTATACTAATTGATTGATGATTTGGGTTCAGAAGATGCGTAATTAAGAAGATTAATTAATTTGGGGGTAATTTTGTTTTAGTTTGAAAGTTGAATAATTAAAATATTAGTTGTGTAACGGGAGCGGGATTTTCAGATTTGAGTTTGAATTTACTTGAAAGTACGATTTGTCCCTGAGTTTTGGTTAGCTCATGTTCTTTGGTCGTGAGGGTGTTTTAGTCATTTCATTTGACAGAAATCGAAGTCAAATACTCAAAGACTCGTGAGTCAAGAGTCAAGGAGAAATGGTATTTATTTTGTACGGAAAATGCACGTGGTACCCCTGAACTTTGGGGCTTTGCACACGGTATTCCTACAGTCGAACTTTCTGCACACGATATTCCTACAGTCGAACTTTCTGCACACGGTACCCACATACTTTTAAAAATTGCACGCCGTGCCCTTTCTTTATTAATTCTGTTAAGTATTCTGTTAGAAAGATGATGTGCTCATAATTAGTTGGGTTAATTACAATATATTTTCTTTAAATATGGGTTAATTACAAATAATAATAATAATAATAATAATAATAATAATAATACTCACTCCCTTCTATTTTCTCTCACCACCGCCCACCTACAAACATCACCACCACCACCATCACCACCAGTAGACTTCTCATCGGCCGGCGAACCCAGGCCATGGGAGCATCCATTGCAATTGCAACCACTAAAGTCCTCCCCAACTTCGACTACCCCGTTTCCCTCACACAATGTCAAAATCCCCCAACCCAGACGCGATTCGCACCTCCCCCCTATCTATAGATCGCTGCCCCTTACCGTCGGTGTGCCGCCCCTCCATCCTCCTTTACTGCCCCCTTTAAATATCTTCGTGCACCATTGTGATTTGGAGTCATGTTTACGCTCATGAATGTCCGGGGGGACAAATTTGAAGGAAAGGATGCTAATGGTGGTCGCCTGCAAGCCCAATGTCGCCGTAAAGTGAGAGTGTGAGGAGAGAGAAATCTGTGTGAAAGGAAATTTAGGGGAGTAGAAGATGTAAGCGTCGTCGCGGAGGTGGATAGATAGAGACGCCGACGATTAGTTGTGTAACAACCCTAAATTTTTGACTCAATTAAATAATGACAACCTAGGATTATTATGCCACAATTAACTAACCAAGTTAATTGCAAGGCGAAAACCAAAATAATAAATCCAAAATGTAAATAATAAAATAGTACGACAGCGGAAGACTTTAGTCAAAGTTTACAAATTCCAAACCCAAGATCCAAATGAAAAATAAATGTTCAACGATTGTCTAAATGAAAAGACCTCATGAATGCAGACGTCCGCAAGCTCAACATACCACCATCATACACACCTGTCAACTGCGCCATCGGAAAATGACACAGGCCCCAGAATAGGGTAGGGACAAACCCAAACAAAAGAACGTCAGCAAACTGGCTGAGTAAGAACTCAAAGCAAAACAACGGAAATTAAGATACGCGCCTTTGAGGCGCGTAGCTGAACAAGCAACGCTTACAATCAAAGGATTAACTAAAATGATTAGAGAGATATATGAACCAAGAAGTATATTATAAAATTCAGAGAGAAGAATCAAGTATATAGGAATGGGCACTCCGCATCAGTAACCCATCTTTGGTAAGGGTCCTACCCCCAACCAGAAACAACTCTAGAGCTAACCAACCCAAACCACCCTAAGAGAACCCGAGTGTGCACACCCCTCACATGAGGGCCAGTAGGATGTAACCGGTCAAGGAGGAGGTTCTAATAGGTAACTGGTAGCTAATCCAGTTAAGAGTTACCTTGATCAGAGGTATAATAAATCATTCGTAGACGAGCACCCCCGGAGGAGTTAACACGTTACTCTAGAGTGTATCGAAGAAAATCCCATTAATCCATAACCCATATTCAAACCATAATTAGATATTTTATTTGATATATAACCAATTTCCAACCAAACAAGAGATATTGTGATCAATTAGAAGAATTATAGAAGTCAATATAAATGAATCAAGAATTGATCACATTAGAAAATGACAAAACATGCTCAAGCTCAAGAGTTGGCGTTCTTACCGATACCGCTAAACTTCTTCTCAACTATTCCTTTCAAAGTCAGCAAACTGAACCTCTCTAAACCCGCAAGCTATATATCATAAATTAATTAATGACTAAAATTAATAAATTAAACCAAAGCAATTCCCAAATAAATCATGAACAAGTGAGTTCCCAAATTATTAACAATGTATAAAAACCCCAAATAATTAACACGGTAAGACCCAAATGATTATTATAATCAATCCTAAACAAATTATGTCAAACTCCTCGTATAGTACAAAACTAATCAAATGTATACTCCACAAAACCATGGCCAAATCAAGCCAAGCCAAGAACCAACAATGGTCACGACAACACCCAAACAGCCATGGCCTGTTTTGCACATATAGAAGAACAACAAACAGCCCCTCGATACAACCCACCTGCACACCCCTGTACAGGCCTTCGCACATCCACTTTCGCATAACAACACATGTGCGTTAACGGCCAACGATCAGCAACTCGAAACAGAGCCGTGCGACAACACCGACAGCTACACCAACAACACTAATTACACCGACGAAAATACCAACAGCAACGACAACAACATGACATCAACAACACCACTTCTCAAAGAAAAGCCTAACTTAAAAACATTCATAAAAATGAACTACAATCCTTTAAAAATCATGATAAACACTATTACAAGGATTAAAACCAATAAAAACATCATAAACCAAAGTTAATCGAGAAAATATGAAACGACCATGTCGGGACAACTTTAATAAAGCTTTGAGAAATTCATACCGTTGTGTAGAGGAGAGAAAAAGAGGAATTACGGAACTAGTTTCGTCCAAAACTGGGTTAGAAACTGGAGTCGGCAAGCAAGCAAAAGGTGGCGGCGATCGTGAGGGCAGGAAACGACTATGACGATGGTGTATGCTGAAAGACGATGATGATGATACGTAAAAGAGGTTTAAGGATTTGGTAATGTTTTAGGTTTAGTAAATAACTAAGGGCAAAAACGTAATTTGGCACTTTGGGATTTATATTTAATTTGGGCAATTTGATTCAATTAGTTTAGTTTTTATTTTTGTGGAACCAAATAAAATCATTTTAAAATATGAAAACCATTTTAACAATTTACGAAAATTAACCCAAAATAAATATAATTAGTAACACCCAACTTGAATAAATTCCCAAAATATACGGGGTGTTACAAGTTGTTTGGTAGGAGTATTCGTCTCCGGTAATGGTGGTTGTCGATGATGGTCTGCGTTGGGGCAGTGGTGGTCGCCTGGTCGGAGGAGCTGAAGGGGAGGGTAGGGATGAGAGAGAAAGGGGGTGGTTTTTTATATTTTATAAAATGAGTTTTTAATTAGTAATTTTATGTTTAAAGGCCAGTTAGGTGGCTAATGTTGTTGGTTCTCCTTTAATGAAGGTGATAACAAAGATTCTCTAACGGTGTTATAACGGAAATGATAAAAAAGGGCGGACCATGTAATTTTCACAAGTATGGGGGTACCGTGTGCAGAAAGTTAAACTATAGGGGTACCGTGTGGGGAGCCCCAAAGTACATGGGTACCGCGTGCATTTTCCGTATTTTGTATGTATGATGCGTACGTCGAGCCACTTGATGCATATGTTAATCAAAGACTAACAATAATAAGGTTAAGTTTGGCTGGAGGGATAAGGTTTACAATGTAATGAAATAAAATATAGTATAAAAATGTGAAACTTGAGAGAGAGAGAATGATGACTCACAAAGTCACAAGAGGGGAGTTTTATATCGAATTGGTGTGCGACTTTTCTAAAACAAATGAATTTGGCGTCTGACAACTTTTTTGTCAACTAAATTGGTCTCTTTATCCACTACCATCCAATTTTCCATCCAGATTGGTGTCATCTTTTTTAATTTTCTCTCCTCTCTCTTACGCTCTCCTCTATCCCCAATTCCTTAAACCCAAAAAATCCCCAAATTTCCCACCCTAACTGAATCTGCCGAATTAAAAAAGGCTCAACCCTTAATTCGATCCTGCGCAAAGGATTTTAGAACTCACCCATGAGTTTGTTGCTCGCAAACAAACACTAAAACATTTAAAGGAAACTTCATTCGACTTTTCGATATTAATCCCCAAAAGTTGACACACATGTCTAAAAAGAATACGACAAGTACCTCTATTTATACATCTAAAAGACTCTTATAGAACTAGTTTACTACCCGTTTTATGCCCGAATTAACTCTTACATATCAAGTTATTGCACTTATGGAAGATATATCTACTCCATATATATATATATATATATACTATTTGGTTATGTTTTGGAAGAGCGCACAAAAGTAGCTTAAGTAAGAGGATCAAGGTAATTGCAAAATGACCATAATTAGATTTGGAACTAATAGGATTTTTTTTTTATTGTGCTTTTTAACTATGGATATTGGCATGGGAGGTGTTATAGCTGAAACCAGTGAACGTGGTCTTTGCTTCTAACACAACTTTAATACATAGTACTATCTACGATTTTTTAGATTTGCCCCATTTCATTTGGGCACGGAGTTTAATAGCAGTGGGGTAGCTTTGACTTTTTTACATTAAAGGGCATTTGTCCCACATATATACGAATATGTTCCCACCTTTAGTGAAAGGTATAGCGGTTTTTCGGGTCGGGTCAGTTTTTGACAAGTCTATATATGAGCATTCTTGAGAATGCACCTTGAAATGAATGTGTAATATCTACTAGTATACTATAACTGACTTGATCCGCTTAAGGCCTTAGCTCCGAGAAAGTCGTATAGCTGCGTAGAGCAGACGTGAGCTAAGGTGGGAGGAGTCTGAGGTCGTGTGTTCGAACACCATGAGCTAGCTTCACGTGGACCTGGATGCAGGCACCGTAAATATGACGATCAACATATGCGAACCTTGCCAGAGCTCTAGGTCTGTGCATTTCGTGTAGTTCATTATGGAGAACGTTGTTATGACTTATGACTTTATGAGTGACTAGAGTGCTTACCATAAGCCGCAGCATCCGATGAAACATTACTCTGATGAGTGAGGCACTAGTACTGTTAAGTGTAAACCAGTGCATTTCGTCGAGTTCATTTGTTGGACCAATCAAACAAAAGGCGGAGTGGCAGTGCAACACCAATGCCTACGAGACACCAAATCGGAGTAGCTCAAGTTGAGGGTGATTTCTACCCGACAATCTGAGAAGCAAGAAGTGTGACAGACGGGTTCTCAGGTTAATATGGTAGAAACTGGTTTACTCGCAGATGGAGCATCAGTGAATGTTTTCGTTTACAGATTTCATACTTGCAGAGAAGCGACAATGACACTAGTGTAAACTTATTTCAGCACAGAATCTCCAATAAGAATGTTATTCTTTTTTCTTTTTTCTGATAATTTTTTACAGTGTAACCAAGCCCAACGGCCAGAAAGTTCAGAGAGAGGAACAGCTGAAAGAAGCAGCAGACAAACTATCCAGAGAAAGGATCAAGAGACATGAAAACAGAAGATAAGAGAGCAGAACAACCTTCAGGAAAACCGTCAGCTTCGCTTAAGGAGCCATCACTTAAATAGTCTTCTTTGTCAAAACTACGCACCTTTGAAACTGGAAACTCGCCTTCTTGAGAGTGGGAAGCATTATACTAAGCTTGACCCCATAGAGACTTAAGTCCTGCTTTTGTAGTATCCCGCATCATGTTGGAGGAGGCTATGAGCTTACTGATCATGGTATTTCACCACCCTGGGAGAGAGGAGAGGTCCATTTCTGGAAGTTGTGAAGGCTTCCTGTGAAATCAGTAAAGAGGGCATCTACGCCAATTTTGTTGATCCAGTAGTCATATTCAACGTATGGATCTTGATGGAAGTCGAAGTGAAGGTACTGGTTCTCATTGCGGAAGGTGTATGAATGAACCTGCAAGAAACAGGAACTAGCTCTTCAGTTCAGCATATGAAATGGTCATGTAAACCATATGCTCCAAGACTAAAACACGCCATGCATGTAACAGCTGGTATCTTTCTGTTCGAAAGCTAAAAAGCCCTTTTGATTAGTTCCTTATTTCCATGTTAGTCTAGAAAGCAAGCAGACTGTCTTCTACACAATTTCTGTTACTCATGCATCACCGTCATCAGGCACAAACATCTCTCCTCAAAGACAGCACTCGAGTATATATATTTAAGCCTAAATCTACAGCAATCAATATACTTGAACGAAGTTTTCGAACCTGAAGACCGTGAGAATGTGCTCTGTCAACTAGATCAGTTGGGGATTGGAGAGTGTTGGCATGAACTGGAACCACAGTATCCTTTCCAGGAGCAATACCAACTACATATCTTCTAATATAGTCAAAATAAGCATCTGAAGTGATTTCACTGTAAGACTGGACAAACGAAGTCATGGTCAGGTAACAGTGTGAGACAAGCAAAATAATGTGCAGCAATTTCTAAAGCCAGATGTTCAACAAATAAACTAATTACAGAGACTGGGTTTAATGTGTTTTGTGCCAAACAATCAATAGTCCTGCCAAAGGTTATCTATATAGGCAATAGCAGTCCAACCTAGCAAAAGATCTCACAAATAGACACTTCTTCTCGATCCTCGACACATACAAGAATGTCAATAGTAAAAGGCTCAGAGTTGAGTTGAATTTAAAGAAAATTTCAGGTACTCTGGCAAAGTGGCAAGTAGTGGTTAAGTTGAGTTTGGCCAGGGGGAAGACAGGACGAAAAATTCAAGTAATCTGTCATGTTGTTTTTGACAGTCAAGTATACTTAGGGACTTAGCAACATTTTTACCCGGATTGGGTCTGAGGATGATCTTATTCTCTATCTTCAAATATGTCAATAGTCACTTGGAATGGACACACATGAAGATATGAATGAAATAATGCTATGCAGAGTGCCTGAGTATCAAAATTTTCAGAGATATATTCTTCTTTTAGTTTGTTAACAAAACGAAAATCTCCCTTAAAAAAAAACACAGTGATTCTAAAATAACAAGAAAGCATCCTATTCATGTATTATGATTTTGCAGTTGCCAGATTTACATACAAGACTGAGTGATTTCCTAACTTGCAACTTATACAAGAGTAGCTCAATGATAGAACCCGAATACTATCAATACTCAACAGCATAAATCAAAACATTTTTTTTATATCAATCATAACATACAATAGAGTAAAAATGCAAAAGTAATTAGGTCATTATCAAAGTTAAAATGCTGTCCTGAACTAGAGAGCAAAGTATGACTCAGGTTTCTTCGGCACCTAATAAAACCCCTTTGACAAAAACAAAGAAACTAAAGTAAACATTTAACACATACCTGATTAGTATCTTCAGTCCGGTCAGTTATATCACCAATCAAAAAGATATTTGGCAGATCTGTTCGATTTGATACGTATACAAGCGAAAAGGGAGCAAAGGATTGGACAAAACAAGGCTGTTTTACCCAATCTTTTGACAAATATGAACCCTTGTAACCATGCTTGTCAAGGATATCTAGGAAGATGTCCTCGAACCTCTTCTCATTTGGCCACTTCACCTACAGAAAGCAATCCGACAAGACTGGGAAAAATGTTACAACTTAATACAGGAAATCACATTTCAAATAGACGACTGTTAAAAGGTCTAACGAAAAGCCAAATGTTTAAGGCCTAATGTACAAACACTTTTAAATTGTCTAATGTTCTCATAAAACACAGTTTTAATGAGAGCACAATTGATTTTACTATCAAATTTCAATTTTAGTTCTACTAACCTTTACATGATCTTACTACCATTGCCCTATTTTACTACAACGTTATCATCAGACCCCTAGTCACCTCCTTTCAAAACTATCAGAAGTCTCTTGCCAGAACGCAATTGAATTCACACAATATCTGGGAACAAGCAATATTCGAAAAGCCTCGTCAAGAATAAAAGCACTATGGAGAACTTAATGGACCTCTATCAAAATTCTTCAGTACTTAGCACTTGATGAAGTTTAAGCAAAAATCCCGAAAGCTGAATCAGGATGTCATCCAAATGCCTCAAACACAAAAATTAACTTCATTTTCTATCTACTTACTACTTCAAATCCTTAACGGCTCCTCCTGCCTCTTACATAGTCAGAGCAGACCCAATCAACTAAAATTGCCTGATTTTCGAGTACCTAGATATTCCATTTGTCTATTGATTATGATAGATAATAACATTTCTTGATTTTCCAGTACCTAGAAAAATTTATGCGTAAATAGGAGATCTAGTAGATGGAGGCCTGAATTCCAAATGTGCTTCTGGGTATTCCTTTATCATTTCATTAAACAAGCGTAGCTCTTATAACAACAACAACAACAACAACAACAACATCTTTACCCCAGTGCCTTAAAGGCTCCCACCATAAGGCGGGGTAAGGGAGGGTCGGATGTACGCAACCCTTACCCCTATTGAAACATAGAGAGGCTGCGCACAGATGACCCAAAATGAAAATTGCTTCGAGAATCACCCCGACTGACTGCTACTTCACAAAATAAGTAGCTCTTGTAAATCGAGGAAATTTTCTTGAATACTATCAGTCTACTTATAATACAAAACTCAACCTGTGTGGCAAGTCCATCTGTACAAAGAAGACACTTACATGTGTGTTGATAAATACAGGATTCTTTATCTCTGGGTATATTCCAACAACTCTTGAAGCATTAAGTGCAATGGAGATGTATTCTTCAAAAGTAATGATAGAAAATTTTCCTGTATAGGAGAAAGACACTGTCAATGACTGAGCATGTACCAACAATCCTAACCAGTACGAGTCTAAACACTTCTAGAATAAAAAGTGCGGATTAAGAAAGGGATCGCAGTACCATACAAAAGGGGCACCTACCATTATATGTCTGATCCCTAAATGGGAACCTCTGCTTCACTCTCAGTTTTTGAATTTCTTTCCATGTAAAGTCAACTGTATATTATTGGAAACTGTTTAATGGCTAATCACAAACCAAGGTCACATAGTCTGTTACACACATGAGTTGCATCCAAGTTTCAACTTCCCTGAAGATGGTTTCGAAACCAAGGCATATGAAAAGTATTAGTCACATACCAATGAAATACCCAGTAATGTTGACTCCTCGAACCTCATAGGTATTGTTTCGGTCTGCAAACTCCATGTGCTCAGCAATATTGGAAGTGGTGTCAAGAATTAAATCATGGTGACATATAAGTACACCGTCTTTCGTGGATAATATGTCTGTTTCTATAAAGTCAGCTCCCTCTTCTATGGCTCTCTGCCAAAGACAGACTTACAGCTTAGAAAGCAATAATAGAAGCATCCAGAAAGCCATAAAACGAAACGCGCTGGATGAAAACAACTAAACAAGACAATAAGGCAATAGAACATCTAAGTCATGCAAAATCCACAAACCTAGTGATCTCAAATCTATGATGATTTACTTCCATAGTACGCCACAGAAAATTCAAGGCCACTATGCATATAACCGGCCATGGAATTAGATATCCGTAAAGTACGATTAGGGATCTGGGATTCTGGGCAATGTAAAACACCTTTCCACTGGCTAAAAGTCTTGTACTAAAGGTAACTGCAAATTCTCAGCAAACTTAAGCCCTTTGACATTATGCCCTACATGTTTGACGACCAACCAACAAAAAAACCCTAACGTCATGATACCATTAAGATAGATCAGCATATTTTACTTTAGATTCAGTACAACAAGGCGAACAGGTTACAATACATCAATTCTGCAGCTTCCTGAGAGGTGATGTCTTGGTATGCCACGGTACTAAGGTTCAAGTAAAGGGCAAAAGGTTCCACATATTTTAGTGATGTCGCATATGTCACAAGGTATATTATATACCCCAACAGCGGAATTTGCATACAGAATCTAGAATGGAACTGGTCAACTTTTACATCAGTATATGTCATTACAAATTAAATGTGACAGATATGTCAAAAGAACAACACTCACTATTGCTGGTTTTTACTTTTCAGATTTCCTTATAAGGAAATTATGCATCATTTTTAGAATACAAAAGAATTCGATGTAGTATACTAGGACCAGAAAATAAACATACGCACCAGATATGCAGTAGCAGTTTCTTCGGGTAATTCTCCATTAGAACCTCTATGAGCAACATTGTATGGACGAGAAGTTTGCAAGGGCTTCTTTTGATGCTTCTGTTGTATGCTAGGAAACAGATATGTACGCCTAGCGGTGGTACAATCAACAAAAAGCAGTATAAGAGTAAATGGGACTATACCTGCAAAATTATTCAAAGAAGAATGACTAATACAGGTAATCTCCTAACTTTTTCTAGATACAACAAATTCTTTTCTTGTTCTTTTATTGATGTTTTCAGTGGAAACTTTCATTCTAGAGCTTCAGATGTAAGGGTTGAAATTTCGGCTTAACAATTATTGATATCTAAGTTTCACTTTGACATCCGGACAGAATAAGTTTACATGAATCACTAGTAAGCACCGCGATTTCCCACCACATTTAAGGTATAAGCGCAACTTTGATGATAAAGAACCCAACGCTAATTTCCAATACTTAACTCACTGGATATTACAAAATTCATTTGTAGGAGGTGATCTGCAATTCTGCATGATCATCTACCTAAATCTTCTACTTTGCTTAAGCAATTAAGCTCCTACTAAATTGGGCAAGCTCGTGGGCAACATTATTGCCATGATTCCTACGAACATGGCTGAAAGAGAGACAGCTAAATCTCTACAACTAAAAACAAAATACAAATATCAAAACTTAGATTACTTTCCAGTATAGTCATCATTCATGATTGTAATGTCTTAAACCTCTCCCGTAACTAGGGCTTTTTAAGACACTCATTGTAACCTCAGATAGTCAAACGAATGCCCTTTATCTGATGTTCTCGACATCATTGAAAAAGGCAAACATATGGGGTAGCACGGGAACCATATCCCGAATCAAAAGTGAATTTGAAACAAACATACACATGAATCCTCATACAAAATCCCTGTATAAAAGCCCAAACACGCAGGGGCATATAGCTACTGATTCTCCAAGCAACTCCATTTCTAAAGGTTCTAACTTTATTTTGTATAGTGATTTCAACTATGATTTCGGAAGGCTGCATCGTCCTAAGAACAAATCTTGAGCATCCAAAACAACATCCATCAAACTAATTGTTACTGCTCAAATAATCCCAGTAGATAACATGATCAATATATTGAAATTTCCAAAATTGTCCCAGCAATTCAGCATTCAGAAGTACCTCAATATGCTTATATCAATCTTACATTATTTTCTTCTTTTCAATTTTGAACATCAAACTATCAAAGTGAAAAATAATGCCCAAACCACTCTTCCAAATCGAAACAAAGGGCAAAATGAGAATTAACAAATTACCCATTATCATAAATCACTACCACAATCATCACAATTGTATAATCCCAGAAATTCAGATAAATCATGCGCACAACCCACAGATTTAATCCTACTAAAATCGACCAGCATAATCAGTAACTACCCATAAAACATAAATTAATTTTGCAGTCATTAACCATAAAGACGAGAAATTAGAGCTCAATCTTATCGATAGGAGTATATGATTTCCATTTCAAAGAAATAAGATAAAAGTGATGATTGAAATTATTAGAAATGAAGGCAGGCATTATTGTACTTACAGAGTGAAGACATTGCGATTTCCTTCTTCATCTACAATTTGACTCGCGACGTCCACTTTGACTCACTCTATTACTCGAATCTATTCAAGTGTGGTCTCTACTCTAAGAAACCTGAAATAATACTTTGGGGTAATGATATTGTCACCCACGAAATGAACTGATCCACACCCTCCTTCTCGCGTAGATCAGTTCTTTTTATGCGTGGCGTTATGACTCACCAAATCACCATTACAATTAACAAGTACTCGTATGTTTTAAGTTTCTATGTTGGTTTATACGTGTTACGATTTGAAAGTCGATTGAAAATGAGTGTAATCCGGGTCGAGGTAACCGTCGTCAAAATTAACCCAGCATGTTTCTTATTGAATGACAATAATAATTGAAAAACGAGATATCTTAACTAGAAGCCTCGGACTAATTGATTCACATTTATTGGAGTATTTTTTATAGGCAAATGGAGTATCTTATTTTGGATCAAGTTGCATCGAAATCCGAATTCACACAACAAGTATTTGTGAGAAGGATCAACTCATATCAAGTGCCGACATTATGAACACATACGTGCAATACAACTTGTCATGCACAAGCTATCTTATTTGACAAATGTAACTTGTCTGAGCAACCCTATTTCATCTAGTTGACCAAATAATTTCATTCGTTATATATTAACAACTCTTATACGTCGTCCTACATTATGTACATTCTTTTTCATGCTTATAAAAATCAATTAATCTTGAAAAACCTCTTATTTGCCCTCAACTACTCGCACTCAGGTTCATTTCAACTTAGACGTATCGTTTTTACCAAACATAGTCTAACGACCTAGCCGTAGGCCCGTAGCTGTAGCCCGTGTCTATTCATTTACTCCGTATTTAATTTTGGTCCAATTTCAGTTGGCTGTCGTATACCTGGCGAGATTAGTAAAGCGGAGGCTGAGCAGTGAGCTTGAAGCTACCCACTGAATAAGCGCGACAAAAACAAAATGAGCGAGACACCATCGCCGTCGCCGTCGCAGTCGCAGTCGCCGTCGCCGGTGAAGAGGAGAGAGAGTCCATGGGGTAGGCCCGACGGCGATCTCCGGGAACCCAAACCTCACCGCTGCAACGACCGCGCCGAAGACATCATCCAGGTAAATTTCACTTTCCTCTCTCTCCTAATTATTTTTTCCCCCAATCTCGATAAACCCTAATAATTTCCCCCTTTTGCAGAAAATTGATATGCTTTCCTTCATCTTTACTCTTATGAAACCCTAATTCAACACTGTAATCGCTTAATTATGATGATATTATTCCCCTTTGTTCATCTTCTGGACGAAATTTGCGAGATTAGTGTCACAAAATGTTATGATTTTGGTAGCAATTGCAGTTAATTGATCAGAATTATACAAGATTATTGTTGCGGAGATAATTGATTTAGTTTTAATTGGCTTATTCTAGAAGTTAATCTGAATTTAGCGACTTGATCGTGACATTGGATGTTAATTGACCTTCAGACGAATGCTGTGCTGTTGTTATTGTTTTGAAATTAGTTTCGGCTTTTGATTGGATCGAGATAGTTTACGTAGTTATCAGGGTCGGTAAATCGTAGGAGAAACGGGATCAGGCGCGCCACTTTTACCAGGGGACAATCATTATATGGAATATGGATTCCTAGACGCAAAATAGAAATGTATTTGTCGTTTTACAGTGGATCTCAGACCACTTGTTATAGGATCTGCAATGTGAACTTCCATGTACGCTCACGGCTCACCTAGTTTCATAACAGTCGGTCAAGGCACCCATCTAGGATGTCGGTGACTTCAATTGGTTAAATAGGTCTGGCGTGGGAATCATGGTCTGCAGATATATGGAGTTACGGTGGTCAAACCTAATTGATGGCAAATTAGTTGTGAAAGGATTTTGGGTATAGTTGTATATCGTATTCAAAGTAACACAAATTTACCTCTCTAATGGGCGTACAGAGGAGCATTATGAATGTATACTTGTTTAATTTAGGTCTTGAGCTTGTTGCTTTGGATTTAGGTCGGTAAAGCGTCACGGTCCTTGATTCATTCATACCTTTGTTCGATGGAGTTACGCCTGCTTGAGTTTCTCATTTGTTGGTTGCTTTGGTGTCAGATGAACATCCGAATCTCACAATTACGAAGTTGGCTCACCCCTCAAATGAAATTGAATTAATTTGGCATTGCCTCTTTGGTTGTGTTCTACAACAGGTGAACAATCTTAGGCAAAGATGAAGTATGCACTATAGTTTCATGTTTAAGATAGATACAGCCCTACAGAGTCTCTCTCTCTTTTTTTTTAGAAGTGAAAGTTAGTAGTGATGAATTCAAAGATACCTTTTTTTTATGGGGAATGAAGTCTGAGTAATTACAAAAATACATCTTCATGGGGATTGTAGCAGGACTCTTAATTTGATAGTAGATGGTGTCAGATTTTAATCCAAGTGTCCTGTGCATAATTCAGACCTTGATGGTTGAGCGATATAGAGAAAACCTATCTAGCAAGTTTACCAGATTGATTGCATTATTAAAGAAGATTACTTGGTTGAATACGTTGCATCAAAAGCTCAAGAGATTAGAAGACGAGTTTAGAGAAACAGCAGGATTTTCTTGCAAGCTATTCATATGCTCGTCCTTTTTTTTTTTTTTTTTTTTGTTGAAACGATTTTACGATTGTCAGAATGGTTCTTTCCGAGATATTCACTAGAATAACATACAGTTCTGCGCACTACTTGTGGGCGAAGTATGTGTTTATGGATTGGTATTATTACTGTAAGACCACGGAATGTGTTATGATGTTTTTTTTTCTAGGTTTTTGGCATCTCCCGAGATATGGTTATTTCACCTGGCTGCCTATAAAACTGGTTTCTCTAATGATGGGTGCAATGCTACCTAGGCCGCGAAGCCAATGACCAAAAAGTTTGTATAGGCGGACCTACATAAGATTTTTTCTGGTCAAGACTGAAGATGATAGTTGAAAACTTACAATATCTTTTCATATTAGTGAATAATCATGGGCTTACGATAAATCTGATGAACTATTCGTTCAATTTTGCAGGCTTGTTTTGAAGGGAATCCGTTTAAAACTGTTCCAGGCCCATTCAAACTATTCTGGCGATGTATGCGCTCAAACCCTGGGTATGTTTTCTCTTGATCACTTGCGCTCAATTAATTATTCTATTTATTTGGTATCGATTACTGTCTTTCATATATGTTCAGCAGGAAATTGCCTGTGCTCTCATTACTGATTTTCTATATTTCTGCAGGGAAGAACCAACAGAGCCTTTCTACTACTTGCAGTTGGATCCACCAAAGAGAGACGTAGAAGTAACACTAGATTGAGGCCTCGCCATTTTCCGAACAACTAAGCGACTTTAATCTGGGTTCCTTGAATAGATGAGAACACACAGCGATCTAGCTGTAATTCTGTGATGGCCAGACGTCACAAACTGGTATCTCCTTTCTTGTATTTCCCATGTTCAGAATAGTCAATCAAGTAATTGACCTAGTATGTTAGTTGCAGAAGCTAAATATGCTCATGATTAGAGAGACTTTAAACATGAACCAAATTGCCGTCTTTTTTGTTGGTGGTTAGTATAATTTTAGATTGGGTCAGAGTGCAAAATCTTATGTCAATTGCCTTGTCTTGTTTCAAAATAGTTGCTCGTCCTGCTGTTTTTGCTTCAACACTACCAGTTGCTGGTGCCAGAGGTCAGAGAGTCATGTTGAGCCTTTCTTTCTAAAGAAAGAGGTTATCTTAGGCCGATATTTGTTTTTTTTATTTATCTTTCAGGGGTCTGTTTGGTATCATTTTCTGTTTTCAGTTTTCGTTTTTTTTTTTTAACCAGAGTACCGTTTTTTAAAACCAGAAAAAGTGATTTTCAGTTTTCATTTTCTATATGACTATTATAGAAACAAACAATTTAAAGTTGATTTTGTAACTCATTCACTAAATTTTTTACGCAAAAAAACCTAAAATAGAAAACGGCAGTGATACCGAACGGGCCCTCAAATTTTCCGTGGAGTGAGAAAGAGGTTGGAAACCCTTACAAAGAAAGTAAAAATAGAAACAATAATAGAAACAATAATAACAAGCAGATAAACTACATCACTTAACTAGGACTATCGGGGATCATGCGAGGCCACGCCACTCATCCTCCAGAAGGTGTTTGGAGGGTTTGGGGGGGGGGGGGCACTATCGTGTTATTAGGTTGATGTAGTTATGTATTTCCCCTCTGCGAATAGGTTTTGCACGTCATCAGGTATAAAGCATTTGAGTTTCGCTGATTTGTGATATTGATGATGGATTATGGTAAATTATTACACACTTAAGGTATCATAGGGTGTCTAAGAATGTGGTGGTTAGCCACAGTGGTCCATGTAGAGATATTTGTTGTAAAAGGATGTTACGTCGTCATAGAGGCATAGAGCACCACTGCACCAGTGATCTAGCTGTAGTTTTGTTAAAATGTGATTTCGAGGTCACACGTTTAAGTCATTGCACATTTACCTGATCGTCTCTTGTTTCCTTGGCACCCTATCTGTCTGGCGATGGTGGGTCTGTACTAGGCTTCTAGACTAGCTTATAAGGCTGATTTATTTCGCCAATCATATTTTTGTTGAAAAAATGCAATCATTGTAATTTGGCTGCATCAGAAGCATTGGTGTTCTGACAACTTTTTCGTGGAACAATAATACGAGTAGAACAATAGAGAATCGATTTGAAGAAATAGAAATACAGTATACCAATTTAAACTTCCAATGAAATTTGAAATCCTCTCACATAATACTATTTCATGTGAAGTTTAATTTGGGACGGAGTGGTAGAATATAGAGCAGGCAAACAATGACCCTAACCCTAGTCTCCAATCTCCGGGGACTTACACACGTAATAGTTCACACTGGGCACCTCTTGTAAAAGCGGAAGATATATTGAAGGAAGGAAGAATAAAACTTCAAGTTTAGGCAAGAGTTGAGATCACCTCACAAATGTTGGAACAGTTTCGTTGGCCATTACCATTATCATTGTTGCTAGCTGTGTGTGGGAAAGCCAAATTTTATGTTAGCTAGGTTGATAGAGACATATATTCCCTTTATTCCAATAGGTTTTTTGTGCCATATTGCCCATATACGAGTATGTTATGTAAGGTGCTTGAGTTGTTTTGGTGATCGCGGTCTCGTGGATGATGGTTTTGGTCAGGCATTGGACATTATCAGTTAGACTTAGTTCCTCTTTGGGTCGATAATCTCTTTTTTTAACTAAGGAGGAAAATTTGAAGAAGGTGTGTGATTGTGTGTTGGTTTGTTTTGATAATTAGAGTAAGGAGTAGATGAAGGGGATGGACTGATGGTAGAGATTAGGGGTGGAATTCATTAAGATTTTAATTAATTACTCTCTAACCCCCACTTTGCCACTTGCAATTCCACTACCACATTTAATTACTACTAAATATTGGTTCATGTGCCCAACCCAACGAGGAAAATCTCTTTGGGTAGGAGGGAGTATATAGCGCGCGCGTATGTGCAGATTGCAGAATTATTTGATACCGAGTATAAATCTACAAGGTGATAATATCGATTGATGAGGGCTACACAAGTTCATAAGCTACTCAAATTGAAACTCGATCTTACAAGATTGAGTCGATGTTGTTACGTTTGGGGGTGTTTTCATCGTCGCCGTTCTCTTCTAGGCTCCTTCGTTTCGGGAAAATTGCTGGATCTTCTAATGGCTTTGTGTTATAATTTATGACTGTTATGAGGCATTTGTTCTTGTAGTGCTGAAAGTTCAGGATGAATGAATTTGAGAAGAGCTCAAAAAATGTTTTGCCATGCACTGCACTTTAGTTTTTAACCAGTAGGCTATGACGTGCAGAGCAGCTCCTATTTCCTAGTGACCACTTGAGATATCTATTAAAACTAACTTGGACTTGAATACTTGATATAGTCTTCATTAATAAATTAAATACAACTTCTCGTACATAAATAGTCAATCTTGAAAGATTCGGAATCTAGACCACATTCTTGATTCAATTGTGTTGGTTTCATAGTAAGCTCTCGCGCAACCGTCTTATACGACAATGGATATCATGCACCCGGGAGTACAAGGAGCATGATAGTCTTTCTCACAATAGAGATCCGTGTAATGTTTTAGCGAACTTCAGTTTGATAAGCAAAATGCCAAAATTTTAGTGATTGTTTTTCCATGTGATTTTAAGGTCACGAGAGTTTAAGTCATCACGTGTTGGGTCATATAGGGATCGGATAATTGATTCTCGGATTTTCATTACTTTTCTTGCCCTAATACTCAGTAACAATCTTTACCAATTGCGGGCAAATTTTAATCATTGCATTGGAATTAAAGAACGAGATGCATTGGTACAAATGGAGGGAGTTATCTCCGATCCATAGACATTGGATAAATTAGAGCAGTATATATATGAGCTACTAAGCTAGAGAAGAAAACAGGCAACATTTTTGAGCAATGAGCATGCATGCATATGTATGTAGGAGACAAGACCACCTCCAAAGCGTTCGGAAACAACTCGGTCCAGTCGGGGTGTAACTTGCAAGCTCCACATGTAAGCCAATTATGCTAGCGTCGCCAAGGCTACGGTCAGGCTGGAAGTGCACCTACATCAACGTCGACTAATTGGCGGGCACCGGAAACTACCACAGAGGCCACCGTGAGAATAAAGATGGCGAACATGATCAAGTACTGAAAAGCCTTAAACATTTTATAGAAAAAGAATGAAGAACGTGTTTGGTCAGTGTTAGACACTTAGATGAATAATGGACAGTGATTTTGGTATGAAGATTATGAAGATTATTGTTCTTAGGTTGGTTGGTATATATACAAGTCGTACCAAGACTCATGGCCTCTATATTAATCATTGTGTCGTCTTCAGCAAACTACACCTAATTGTTAATTTTATCGTAACCAATTAACCATCAAACTGTCATATACTCATATATCCACCAAATCTTATTATTCATTGAAGTAGTAATTTTTATTATATTTATGAAATCCTTTTAGATGGAGTATATATTCATTATAATTACTGGTGGCGTTAGAACGCTAAGATGAATGCGCCTTGACCATATAACTATGAGTTTATTGTCAATATCTTCATCTGTTGCTTTCGTGTCACATTCCTTGTAATTTTTTCCAAAAAGAATTACTCTTTAATAAACAGCATAATGAAATATTTACATTTAATTGGTGGGATATAAGTAATGAGATACGAAATTGGGCGGATAATTATTTTTAGGGTTAATTCACGTGGTACCCTCGTGTTTTCCCGATTTGCACGTGGTACCCAATCTTTTGCAAATTTGTACAAAATACCCTCGAGATTTGACTATTTGCACACGATACCCTAAACTTAACCCTCCCATTAACACCGTCAATTTTTTTTTTTTTTTTAAAAAAAGGTTATTTCACGTGGTACCCTCGTGTTTTGCCGATTTGCACGTGGTACCCAGTGTTTTACAAATTTATACCAAATACCGTCAAGATTTGACTGATTTTACATGGTACATTACCTTTAAAATTCCGTTAACGCCATTAATTGGGAAAAAACCCTTTGATGTTATCTTTCATCACCATCTCTATCTTCCCCCCACCACTTTCATCATCACCATATTCATTATTCTCCACCACCGTCATCAACATATTCATCCTTTTCCACCGCCACCATCATTTCCACCCATAATAAATAGCATAACCACCATTTTTTCCTTCTCCATTGAAACCAACTTTTAAACGGCGTTAAAGGAATTTTGAAGGTAACGGTACCATGTAAAAAGAGTTAAATTTTGAGGATATTTGATACAAATTTGTAACACTGGGTACCACGTGCAAATCAGCAAAACACGAGGGTACCACGTGAATTAATCCTCTTTTTAAAAAAAAAGTTGACGGTGTTAATAGGAGGGTTAAGTTTAGGGTACCATGTGCAAACTGTCAAATCTCGAGGGTATTTTGTACAAATTTGCAAAATATTGGGTACCACGTGCAAATCGGCAAAATACGAGGGTACCACGTGAATTAACCCTTATTTTTATTTATAATTTTCTCTATTATCTTTTATTTTCTGACAACAATATAATAGTAAAGTTTTCTCCATTACTTGTATTATTGCTGGATTACCGAGTGCTCTCCCACAAATGCCCGAATCTCTCTTAACATCTAATCAAGGGCCCCTTCGTAGAAAAAGAATCTATTCAAGGGATTAGTTAATAAGTTTATGTCTATGTCAAAACTTCAAAAAATATAGACAAGTTAATATTATGTCTATGTCAAGGAATTCGTATACTTTGTGGTAACCAAACAACTCGTGATAACACAATTTATAGGAAAATGAAATTCTCATGGATTTTGAAGGTATCCCCCAAACGACACCTTTGTTTTTTTGGTACATAGGAGCATCTAATGCTGCGGAGGTGGGATATGAGAATTCGAACCCAGGACAACCCCTAGGGAGATTGGTTTTCTAACCACTAGTCACACTAGACCAACATTGATCCTCATAGGTCATATCTTTCAACTTTGTGGGTATACCATGACACGGTATAGCTAACCCTGCAGATTACCTCTAGAAAGTTTTCCAACATAAGTAACATCAAAAAACTCGTGGGTGATTTGATTTGAAACCCGTTTACATCAACATTGCTCGTGTCAGTTTCGAAAGAACTTGCAAGAGTAAATGAAAGTTTGCTTTTTAGATTTTCAATGTGCCAAAAATGTATAAATATTAACTCGTCAGAAGATGCAGGCTGTTTTAGCCTAAAAATGGACTGGTAATATTAACAATCTTCTCCATGAATTTTGTACTTTTGCGTTCAATGTTGAAAGAATGGTTGTAGAAATACACCTAGTTATTGTATCTTGACACCATTTTCGCTATCTTACGCAACAAGTTTGTTGGATTACCACCAACTCTGTCGCTGTGTTTGGAGAGAGGAGAGGTCCATTCCTGGTAACTATGGAGACTGCCTGTAAAATCCGTGAAGAGGCCGTCCACTCCAATCTTGTTTATCCAGAACTCGTATTCAACATACGGATCTTGATGAAATTCGAAATGCAGAAATTGGTTCTCATTCCGGTAGGTGTAAGGATGAACCTGGATCAATGGAATGACTTATCAAATATTTCTTCAAGTTCAAGTAGAAGATCATACATATAACACGAGTATCTTCAAAGAAAGCACATCATTATTCATGACTCATTCAGCGCAATGATAAACTACGAGATTCACAAGTGTTTCACAACATGAGTATCTTGAAGCACCAGTTTGTGTAATCTAAGGCATCCTGATATCTCTGATCCATTAAAAAACCGACTGGAAATGGATTTACGGTCAGTCAGTTACCAGAAACATAAAATTGGTAACACAAAAACTTGTATATATCATCACAGACCATAAAATTGTTTTTTTGGTTATACAGACCATAAAATTGTGGTTAACACTGATAGGAGCAGCAGGTGATAACATAATTGGTTAACACAAAAACTAATGATTAGGCCACATTGTAGGACAGCAGGTGAAGTTTAATAATTACCATATGATAACATAGTTGAGTTGCCTAATTATATATCTTAATGAAGATTTTCTACAGACACATCCAAATCAGAAAGCCGGACTCGAGGAAACTATTCACATTTTCTGTCAACTGAGCCCTTAGCAGTTAGCATCCATCAGTCCCCAATAATAGCTTAAATGTGGCACAATGATAACTGCACCCAAATCAGTCTCCTACCAAACATTCGGTGTATCCCTTAAGAAATCACCTCAACTACAACGATTTCATATCATCTCAACATTACGGGTGGTCACATTTAAAACCTTCACAGATAATCCAAAAATTACTGATACAACAAACGAGAATTTGTACAAACCTGCAAATCACGAGCATGAGCTCTGGCAACCAGATCAGTAGGTTTCCGCAGATAATTGTTTTCTACTGGAACCACAGTATCTTTCCAGGGCCCAATACCAACAACGTATTTACTTATGTAGTCCAAATATTCATCCGAAGTGATCTCCGTGTAGGTCTGAATTTTATTACATTAGATGAGTGCCAATAATAGGAAAAAGAAACAAACAAACAAGGCAATAATAAATGGATGTTAGACGGCACCATGTTACGGACCAAACAATTCATTGTTCTTTTAGCTTTGGGATGTAATGGACTAAATGGATTGGATGTTAGACAGCACCATGCATTGTTTTACATGAGGTAGGCACTCTAGGCAGACAGTTCGCTCCACTTTGATCAAGGGTCAATTGAAAATGGAAATGACCTCTGTCGTAGGAATAGCTCCCCACCCCCCTCCCCCGCCCCAGGGCGTCTTTTTTTGGTGTGGAAGCCTCTTTAGAGACACTAGGGTAATGATGGAGATAATGGGTCTGACTACGAGATAGGGCCATGCCGAAAGACACCTATCTCTAACCAACTAGTGACTATTTGATTTGAAATGGAGGTGCAGGGTCTGGAGTCGAAGCCTTATAGACACATTTTCTATCAACAGTGAGCAATAGAGGAACAAGGGAAAATACTCGACATTTCACTTTAATCCCAACATACAAACGGATTATGATCTTAAAACAATTTACAGACCCTTATCGTTTGGTGCTTGCAAGTTCCAAAGAACCACTTATTTTCTTAATTTAGCCTAATCCTGTTTTACTGTAGTCTAGTCTAAACAAGGTGTAATTCTTGTGTCAGTGGGATTGTACACTTTCAAGCCCTGATAATGCATAGAAAATTTTGCATGTGAATTGTGCATATCAAACAGAAAGTCTATGATCCAGTATTTCATCCATATGACCGGCCACAAGGGGATGAAGTTGCTATCAAATGAGCAGATATTTAAGTGGAGTTACTATAAAATAAGAAAAAGTAGAGTATAACTGTACAAGGCTCATGCAACATACACATTAAATGGGAAATAGAGACAACCATGATCGGCATGTTAATGCTATTTGAAACAAGCAGTACAAGCAGTCAAACAAAAAGAGGGAATTTTTTTTCACCTGGTTGGTATCTTGTGTTCGCACAGTTACATCATCAATCAAGAAGATCTTGGGTAGATCTGTCAAATCTGATACGTAAACAAGCGAACTTGGAGCAAATGATTGGATAAAACAGGGCTGTTTTAGCCAATGTTTTGACAGATACGAGCCTTTGTAACCATACTTCTTAAGGGTGGCAACAAAAACGTCCTCAAACTTCTTTCCATTAGCCCACTTCACCTGCAAAATCAAGAGTATAAAGTTGAGGATTAGTCATCCTAGTTGTACAGAAAACACTCTATATAAAATGATTTGTAGGACAGATAATGTTTCTGGTATCTCCAGAAAATAGGGACACGCCCACCCTACGGACAAAGATTTATTCTATCTCAAGCTTGTGAATGTTTACTAACTAGTTATACATGGAATGCGATTTTCTTTACCAACCATAACAGTAAAGCGCATAACAGACACAAAAACACCATTGAATAAACACTACACTTGTTATGCTAGCTAAATAAATTGCAACAACAATTCTGCAAGACATGCTATTGCCATTACTACAACTTCAAACATGTGACTCACGAGTGTACATTGATTTGGAAGCAGAGCAAATCGTAGGCAGAACCAAGTATATAAGGTTGAGGACTGCTAGTCCTAGTTATACTAGATTATTTGCACTTGGTTATAAGCATCTGGTCAGGAAGCTTCAAGAGTCAACCTCCTTTGTTTTTCTCCTATCAATACCAAGTATCCATGATCACCTAAAGAGTCAGAGCTGAAGTACTTACATGTTTGTTTATAAAGACGGGATCTTTGATCTCAGGATAAATGCCAACAACTCTTGGAGCTTTAAGAGCAATATTGATGTACTCCTCAAAAGAAATGATTGGGAATTTCCCTGTAATACATATAACAGATATAAACCCACCCAGTATGAACTAGAGGATGAAAACCAGTGAAAAGACAAAATATAAAGTTGTAGAGTTGAAATACTACAGTCTACAGCAGACAGGACTCACCATTATATTGTTGATCCCTGAACGAATATCTCTGCTTTGTTCTTAATGTTTGGAGTTCATTCCACGTAAAATCAACTGCACGTGATTAACAATGTCTTGGTAAGACGGTAACAACCTCATGTTGATATCAACTCCTTGAGAGGTTAGAGCAGGAGTAATTAAGTAACTGACTAGAAAAGTGGACTCCATCAGAATTATCATACCAGTGAAGTAGCCAGTCATGTTGACCCCTTCAACCTCATAGGTCCTTTTGCGGTCAGCAAACTCCTTGTGCTCGGCAATATCTGAGGTATCATCTAGATTTACATCATGATGACAAATAAGTACACCATCCTTGGACGCTAGAATGTCTGTTTCTAAAAAATCTGTCCCTTCTTCTATAGCTCTCTGCCAAGGACAAACAATTGTTTACTCCAAAATACAGATACCATGAAAAGGCATGACAAATAAACCATTTACTTTTCAAATTTCCGTAAAAATGAGAAACAAGAATCCAGATGATATGAAATTAATTTAATACTATCACCTTCAAATAACTACTACGGAGTACAATGGAATACAATAACAGAAACAGATGCTGTGTCATTGCTACTAGCTTGGGTTCTCGGAATGTCCATAAATATATGCAGTGTCTGCAGCTGTGAAACTTTCTGATAACAGTGAATGTTACTGCCATAGTATCATTGTAATAGACCGTATGACCATGTTAGATTGGTCGCTGGTGGGAATGTGGGATAAGTTCTCATCAGCCGCCAACTTTTTAATACTTCTGTGAAGCCAGGTGAAAACTTCCTAGCTGTAAAAGTCTAGTCCGGGATGTTTTAGGAACTTGGGGGGTTTCGCTTGATTTATGTTTCACATTCTTTTCTTTCATAAGGTCAGTGGTCACTTAATCAATCGTCAAAACTCAGAAGTCAAAGTCACTGATGCCAAATTGCGGTTATATTATAGAGTAATATTAATGTACAAAGGAGCTGCAGTACATCAAACTAAAATCAATGAAAGCATAAGCATGCAACATACATTCAGAGTATTAAGTAACAAGTACTTACAAGGTATGCAGGTCCAGTTTCTTCTGGAAACTCTCCATTAGAACCTCGATGAGCAACATTATATGGCCGAGAGGTTTGCAACGGCTGTTTTGAATCTTTATTTACTTCGCTAGGCAGCGGATATAATTGTCTAGCACTGGTGTCAACAAAGAGTAGCAGAAGAGTGAAATGGACAATACCTGCAGAAGCGCAATAAAGAGAATGTCACACGACATGAACATAAATACACAAAGAGTTGATGCCCAACAATCTTGTTGAAACATCACAGTCGGAATTTCTATTTTAGAGGTTCGGTTCATTATTCAGATTTCAGACATCTAAACTAAGACTTGATACTTCATAGACCACCCAAAAAAAAAACCCATTTAACAGGATATGAAAACATGAAAGAATTGTTCATTTTGAAATCGAATCGAGTGTGTATACGATTGCTCAAGTTAAAACCTCTAACTTAGAGCATCCAAGAATTCGGGTGCTTTGATTACAAATGCAAGGCTAAGGAATTTTTTCTTTTTTTCCCAGAAAGGTTCAAGATTTTTTTAGCTATATCAAGCATTACTGAAAAATCATGGCAGACAAAATTGACAACCCCATTATATTCAATCACTAATTCTTCATTGCTAATGACTATTAGCAAGTAGCAACATATAAAGTATAAAACAGTATGAACATAATTCAATCAAAAGAAAACTTTAGCATAATTATGATAATATAAATCAACCAAAGATCACTTCTTTATGGCACTCCAAATTCAGCAATTAATCTGACCCATTGATCTTAATTGATTTGCAGAGATTAATGGCAAAAATGACAGAAAATTTCTTATCCAAATTATACTTTTCCTTAAAACAGTCTCACTATTTTCAATCCAACCAACCAATGTTTGAAATAACCCAGTAAAATTTATGTAAAAATTGATACTAATTTTCCAAGAAAAGGTAAAAAAAAAACCCCCCCCAAAAAAAAAAAAAACACATGCATTACTCTAAATCATTCTAGTAATCAAGAATTCATATAATAAAAAATAACCCATTCGTACTAAATTCAGTTGAACCAACCAAGATTAAAACAACCATGATACCAAACTTACAAGAACAACATAAAGAAATACAACAAATTATAAGATAAACAAATAAATGCATTACTTTAATTTATAATCAAGGAAACATAAAAGTGAATGAGTTGGAAGAACTTACAGAGTGAAGTCATGGCGATTGTCCCTTCTCTCTCCTTTCTGTGCGTAAAGTTGAAGACTTTCCAAATCTTTAGGCACTTGGCAGCTTAATAATATCAATAAATTTTCAGAAATTTGAGTTTGATTGTGACACTAATTTAATGATAGACTAGTATCCGGGGATCACTCAAAATAAACTAGGAATATGCTTTTATAGTATGGATTAAATTGCTTATATTATACTATACCAATCATATTGATATTCTTCTTCTTTTGTGTCAGAAGAATGTGAGTCATTTCATTTCATATTTCACTCAATTTCAATGATTGGTTCGTTTGGAACTTCAACTCGAAGAAATGAAAATGTGTGTTATATTATTTGACTAATAAAAAATGTTTTTTTTTTTTCGACATGACTTCCCTGAATATTTTGACTAATTTTGAGCCATGAGAAACACAAATCATGGTGTATAATTGTATACTAGTATGATTTTTAGTGTAGATGTGAATGGATAGCATAGATTGGATATTTTTATATCTTCTTGGTCAATAGCATGCAAACTTCCAGATTGGTCTTGGATTAGTAATGTTTGATTTGTACTCTTTTCGCATATCCAATCAAAAAGTTGGAATCGAAAAGAACGGAGAGAGTTTAATATAAAAATGCAGTTTTGTGAAAATATAGAAAACACTATTCATTTTTTATTTATTTTTTTTAGTTTACTCCTAATCATAAGCTCTAGTCTTTTTTTTTCTTGATATCAAATGTTCTATAGTCCTGTGATAAGTACAAATGAGTTACTCCGTACAATGGTGATGAAAACGAAAACCTTCCTTCTCAAGGAGCTAAGGTCACGATTAGATTAAAATTTGACAAAAGTTACAGCTGCCAGAGTTACAGGACATTCATTCAACTAACAATTTCACTGTCAGTATATTGAACACTGTTATATGGGATTCAACAATACAACAACAAAAGTTTGGCCCTTCCATTTACCCTACATTAAACTTTTGTTGCCTTGTCGTTCAAGGATCCAAATCACTTCCAGGGCAATCATCATTCAAATTCTGTATCGAGTGATATATAGCAATCTTGCGAGCAAGAACATGTTTCAACTCTGACCACTTCTCTTCATCTTAAATCTGGAAACTGGTTTTGAAGGCTGCGTAATAACAACCCTTGATTAAAAACTCGCATTATAACCAAAAAATAATCAAGAACCATCACAGTTCACAGTGATTTAAACCTCACAGGGAATGTTTACCTGGCTCGTGGTTTCTCTGCTGGAGTCAGTTTGCAGATTATCAGTCCGCTCTATGATGGAGTTAGAAAAGGCCTACCAGTGAATAAGGAATTAGTTACGCGAACATAGAAAGATGAACACCGCCTATAAGGCTATCGGAGTTGCTAGCCAAGAAGCTGATTTCAGGGAGGTGGGGGGGGGGGGATAGGGGGAACGATCAACAGCTGACACAGTGTGATTATTTCCAAGAAAAAAGTTTTTTTTTTTTTTTTTTTTTTTTTTTTTTTTTTTTTTTTTTTTTTTTTTTTTTTTTTTTACCTTCAGACTGTTGGTATTTGGCCTAGAAATACGACTTCCAGCATCTTGATTAGACCTTGATACACCAACCTAGAGGAAAAGAATTTTATCAGATTCTTAGAAACTTGGGATTCAAATTTTTGACAACATAACAACTAGTTTACTGGATAAAAGAATATAAATAAAAACTAAGATGCTTATAGGCCAGCACCCTCCCCCTTCCCCCCTCAAGATTCCCCCAAACAAGAACAAAGTTAATAAAATCACGGCAAATGCTGAAATATACTGATCAATCATGAAGGGCATATAATTGGTACCTCCGGTTTTGGCTTTGATACTTGCTGAACACTAGTCTTCATTACAGATTGGACATGATCTTTTACAGCAGATTCACCCACAAAGGTTTGCGGTAAAGCTTTGTCATGGGAAATTTCATCTGATCATTATGTCAAAGCCAAAAGAAAGCATTATTGTTCGTAGGTACACAAATCAAAAATATTAGCTCACAGCAAACTTGAATCGCCAAAAGTTCATATCCAGACAGACATGATGTAACAGCGGTAGTCTGAACCAGAAACATACCTTCGTCCATTGGCTGTAAACTCATATTTTCCTGCTGCACGATGAAACAAAGTAAAAGGAAATCATGTTACCAACATGTAACCAAAGTAGTAAGAAGATTCATCATTCAGGCATTTACAACCAGAAACACAACTTTCCCGCTCCACAGATTATAATTAATAATTCTACACGCTGCTTTCTGGTGACATACCACAGTGTTAGGATACATATCATGACTGTCTTCATTTTGCTGTTCAATATCTTCTGATTCAAGTTCTTCTTTCTCAAGCTCATCAAATCTAGACATCATACGAGCATATTCTTCAGCATCAATTACTTTAGTAGCGCTGTCGTCTTCAGACACGCTAGGAGCATCTGTATCTTGAGCTGGATCTGCATTCGTAAGTGACTTTCAGAATTTATATAGTAACTCCTTCAGTACAGAGTTTTTTTATCTTCTGCAGTAAGTACAAATATTTGCCCACCTTTCAGTCAATACAACAAACACAAGATTTTTCAAGCAATTATTATGCCACAGAGTTAATGGATGAAACAAATCTTAAAGACAACAGGTACAGAAAGAATTTCTCTCTAACTTACATAGACTTGTACAGAGTGGTTGAAAGAACAAACAGAAATGAGTGTCCTAGCCCCACCATGCATATAAGGATTTTTTTTTTTTTTTTATCCAAAATGACTTAAAAGTAGAATGAGTTTCTTAACCCATAAGGCGATAATATGGGTCTGAATGTGAATAGATGTCATTGTATGTAAGAATTTTTCTTGCCTGAAATTGACATACTTTCTCCATCATCATCATCATCATCATCATCATCATCATCATCATCAGTATACTCTTCTCTGATTTCCACAAGACCCTCCTGTGTTTAGTATGGGAAAACTAAACTAAGCATAGCAACATTCTACAATAAAATTAGGGAGTACGAATACAACAGCATGGGAAACTTACAACAGCCTCTGCAGCTGTCCTGTCAAAAAATGAAGCCTCGGTTTTAAGATCTTCAATCACAGCTTTAAGCGAATCAACTTGAGAATCCAAGACATTTCCTCTTCTTTTGAGAATGTCAACAGTTTGTTTGGCTGATCTGTCGGCAAAATAACCCTCACCTAAGAGAACCTAGCACCCATTCAAACCAGGATTCTCTTGTGAAATCCATCTTTGAGAAATTTAATACAAGTAGAAGATTATAATCACAGTTCAAGAAAAAATAAAATCATATTAACACCTTATGACTAATGTAATCGTTACTCATGGAAACCATGGTTCAGAAAATAGAAAACAGATGTCTTTAGTTGCAACAGCATCATACAAAGTAAATTTGCATTATACCTTTTCTCAATATAGCTTATATTACCACCAAAACATATCAAGATCCTTCTGGAAGGTCTTCGCTTTGATGTTAAATTCCACGGCCATAGGTTTCTACCTATTTTCATCCCTCGACACCATTATCCAACCATCTAAAGAGGGATACAACATTTTCCAGCTTATAAGTGGGTGAACTAAAAAGAGTCAGTTAACCCTACATTGAGTTTGGTTCAGACTTGCTTTGCCTGTAGGCATGCACTATTGCACGATATTGCATTGACGACTTATTTCATATTGCTATTGCCAAGGAATCAAGAAGCACTATACTTACAGAGGCTTACATCTATTAGCTCGCAGAAAATTTTGACCAAAAAAGTTATTAAAAAGTTCAAAAGGAGCAACTCATAATACCACACTGCTAATTTTAAACACGATTTCAATTTGATCCAATCCATACCAGCTTTTCACTATCAAAAAATTTAACAGATTGAATACAGAATGTCTAATATTTTTCATGGTACGATCTAGTAGACTAAAAAGATAAACAATAAATAATATACAAGTATACCAAAAATAAGACTATTAGACTATATACCAGAAACTCATTTGTATGAACCAAACGACCAGGAAAGAATGCAGCTTTCCCAAACGGAACCTGAAAATAACTCAAACAAAGGAAATATATTAAAGCTCCTTGCCATTAGTGACATAACTGGAGGAATGCAAAACGGTGGAAAAAGTTTAAGAGAGTACCATTATCTGGTGGTGAAGTTCGTCAGGGAGGCGTTGGACTAGGTTGATTAAGTTGGTGTTGTCATTGACAAAGTGATTAACTTTGTCCAGCTCCACGTGCTTCTCGGCAATGCTGTCCTGTACACGCTGTGTGGCTTTCTGTGCTTCCTCTGCTGGAAACAGCGATGACAGGGGTGTCACTGTTCCCCTCCGATGTGCTTCCATAGAGGACAAAGTGACTCAGGCAAAATTAAGGCGTATAGTGAATAAGAGGAAGAGCTGCAAGCCTGCAACAAACCACCCATCCGGAAACTAAGACTATGAGCCAGCAAGAGTTGAAAAAATAATCATACTATGTAAAGGCTAAAAGCACATATTGAAGCAAAATCGACAAAATAGCAGATACAATCTAGAATCAAATCAAACCGCAAAAAATGGGTAATATCAGGTACAAACTATCTTATAAATACAATTCATAAAACAAGTAAATTCAACCGCCAAAGACAGAATAGACACTCAAGCAGTAGCATCATGCTCATACAGTTAAACTTACGAGCCACTAACCTTGCAGATTTTTCCACTGAGAAGGGGACCTGAATACTTCTACAAATAAACACATCCCCCCTCGAGCCATCTTGTTTAGATTTTCCCACAAAAAATCAAGAAAAAGGTCGGTATACTAGTATAAGACAACCTTCAAAGTTCAACCATAGTGGAGCATATTTGCACAAACCATACATCCCACCAAGTTCAACAACCTAAGTATGTATTCGCCAACATTCTCTCAAGTCACCAACAGACATACAATGTATGAGGGTCTATAATCCGTTTGTCTCAGTCGTGCAACGATAAAGCAACCAGTACACCAATTGAGCCAGAGTCCACATTCATAAGCAAATATGCAACCAACAAATGTAAAAATTCGCTCATAAGATTGACGGATAAGCGACATCGTGAAGTTGAAGCGAATCATACAACTAAAACAATGTACGCACGTTTTGATCAACGGGTCATTAGGACACAACAATCACATAATAATAGCGAGCAACAGATTTCTCGATAAACCCTCTGAAACACCAGCAACAATAACCATCACAGTGACTAGAAACAGACGAAAAGCGAGTATCTTGCAGAAGAATCAACAAATTGTAACATATACACCAAGACCAACAAAAATTGCAATCAAAAAAAAATAAAAAAAAAATAAAATAAAATAAAAATAAACCTAATGAACACACACGAATAAAAATAGCACCAATCAAAGTATTCTGTGCTTTCTCTTCACATTTTTATCCAAACGCAAAATCCCAATAAATATCATACTATATAATTAAGAGCTAGGATTTCAGAAACCTTTACAATACCCACGAAGAAAAACAAAATTATGGAGATTAAAAGAGCTGAATTAAGTTAAGCTTGATTAATTATGCATAAATGAATTAGTTCAGAATCTGGGATTAAAACATTACCGGAGCAAAATCTCGGCAGAGATTGGCGTGAAGAAGAAGCTCTACGATGGCGAGGGTTTCTGAGGGAAAACTGAAGACGGAAGAAGAAGAAATATTTTCCACAATGTTTTTTATTTTATTTTTATTTTAAATTTCAACAATTTTTACTTGGAAAATTTGTCAGCTAGCACAGTTTGCGATTTTAATAGGTAACACATTTTAGGTTCATTTCTGCCAGATGACACCTTTAAGTTGCAAAACTTTAACACATAGCACCAAAACTGATAGTTCCGGCCAAATCGCGTTGACTCCGCCATTGACCACCGCGCCTCTCAGCCGGATTCTTTTTTTGTTCATTTTTTCCCTTTTTCCTAAACTTTCCCCATGATTTTGTTTTCTTTCTCACTTGTTGTTGCTTCTCTCCACTACCCCTTCTTCGTCTTTCATTTTTACTTCTTTAAATTTAACCCATACCTCTCAAACCACATTTAATCAACGTCAATTATACCGAATTTCCATTTCAGAATTTTCACCATATTAACGTATGCCAAGTCAGACACATTCATCACCAATTGAAGATCATCCGCCACATAGCTAGTCTTATACTTATTTGTAACAATCGCATATCAATGATTATATTCAATTAAATTACTACATTTAAATCAAACCAATAATCAATTTACTAATCAAATAACTACTATTAAACACACCAAACAAAGCCATTGAACAATATAATTATAAATTAGAATTTAATCGAAACCACTACACAATTTAATTAAAAAAATCATGGTTTAATCTAGCTTTAATTTACTTTAATTAAGTTAATCAAGTACTAAAAACCTACTTTTTAAGTTTTAATTGAGTTCATTAAGGTTCAACATCTACCAAAAACTAATTTCGTACTACCATAGAACCAAAAAAGGAGAGAGAACCACAAAATATGGGTACATAAGAGGTGAGAATAGAAAAAATCGGGGGAAATTTCAGGGGGAAAATGAAAGAAATGAACAAAAAAAAAAAAGAATCTGGTGAGAGTCATGGTGGTCAAAGCCGGAGTCAACGCAATTTTGCCGGAAATACCAGTTTTGGTGCTATGTGTTAAAATTTTACAACTTAAATGTGTCATTTAGCAAAAATGAACATAAAAAGTGGCTGTTAAAATCGTAAACTTAAAAGGTGTTAACTGGCAAATTTTCCTTTTTACTTTGGAGTACTGAATTTTTACTATAGTTAATGTTCCGATATTACCCTTTGGGATTTAGGGGGGTGCATGGGGGGCACGTGCCCCCCAATTCTCTCTTAAATAGTTTACTACATATAGTATTTTGTGTCCTAAACTATCAGGTGAGTTCTATAGATGAGTGAGATTCTAATGGGATTTCACACAGGTTGCCACTAGTAAGGTTCAAACTCTAAACATTGCACATAATACAATGTCTACTAGCACAACTAATCTAGTTGAAGTCTTTGATAAATTTAAGATTATTATAAATTTTATTTAGTTTCATACTGCATTATTAATTGTTTTGATGATGTTTTTTTGTGAAAAGGATTTCCGATTACACGTATGTTAGTAAACAAATAAAGCCAATTTTTTTTTTAGTTTCCCGTTTTTTACGTTTGTAAAACTCGCGTTTTGGTTCATAATTTTGTGCCCCCAATTCTTATAATCCTGGATTCGCCACTGATCACGTATCCCATTTTATATGTCATACTCCACTTTGATTGTAAAAAAACCATTAGTTTTAACAAGTTAAATGAATGTATTAAAGTTTATTTGTGAGATTGCAAGCTTCTGATTAGAGGGATACGGTGCATGGGAGTGAGACATAAAATGAGACAGATGATCCTTACTTAGACAAAAACCGCTGATATTGTCCATACATTCGAATTTCAGTCATTTTGTTGGTGGGTTTATTTCTCAGTTTGAAGGGTACTCCCTTAGTTTGACCCTCATCATGTTTATTGCTTGCGGTCTTCTTACTACCACGGTTACTTGTTGATCGATAATTCCGTTGCATGTGGGAGATTTGCATCAATTACCAAAGTATTCAAACAATTAGAATGGTAGCCAAATTAGGGAACGTGCCCTGTAGGCTATAGCCACGCCGAAGAAAAAGTGTGCAGTTGATGAAATCAACAGGTAGATTTAAAAGAGACGCAATCTGTTTTCTCTTGGTGCACAAATGATAATAAAAATAGATTTTGTCAGGGCAAGATTCTTCATTTTTTATGATAACGGCGTCTGATGTACAATTCTGTTGTAAAATGTCACATTATACCAACTTTGATTACTGAATTATATATATATATATATATATATATAGACGGACTAAGATCAGCCTCTAATCACATAAGCAATTCAGAAATGGATGACACTGAGCTAAAATCGAGTCGACGAAACTAAAAACCTCAGAACTGCAAAGCAAAAATCAAGATTTCTGCAGGTTTGATACAAGATTTGAGGCAGCAAAAGCCGCGGAACCTCCAATGACACTGATCAAGGCTACCGAGACCTGAATTACTACCTCCCAAGGATAATCTTCTGGTACAAGGAAGACGAATGCAGGGCCGAGAAGTAAGAGGGCGAGGCTGAGGGTAAAGAGGGTTGATGGAGTATCAGGGTTTGTTGCTGCAGACAAAACCCCGAACTCTTCAGCCTTTGACAGTAGACCTAACTGTTCTATTGTTGACAGTGACAGTCCTGCTTTCTCTGCTGCTGACAGCAACCCTGCTTTCTCTGCCTTTGTTAGTAGTCTCAGCTGCTCTACCCTTGTTAGAAGCTTCACTGATGACGCAGAACCATTAGTTGAGCCTGCTTTGCTTACTGCGATGGCTGCTGTTCCCTGCATTTACCATTTCAGGAAAGAAACATGCTGCAGACTGTTAGAATTAGCTTTCCTGGTTAGATTTTCGAGAAGATAAATGTCGCTACCCTATGTTAGAGAGCCAATTCAACCAAAAGTCTAGACTGATGGTTGAGTCCCAAATCTTAACACCCCCCCTTAGTGAAAGCTCGGGGGCTCCCAGGATTTGAACTTGAGAGCTCAGGGTCACTGAGGCTCTGATACCATGTTAGTGTAGAGAATTAGAGAGGA
Organism: Spergularia marina; assembly: GCA_963680865.1. Lineage (NCBI taxonomy): Eukaryota > Viridiplantae > Streptophyta > Magnoliopsida > Caryophyllales > Caryophyllaceae > Spergularia > Spergularia marina. The sequence goes on along the minus strand of OY804548.1, from coordinate 24,070,451 downwards.
GAGGGATGAGAGAAATATTGACATGAAAGCTTGAGTAATTCTATTGATGTGATTCGGTTTATATACAAGTACAAGAGAATCAAAACCTAATCATAATTCCTACAATTATGCTACTAATCTAGGTAAGAATCAATCTTTACTCACAATATGAACATATAACTTTATACTAATCATTTCCCTAATAGTTAGAGAGCCAATTCAACCAAAAGTCTATGGTTGAACCGCAATAATTGGTTATATCTTAACACCCCAAATGGAGTTCCTAACATGCCAATTCATGTTTCCACTAAATCAAACTCGAGGATAAGATTCATAAGAAGTAAGGACTAGTTCAATCAATGGAAAGTTTTGTCCATTCGACTCTTATTTAAGAACTCGAGGCATAAGAATCACCATTGCGTGCCTTTAGGCATAAAATGAGTGCCAACATTCAAGAAAGTACTCGAGTTGTCACATTAACCAATTCAAGAATCAAGAGTACCAGAACAAACTTTGCAACATGCCTCTCTAATTAATCCGGCATACATAGAGTCATAGACACACTGACATTGTTTGTCACCTTAGCGAGTTTTCATCCTAAAACCAATTCACAACCCGTGGAGTAAATAGTAATGGAGGTATTCTTAAGCAATCAACATATTTGAAAAGTGAAGCAACTGAGATAATAGTATATGCTATGGCAATTTCTTTCATTTTTATTTACATATGGTTAGAAATTCCTCACATATTCAAGTAAAATGTAAAGAACTCAAATGAAAAAAAGGGAGTTGTAACTCGTAAGTACCTTTTTGGAGCCAACAGTTTTGGTGGCAGAAGGTTTCTGCGTAGCCATAGATTTAATCAGCAATGTCCTTCTTCTGCTGTATCTGTCTGCAGAAGAAAAATGGTGCTTAAGAAGTGGGATTCTTGTGCTGCTGAGTGATGCTGAAGCTTCCATTGCTGCTGCTGCTTTCTGTACAGTTTGCAAAGCTAGAGCAGCAAATGTTGGCTTATAGTTGAAGTTTAGTTTCTGGTATCTGCTACTGATCTCACCACGTTACAAAGTTTACACAAGTGATGGACAAAGGAAGTTCATAATCTTCAAGTGGATGGGTGGTTATCTGATGCTCAGACGCCCCACTTGTCAAATAATGCTTGGCTCTTGGCTTCTTACAAAAGCTAAAAGACCACAAGGCTATGTGGCTAACTAACAACAAATGCTTGGTACACCTTTATGGTAAGAGTTTGCGCTATTATAGGTCATAATAGTCTATATTAGACAACTTCCGATTATTCGAAAGTGTTAGAGTAGACAACAAACCATACGTGAATTGTGGAAAATATCTCACATTATAAAAAAAAAAAAAAATTAGACACTAATTTATAAGGTGGTAGATTACTCCCATGTCCATTTGATTTTAGGAGGGAACCTCACAAGACTTGTGAGCTGATTTTCTCCTCTTCTTCAAGCGGGCCGATGTAAGTGTTTTAGTTTTTCATCTATGTGTGCCCGTGTGGTATGAAACATAGGTTACATTTAACAGTCCCCTTCGTTAAATTCACTTGTAACGCTTGGATCAGTTGGTACAATTCTAAAATTAAATCAACCAAGTTCACATCCGAAAATTATGGCGTTCCAAACCCAATTATTGAAAATTTCAATTTAGTCTAGGAGGAATTTCCAGTGACAATTACAATAGTGTTGGGTTCTTCTCTCTTCGGTCCGAGTCAGGTCACTATTAGGTTGCCTCGGATTGATTTCGGTCACATGTGAGTCGGGTCATTATCGGTTTTTGTCGAGTTCACGTCAGTTCGAGTCGACCCGAGAAAATTGGTTCGGACCGGGTCGGGCCACACTCCACAGCAACTAGTTCTAAGTTTAGCCCAATTTTGAGCCCAAACAAAAGCCCAGGCCCAACCAACCAAGAAAGAAACAAGCTAGCTGGCGTATAACTGTGGAGTCTTCGTCACTCTACATCTCATCCTCTTTTTTTTTTTTTTCGCCCACTCTCTGATCAAATCAAAATCAAACCTCTCTTAAACCCTAAAAACCTCTCGAAAACCCTAACAATGGCGACTATGTCCTTTTCTCTCGACAAAATCAAGCGAATCTGGCACTCCGAAGTTCACAGCCCAGAAAAGTGGGCTGCTAACATGGTAATCTTCTTCATTACACTTCCCCTTCTTTTACCTTTCAACGCAAAATAATCAATTATTTTTCCTGGGTAAAAGATATGATCTTTTTTTTTTGTTAATTAATGTGTATATTTGCTTATAACTAATTGAAATTGATGATAATGTATTGGTAGAAGTAAAATCTAATCCTCTAATTTAGGTTAAAATTCAATTTTATTTGGGGATTTTGACTTTTGTGTGTGGGAGGGGGAAGGGGGCCCATACATTGTAATGTTGCTGATTATGATAAAATTGGGGAAAATAAAATTGCTGATTAAGTTGGGTTTGAGAGATTGATGTGATTAGATGGATGGGGATCGGAGTGTCTTGTGTAAGAAGTTTTGTCCAATTTACGAGTGAATTGGGTTTATTGTGGCTCTGGCTAGTTGCTTTATTAGTTAAAGGTAACAGATGTTGTAATGTGTAATACCATTCGGTGACCGGCTGTTATTGTATGTCATTGGGTTTAAAGTATTTGAGCTAAGCTCTAGGGTTATGTTAGCGTGAACCGTACTTTTTGATCGAACGGGTATAGTAAGGTCATTGGAAAAGCCTTTTCTCTGAAGACTAATGACTAATGTAACTTCGGGTTGGCGTTTTGTCTACCATATTACTGGCGTAATGACTCCTGAAGTGGGATGTTATACGTTTTTAAGGCGGTTGGATAGTGAGATGCTCAGATGCATAATATGTTGGATATGTGAATGAATCAAGTGTTTGATTTCAAGAGCTCCATTAGCTATTTGTGTTAATGCATCATGAAATTGTATCATATGGTCATAAAAGTTAGTGTTGAATGGATATAAGTAGCCTATCCCGCTTTCAGATGAAGTCGAAACAGTAGAATATAATCTCTTTCCTATATGGTGAAGTGGGACAAAATTTGCTGGTCAGGAAGGAGTTTGTATCGCGTCAAGGGGAAGGGGGGAGGAACGGCTTTACTGTTTCCGTGAAAGTGAAGTGGAGGTGTTTCTGTGTTGCCTTTAGCTCGTCAAGCATTGAGGTAGAGATAACATTAATGATTGCAGTGTATGTAGTTATGTTAACACTTACAGAGTTACAGATCTTGGATGATACATCATTATTTCTAAGCATGACAGTTGACTAGCTGCAGTAGGCAGGTACAAGGGAGGGAAGGGGGGTCATTTGTGCACGCTACTCTGCGGAGGTTCTGTATTAGTTTATGCTGGTTCTTAGTCATCCTTGGTGGATTATGTGTGTTCATCTGCTCTGATATGTCTGTTAGTTGATTAAGTAATTGTATAGTTGTCGCATGTGAGTGGTAAATGTGCGTGCTTTGGTCTCTATTCCAAGGATTCTTCCTAATTCCGCTCCCCTTCCCTTGTTCTAGGCTGCAATTCTGTTGCTTCCTTGGTGTTCTTTTGAGGGTCGATGGTTAATAAATCCGTATTGACCACTCATTTTGTTTGATGGGGCGTTCTTTATAAGTGAATAAGCCTATGCACCCGTCTTTTGCAGCCAGCTTATTTCACACGATCAACTCTGTTGTTTGGAGTAACTCATGTTTGCCTGTTCTTTAAATGTCAAACTATATTGATGTGCGCCTTGAATTCGGCATGAGTGATTGATATAGCCTTCCTCGTCGTGAAACTTGCAGAAACTACTAAGGGCAGCAGGAATCTTCGTTGGCTCAATTATTGCGATGCGAAACTTCGGCGAGATATTGGCTGGTGAAACGGCATGATGGATGTGTGATCTTCCTACGCTGTATTGCAACTTTATAGAGCTCTTAGTGTCTTCTAGCATATGGTATTATCCGAGGATCTTGTTGTTCCGCCCTGTATGTTGAAGGAGTTTACACTTGAATAGTATCTACTTTGTTCCTAAATTGCTTCCTCAACCAATTTATTGTGTGTAAAATAGCACAAATTCGTAATGTCGTAATACAGACTCCTTTTCGTACATTTACGTGGTGTTTAATTTGTTTGCAACTGTTTCAACCTCATCTCTGATACGAAGCCAAATAGAAAACCAAAAACTGGTATGTGGGAAAGGCGATTTACACGATTCAGAGAGAAAAACATAGAGTTTAGCACTTGATAGAGTGATGATTTCGATTAACAAGAGTTGCCTAATTAGCATAGGAAGATCATTTAGGCCCTGTGTCAGATCAAATTAATTCAGATCAGTTTTATTCAAATCAAATTAAATCAGATCAGAATTATTCAAATAACAATCAATGAATCTAGTCTATTTCTAGTTATTAATTCGTCTAATTGCAGTTAATTTATCAATTAATTCAGTTCAGATCAAATCAAATCAAGTTTATTTAAATCAAATCAAATCAGATCAGTTCAATTCAAATCAAATCAGAAAAATGCAGTCCAATCGCACGGGGTCTTAAGCAATCTCCTATCAGCCATCGCTTCATCGCCAAGCAAAGAACTAGTTAAAGTCCACCTTCCAACCTCAAACCATCAAATGTGATAGGTAGCTTACAGTTTCCAGGCACCGGTCTTACGTACTCAGATAACAGCCTGCTATGCTTCACTACTTCACTATTACTGGCTTTACTGGTCCAGCACAGTTGATCTGACTTCCGATATCAATCTAATAACTACTAAAGGCGGCCGATAGCTTGTAAGACCAAACAAGCTCCACAGCCTTAATATGAAACTCATTTTTGAAATGGCATTCAAATGAATAGGTGAAGATCGCATTTCCAAACCCGGAAACTAAGCTGTTGCTTGGGCTATGAGAACTGAACTTCCTGCTAGAGCTACTTGAAGTTTGCATTCTTTTCTGGTCGCTAGAGGCAGGATCTTCAGTGCCCAACCGCGAACATTTGAGTGAAACTCAACCCAAAACTTCACAATCAGGCAGTGACTTGTTCCACATTTGTATTTTACCCCAATTCCGAGTTCCTCCACTTACTATAGTACGCATCTAAACATTTAATCTCCGAATTGACGAATTTGATGCTGGTGGAGTGAGGACTCCAGTCACGTACTTGAGCACACCTCACACACTTAGCTTGTAGCAAGAATTGGTATTCCTGCAGGCATATCTTTGGTTTCCTTGCTTCCGCTTAAGCAAGCAAAAAATCAGGTTTAATCGGGGTTGCCAAACTAATTGTGCATAAATAATTGAACAACATAAAACCCCTCATCATCTCTGATGAAGACGGTCTCTCCCAAGATATCACGTTGAGTAGTGGATACTCGAGTGAAATGCAGACTGAGCTGTTGCTCTTGAATCAATGCCGACAAAAGAGCTTGATGTTGAACGTTCACCAGTAATCACCACAAGAGCAGCTCCCATCTTTAAAATGGTGAAACCTGGTGTTGTCTCTTACAATTATTTCCCTCCTCTCTATGCCTGAAATGCACTTAATGGCTCGATGACAATCCCCACAAACTCTCAGATTCTTGAAAATCCGAATAGGCAAACCGGTGGGCACCTTGATCAGTCCATAAGCAACTGCTAATTTCTCACTATGCTCTAACAAAAGCTTTCGTTTTTGCTCCTCACCAACATCATGCAATTCATAATCAAGGTCAGGAATATACCCTGCCAACTCCATTTTCTTCTCTAGCTCGCGTAGTTTCTCATGTATAGACGATAATTCTGGGTGTGTTCGATCACTTGATCTAAACTCATGAACGACATTGTTGATCTCAATCCAGCTGTAACCCGGCAATTTCACTACATTATTACTTCTCATGGACTGCCAAACCTTAGAAACATTGTCCCATTGATTCTTCACTGCGTAAACATTAGCTAGCTGAACATATGCTGCTGCATTTGTTGGCTCAATACTAAGCAAGTTGTTAGCAGCATATTCAGCCAACTCGATGTTCTTGTGGATCCTAGAAGCTCCCAACAGGCTCCCAAACATTGCAGCATGCGGTTTGAAAGGCATTTTCTTTATCAAGTCAGTAGCTTCTTGAAGTTTACCAGCTCGTCCTAAAAGGTCAATCATGCAAGTATAGTGTTGGGGCTTAGGTTCAATCCCATAATCCTTCTGCATTGTTTCAAAATACTGAATTCCAAGATCTACTTGTCCAACATGGTTGCAAGCTGACAGAACCTCTACAAATGTGATCCAATCTGGCTTAATGTTCTCGGTTCTCATTTCATAAAACAGAGCAAGAGCTTTTTCACTAGACCCATAAGCAGCATACCCTGAAATCATGGCATTCCAAGACACCAAGTCTTTCCTCGGCATCTCTGAGAACAACTTCCACGCATCATCTACAACACCGCACTTGCAGTACATACTCAGCAATGACGTCCCAACTGTTGTATCCAAATATATTGGAGACTTGTACACAAGTTGATGAATTTGCTTGCCTAAGACCAATGCAGACAAATTGCTACAACCCAACAAAGCACTAGCCAAGGTTAATGGGGACGGCTTAAGACCAGATTCCACCATCGTCTTAAACAGCTTCATGGCATCGCCTGGTCGGGAGTTTTCCACATAACCAGCAATCATAGCATTCCACGAAACAACATTCCTCATGGGCGCATCCTCAAACATCCTTTCCGCCATTTCAACATTTCCAACTTTCATATACCCAGTGATCAACGCAGTCCGAGCAACCACACTCTTAAAAGGATCCAACCCATACAGTCTCACCGCCATCTCCAAATCCCCGCACTCCACATAACCCGATATCATGGCATTCCACGACACCCCATTCCTCTCCGGCATTGCAGAAAAAAGCCGTTGTGCATCCTCCATCAACCCGTTCCCTGCAAAACCCGAAACCACAGTATTCCATGAAGCAATATCCTTGATGGGCATCCGCTCAAACAACATCTTAGCACCATCAACATCCGAATTCCTTAAGTAACAAGACAACATTGTGTTATAAGAGAAAATATCTGGTTCAGGAATTTCATCAAACAGTTGGCGTGCTTCCCTTAACGCGCCACGTTTTTTCGAGTACCCAGCTAACATCGAATTCCAACTAACAATGTTCTTAACAGGCATCTTCCTAAACACGCTTAGAGCAGATTCTACATCTTTTGCTCTAACATGTTTTGTGATCATTTTATTACTAGAAAAAACATCATGGTATTGTTTACCTCTAAATGGGGGTGATTTGGCGGGAAATTGATCTGGGTTTTCGTTAAAATCTGGGCTTTTGATTGCGTAATTGGAAAGATAACAAATTGATTGGCGAGTTTCAGAGAAATTAACGAAGAAATCAAGGAAATAACGTTTCTTTAATGAGTTCATTTTGTGTATGAGTTTAGCTTTTAGGCGGGAATTTTGAAAAGAAGCACTCAAAATGTTCGAAATGTTATGGGTTGCTTCATGAAAGTAAAACATTGATCTTACGCGAGTTGAACAAAACCTAACTCATTCTTCCGAATAACATAAAATTTTAGCTTTGCGGAACTTAATGAAGAAGTGGTTAAATTACGAGTATTTTTTTATTTAATTGAGAGCTCTTTTCTTTGCAAGAAATTGTTTGAATTTGAGAAATTTGGTGGAATGATAAATTAGGTTATCAGGATAGCGAATTTAATTTTATTAAATTTGATATAGACTAGTACATTCGGGTTTTAAGGTGACTCATACATAGCGGAAGGAGAATTGGCAAGAGCCGATCAATAGTGTGCATATTTTATGTAACCTTGTAAACGAAAAAATTAGGCAAAACATTATTTGAAGTTTTGGTTAAGATAATATAATAGAGCTCTTTTAAGTTCATGAACACAATGTGTGTCATTTCGCATTGTAAATAAAAAAAAAAAAAAAAAAGGTAATCATACCTGACCCTTAGAAGTTTTGGTCAAGGCCATGTTTGATAGGAGTATATGACTGCATTTTTTTTATATTTGATTTGATCTGAATTTATTGAAGAATTAGCTGTATCCAGACAAATTGATAACTAGGACAAGACTAAATTCAATGATTGTTATTTGGATAATTCTAATATGATTTCATTTGAATAAAATTGGTCTTATTTGATTTGATCTTATTTGAATTATATGGAGTTTTGGTAAGTGATCAAATATAAGATTATGTGATCATGTCAATTATAAGAAGAAAAAAAAAGGATCAATTTCAAATCCAAAGAGGTATTTTTCTCTTATACTATACCAAATTTGCAAACATCATGATATGATAATCTATCTATATATTGAGTCAATAATTTTTGCCAATTTGTTCCCCACTCAATTCGATCAAACACTATATATATAAACCATCCTCCCAATTGTAAGTTACAAATTCCAAGTCGTCACACTCACGCACACTTGAAACATATAGGTCTATCGATCGATAATGACAACTTCTAGGGAAAACATCCTCATTATCATTGCCATGATATTCATTTCAACTCTTTGCACCTCTTTTCTACAAGTCGCCGGTGACGACGCCCTTGTAAAGAAAATGTGTGGCGCAACCTCGTCTCCTTACCATTGCGCGGCTTGCACCACGAAATCCGGGCACGACATGTGGACGGATGTTGATGTCATTGAGGCCGCCTTGTTATGTGGGGACGGCGACGCCTACAAACTCTTGTCCGACACGCAAAAGATTGTTGGGGACGGGTCTACGGACGTCAAGGTGAAGGATGCACTTAACCGTTGCATTCCTATTTTTCAGGCAATTCTTGACAGTGGCAATATGATCCGGCAGGAAACCGCTGCTCGGCAATTCCATACGGCGTCGACGTCGATCACAGGGTGGATATTTAACAGGTTTGGGATATGCTCTTCATATCTCAGTGGAATTAATGTGCCACAACCTGTGACTTCTGGGATTACTAGTGTTGTAGCTGATTATAAGATTGCTACTGAACTACTGGCTAATGATAATATATAATGCCTAGTTCAGTTTATTAAATATGACATACGTGATACGTATACTGCATGTTACAGGGAGCTGAAAGTAAACGAGGGTTTAGACAGGGACCTTCGAGTAATTAGGTAGTTTTGATTGTTAGCTTAATTGGGTATACTATAAATGCCCTTTTGCTGTATTCATTTTATTCAATCAAAAATAATAATCAACACCTTTCTCTGATTCTCTCTGTTTTCAATTTTCCTCTTCGCTCTTCTTTCTGTTACAAGCAAGTTCTTTCTTTGTGCGTGTCATGTGTCGTATCGGCGTATGAGTCGTGTCGACACGCGACTCGCCGGAAAGATAACGTGTCGGAGTAACGTAGCTTTGGAGCGAGTACACGCTCATGCTCAATTGCTCACCCCTAGTTCACAACATATAGAATTGATATGTAGTTCACAGAAAACATTAATAGAATGGTTTAAGGGGCACAATAGTAATTTCCAATTAAAAAAAAATACCATATTATCTCTGTTTCTTACATTTTTCTGCTTTTTCTCCCCCCTTCTCTTTAACCCTAGCCGCGCTATTTACTTTATGCTCGAGCGATACCAATTCAATCTCTACTCCTCACCCGGCCTTTCCACCACCGTATGACAAGTCATGAAAGATTCTAATTGTAGCTTTTTAGTTTGTAATTTTATAGGTTTTATGTTGTTCCCCGTTTTCCCGTTTTAGGCTTATGTTTTGTAATCTCTCAAACTTTGTTTCATTTGCTATCCCACGTTCGATTTAAAAAAAAAAAAAGTATGTATCTTGACCATCAGCGTATTTGCCCCGGTAAGCCTATTTGTCGTCAAGCCCCCATTTTTATGGCATAATAGTGGATAAAATTGTTATAGATTCCGTGTACTATACTTCATCTGATTCAAAAAAAATTTCATGTTTCATTTTTCAATTTTGAGGTGCCATGTTGGGGTCTATTTTTAGACCAAATGAATCGTTCAGTTTCTGCAAAAATTAGTAAATATTACATTCTGTATTGCAGTTTACCACCTATAATTGATTTTAAGGCAGACTAATTTTACATTTGGTCTAAAATTAATCCCTAACATCACAACTCAAAACTGCAAAAAGAAACAAGAAAATCTCTTTGAATCGCAGTGAGTATGTCATTATAAATATACGATAGTCACTAGCCTAATGGTAGTAGTGTCATTTGGTTTCTAATCTCACTGCTTCAGATTCGAGTTTTTTTTTTTTTTTTTTTTTTTTTTTTTTTTTTTTTTTAAACGAAGAGCCATCATTATTCTCTATTCGTGTAAAGCGAAGAGCAAACAATCATTCAGCTAGACTCTTAATAGAACTAACTTAAACAAATAGAATATGACCTAAACTTGTAGGCCTGAACAAAATATATAAGGCAGCCGTGGTGGGCCGCGAGTCCCAGGTCACCACTGTCTTTGCCCTTATATTTGATAGATAAAAAAAAGGCATGCAGTTCAATAATCATACGAGGTTTAAGACATAATTAAACATGAGGGCCACATTTTGATCATCTCTTACCAAATCTTCTTAAGCAACTTATAATTGATCAATTTAGAAAACCAAATGTCTTAGTCCACATCGAATCAAATTTACTACTATCAACTAAAAATTAATTCATATTTCAAATATTATTCACGTATACCTTCGAAATTCCATTTTAGTGCATGACATGTGTAGCCTTTTCTTTTCTTCTAAAAAATAAGTTCTAATGTTACATTGCTTCTCATTATTTTAAACTTTTTACTAGTAAGAAAGTATGGTGGTGATTTTTACCCTCCTTAATTATATTGATACTTACACTTCTTGTAAAGGAGTAAGGCCCCCCACGTCGAGAAATGTAACTCACAAGAGGGAGTCTAAAAATCATTACCCGAATGATAGATACTAAATTCATGTTTTGATTGTTCATGACAACATTTCCCTATAACAAAGTTAGCAAAAGGTATAATGTTCATGAAAATAAAAGTTCGAGAGTACAATGTGAAAATTAGCAAATCTTAAGGCACCACATAAATTTTCCTAAAGAGTGTTGGATATAAGGATTTCATTCTTAAATCCCATGTTTGGCAACCCAAGAATTTGGAAATTCGGATTTGTGTCAAATACTTTGGAATTTGTATCAAATCCAATTAGGGGAAAAACAAATGATATCTCAAGAGGTGTCATTTTGAAATCTCACCCTCCCCAAACATTTGATTTATACTTGAATTTTACATTTTCAAAAGATGAAATTAAAATGATTACAAATTTTCAAATTTTTGTTTCCAAACGCTACCTAAAAGTTAAAAAGGCTAATTACCTCGTTTTGGTTAAGCTAAGAGAGATCATGGCCTTTTGGTAAGAGCTCATACTAGACTACAAATGAATGTGATAACCTTGAATAATTGGGGGGAAAAAAGGCAAACATATACTCCTCCGATCAAAGAGATTTTCCTACTTGATGTTAGAGATTAATTTTAAACCAAATAAAAGACCCGTTTGTCTTAAAATCAAGTAGGGTTGGTGGAGTGCAATGCAGAATGAATTATGTACAAATTTTTGCAGCATGTGAACGATTCATTTGGTCTAAAAATAGCTCCCAGCATGACACCCTAAAACTGCAAAAAGAAACAGGAAAATCTCTTTGGGTAGGAGGGAGTATAATAGATCTCATAAGAAGTTTTTGTTATTAAGATCAACAAAATTATGGAGTTTTGGTACAATATGATCATACCATATACGGAATATATACAATAGAATCCATGTGATCATGTGAATCAGAAAAAAAAAGGATCAATTTCAAATCCCAAGAGGTACACAATTGACAATACTATACCAAATTTGCAAATACTTTCCTCATCGATCAAATACGACGTGATGACAATCAATTTTTCCAATTTGTTCCCCATGAAAACACTGTACGTATGTAAGTATAAAATAACTTCACGCACGTCTCCAAGTTTTCTCATCGTACGTTAGAAGTTTCCTAGTCCTTAGCCTCGATCATCAATTCATCATCACACTTGAATAACATAGGTCTCCTCTAGAGACAATGAAGACTTCCAACAAAAGCACCCTCATTGTCATTGCCATGATATTCTTCTTCTCAACTCTTTGTAGTACCTCTTTTCTACAAGTCGCCGGTGACGACGCTCTCGTAAAGAAAATGTGTGGCGCAACCTCGTCTCCTGACCCGTGCACCACTTGCACCAAGAAAGGCGGCCACGACATGGCTACTGACATTGACGTCATTGAGGCTGTACTGCTGTGTGCGGACGCTGACGTCAACAAACTCTTGACCGATACACAAAAAATTGCGGCCGACGGGTCTACGGACGTCAAAGTGAAGAATGCACTTAACAGTTGCATCGTTTATTTTCAAACAATACTCGACAATGGCGATATAATTCGACAGCAAACTGCTGCTCGGAAATTCGATGCAGCATTGTCGTCGATCCAAGGGTTGGTTTTTCAGAAGTTCGGGATGTGCAGATCATTTCTAAGCGGAATTACAGTGCCACAACCTGTGGATTCTGGGATTAGTAATGTTGAAGCTGATTATAGGATTGCTATTCAACTATTGACTAATGATAAGGCCTAGTTGAAAGCTTGTGACATATATTTACGTATAAGTTATACGTAGTAACATGATTTTTACATACAACTTCAATATAATGATCGATTCATTCATGTAAGTCAAATTCCGTTTATATCAACATATAAACAGCTTTTTCATTCACAAAGTAACTCAACAACCATATACTCCGTATAAATTCATCGCAGAACTGTATTTCTCAGCAAAGTAATAATCGATTTTAATTTTTTTCTTTTCCAAAAAGGATTAATTTACAAAATACTAGTATAGGCCATTACCAAAAATTTATCTCATTTTTATTCTAATTCATTCTTTTACAAAAATAAATTAAATTCAAAGTATTTTTGTATACTTTCCTATGTTATTAAGGTAGTATATCTTTATTTAAGGTAATACTGATTTTTACCTATATGTAGTTGATTTTTACATTTTGGTTGATTTTATGTTGCCTAATACTTGATTTGTTTCCTGTTATAATTAAAAGTCGAAACGATCGATGAAATTAATATATAAAGGCAGTTTATAATTCTCATTTCAACCAATTAATTACCCCTTAATTACAAGTCATAATAATAAAAACAGTCAAATTTTCTCTACTCTAATCTCAATCAATCAAAGCTAAATCAGTATGTTTTCCTACAAAAACATAGCCATTCTCCTCACATTTCTCACATTATTTTCGTTTTCCCATGTACAAGCTAATACTCAAAATGCTACACTTATAGAAAGCGTATGTAACACAACGTATGTACCAACGGCGTGCATCACCTGCGTCAATGCATTCCAAGGCGACGTCAAGAACATCACCGATGTCCTTGCGGCCACTCTGGATTGTGCAAACAACGATGCCACCAAGCTCGAGGTCGACACGAAGAAAATTCTTGACAGTGGTTCGACAGGCACAGGCACTCCCACCACTGATGCCCTTTGGAGTTGCCACGGGAGACTAGACACCCTTATACAATATATTTCAGTGGTGCTCCGTGATACACAGAACGGGCAATTTTATTTAGCCAAAAAAACAATCAACGAACAAATCTTAAAAAGGGTGAGCGACTGCAGTGAAGCCCTCGCTGAACCTGAAGTTATGATACCTCCTCCTGTGTTTTCGGGTTTGTTCTCTGTTGAATCCGATTACAAAATTACTGACCAGATTCTTTCGTCTCTGGCTGGATCGGATAATTAAATCGCCGTTAAGGCAATATTTTGTTATATTATTTCCGTTACCCCCTTACCCCGCCTCATGGCGGGAGCCTTTAAGGCACTGTGGTATGAAATTTTCTTATATCGATGATTATTAGCAAAGATTTATTCAATTCAGTAGACACCAAGCATTTTGTTGGCATGAAAACATAGTATAAGACTGTAACGTTTTATTTTATCATCATCGCAACTTTTACTGAACTCTAAAAAAAAAAAAAAAGGTTATGTTTATGTTTCTAAATTAGGACAACAGAAAAACTGCAGAGAGTGTGTGTGTGTGTGTTAAGCTTCTACTAAGAGACTGTGGAGAGTCGTTTGATTGAAAAAGGCGAAAATCTAAAGAAGAGAAGAAATGTACTCCTGATATGCCTCCTCCTGCTCATCTAGGCTTAACCCCTTGCTGAAGCCATAATTCTCCATCTCATACATCTGTAACGCTTGGAGATCCAGTGAAGCCTCCCTGGAGTAAGAAATCAGCTACATAACAAATTAAAGTTTGTGATAACACGGAAATTGGTCACAGATCCTCGAGCAACAGAAAGATCGTATTGTTTCTGTAATCAATGTTAGATGGATAGCAAACCATGGAGCCTCAGGTTCTTGTTTGGCTAGTCGGGGGAGGGTAAAATAGAAAGGAAGTCCCCGAACCCTACTCCTTTATTGTGAGAAGGACCACCATGCTCCTTGTCCTCCCGAGAGCGTGGTATAAGCATTGTCTAGGGAGTTTATAGTCGGGAATTTACCTGTAAGCATCTTGAATCTCCTTGCAGTTTAGATCCAACTTAAGGGCGATTCCATATTCTTCCTTGGCCTTTCTGTAATCTTACATTGCACAAACACAATCATACCATTAGATGTTGGAGGCCCGGCCCAGAGCATATAGCCGCGTATTTATATCTATATAACGCGACTGTGCTTTGCTTTGATATCATGTTGAGCATGTCAGACACCCCTCTGCTCACGGCCTCACCCACCTACATAGCAGTGATACATGATAGTGAAACACTATAAATCTTTAGAAACACGGTACAAAACAAGAGCATCCTCCATACCCGCAAGAGTTCATAGGCTGCACCAGCTAGCACGGTAATGTGCCTTTGGCCAATTTTGTTTGAGTTTGATACAATCCATTGAATCGCGGAGAGCAAGATCTCCGAGTCCCAGACGTGCCCAGCAGAAACTCCTATTTGAATATATGACTGCGTCTTTTGGCTTAAGACCTAATGCCTATGTTTCACAGACATGTATGGATTTATCAGCAAGTAATACTCAAATGTTCTAGAGAAGTTATCATATGAAACTACAGAAAATCATGATTTGATAGTAGAAGAGTCTCGCACAATTAACAGATTTCACCTTGATAGCAGAGATTAAGGTAGTACTGTGTTAACGGCCGCTGCATTGGGCTGAAAAGAACAAGTATAGACAGATGCTAAAATGAGTGTTACTCAAGCTAAGGTAGTAAATCTAATCCCGATGTCATACAAGACCCAATGCATATAAGCTAATTGGAGAGTAACTTCTAAATGTTCTAGTATGGAGATTTTTACATACATCAGAATGTTTTTCTAGCAAAACCCTGACGGATTCGCTCATGCCATCAGTAGCAGCAGCTTGCAGCGGTGTACTCATCAGAGAGGCATGTATATCAACTTTAGCACCTCTCGAAATCAGTAAACGCACCATATCTGTTTGGCCTGGATATACACTGATCAGACATACATGAGAACAGAATAACGGAATATATGCGATTCACGTACACGTAACGAACAATTCACTTATTTGAAGTTTTCAACTGCTAAATATGATGACATTCCATCAATGTACCTCTTATTGCACTATAGTGCAATATAGTGTATCCTTGCTTATTCACAGCATTAGGGTCTGCGCCTTGATCTAACAGATAAGCAGCAGTGATGCAATTCCCAACAAAAATCAAAGGCGTATCTCCTGTTAAATGGGGAAACTAATCAACAGATGTAGTGAGGATGGAGTCGCACAATTCAGAAAAAAAAAAAAAAAAATGGTCAGGCATGAGATTATACTACAGTGATACGAAATCTGATTCAAATTGGACAAAACGAGAACGAACAATACAATGCAAGCAAGAAACAGGAGGAAAAATAGAGCAAACGCTGAAAATAGGTTTAATGTTCACATTACATTTAACTTCAAGAACAATAATATCAAAGGAATTACCAACAAATTCACTGTTAAAAGATCCCACAAGTCAAACAGAAGTTGTTTCCTTCAAAGTACACTCAAGACCAAGTGTAAGAGCAGGCAAGCTACTAGGTGACACAACATAACATATTAACATTTCTTTAAAATACCGTCACATGTCACATGTACTCGTATCTGATCTGACTACGCTGTTCTACAGGTCCATTACAGTACTCGGCAAGCTGGCTGGTTCATTGCAAATCAACATTCTCTCACAAATAATCAAGCATACCGAGTACTTATTAGCAGGTCAGCAGTTTAATCTTGATTTACATATTTTTTTTGAAAATACCGTCACATGTCACCTGCACTCGTACTTGATCTGACTACACTACTCTACAGGCCCACTACCGTACTTGGCAAGCTGGTTCATCATAGTAAATCAACATTCTTGCACAAATCATGTACTGTATATTAAGGTCATCAGTGAAATCCTGATCCACATATTTATTACTTCAACCAGCAACATTGTACTAAATTCACATGTTTCGTGATGCACAAGATTGGACTAACTCCCCAATAGTATTGCATGCAGCAACGTTAACAAACTTGAACAAACCAACCAAATCATACGAAATACAATCTCATTTCTAATCATTTTATTCATGCAAATGAAAAATGATACTTTACACCATGGTTCAAAACTCGTCAACATTGCAATAATAATGATCAATCCACCTCGGAATAAGACCGCGCTAAACATTATTAACAATAAAAACAAGTTTTCGGGTATATAATAACCGATCAATTGCGATACACTCCGCCAAAATACCTTGATCATTTTGCTCATTGACATAAAACTTGAGTTCCTCCACAAGATACTTGCAGATGTCAATATAACAACCCGCAGAAGCGTGGAAAAGAACATTTCTAACAAAATCGTCGTATATTTCTGACAATTCCTTCACCGTCAAGCCTCTTTCATCCACAAGTACCTTCACCAAACCTGTACGTTATCACCCAAAAACCTTCAAAATCACAAACAAATTACGAGAAGAAAAAAAAGAGAGAGAGAGAGCCCATTTTTAGTAAATATAGTGCAAATGAAACCCTTTTCATTAATTATTCGCTTAATTTCGAGCAAAAAGAGGAAAAAAGAATTGTAATATATACCTTTCAATTTTTGCAATTTGTTCGAAAAAACTGCCTTTTTAAATTTCATCTTAATCGTCTCAGCTGCAAAAAAAAAAATTTACGAGAGAAAATTTATTAAAGGGAGAAAAAAGAAATATAAGGAGATCATCAAGGTTATGAGAGTTAATTACTTGAAAGCATTGAAAATGAGGTCGCCATGAACGATCCTTTCTCTCTTTGAAGTGCTTTGATGAGTAGTGTTTGAGAAAAAAGTGTTCCCGCTGCTAGAAATTCCTCGCCCTTACGTGACAATAGTGGCGCCATGCCGGTTTCTTCCTAATTACGCGTTGCTGTCTCTCCCGCTCTATCAACCCCATAAGTCCATAAAGCCCATAAACAATATTAGAGCTAGCAATTGGGCGGGTATTGATTTGTTTCAGGTCGGGCTGTGTCAAATCGGTGCGGATAACCTGTTTTATTTTTCTGTACCCCACCAATCACATGCTAAGTGAAATAGGAAAATGAGACAGATGATCCGCACTGGTGTAGTTATTGGATTGTTATTTGTGCGCTGGTTTATTTATACCTTCAAAATCAAGAACAATTTTTTAAAATAATGCTTTTAATTAAAATAATTTAAGTTTTGGTTACGGAATGAAAGTTACACAGAATGAGTTCACGTAGGATTGGTATGCCCGAGCCAGCTTCATCTATTTTTTCCCGCAAAACAGACCAAAATCGTCATGGCGTGGGATGGTTTTACCCATAACGCGGTTATGGACCAAAACCGTCTTATTTTAGGGCGGTTTTGGTCAACGTTAGACAATTTTGACTGAAAAAGGACCCTTCAAAATCATCTGAAAACTGAGCGTATGGTCATAATCGTCACGCGCCATAACGTTTTTTGTACAAATTTGGTCGGGGGTATCCGATCCTACATAAATACTTTCATTCCACACTTAAAACTTGAATTAATTTAATTAAAAGCATTTTTTAAAAAAATAAACTGATTTAATTTGGGTTATTGTCGGATTCAAATATTATCTGGTTATCAAATGAGTAGGATAGATGTCGAGTTGGTCATTATCGGGTCGTGTTCGATATCAGTTCATTACCATTCGGGTCACAATTTGTGGTTTTGTTTGGTTGGGATTTTTATTTTAGGTTCTATCTGGTCAAATAGTTAGGTTCATGGGTATGGTCAGCTTTGCCAGCTCTAGCCGTGATTGAGTAAAAGCTAAATTTGACACTTTAAAATGAGTCCTACCGTACTAATATAATATAGGGATATTACCCAGGATATCCCTGAGGTTTCCGATTTTTTCTAGAGTAATCCTAGGGTTTCCGAAATTTTCCTAGGACCCATAAGGTTTGCATTAAAAATGGTAAAAAAAAGTTAAATCCGTCTATGGTCGTTTTTTACTTCAGTTAATAGCAATAATCATAATAACTACTCTAATACAATTTAAAATTAATTAATTAACAAAACAAAAAAGATAAAAAAATAAATTTTCTTTCTCCTACCTTTCCCACCTTCTCCACTCTTCTCTAACCCTCTATCCCCTCCAGTCCGCCACTACCACATCCCCTCACCCCCCACCGACCTAAAATAGATCCGACACCACAATTCTGATCTGTATTTGCTGGCCATCCCTACCTCCAATTACCGCAACTTCTCACATTTGTAACACTCCAAAATTATAGACAGTGGTTTATAAAAATTGATTTGTCCCATGTTAAAAAATTAAGACTCTTATGATATGTTTATAATAGATTTATACCTTTGTACAAGCTAAGCAACCAACCATGCCTTCACCTTTTAAGCCCACAAGCGATATTTAGGTTCAAGAGGTGACTTTCCGTGTGATTGGGTTGATGTGTTGCGACAGAAAGATTACTATTTAATTAGTTTCCTCTAATTGTTGGCCCTTATTCTCTCGATGGTTATACCAAGGTCTATCTTTGGACCACGAATAACATAGTGGTTCTTAATTTCTACGATGGAGGTGTACGGGATATGAATATGAATCAAAGAATGAAAAATATTTTTAAGTATGATTCTCACATCTCTATAATGCTCAGGAACAATATAGTATTTATGTTCTCTGTAGGAGTCGATATGTAGACAAAAAAGAAATCTATGGTTAGTTTGTAGTAAAATTAATCAAAGGGAGGGTAAATTTTATTGCATAATTTTGTAAATGCTGGAATATAAGGAAAGAGGGATAATCAAGGGTCCTTAATTTAATAATTAAATCAATTTCAATTTAATTCTATTGATATATTCGTAACAATGTTGATTTTACTATCAGTTTCATAAAGTTACTGCAAACATGTTAAGTTTAATACATAAGCATATTATTTGCTACTTGCAATCTTTAATTTACCACACTTGATTATGTTATAAACATTTTTTTTTTATTAACTACAAATAAACTCTTAGGATCATCCCTTACTTTATCCCTCTTTGAGTTTCTACCACTTTGTCTATGTAAATAATCAAAATAAAAGAAGGGGGTATTAATCTGATAGTACGAGACAAGAAATAAATATTTTCATCCCTCTATAGAAGTCAAGTTGTGATATACCACTACTTGAATCCATCTCCATAAGTAACTAGACTAAGATCCTGTATGATAAGACTTAATAAACTGTATATTCAGATCAGATTATATTTATTCACTTCTAATCAGAGTTATTCAAATCAAATTGGCCAGATCAGAATCTTTCAAAATAGATTAGAGGCATTCAAATCAGATCAGATTTAAGAAATTTGATCATATCATAATTACCACTAATCCCGAATTTTATTCAATTCACATCAGATCAGAGTCATTCAAATTAGATCAGAGTCATTCAAATTGGATTTCATCAGATCAAAGTCAACAATCACCATGCACCATTAACGAGCAACGATATTTCAATAATTGTCGTGATTGATGCCACAGTGTAAATCACAGGGTGTTAGACAATTCCTAGACATCCATCTATCTTCCACAATCCAATGTGATTAGAAAATTTAGGTCATGTTTGATAGGACTACATTTTTATGATATAATTGAATTGATTTGATCTAAACTAATCTGAATAAATTTAATTTGAGTTTATCTGATATTAAATTTGTTGAAAATTAAACCACATCTAGATGAAATATTAAATAAAAGTAGACTAAATTCATTGATTATTATTTAGATAATTCTGATTTGATTTGACTTTATTTGAATGAAAGTGATTTGATTAGAATTAATCTGATCTGATTTGAATTCACTATTTACCCTGACCTTTCTCTTTCCTACATACCTCTCCCACCCGCCAACACCACCAACTCTTCCCAAACCTCTCCCACACAAGCGAGAAAGTGGAACCCTAATCCTTTTTTCCCGGCCGCCTTTACAACACCACACCCCTTCTTGAGGTGTAAATGGTGTTTTGAGGCGGCAGTGGATAAGGCAGTGGTTTAGCGGCACTTGGGGTGAGCCGGTGAGGTGGGCGTGCCAGGCTGCCTTGGAGTGGTAGTACGGGGTGTCACGCTAATGTCGTCAAAGGTGAGAGAAGGAGCTGAGCTGAATTGGTGCTGTCCGAAATGACAAATCTATCCCTGTGATTGACATTGTGGAAACAGTTATAGTGATTGGCCCATCACTATCAAGTCATCAACAACAATTACATGGGCGGTCCACTAGTCATTCTTTTAATATAATGGTGGTTCCTGCACAACCAATGCTAAATTTGTCTCATTTGGTGCGCAAACCATCAAGAAACACAGCTAGTTGTAAATTTCATGTCAAGAGGGAGCAAACACTGGAAATGAGAAAGGGAAGAGACAGAGAGACAAAAGAGAAAGCTGTTGTATGTATTATCAAAGCTAAGGAGTTACTATTGAATCAAATGTCTGCTGCAATAACACCGGCCAGTCTAGTCCCTTTCCCTTCTGCTTATTCATTTTTGAGCATACA
Source organism: Spergularia marina (assembly GCA_963680865.1). NCBI lineage: Eukaryota > Viridiplantae > Streptophyta > Magnoliopsida > Caryophyllales > Caryophyllaceae > Spergularia > Spergularia marina. The sequence continues at coordinate 24,049,456 of OY804548.1, read as the reverse complement.
AAACACTGAATCTTCTCTAAACGTTTAATCGGATTTTTAACGTTTGGTCTGAATTTCTCCCACGCATTCAAAACAAATATTACTCCGTAATATGGTAAAGAAACGAGGGATCATAAACAGTATAACCACATGCATAATATTGTTATTATTGCTCTGAGCATGTTGTAAAATATGGTGAAGTATATATGTTTGCAGTGTGTAATAATAACAACCAGCTATATTGTCTGGGGATATGGAGACCAATTATTTTTGCACTACCAGTAGTCCAGTAGGCAGTAGCTAGGGTCCATTATTATTATTGTTATTTCAGGAAAAGTAAAGAAGAAAATATAAAAGCAAGGAAACATCGATCTACAGTAGTATACTACTGTTTAGCTTCTAGTACTAGTTTCTGCAACTAATAATTTCTGGGATCTGGAGTAAAATTGAGATCATTTGATTGTTCTTTCATCTAGCTAGAATCCTTCATTTCCCTGTTTGTAGTGTTTATCTTGTTGTTGAAACAGTTTCTCAAAATGAGATGTCGAATCATGAGTTATGAATGCTAAAACGCGTCATTATTACTATGTTGAATAATCTTTCAAGATAATTATTGTTTTACACATGTTGAATTCAAGTTGTAAATGTGCATCCTTAATGATGTCTAAATTAGGCGTTACTAATTCAACTTCAAAATGATTACCGATTTAGTTTGAATCTGACAATATTGCACATTATTGGTAATTAAAATAGATCAATAATATGATTATATCAGAAAATTATTAATTGAATCGTACGAGACTTTAGTGTCTATGGGTCATAAAAAATATATATTGAGTTGCTTGGAAGATAATATAAGATTTAGGGCTTTGAGTTGTCAATTTGTCATGACATATATACTCCAAAAAACCAAATGATAATCCTCATGTGTGGGTGCAAAATATAAATGTTATTAAAGTTCTTGCACATACATATCTCTAAATTACTTTATTCTACGAAAATGATAAACCCTATCTCTCTCTTCTTACTCTATCTCATCTCTTTCTTTTTGTGATGAAACTTTTCTCCTGCTGATCTTTTCCACTTTTTCTTTGTGCAATGTTCTTCTTTTGATTTTTGAAACCTTTTGTAATTTTTGAATACACATCAAACTGTAATTTTTTTTTACTTTATGGGTTGGATATCGGCCTAACGAGGAAAAACTTTTGTTAGAAGTTATTCCTCCTCTCATGCACTTTGCCATAGTTAGTGAGAGTGTGCATGGTTTAATTTTTATGTACCAAACTACTTTTTTCTTCCATAATGGGGTATTTAAAGATGAGTACAACTAACGAATTAAAGAAAAATTCAATCATGTGAGCCAAGTGATGATTGTTAAATAGACGGTAGCTTGTCGTGAAGTGCAATCGTTACCATACACAATGTAAGTCAAAATCCATCACTTATATTATTGGTGACATGAGAATTGAGCAATCGAAACATCTTTTGATCAACTACTAAGACTTTCTGAACTATGGTAACCCGTCGTTTACAAAAGCATTGTGCAATGCCCTCACCCAAACTACCTTAGCTCTTACTACATGTTAACATATAGTAACATATATACGTACGTACTGCTCCACTCTTTGTTAGGTTAGGTTGACAAAAAGCCAATATCAAAGTTCGTGAATGTTATTTTGGCAATTTGGAACAAATAATACTGCGAGGTAAGGGGATACGAGAAATAAAACATCGAACAAGCACATAACAGAGTGAACTTGAACGTTGCTAATATCATCACTAGCAGACTCTCAGGAGTCTCAGCACATGCATATGTCACAAGAACCACGCACAGTACATCCACATTTTAATCACTTGGGTCTAACCATTAATGCATTAGTAATAACTTTCCAAATATGTGGAGGATATACAAATGTAGCTAGTCATTTACTATATATGTATGGTAGTTTTCCCATAAATTAAGGCGCCTGTTATTACGTCTCTAATTTTGAAAAAATCCTGACATATCAGTAATGAGTAATGAACCTGAAATGAAGCAGTAAAAAGTAACTCGATACATTCAATAAGTTGCCAAATGAGTACATAAACTTGATTGTTCCATATGAATAAACTCTGATTTTATGCTGCATGTCAACTAATTACACCATATATTATACACTCATCGATCACTGCTAAAAAAGAAAAATTGGGTGGTCCAATTTTGCACTATAAAGAAAAAATACAAAGTTTGGTCCATACCCTACTAACGTCTCTGTGACTGTAACAGGCTATACGTACCCGGCGGGGCGGCCGGCTGATATAGATCCGTCTTGAGCTTCAGAGCTAGCCTTTAGCAGCGGCGCGCTAGCTATATATAGTTATGAACTTCGATCCATAGTGGTTAAGATTGAAGTATATATTGAGTATGTATATTAGGACTTATTAAGTCGTGTGTATGTTTGAAGCTTCATTCATTCGTTATAAATGTAAGATGATGTTGCCTCATCAGGTCATTATTGTTATCTTATGATGTGTGGTGTACGTTATTAGCAATCTAAAAAATCAAAAAGTTAATTCGAGATAGAGATGAATATGTTTTCGCAAGTGTTTCTTAGTGAAATCCCTTTGAGCTCGAGGGCTACAAGTAGATTGCAAAGCCGAATGACAACAAATTAAAATTAGGGTTCATATATGTCATTTCTTTTTTAATTTTTTTTTTTTTTTTTTTCCTTTTTGCATTTCTCTTAGAAGTTCAAGATCGAACCAAAGGAGGTTAATTTGATGTGTAAGACAATGCTTACTTTCTTAAGCCAAAGGGAAAAACGGTACATGAGTGGCTGCCAATTTCCGCATTAATTAACGTATAGCATAGGGTAAATTTTGATAAGACAGTCTAATAATAACTAACTTTACGGCTAATTAAGATTGGTTTAACGCAAATATAAAAAGTCATTTAGCTCCTTTCTATAATAAAAATAATATCGGTTAGCTTATATTCTTTTTTTTTTTTTTGGTACAAAGACGAGAGTACAAGAATTAACTAGTATATATTACATCTTCCAAAGGAGGCAAAATAACTAGTTCATCATCAAAGAAGGAGGCCAATCCAGCAATATCAGTAGCCTCGACAATGTCTTGCTCAAACTCCTCAATAGTCTGCAAAGATGTCTGCGGAAAAATCACTTTCCCTTCCCTCGCCATATGATCCGCCACCCTATTGTGCCTCCTGTTGACAGCTTATGAAGAACGAATTTGTGTACTGTACAAGTCTATTCCAAAGGATGTATAGTTTGAGTGACACAATACTAGTTGCTTAAGTCAAGGGAAAGCATTAGTCCCCTTGTCATTTTCCACATTAATAGACCGAAGAAAAACAAATCTCATTTTGAAGCGTAACATTTCTACTTTCTATTGTTTGACCTATATAACAAATGCATGCTACAAAAATGTTCTTGTAGATTACCCCAACTAAGAAAGTAATAAGTAGTGTATGATTGTATAATTCTATTCAGAGAATGGAGGTCTACTTTGAGTGACAACGCCCTACTACTAGATTAAGTCAAGAAATCACAAGCATTATTAGTGCCCATTGATCATTTTCGTCATCAACGGGTGGAAGACAAAATCTCATATGAAAATGGCCTGGTTTAATACTAATTAACAACTTCAACATTATCGTTAGTGTCCATCCATCCTATTGAATAACACCAACGCTATATACTCGATAACCACAAAAAACTCTTGCCTTGTTATTTTCCTTATCGACAGATGGAAGGCAAATTTTCATATGAGGACGTACGGTCAAATAATGCTTATAATAACATTACCGTTAGATCTGTATATATAACGGGTGAAAGACAAAATCTCATAGGAGAATGGTCTAATTAATAAATAACAACTTCAACAACATTATCGTTAGTGCCCTACCAGCAGCCTATTGAGTAACAACAGCTCTACATGCTCAATTAACCACAAAAATACTAATGCCCTGTTATTTTCCTCATCAACAGATGAAAGACACGATTTCATATGAGAACGTACAGTCTAATAATGAGAACATTATTACCGTTAGATCTGTATAACGCATGCATGACACACAATTCATGAATTCTAGTGAAATAATGTTCTTTCCCCCCCCAAAAGCTAAGGAGGTAGTTTGTGTATGGGTCTATTCACAAGAGATTTAGTTTTTTTTTTTTTTTTGTTACAAAGACGAAAATCGAAAACCTAGCTAATATCTATTACATCCTCCAACGGAGGCAAAATAATAAGGTCTTCATCAAAGAAAGACGAATTGCCCGGAATATCAGCTATTCCCACTTCAACATAATCAAATCCGTCAATAGCTGTCAAGGCGATCCGTGGCAGAATCACTCTCGCTGCCCTCGCCATATGATCTGCCACCTTGTTGTACTTCCTGTTAACAACCTCCACACTCGCATGGAGTTCCATCCCGAGCTCTCTACATTTCAAATAAAGGTTAGTCAATCTATCCATGGGGTTTTTATGATCCACAACCCCATGAACCACGAGCTCACAATCACACATAAGGGTGAAATTATTGTTATTCTGCATTTTCATCCACTGCAATCCTAGTAAGACGGCCAGACATTCTGCCAAGGTAACATCCGTCGCATACGTATGCGCAATGAGCCCTGACCTCCATTTTCCATCACAATCCAAAATACAAACAGCTAATCCAGCAGAATTTTCAGACTTGATAAACGAGGCATCAGTAAAAACCAAGGTAGTCGCCCAAGGAGGGGAGGTCAAGCTATTTTTAAGAGGGGTGAAGGGTAGTTGTTGAAAAACAACTGGGGGATGAGAGTATTTTTGAGCTAGGATTTTTGCTTGTGGTACGATCGTGGTTTCCGAAACATTTTTCAATTCAAATATCCATGTATTTCTTCTCTTCCAAAGTAGCCAGCAAGTGATAACAAAGATTTCCGGCCAACTCGCACTTGTAGCATGTTCTAGATTATGCATTAGCCAGTCACTTATATCACTTTGAAACCAAGCCGGCTCCAACTTTAAAGGCTCCCAGACTTCCTTTGCACGAGGGCAGTCCCTAAGTATATGCAGGATACTCTCAGTGATGGTCGGGCAAAAAGGACAAGAGGAAGGAATAGGAAGATTTCTGTGTGCCAAAACAGCCCTGGTGGGTAACTTGTTCCCTTTCACAAGCCACATGAAAAATTTAACTCTAGGTGGACAATTCAGATTCCAAATTCTCCCCCAAACTTTATCAAAGAAAAACTGATTTTTTGTTTTCCATAAATTTTCATAGAGAGCAGTTGAATCAAAAAACCTTCCTAAGGCTAAATTAGTACACATAAGATCAACCCCACACCTAGGGATAATTGTACCCAAAATAGCATTTACCACATCCACATCAAAAAAAGAAGCGCAATCAATGATGTTAGCATCAAGGTGAAAGTCCCTAACAGTAATATTACAAACAGAAGCCGGCAAAGGCCCAGTAAATCTACCACGTAAGGGGCCAACACCACACCAATTATCACCCCAAAAATTAATCGATTCCCCGGTTCCGATTGCCCACTCCGCACTATCTCTGAAAATATCCCATCCCTTTCCTATATTCTGCCAAATATAAGAACCTTTCTTAAAAGCTAAAGGCTCCTCAGAGATTTAGTTTGAGTAACACAACGCTACTACTACTTGCTTTTTTTTTTTTCTTTTTTTTTTTTTTTTTTTTTTTTTTTTGAGGTCTACTACTACTTGCTTAAGTCAAGGGAAAACATTAGTGCCCTGTCCTTTTCTACACAACAACATGCATTTGTAGAATGGTCCCCCTAAGCCTTTTTCTGAAATCTCAGTATCTAACTCTTCTTCATCACTAATAATCAATCCAAATCATAATGTGAACAAGTCCTACAACAAACAACAAAAACTTATATTCTTGGGATTACACACTGTATATCTCTATCTAATAATCAGACATGTGGTTAACGCGTATATTTTACTTAATCCACAACTCATACTTGTAGAGACGCGGATTAAGCAACCTAATAGTGAAACGCGAGACTTAACTAACTAAGATCGCGTGTCACTGTAGACACCACAAGGCCACATAGTGACCATACACGCCATTCCTTTTCCTTTCCTGACGTGGTAAAAGATTTCTTGGCATCTCTCTCTTTCTTTCTTCTCTTATAAGCTTTTCCACAGAGAGCATGATCTTCTTGAATAATTACCCGCTCGCTCGTCATCATTCCCTGTTCATGAAAGGAATATTTTGCAGCTTTAGAATCTCTACTCTTTGCTGCTAGCTCCATATATAGTGCGTGCTACTTAGATGGCCTTGTTGGAGCTCATTACCGAAAAATCGAGTACAAAACTATCAGCACTTACCGCGAATTTAGTCATCAGCTGCCAGGAGCTTCTAATTTTGGGTAAGTTTTCGAGTTCTGAATTTGTATACACTTCTATGTTTGTTCATACTACTTATCTAGGTGGGTTTTTTTTTTTTTTTTTTAATTTGTATTAATAAAAAGTTTATTTCTTGCTTAAGATTTCACTGAATTATTTTCAAGCAACAATTGGGATTTTCTCAAAGAATCTCGAGGAAACCCTAGAAGTTGAACAATGTAATTATTAGATCATAAATAAAATTGTTGAAAATCTAGTACATACTAATAATCTTAGCTTGTATATTCGGTGAAATGATGATTATTATTCTGATGTTATTTTATTTGTATTATTTGATAGCATTATAATGAGGCCGAGAGGAAGTACATGACAAAGATGATGAGTTTGAGGGATAAAGAAGCAGTTTACGCTACCAAAGAAGAAGGCGAAACAACCAACAACAACAACACGAGCACAACAGCAGCTGCAGCTTCAAGCTCAAGGCAGTGGTCGTCAGGACTCAAGAACCCGAGAATAGTGCGTGTGTCACGCACTTTTGGAGGTAAAGATCGACACAGCAAAGTGTGTACGATCAAAGGGTTGAGAGATAGAAGGATTCGACTTTCAGTACCTACCGCGATTCAGCTGTATGATCTGCAAGATAGGCTTGGCCTAAGCCAACCTAGCAAGGTAATTGATTGGTTACTTGATACAACAAAGCATGACATTGATAAGCTTCCTCCCTTACCGCCTATGCCGGGTAGTTTTATGCAATTTCAACAACCTATTCACGCTACTTCTCAAGGATATGGAGCACCTTTCATCAACATTAATAGTGCTCATCAAAGTGTAGATGTTAATGAAGACCCATCAATTGTTGTTGCAAAACTGAAGTATTGGGATTCAAGTAACAACTCTCTAATGAGATCAAAACAAAAGGAAATCGATATCGATGATGATCAAGAAGCAATTGGAGATCCTCAAGTCTCAGCTCAAAACTTCTTTCCAATTGCTAGTGGTAGTAATAATAATAGTAGTGCTACTATTCTACCTCCTTCCACCTTGCTAAGCAACCATCCTATGTACAACTATTATTACCATTGGGATCCTTCTTCAAACTTATCCTTGACACAATTAGGAAGTAGTAGTCTTGGTGGTGACCTCTCTTCCCACAATAATAACGGTAACAATTCGAGTAATAATAATAACTCGAGTTCACTACCATCCCAGTTAGCTCTATCCTCCTCAAGAGCTCAGCTGTTTCTATCTCCTTCAATGACAAGCTCTTCAACTTTTCCTCAACATACCTCATTTACTCAACATCATCATCATCATCATCAAGTAGAGAGTACTAATGATGACATTCGACAATTCAACAATCGGTTCAATTTGTTGAATAATAATCCATTTCCATCATCTCTCTATTCCTCTACTAGTAGTGGCTTAGGATTGAAACCCTTCCCTTTGAGTATGAGTCACCTTGCTCATTTGCATCAAAGCCATGATCACCAACACCGCGAAAACAAGGATGACAATGACGATGATGGTCCTTGGAAAAGATCATGAGCTAGCTAGCTCATGTAGAATGGAAATCAATAGTTACAATTTTCTTTGATTAATGAGTGGAGGGGTTAAAATTGAAGAGAAGTAACTACTTTCTTCCATTGCTACATTTCTATGTTGGATGTCAAATGGCTCAAATCTTCTTCAAATCAACTCAAAACAAAGGATAGAATTGGCTTGTGTCTTGTGTTTGGACGACAATGAGATTGAGAAGACATGATCGGATCGATCGAAAGGCACAAAGGAAAGCTAGCTCATGATTGAAGAAGAAACTCCTACAAGCAAGTAAGATGTGATATGATTAGTGTACTATTAACTACTTGCTTGTTTTACAATTTTCTTTTTGAAAGTGTGACATAGATATATAGTTTGATGGAGAGCTTCTCGACCTATCAACAGGAGTATAAGATAGATTTATATTATTTTTATTTTTTGCAATCGTTATGTTTACATGACACACTACTTCAGCAATGATATGAATTTGTCTTACATTATTCATGTTTTTTTCCCTTGTTTTTTTCTTTTTCTTTTATCTTGATTGGAAGTATCCATATATGCTGACGTTATCGCCTTATATATCTTTATTACATTATATATAGCACATTTTATGATCTATCTACCGCCTATTTCACCAAAAAAAAAACATATGTTGACGAGTTGGGTGTTACATAGATATTAGATAGCATAAAAGAGAGGGTTTAATTAACTTGTGCGATCGATTTGCTACATTTTTGCTTAAGTAATGACTACTCCGTATTCAGCTATGAGGATATAGATTATTACTCCTCATTATTACTACGTAGTACGTACTTTCAAGTTCATTCAAGAATTTGTCTTAATTTGCTCCTAGTAACACTTGTCGTATTATTCATACTCTGCTACTCGCAAGTGACAATGTATCAGATCATATATATATATATATATATATATATATATATATATATATATATATATATATATATATATATATATATAATTTGTCCTTGATTTCACGTTTGTAAGTTTGTTATTACTCGTAATACGATCTGTATGTACATGAAATTTTGTACACATTATATTCCAAAAAGTTGCATTGTTTAGTTTTAACATGAAGGTATATCCAAAATTATTTACGGCGGCTTGTTTAACCATACGTTACTTTGATGTCTCAAGTTCAATTCCATTCAATTCACAAGGTAAAAGGAGATCGAGCATGTGCATTATACACGCATCAAACATAACATTATATATCATGTAATTGTAAAGACAGAAATGAAGGTACGTATATATGTAGTAGCACTTTTAAAACGGAAGGAATGACGGCCATCGGAGCTCAAAACGACGTGTTGGGGGCACAAGGAGTGCGTGGAAGGTACTGATCACTAAGCTAGTACCCGGTGATATTTCCAATTGAGACTTTGCCTTTCCAATTTCCGAGATAGTTATGTACTCGATCCCTTCTCCGTTGTTCTTATTTATTAACATTTGATTTGAATATTCAAGCATATCGATATTGATTTTGACCGCGTATATATGGAAGTTGTGGAATCAAACGATCATTAAGGGTGTGATTATTGGTCACAAGAGTTCGCAAATTGGTTGGTTGTGGGTTAGAGCCGGGTTAGGGTTGGACCCTTGGACATTCACATTTCTACGACTTTCTTTGTAACTTGATTCATGTAGTTGTGACCGTGTGAAGGGGCGGGCTACATGTATATATATTTGAAGAGTTCATATTCAGCTAGGCATCCGAGATGATGATGAATTGATGAGATCAGGAATTTGAGATTATGAGATGATAGGGCCTGGGCCGCACCCACACAGAGGAGAGAGAGTCAACTACATAAACCCAATCAATAAGGTTTCATCCTTAAACCAATTGGCAATAGAAGTAGTAACTCCTTTGTCTAGTGGGACACTCACTGTTGGATCTCACTTTAACACTTACAGAAGCGAGTATACAAATTTCTATTTTTAATCGCCAATAATAGAACATTTTTTTTTATTAGTCATCTCCTATAAATTATGATTTTATACTCCCTCAACCCCTTTCAATTGTACAATCAATGGATAAGTTTAGATTTCTCATATATATATTCAAAACAAACACAAAGAATTCAATCAAATAAAGCGATTAGCTAGGTTCTAATCATCTATGGAATTTCAGCTTCCAAAAACCAGCACTTTATTGTCTTTTTGGTTCAAATTTAACGTACTCCCTCCATTTCATTCATTTGTTTACGTTAGGTCGGATTTTGTGATTGGAACTCAACCCCAACGTAAACAAATAAATGAAATGGAGGGAGTACAACTTCTCATGAAATTCTAATGCTCACATTCAATAATTTACATTGATTTTTCTTCTTTGTTTTGTTGGTTTACAATGTGGAAAATAACTTCTTTAAATTTGCATATGCCAAGGGAGATTGGGAGAGAAGATAAACAACTTTCTCCATTCATGAGAAACCAACATACATGTCGTTCTAATAAGAATGATTAGACCAAGACCTAGCGTAGAATATACTACATACTCCACTCCATACAAACACGACACTAATTTAACATACTAGCTCTCCTATAGCCTAGCAAAGTGATCAGCAATTGTATTAGCTAGCTAGTTCTCGCCCTCTAATGAAATTGATTTTAAAAAAAAAAAAAAAAAAAAAAACTGACCTTAAATTTAGATTGAGCATGCCAAATTTTGTAAAAAAAAAGGTGGTTTATGCCAAAATGACAACTTCTCCCATTGTTAAGAGTTCTTAAAAGAACCGAATTCTTATGATTTCTTTGTGCTAAAAACGAGTAGAGAAAAAGAGGCATAAAATTGGATAAATATTGAATTCCGTAAATACTAAAGAGTTTACCCATTGTTTAAGCTAGTATATAGTACTCCCTCCATAAAATTATACATGACTTTCTCACATTTCGAGACAACACATTTATTCGTCAATATCTCATAAGATATATTAGTAAAAATTATGAAACTATACTTGCATGAATGTATTTTTCGATACGAATCCAACGTCATACATTTCATAATTTTTCGACATGTATTTCTCTCAAAAATCGCAAGTCAAACCCTCACCTCGTAATCCGAAAACGTCAAGTATTTCTTTATGGAGGGAGTAAATAATAAACATGGGATGCGGATCCTGTGGAGTTATTTTTCGTGGAGTTCCCTGGAGTTTACTTGAAATGAAAAATGAAATATGAATGTCCTTTTTTAAAAAAAAAAAAAAAACACCACATGATAGAGTGATGTTTCAATTTCAAGTAAACTTCAGAGAATTGCAGAAAAAATAACTCCAAAGGATCTTGATCTCCAGTCTTCACCCCTTTCCAAGCATGATTTCGAGTGCAGTATAGTACAATTGAAAGGGGGGAATTTGTGAGAAATTATCCGAGCACATAATAGCTCATGTTCTTAAAATATCGTACGCCGTATTGCACTCATTGTCGGGGCCATATGAATCTACTCTAACGGGTCAAATCATTTCGACATCGTCTCATTTTGTATTTTTGTGCATTTCATTTCTAATTAATTACTATACTCTTTCCATTTCATTCAATTGTTTTTGTTGGATTTATGTTTCCCTCACAAAATCCGACCCAACGTAAGCAATTGAATGAAATGAAGGGATTAATCAACTTGGAACTCACACTGCCAGTATCTTTTAGCTACAAATTAAAGCCTATGCCAAGTAGTCAAGTAGTTTACCTCAAAAAAAGAAAAAAATATAGGCAAATAATATCATTGATTTTTTTTTGTTTTTGTTTTTCAAGTGTGAACCTCAATTAAATAAGAAAGAAAACGAATTCTTAACATGTGTTCTAGGACATACGTTAAAAAAAATCATTTAAATTAATAAGTAATTTATCATTTCGACAAATTAGGGTTTTAACATTTTTGGTCCAAAATTAAGTCCAATAGCACAATTTATGAAGAGTGACATATATCTCTACTACTTAGAGTTCTGGTCGTCAACTCCCAAAGTGTTTGCTTAGGTTAATTCGTCAAAGGGAGATACATTTATAGGTTTGACCCAAACAATCATATAATCACTATAGATCATTCGTCCCACTTTTGCGTCTTATTTTCTGTACCCCACCAATCATATTAATTAACATTTCATAAACTTATTTCCAAAAAACTATAGTAACTATAGTATTCGCTCTGAACAATCGCACCATCTAAATTAGCTAATCTGTGCAAATTGTATACAACTATTGTACTTTTTTTGAGATCCAAAAACTATTGTACATACTTTGAGCTCCAACTAGCAATTTAAAGTTTAAGGTAACATGCAATTCGTTTCACATGCATCACATATGATGATAAGACCCTCAATTGATGATGACCTTGAAACCTCAAGTTATTGTCAATTCTTATCCGATGTTCCTTGAAGAATATTCGCGTGAGGGGGTATGTTACGGTACGATGCCATTATTTGGCGAATTTCGGGATCTCGTGAGTGTGGATCGTAGAAAAAGATCACAGCCTCGTAGACGAAGAATCTGAACAAAAGAAGGGACGAGGGAAGAAGAAACCCTGCAAACATGCAACCAAGTATTATATTTCTTCCTAAGGGGCTGACATGAAAACGAAAGAATAAGAGTGTAGATTAGAGTATAGCCCACTACTATTACTTAGACACTGATTGCAGCCTTATTTTCTGTCACTATTTCTCACAAGATCCAAGAAAATTTAAAGACATACCCCCCCCCCCCCACTATTAAGTTATTAATAAGTTTACAAGGACACTCCTCAATTGACTACTCAGTACAAAAGGAAATTAAAGATGAAGAAAATTTAGTTTTTTATATACCAACAATATCAACATTATGTGTGGTCCATTGCATATTGGATTTGAACAAAGATTAACTATGCTTTGTGTTTTTGGATAGAATTGTCAAAAACAAAAGAGTACGTACATTTTAATTTGGTGAGAATTTTTAAAGGTCTAGATAGAGCTATCTTCTATAGCCAAGAATAAGCAATATTCGGCACGGACCGAAAAATGATTGAATTAACTCACCAAGAAGGTCTTGGTCTTTATTAGTGATTTGGACCAATGTCTTGTACTAGGTCGAATCATTCAAGTTGGACCGAACCCTGATATAATGGGTGTTTCTTTGGTCATCAATCTATTGTTATTGCGCATTCAGTTTTGTTCGACCTTGTGGATAGCTTGAAGGCTAAATCTTAAACGCATTGTAATATACATTATCTATGTAAATTAAACTCGCCCAATGTTATAACGCTTTGTCATAAATGTATAACATATCAATCAAGATAATGGCTCAAACTGGGGCTCAATTCATGGTATTTGAGTTAAAACTTTGATACTTAGAGTTTTACCGTATTATGTGATTTTACCTGAATCAAATTCATGCCAAATTGGATAACGTAAAGCGTAAACCATGTAAACATTGGTAGGCAATGTCCAAAAATGAGGTGAAATAGAAAAGCAAAAATAAAGTGGAAAAGGGAGATAGATAGAAGAATAGCACGCCGTGTTCGGAAACTAAGACTAAAGGGTCCCGTAAAATTCACGTACACTTCAAAAGTGGCTTTATTTGTAAGACTACTAGTAGTCCTAGGCTCTTTGGGTCTCTTTAGCAGTCATAGTGGGCGCAAGTATGGTCCTTGAATTGTTAGGGCAACCCTAATTCGTCTAAACTAACCCAATATGTAATCACCATGAGAAACTATCTTCGGTCAATCACAGTGATTTGCATATATATTTTGTTCCTATTTCCCTTAGATATTGAGATGGTCGGTAGTGGCAATCTGGGTTGTCCCAGCCAGGGGTTGTCCTCCTCACCCGTCATCACCTCCAACCCCCACCAATAAATCCTTTTATATTATTAAATGAAGCTTTTCTTAAGCTTCCACAACGACCGATTGTTTTTAGAGTGTTTTTAGAGAGTTTAAGCAATTAAATATTATTAATCGAAATAATATTAATTAAATATAGGTATTTTTGTGGTAACCAAAGAGTAAATATCATGGTATTACATATTGGTTTTAAATTAAATTAATATTGATGAACTTCTTTTAATTATATGGCCCCATTACAATCCTACTTAAATTAAATTTGTAACTCTTATAGTCCTATCTAAATTAAATTTGTATCACAATCTTAGGACCCATTTATTAGTTTTACCAACCTTAGGACTCATCGATGTTAAGTATTTAAGCAATTTTGTAAAACACATAATAATCAAATCATAGAACATAATAATTATATCGCTACATATCGTGGAATCATCATGGCACCACGCTAACAAGAGAATTCATTAATCTACTTTTCATTGTTAATTAAATAGTTTGAATTGTAAGTAACATGACTTTGAATTTTAGAAAGACGCCATAAATATCCACATTGCATGGTACAATATTGAAAATATCAAGACTTAACAAAGTGGATTCTTCATGGATGAGTACACTAGAATTTTTCATGCACAATTTAGTCTATCTATATTGTTGAATTTCATCCAACATAAAGATAGGAGTATCATTCAGATTTATTACATCTACCACAACAACAAGAACAATCAAGTCTCCGTAGCATATTATAATTCAGTATTATATTATTAAGAGGCCCGTGCAATGCACGGGCATTCATCCTACTAAAAAAACGGGTTTTCTAACTTGTGTTCATAGGGCATATAATAAAACTTCATTCCTTTCGTGATATTATCACTTGACAAAACAAATTGTGAATCTTTTTTATTAATTTGAGAAAATGACACATAATTAAGAAAGGAAAATAAGTCTAACACGTTAGAAAAAACCATTAAAATATTACTCTCACAGTTATTGACTTATTGTGATGCTAGGGTTTATGGTATGGTATCTAGCGTGCGATCTACTTTGTATGTTTGAAAGAGAACACTTACGACCTTGCAAATGATAATGATAATGGATACGTTTCCGAGTAATAATCGAGAAGTACAATCCTTGCAAAGCCAAAAATCCGTACCAAATGGTTGAGGGTGACAAATAGCAATTGAATTAACAAAAATGTAAAAATAGTAAAAAACAATTAGCCCCCGGCGAGGATCGAACTCGCGACCTTTCGCTTACGAAGCGAACGCACTACCACTATGCTACGGAGGCAAGTGTTGGTAACTTGGGTTCTGTTAATAATATAATATTGATACTAAACATGAAGTGTGCCGTGAGACTTGTGATTATCTTTATCAATGAAGAGAGCAATGACTTTGCCATTAAACAATCACCAAATAACGTATTTTATCACTCCATACGTTCTTTTCATTTTGATAACGTTTAATTCAAATCTCTTTTATCATCAATATAAAGCAATTCAAATCAAACGTTAACAAATGAAAAGAATGGAGGTGGTAATTTATCTTCAAGATGAATATCTATCGTTTATGTACTCCGTTGTATAGATTGTATGCTTTGAAAGCTCAATAGAAAACTTATCGTAAAACATACATTAACTGTAGAGATTTTCATCCCGTTATAACCAGACTACCAGAGACATTGTGAACTTCATTTACGTCTTCTCGCTGGTTCCAATTTTCGACGTAGACCATTTGCTTACGAGTTTTCACTCACTCTCTGGTCTAGATATGTATTATATCATGGTAAGATGTTGCATACCATATGGCATATGAAATTATGAATCGCGGCAAAGAACACTCTTTCTCATCGCGATTACAGACTCATAGATAGTGCAGGACGATCTTTCTGGTGTACTATCTTGGACTGCCCATGCCAGCCCCATGCCTTGGGGTAACGCTTACGAGTTACTACTCAGAAAGTATTATTGTAGCACATACGTATAGAAAACAACTTGAATATGTTGCAGACTTGCAGCTTCATTTCTAGACATCCTGGTGGATGGTTTCTGCATGTGTTTTACTACTCCATTCTCGTCAAAACAACCTGCAGTAGAATGATTTCTGCTGCAGAGGAACTTAGACTGGCATCGTCAACTGAATATAGCATAGCCTTGTATGCAGACACCGAAAATAGAAGTCTCACACATGAAGATCGAGTCTGGATATTACTCTCTCGCATGTATTGCAGAATATCGCCTACAGTATTGACATATTGACAACTCGACACACATCCTGAAAGTTCTTTCGCACAATTGCAGAATATACACAGAAGTCTGAGCTGAGAAGTTACTCAAAAGGAGGGTAAAACAAGATTTGCTATATATTGATCCTAAGGAATTCTTATGTAATACTTATAATATCCGCGTAAGATACTCTATACAATGCAGTGTAGTACTTAAGCTGTTAAATGAAAGAGTATTAGCTCCTATCCGTGGGTTTCTTATTGCGCCTTACACAAAAAAATATTAATCAGCAGAAGATGCAGTAAAGGAGAAGAAAACCCGAGAAAAGAAAGAAAAAGTGAGGAGATCACCAGAGTTATTACTTGGAGAAAAGTTGCCTGCATCGCCTGTTAGGTTTGCCTTGAAGGTGAACTGCCTCACCCCTAACAATCTCATCTACCAAATCCTTAAAGATGGATCGCTCCACATCCAAAACAATGCTGGAAACTTCACCTCGAAAATCTGTCCAATTATCTGATCTACGCATCACATCCTCCCACAAGACGCTTTTCAACTCATCCTCCTCTTCCTCTAAACTGAATTCCTGCTTCTTAGCTTGAAGCAGTTCTATCTCTGCACATAGTTCTCTTAAAAGCTTCTGAGCATTAAGGGTCTTCCTACCTAGCTTCTCGGGCTTGAACCAGGGTTCGGGAGGGGGGCCTACTAAGGCCAACTTCCCAACGAGAAGCTCATTGACAGTATCAAAAATGAGTTTCCGGTGAAATTTTTCTGGCTTAGACTTCAAAAGCGAAATCTCATCAGCACTGGTCTCTCCTTTAGCAAGCAAACTGCTTGCTTTCGTCTGTTCCAGCACAAAAAACAGCTCTGGATTGATTGGGTGACCAGAGGGGTGGAGTTGGAAGGCTGTTAAGCCTGAACACAGCTCTCTAAGTAGAAGGCCTGAAGCCAATAGTATCTCAGAAATATATCTGTGATCTGGATTACTATTTTCACACAATGACGCAATGTAATCTGTCTGAGCTTCAACATGTGACGAGTTTAATCGTCTAAGCTTCTGAACCAAGTTATCAATGCTCTGTAGTTTCTTGCGACTGATTTCGGATGGAAGCTCTAAATCTGTGCTGTCAGCAGAGGGGTTATCCTCCGAACTCCACAATTCTTCAGTGTCATTGTCGTTAGATTCAGCAATTACATCATCTGTGCCACATACCATATTAAAGGTCAGCAACTACCCAGACTAAACGAGCTACGTCACTTTATCGAATTGAAACAATGAACAACGCAAACAGTTTTCTTAATGGTGTTTACCAGCATGAAAGTTACGAAGTTTGAAAATGATTACAGAATGGTACAGCATTACTCATCCCCAAAAAACAAAACAAAAAAACATAAAATACTGATGCCATGACTAGAACATGATTACCACATTTCAAAAACATGCTGAGAGTCCTAAGGTTTAACAAGATGCAGCCATAAAAAGTAATCCGAAAACCAACTCTTGAAAGAGGGGTAAATAAGTAAAATATGACAGGGAACGTGAATTTCACCTTCAAGCATGTGTGAGCTTTGTTTAACAGGAGATGGAGAGCCTTCCATGTATGCAGAGGAGTCCAGCACAGAGACAGGACTAGGTTGTTCAGGGGCAATAGCAAGATCCCCAACTGCGTACACCTCACTCAATCTCAAGCCAGCATCCTGAAATAGATTAAAGATAACCCTTCAGCCAGATGATCAGCCGGTTATTAGACACAATGAAAATGTCATCAAACTTACGTTTTTTGCTTCTTCGGACAGGCAATGTTTATACATTCCAGTGGGTGGGCTTTGACAGCTGGCTATCTCTGCAAGCTGCTCTGTGACGGCGTCTCCGACATCCCTCCTGGACTCCAATGTCAAAACGGTGTCCGAGTCCATAGATGCATTGTCTCCTTGGCAGCTGACATTTCTAGAGTCATTAGTTTTCTCACTAGATTTATCATCATCTTGGTGCACACTGCTGGTCTTTTGCAGTCGACGTCTGCCACCAGGGGAGCCCGAATCAGTAGGCTGCCGGCTAGGTAGCCTTCTAGTTTTGATGGAGTCAGAAGGCGGGGTTGGTGGGCGAGATCTCTTGTCAATCTCGAGTTTCTTCTGTTGCAATCTAGGGCTGATGGATCCTGAACTCTTTTGTGAGTTTGTGGTGTTATCCTTCACTACCTGCTGAGTCCTTGATGAAGTTTGAGCCCCCCTTGAGTTTCTAATGATTGGTTTCCTATCAGCAGAAGAGGGTGCTTGAACTCGTCGACTGTCTCTAGACACATGGTCCTTATGCAGTCTGCTGCCAGTCGCATTCTTACGATAAGCAGGGCCATCACTACTTTGGGGTCTCTGAAGACCCGGCAAACCGTCGATTGGGATAATGGAGGAGGCAGGAATACCAGATTTCTGAACAAGCTTAGCAGGCTTCATGATGACAATGGGTGATTCAAATGGTTTAGAAGTTCCAGTTCCCCGATTTTTGGAAGCCACGGATCTACTAGCCCTGAAATCATTGGAGTTCATTGTTCCGGCATTCATACCAGAACCAGCTCTCTGGAAACTGTCCCTCTTATCTCTAGAGTTGAAAGACTGCTCCTCTTTACCAGATTCTAAAAGATCCTTCGCATGCATTGCTTCCAGTATCTGCTTTAAAGCTCTAAGGTCTTTCCCGGATTGATTGAACTCGATGTCTTTTAACCTTTTCTCCATTTCACCAAATACAGAAGGTGAGCTGCTTGATGTAATAACTGAGGATTTCACCTGCCTATAAGCTTGTGTTGGAGAAGCTCGGCCACTATCCATGTGCTTCCATGGTGCGGGTTCAATAGGAAACTTCGAACAAGAAACAGGTTTCATTACAGCATCAGCATTCTTCCATCTGGGTGAAGTTGGATCCTTTCTCGAACTTCTGGGGGATTTAGGGAGTCGCACTGGCCTACATGCATCAGGGACTCTCAAAGGTAGCAAAGGGGAACCATTGGCTTCATGGGAGATCTTTATTGAACCCAAAGAACTCTCACTAGAAGGTTTGGTATCAGGCAACATATCCAAACCCATGAGTTTTGCCACAACACTAGAAGGCCGAGATTGGGTAGCTGAAGATTGATGGAGATTTGGAATACTTTCACTGTAAGTTTCACTGACCCTACGAGTATTTTCTGTAATATAGGCTGATTGTGAGTCCATCATGGTGCTCCTTGCCGAGCTTTCTCTACTGTCCAAAGAACGTCTCGGCAGATCCCTAACCCTTCCATTTACCTCTCTCCCATCATAAGAAAACCTACGCGCATCCCTTTGTACTGACATAGAAGATCCTTCCTTTGACTCACATGACAATCGAGGGAGTTCTTGTTCATCATAGTTCCACTGAGAATCACGAAGTTTAGCAAGAACTCTTAGAGACTCTCTGATATCTGCTGGAACGTGATTACCTTTCATCCCAACTCCTGATGATCCATCGAGCAATTTGGACAACTGCAGAGGCCTAGGGGAGTCTTTGTGCTTAACAGTGTTGCTCGATCCTTCTTCTTTAGTTGTGGTCTGCACAGATAGTCCTCGAGAATCCCTATACATGGAATCCTTGACCACATCTCGAAGATCAACTGAAAGCCTTCCCATATTGGGGCTGGCACTTGTCTGGCTTATGACAGGGTCCCTTGAAGGAGTTTCGGGGAAAATAATTCTATCCATGGATGAGGGCTCTGGTTGACCAGTTTTTCCACAATCCAGGGAGGAAAACGATGATGAACGCGAAGAAGAGGAGAAAGAGGCTCTTAAAGATTCTGTTGAAGTACGTCTCTCATTCAACTGTTTGTTTGAATTTCTTTCCTGCAATTAGAATGTTTAATTTCCTCAATCAGGACTGGCATAGAACAATTACCAAATGAATGAGAATCTCGATGAGCTGAAAGGTCGACGATTCATCACACAACAGGGCTATGGAACTGTCAATTTCACCCTTGAAATGAGACATATCCATTTTCACAGTCAATCTAAATTCAAGGGCCATTCTTGGTAAATTTGAGCAATGATGAGCATAAGCTAAAAATGCACCTACTGGCACTCAACATATAAGCAATGTGCCCCCTGCACTACTACCAGTAACGAGACCTGACCAACTAGCTTGAGGATAATTCTGATTAGATGGACCTAAGTAAGCAATGTGTAGTTGCCAAGTTCAGATGTCTTACCCCTGTCTCACGGTTATACAAATTCGTAGAATCAGGGTCAAGGTTCCCATTGCTGAACTTGGAGTTACCTATAAAACCGATGAAAGGCCATCAGAAAACATGAATCAGAGCTCTTATGGGAACGGAGTGGGTTCTCATAGAACAGGAAAATTATCGGCCATCCTCTAGTATGGAAGAGCAACAAAGGAACACTTAACAAGCGTAATCACTAAGCATTGCACAAAGAAAGGAGAGGCAAAACATCTGATCAAACTTGAGCCAGAATATCGGCAAATTAGTCGATACCAATACAATAGATCATACTAAACTGAGACTAAACAGCAATGACAATCCAAACACTCTAAACAAAGGCATCAATAGACAGAAATTTACCATAGTGGACGAATGACTGAGTCAATAAACCCACAACCACACACAACAATGAGCAAATATTACTGACAGTAAAACAGTTCCACAAACTGTTTGGCCAAGCTCCAACTTCTACGGAACTACTTCTCAGAAACAGAAACAGTTTCTGAGAAACAGTTTCTGGAGGAGAATTGGAGCTTCTACTTCTGAAGAGCAAATTTACACTAGAAGTGTTTCTGAGAAACCAGAAACAGTTTCTCACTCTTAGGTGTTTGGCCAGTTTTCGGTTTCTAAGACCCAGAAACACAGTTCAGAAACACTTCAGAAGCTTGGTCAAACACACCCTTAGTCCCAAAATAACTTTCTTTCAAAAAAATCACAAAAATGTCGAAGTTGGTGAGATTGACTACCTTGGGAATGAGGAGGAGGAGGAAGGAGGCTCCTTTGATTAGGGCGCCTTCCAGAGATTAACTGCTGACGGTCAAATATTTGGAAAATACCAGTCATACACCCAATTTGCTTCTGCAAATCTGGATTATCATCAGCTAATGAGTGCAACAATTTCGCAGCCATATCAACAAAATTGCACCCCCAAGAACAGCAAATTAACCTCAGAAACCCAAACAATTTACTACCTTAAATTGTGAGTTTGAAGTTTCTTCTCCCAACTTTCTTCCAAACTCAGTAAACTTTACTTACACCAAGAACAGCCTAATTAGTGATTTACTCTTAAATGTGAATTTGAAGTTTCTTCTGCCAAATTTCCTCCAAACTCAGTAAAATCCAAACCCCACCTCCTCAAATCTGAAAATCCAGGGAGTTCAGAGATGACAGCATTTTAGAAGAGTGAGGACAAGCTTCACCCACAATGCAAATAATTGCAATTATAATAACTTCTATGACAATTAATCTTATAATTAACTATCTTTTTTTTTCTAGGGTTTGTGCACATCAAAGAAATTCAACCTCCAACCACCAAAGTTGAACTCTTTATATCAAACATCCTCTCTTCACTTGACCACCCACCCACCCACTTGACAGTAAGAAAATCAAAATCAGTTTCTAAATTCAGATATTTCTTCCAAAATTCACACTCCCCAGAATAGAAAAATCACTAAAAACAGCTCCCCAATCTGTTGAAAAAATAGTTACCAAATGTAGAAATGAGCAAATTACCCCAGAAAATCAGAATCAAATATCTCTCACTCTTCAGCCCAAAATCCCACAAATTTCATCACTAATTACAAAAATTAAGAAATACCCAGATGAGGAAAATCAATTTACTCAAATGGGTCAGTGTTGTTTTCTGGAAAAATGGCCAGAAAATTGTAACATGTGATTCATGAAGAGAAAGCCATAACCTTTGGAACAAGAACCAATAAATAAGAACATCAAATCATCAATGCATATAAAAAAAGTGTAGTATAGTAGAAGTTATGTAAGGGAGAATAGAATATTTGGAGATCCAAGAAGAAATGTTTGGCTTTGGTTTGGTTTGGTGGTGGGTTCAGAGCACCCAGATTATTATTTACAGTAAAATGGCAGAAAAAAATGAGGCAAAGAGGTGAGGTTGATCATCAAAAAAAAAAAAAAAAAAAAGAATAGTATAGTAGAAGATTTATGAAAGAATGAGAATTATGGAATGCTACCCTACTACCCCCATGTGGTCAGGCTCAGAGCAGGTTGATTGGTTTTTTTTCTGATAAAATACATTATTTACACAAAAACACCATTTAATTAAATTAAAGATTTATTATGAAATGGGTAAAGATGACATAAAAACAAGGAGCAATTAGAGAGAGATCTTGTGTATGGTTTTATCTGAAGAAGAGGAATCTGTGGAGAGAGTTAAGTATGAGAGACAGGAAAGAAATGGAAAAATGTAGTTTGTCACATACACTTCCATGTGGGTTGATTATTTTGGGTAGGGTCATGGGGAAGCTACCTGCATGGGCATGTGAAAGTTGTCAGTTTTCTCAATTAATTTTTTTTCATTTTAGAAGGATGAGAAGCAAGGAGGAAGGTGAGGGTCATGAATAGAAGATTAGTGGTTTAGAACTTTAGGGTCTTTCTAATTAATCTTTTAAGAGATGGTAAAGCTCAGGCGCATTTTAAACATCTGATTTGAATGAATTGATATAGGATCTAATTTAGCCTCTTAAGATTATTTATTGAAAATGATCAAAAATACGAATTCAGGTTGTTGACCTAAATAGAAAAAACCTGATAGACTGATAATATCTAACCCGACTCGAACTAACCAAAATATTACTTGGACTGACCAAAACGGATTCACTTTTGCAATTACGGTACTTAATTTGCTTTAACATTGCATTGTATACATGTCCAAAATAGCCAAATAGGTAAAAGTTGAATCACTATAAATTACCTCGGGTGCAATAATATCCTAAGCGGCCTATAACAAATGACTTGAAATTAGCTTCGTTTAATATAAGCCTAGCCTACCCTAAACCGCAAAGGTTGGATAATAATAGAGTACCCAAATTGACCCGAATTAGACCCAACCGAGCTCAATAGCTAGAGTAAAATCATAGTAATGACTAGAGTATTTGACTCGATAGCTAAATGAGTTGAGCACATACAATTTGAACTCGGACAGTCAATTTACAACCCTAGAGAAGAATAAGGCCTTTGTTGTCCTGGTTTTAAATACTTCTCGTTTAAGTTCATCGAAAATGAAAATGATGAAAAGTTGCATTTCTTATCGCAATTTTGCACAGTGGCAAACATTCATACTGAATCTATTGCTATTTTATTGTTGCGTGTTTGCTACTTTACTATATATAGCTACACTGAGATATTTAATGTTCTGATATTTTTTTTCATTATATTCAAACTAAAAAAGAGTAATTTTTATATTCACATAAGATGATTTTCTAAACGTATCGAATAATGGTGAAAGAAGTAAAGACATGTTGTAATATCCACATAATGAGCTACAGTACAATTTTTTTTTTTAGCAAAAAAGTATCAGCAACATGCAAATGAAAAAGACATGAATAGATAGAGCATGTGGGATGTGGCTAATAAATCCTTATCACAAAAGTCCGACGCAACTTATCAACTCACTTTGATTGTCACATGATGACGGTCGACGTACCTTTAATTCTTGCTCATTTGCATCTCTATATTCATCTTATTACTATGATTTTACTCTTATTAACACTTTACCCTACCAAATACTCCAATACCAATGATATAGTAGTCTATTATTTCGTGGACACACATCAATTTTCACTATTTAATTATTCAAAGCTATTGAAACAAACTTTCAAGTATATCCAAAACCAAGGAAATAATTGGGTGGGTCTTGCATGTTGGGTGGGTGGGTGAGGAAAACCAGAAAGAGACTTCAGTAAACTGTAAGTTTTGCTTTTTAAAAGTAGTACAAAAGATTGAGTGACCATCAAACTAGAAAGATTAATGTTATTACGGAGTATTACCTTGCTTAAAGTCTTTTTCAGATCTATCAAAAAGGAGATTTTGCTTTCTTAGATGGTCTTTATAGGTGAAAAAAGGCCCATAATTTATGAAATATTTGAGCAACAAGTCGAGCAAATCATGTTAACATAGTTGGTCTTTGCTCCATCTTAAATAATTATTGAGTTACTGGTTGATAAGAAGAAATTCTAAGTATATATCCCTTTATTTCATGTATGACGTTAATAGTGCCGCCCAAATCTTTTCTTTCGTATAACGTCAATACTCTGTATCTTATTTAGTTGTTCATTCACATCTTTGATACATATTTGTCCCTATGTCGAAGCAAAACAATTGGAACAAAAAAATTTGTGAAACAATGTATGTAACATAATGGGGATGATAGCCTATTGTCATCCCTCGACTTTAACAGATAGTAAAGTCGTTAAACTTTTCATTTTCACTAGTTTGCATGCCCGTGCCACGCCCGAACTATATATTTATATTGTTTATACTCACTCTATAAGAAAAATATTGGCTTATCTTTGTTCTAATAATGATTATATTCCATAAATTAGTTATACTATACTACGGCTTATCTTTGTTCAAATAAATTACCTTAATAATTATTTTCCATAAATTAGCTATATTATACTACTCTATGATAATTTATTACCATATTTTAACCGATAATTATATTTAATGATATTTTTATGTTCTATCCAATTAATAAATGTCAAGTGTCGTTGTAGGAAAGACTTGGTTTCAGGTTTTAATATATAGTATTAGATTAGATTAATCAGTCTGATTTGGATTCAAGTCACATAGGTAAACAAATTCTTATATCATCCGATTGTTATATTTTCATATTACAAAGACATGACATTTAACTAAACCAGTCCAATCATCTACCAACTCAATCAAAACACTCGCAAGTATGCATCTTAATTCTTAATTGTTAAAAGTGTGCAAGTTTCTTGCATGTTTCTTGAAAGAAAACTCATACGGAATAGTATCTTATACACTTCCTTAAGAAGAACAAAAACATTCAGAAGAAGAGTTGTCTGTTCCCTCCGCAAAGTGAGCAATAGATCACATGTTACAAGTTTCTCCTGCGTCCATATTATTGACTTTGACAACCACGACATTGGCAGAGCCTTGCTTTGGAAAAAGTTGCCCTAACAACAAATTTTTGTTAATCCAAGTCAATTATCCTAGTACGGCCTATTCATTCTAAATCTAATTCAATTCAGAGAATTGAACTTAATTCAATTTACACCCTTGCATAATCTCGTCGTATAATTTGGTATTAGCCAAGATAAAATAGGCGAAGTAAAGCTACACGACTAATTTCAAAAAGGGTCATTTTATAGAAATTACGATGATCGTGTTCTAATAGCACAAAAGCACGCAAATCACACAAGACCATAGTATCACAAGGCCAAAGCGACAACAAACTATCTTCTTCCATAAAAAATTGCTAGATTTAAACCGTCGTATCTTTATTGTAAAAGAAAACGTGCACGTTTGACTTAAAACAGTGTCCGGGGCGAAACCAGGTTTAAAGGTTAAAACTTACTAATCATCATCCGATCTCTAATAAACAAAACGAGTAATCGCAGAAAAGTGAGACAAATGAACTTTAAGTCATCGTCAAGTGATGAAAGAAAAGTCGATTTATGCAAACTCATGATTTGCATCAATGATGATACGAGGGCGGGGTAGTTGAGTCCAAAGACACGGTCCACCATAACTGAGTTGGCTAGGCTAACTACCCACATATTATAACAGCGTGATAATGACACTACTGGCCGATATCCCAGTTCTCAGACCCAAATAATAATGTCATCTATACATGTCAAACATCGATCCATAACTGACCTGATCGTGGTCGTTTTCACGGAGAGCCGATTATTCTCACACCCTGATTGTCAGTCAAATCTCGCACCCTTTTCAAAGAAAAGGCGTCGGAATAACGCATATATTGTCAGATGGGAGGGGTGATCATAAATCAGTAGACATGCCAAAAATCCAGCAAGATTTGCTAATCCGGAGGATCTTCCTTGTAGAACATGATTTGGGACCGATAATTATTGCCTCAATGATACTATTATTGTAATCATGTCGAATTATGGTAATGATTTAACAATAATCAACACTAATAACAAATGTTAAAATGGCTCAATCGTGAACCTCTTTTCGGTCGTGCAGTTTCCCCCATGTGATCTGAAAGCAAGCATCTCATTATAAGAACAAGAAATGAATGTTACAGTGACCCTTTCAAAGAGAATTACAGACTGACTCTTTCGTACACAAGTTCGAAACCTGCGAAAATACAACTAACAAGCACAGCACGAATCCTCTTTAATAGGAGGTACTGCAGCACTAGACCTCCTAATTTACAGAACTTTATCGAGTTAAGGTTAAAGAATAATCTATAAATCTATCTCTGTTTCTATTCTAATTGTACAGATTTTGTGAGGAGGTCAAAAAACTCGACATGAGTCGATGATCAAGTACAAACAGAAGGCCAACCCTGTATAAACAGAAACTGATCAGGTGAGAGCCCTTGTTAAATAAATTGGTTCATGAGTCAAGGCACCGAAAGGGACAACGATGAGCAAAGGCTCAGTGAGCCCATTGAATTTTTCTCAATGGCCCAGAACTGGGCAGTATCAACTATCAACTGGAAGGCTGAGCTGAGCATTCAGCGACACTAAGCTTTGTGTCCGATAATTTACCTAACTGGTGGTCCTTTGAGGAATCAGGGTCGCTATTAGCAATCATTGCTTGTTGTTGGCTTGGGGAAGGTTGAGCTGAGCATTCAGCAGCAGTAAGCTTTGAGTCGGATAATTTACCTACATGGTTATCCTTTGAGGAACCAGGGTCGCTACTAGCAATTGCTGCTTCTGGTTGGCTTGCGGAAAGCTGAGCTGAGAATCCAGGAACAGTAAGCTTTGTGTCAGATAATTTACCTACCTGGTGATCCTTTGAGGAACCAGCGTTGCTACTACTAGCAATCGCTGCTTCGGGCTGGCTTGTGTATGTCCCAACAACTTTCGAGTAGAAGCCCCACGACAGATTAGCTTTTGTGATGGGTCTTTGACCAAAGGGATTTTCCTGGATGAACTTCTGAACATTCTCAGCTTCAGCCAGTCTTGTAAGATATTGGCAAAGATCACCTCCTGGTCCTGTCATGAACCGCAAGGCGTGTGAAAGGATTGACATAGAGCTCCAATAAATAGTTTTTATAACATCCTCAAAGTAAGAGTCTACCATGAGTCTAAAACATAAAGAAAAAATGATCAAGAAATGAGAAAGAAGAGCAAACATATTACTTCGGAATCTATTAGGCCGGCCATAACACGCACAGAATGGATCTTAGGACCCAAAGAACGACACGATTTGTACAAAGTGGACATTAAAGAAATTTAGAAAAGAAAAGGTACAGCTGGGAGCATCTCACCTAAAGATTTATCTTTATGATGATGCCTGTATGAGTATGGAAAAGGAAAGACGGCTGTGTAGGGCTGGATCAGAGTATGAAAAATCAGTAAAAGATTGAATGTTTATTATAATGGATGACTGGTAAGCACAGATCTGAATGCTGTCTACATCTATCAAATTTTGCTACTTACAGGATTGCGCAAAGCCTTGTATGGTGAATCATCCAACAATATCGTATTTGTTTCATTGTAGAACCCCTTCTTCCAAGGAAGATTTTTGTCCTTGCTCTCCCATAGCTTGTTCAGTTCCTTCAGAACTAGAGGCTTTTCCTTGTTCTCGAGAGTCTTAAATCCTGTCTTAGTACAGTGGGATTGATCCTGCACACAGTTTTCTTCTTTCGTTAGCATCTTATACAGGTCCAAGAAGTTGATCAGCAAAGACTAGTTAGAATGCCACATATTAACAGCGTTCAAGATGCAGCATAATAAAAGAATCACAGTTGTATCTCATAAAGAGCAAGAAACTATATAAGATCACAATAATGCGTAGCTGACACAGCGCACACAACACTGAAAGAGGGCAGACTAAAGAGAAAAGTCCAAGGAAGGTAGCTAGAGTACTTTGCTGCACGTCTTATGCAAGTATTACACATTCCAAATGGTTCAGTGTCATATACCTTGAAATCAGTCTACCACTACCAACAGCAACCCCCATTTGTTTCTATTAATTTTAGTCAGAGAGTACTTCCTCCGATTTATAAGCAACTAACGTTCTAATCCATCTCATTAAAACTGAGTGTAAGCAAGGCCTTGCACTCTTCAAATGAGATTATCGGTGGTAATTTACTAGTAAAGTATAATGCCTACTCGACCAGAGAGAAGTACACATGGGAAAATCTGCCCTTTAATGACCAGTAAACTTCCTGAATAATGTGTGACATGGAAGCGTCCTGCATAAAACTTTCTGAGTAATACGAATTAATACCAGCAAAACATATCACAGATCTCTTACACAAGTACTTTTTACTGGTCCTAGATCCTGACTACTTTTCACCATCTAGGAGCTAATTTAAAAGACAAGCGGACAGGGTTTCAGTTAAGACTAACACATATGTATCCTTGATATTTAAAGAAAAATCAGGAAGCCTCACCCAACAGAAGAGTAATTTGTCTTTGGTTTCCTTCATGAGACAGTCGACCACCCTGGTAACATTTTTCCTGCAAAGTAGGCGTATGGATAAATACAAAGCAAAAACTTAAATTTAACAACAAACAATATTGACAGCGTAGACTTTAAGGCAAATACTAACACCAACATCACCGCCAACAGTTTAGAAAGCCATTTGATTTATTCCGTCGTACTCTAAATCCAAAAATATAGTGAATCTTATAGGAGATGATTCAGACTTATGAACATACATTTATTAAAAGATGTTTGAAGTTCTAAAGAATGAGAGTTACAATTTCCAAAGACAACTTTTATCAATCTCTACACCATCTCCAGTTTCTCCAAAGCTTTCACAAAAACTTGTTCAAATGAAGAGAGAGTAAGATGAGGGTAAACTGAACAAGAAAACAGAAAAACTAAAAAGAGATGAAAATGAAGACTTCTTGGTTTTGTCAAGGTGTAAAACATCTATAATATAATTAACATAGACAGACAGTACATTTAGAAAGCTGACCATGAAACCCCTTTAGGTGGGCTTGAGCACAGTGCAGATATTGATCAGGTACATGTTTCTAGTTAAATGCATTCCATAAGTGAGAGTTACAAAGCTTCATTGGGCCGAATTGACTGACA
Organism: Spergularia marina; assembly: GCA_963680865.1. Lineage (NCBI taxonomy): Eukaryota > Viridiplantae > Streptophyta > Magnoliopsida > Caryophyllales > Caryophyllaceae > Spergularia > Spergularia marina. The sequence goes on along the minus strand of OY804548.1, from coordinate 24,020,286 downwards.
CATGAGATTAACAGACAGCTACACACCAGACAACACTAATGCAGAAGCAGCATATACTAAACCTTAAAATGCAAGTCTGGAGAACAGAAACTTCTCACTCTAGCGTAACCTACCACAGAAGCAAGAATTAGATAAATAAAAAATAGTCAAACATACTTGGTTCTTGATGACCAGATGCCCACATCGAACTTTTCAAAGCAGAACTGCAAAAACTCATCACAGAAAGGCCTTTTGAAGACTGAGAAAATAGAAAAAAAAATACAAACAAGTCAGACTCTTGATACACAGAAACTCAATTAATATATTTAAAGGTTTGAAGAAAAACCATTACCTCCTTTCCCAGCTAACATTATGAATGGCTTACATCTATCAGGAAAACCAGCAACAATGTCTGCTAGTAACCCATTCACATCCAAGACTAGAAGCTTCCTTCTAGAACTCAGAATACCAGCATTTGGGCATTGTGATGCTCGCAGTGCTCTGTCATCAGTTTTATCAAGCAAAAGGCTATCTTCTATAGCGGCTGATGATGACTCCACCATATTGTTCTGCACCATATTCCGTAATTTGCGCTTCTTCTTCCTAGGGAGTTTCACTATGTGATTTGTTTCAGATTTCTCAATGACCTCATGACTCAAGTCAACTTTCACTCCAGCCGTTTCATCCTTTTCTGCTACTACCATGCTGGTACTCGCTGGAGATATATCCTGCTCCTCGAAGGAACTTGCATCTGGTGATACACTGGTCTTCGTATCACCTGAAAGCCCCATGACCGGTCCAACACACTTACCATCTAAAGTTGTTCCAACAGAAGAATCGCCCACATTTTCCATCGTGGATTTTGAATCACGTCCACGCCGTGATCTGGGTTTCTTCTTCCGAGAAGAAATTTGCACTATGTGATTCGTTTCTTTAGTGTTTTCATTCACTCCACATGTTTCATCCTTTTCTAATACATCCATGATGGTACTCACTAAAGACATATCATGCTCCTTAAAGCAATTCTTTGAATCTGATTCCACTGACATCTGATCTCTAGCAGTTGCCCCCTCTGAATTTTCACCTGTAATACATTCTGTAACCAATTCTTCGACCTGAGTACACTGTAAAGATTCAGCTCCATTTTCATTGCTGAATATTGCAGTTTCTGAGCAAGGACTGCTGCTGACAGACTGATCATGTTGTACTGCATGAGAATCTGGAGTCACCACATTGGAGCCACTAACTCCATGAGGTAAACGGTTCACAGAAGTTGCAGCAACTTTGGGATGCTGCTCCTTATTCAAATAAATTTTTTGCCCATTACGCCTAAAAGAATGATGTTCTGGATATTGATTTTGTGACTCAAAGTGGTACCGACCTCTACGATAGTTATCTTGAGGATAATTGCCTCTTCGTGTACTGCAATGAACATCTTCGGGTCTGACAGAAGACCTACTCTGAGTTCTCTGCCTCTTAAATGGAGGACTCCATAAGTTGATATTCTCACAAGAACGCCCATCTATAGCATGGTCCTCACTGTTTTGATTGACAATGTTCAGTCTCATTACGTCTTCCACAGGCTGCCCCGTAGGTTCCTTACCATAAGAATTATCCACAGGAGTATCATGCCCCTGTGCAACCATTGTTTCAGCATATTGGATTGGCCGACCAGACAAATCTGCAGCACCTTCGGGGCGTGGCATCTGACATCGTTCGGGAACAGAACTGGCATATGCATGGAAGCTGTGCAAATATCTGCAGTTTCCCCCTAGGTCACACCTTCCCTTGGTATACCTCAGACAGAATTCCGGCTGTAGCTGATCTGCACCAAAAAAACTTGCAGGCCTGCTCCTCTTTCTTTCAGAAGACCAACTCAAAGCTCCATCTGTGTTTTCTCTTTTAAAAGCCAACTGGTCCCTTGTCGACCAAGCTTTATCATGTGTGTTGACAGCACCATCATTTAAGATAGATTTACAACCAGCATGTGTGTCCTCATATGATGGAACGTGGCTATATACTCCTCCAACATTCCCTCTGTCATAACGATAATCTTTTGAAGTTTCTGTAACTCCTTGATGATGTCGTGTACCCAAATCACATCTTGTTCTGTCATAAGCATTAACTTGGTGCACATTTTCAGAAGGCGCGCCCTGATAGCAGCTGCCTCTGAGAATATATTGGCAAGGGGATATGCTTGTGGGCACTCCCGAAAAGGACCCAGTCCTCAAATGTACAAGCTGATGTGCTTCATCATGCTTTTGCGAAGATGTCATAGGAGGTTTATCACCAAAACCATGATGCTTGTATGCATTTACCGGATGCCAGCGTCTGCAAGAGGTTCCTAGGTGACATCTGCCATTCAGAAAGTTGCGGCAAGGAGACCTGTTCCGAGGCTCTCTTGAAAAAGAAATCCTTGAATTATTTTCCTTGTTCGCGGCATTATGAACTTCTGATGTCCTTACAATATTATCCACATTTCCTTCATGAAAGCCAGGATTTCTTGAAGCTGCTCCTACTTGATAATGTTGTTCCGCATTCCAATCATGCATTGATCTATCAGACTCTGAAAAACCAGGATGCACATAAGGACAGGTTGATCCACGGTAGCAACTGCCTCTCTGAAAATTGCGGCAGGGAGATCTGCTCCGATGCTCTCTAAAGAAAGACCTACTACTTGACTTTTCAATATTATTTTCAGTATACTTTGTGAATTCTGGATGCAAATACGGGCAAGCTGATCCGCGATAGCAGCGACCACTCTGAAACCTACGGCAGGGAGATCGGCTCCTGCACCCTCCAATAGACATTGTACTAGAATCACCACCATTAGTCTTACTAAATAATTGGGAGTTTCTTGTATCTGCCATAGGACCTAAATTGCTTTGATCATTCCTGCAGAACCTGGCTCCATCATGATCGACAAAATCAGAGTGTTGAAATCTACACGATAGCCCACGAGCGCACTTGCCTCGAATATTGTCACGGCATACAGGTCCATGGCCCTTATCATCTCTGGTATCGACACCATGAAACCTACCCACAGGCCTGTCATTTCTGTCCCTGCCAGTCCACCTTTGAAGACCTCGAGTGTGAAATGGTTCTTGTCGAAGATGAGTACCTCCTTTATCAACTGGACCATTATGCGAAGGAGGAAGCTGGCTAGCTTGCTGCTCCTGAGAGAAAGCTCTCTCAGTAACAGCTTGTTCCATTCCAAGTCTCCCTAAAAAGCCAAAGACTAGTGAGTTCTCCAATTCATCAACTTGTTTATACCTATATCTACTCGCCTATCTCTACTTCCAATTTTGCATCCAGCAAGGTATGAGAAAACTAAGGTTCCCAAAATCCCGTACCTACTCACACATAATAATAGTAGGAAAAATAAGCACAGAAACAGATATAACAATGCCAGAAGCACAAAAAACATGCAAACATTTTGATGAATCAAAGTCGAATGCTTGATTTGCCTAAAGTATCTGAAATTCCAAGTATACTGGTAGCAGCCAAGTCACAACTAAGTAGGAACTGCAACACAAATCCATATATCACTCGACCATTTCTGTGTAGGTCCCGTTCGTAACTCAATCATTTGAAAGATAATTCTAAAGGCAGCCTCCACCGATTGATATCATTTCCTAAACCCCTCTTCAAAGCCAACACCAACACGTTCTATGCTCTGTAGTTGTTTTTCTTTTATCCTTTATTCCTCTTCTCTTGATTTTTTTTTTTTGCAATTGGCTCGGGTGTTTTAATTTGCATTTTTTTTTTACTCTCTACAATCTAAACACAGAGCTAATCAGCGGAGGGGTCAATTTTTATCGATTAGTCCCTAAACTCAAAATCAAAAGGACAACACTGAGTGCCTAAGCTTCTCGACTAAAGAAACTAAGTTAATCACTTCTACCAGCAATCACACAATCAAATTGCGCCATGTGAACAACTGAAAGCCCCCCCCCCCCCAACAACACGAACCTCCTCCAACCACCTTCAATACTCTTTCTCTACACTCGTCCATTCCATTCCCACTTAGCTTTCAGGTTCATACCACGCGCCAACCACTCTCATCCTCCAATACCGCGACTTAAACCAACCTGTAACCAGAGGCGTCTCCGAGAATCATGGGGTGTGAAGCTAATAACTTTCAAGGTTCAACTAATACAAATGCAAGTCTTCTATCTTGTAATTCAATTGTTCCGAATACAACTAACTACAACAAAAACAGTTTCGAAACACTCAGAGAATGCGACGAGGAAATCTTATCAATCAGATTGAAACTATATCTTCGGGAAATTATCTTCCAATCACCCAACTCAACCATTGACTTCACTCACAAGTTTCAAAATAAAATCTACCATTTATAACGAACAAAATCAAAAATCTGAACAAATAGCTAAAAAAAAAATCGATCTAATTACACGGAAAAGAGATTTAAAGTTTACCTCCGAAATTACAAAATTGGTTTGGGCGAAAAGTTGTACGATTGCTTGTGCGTGAAGTTTGCTTGATTCAACTGAAGATCCCAATTACTCTAACTTCAACTATCAGTGAAATAATTCTTCCCCAATTAATTAATTTTCGATTCACAACTGCAAAATTATTCGGCTAATTGGCCTAGGTATTTGTGGAAAAAAAAGAGGGGTTAGGGTTTACGGAAAAAGGGGGGAAGAAGAAGATTGGAAGAAGAGTTGGTGAAAAGGGTAAATAGGGAAGAATGGGTGTTAATCCGCCATTAACGGGGAGCAGATAAACAGCAAAGAAGGAACAGAAGCCCTAATTTTTGTAATTTTGGGGCTTTGGTGGCTTAAACAGTTCAACTCGTTCGATGTTTGATAATGTTGTGTTGTTCAAGTTTTAACCCTAAAGAGCTTGTGTTTGACGGTTTGAGTTGGTCGTAACAGCTTTCTTAAAATGGAAATAACTTTTTATACGGAGTATTTACGTTTTTCCAAATAGAAAAGATCGATTATTTTGCCTTTTTGTGAGGAGAGGTAACAGGGTTGATGGTTAGATGATGGTCGTATATAGTAGTAGAGCTAAGGAAAATTTTGAAAGTTTTAGCTGAAGTGTTCTAGCATGGGACATTGTCTATCTGTCTTGCATTCGAGTACTAGTAATACAATGACTCCTCATAAGCTTGCACAATGCGGGTCTTGTTAATAGAAAGAAACTCGGGTGTAGTAGTGTCAGCTTGGCGTTTTTTTTTTTTACGCCTAATTTGAAAAAAAAAAAAAAAGGGAAAACGGTACCAAAGTTACATCAAAAGTGACTTCATACCACATATAGCTAATCGGTGTGCTTCCATCACGTCGTCTCTATCAACTTTCATGACTGCATAATGGGAAAGCTGCCGACCCAAATCCCGAACTTGATCTAACTGCCATTTGCACAGGATTGCCTCGGAGCAAAGCAACCAAAATTATACAAGTCCGAAAAAACCAAATCAGATTGAAATCCGGACTGAATACTCCAAAGCAAAATTCGAGAAACTACTATGAATTCCGCATTTAAGGCCAAGCCACGCAGACAGTCCTTTCCAAGACAAGAACCACGGTCTTTCGTAAATGCCACCCATCCAAATCCTGCTTGGCGCCTTTAATGCTTCATAAACGGCCAACAACAACAACAAAAAACAAAAAAAAAAAAAAAAAAAAAAAACGCTGATCCGCTTGGCATTCTCATTGTAGAATGTGGTTTCGTAAAATTACACTCAACAGTCAACACTTGTGGCGCAACTGGATCTCATCAGCAGCCAAGATTTCAGCAATAACAAGCGTAAACCATACGGTGTATAACACTAATCCTTTACAGGGGATTCAAAAAAAAAAAAAAGGGAAAGTATGAATAGTTATAGAAGATTACCATCAGAAATAACCAAAGAATCAGCTACAAGATACAAAAATGACTGGCAGCACAGCACTCTCTGCAATCTCAAAGACTGAACAGAATCACGGTATAACAAAGCTTTTGCATGCATCTACTCGTTGAAGGTCCAAATCTACCAGAGCAGCGTCAATATGACAGTCAAGAGCCGCCTTCTCCTCCAAAGTACGTAGACCTTGGAACAAGGCACTTGAGAATTAACTTCATTGCCTTTCCCGGACCAAAACCATATATCGTTTAGACTGCCAACGAGAGAGTGTATGCACATCACAGAGACAACTACGCAGTGCAATGAGTGAGCATGGATCAGAGTATCCAAAAGGCTTTTTGGATTGTCTCATAAAAGCAGACTGGCCTCAACATCTCTGTTCGGCTTGATTGGAGTCTGGAAGCACTTTAACAGTCCAAATATGTGTTCGATATTTAGGACATGATATTTTACAACCAACTACTCCCAAGAAACAGTTCAAAATGGAGGACAAACCATTTTTTTACGAAATTTACATAAATACATACTCTGACAAATTCCAACACTAAACAATCATCTGCCCAGCACCCTTTCCTAAAGATCTTAATACCCAATGACTGCTAAACGAATCTGATAATAGGCATTACAGCAACTGACGCAATGCCAGGTAAATGAAATAGCGGTCCTTAAGCGCCTTTTCTTGAAAGTATAATAGGCATTTTCATGACTGAATACACATTAGGTATCAAATTTCTCAATTTCATGTTCCTCCCAAATGAAACCTACCTGAGGTAGATGAGAAATTCCTATCTCGCCTCTGATAAAATAAAAATGTGATCCTGACATCAGCTCTTATATTTACTAACATAACCCTGCAAAAATTCACAGAGAGGACGTCAAATAGGGTTAGAAGAGAACAAACATAAACATAGACCAATTAAATCAGGTCATATGTAGCTCTAGATATCTCAAGCAAGCTCATTAAATCAGTGTGAGACTGTGAGGATCTGAAAAATAACAAACCGCATCAAAAATATAATACAAGCAAAAACCCTATCAAAACGGTCTTCCCACCACTGTAACATCTGGAAAGCATAAAGTAACAAAACATGAAAACAGAGATGCCAGCCAACAAAGGGTAACCCCAATTGAGACATCCACAGACAAAAATTGTATGAGCCAAACTTATATCTGTGCATATTTGATATTTCAATACAGAGGAAACTTATCAACTAAGACAGGTTAAAGTATGAGATTCTATTCTAAACAGTTTTACAATAATTATGGTTAGACCCAAGAGTTCTATAATAATAATAATAATAATAAAAAAAAAAAAAAAGAGGTTTCAGGATACAATATGAGGTCAAAGATCTGATTTTTTAAAAAGGCTAAACCTTTTTGTCTTTTTATCTTAAAACTCCACTCGTTTAACTATGACCCAAAGTTCATGGTGGCACCATCTATCATATACATGTTTTTGTGTTACAATCAATTTTGACTGTTCATTCATGCTTCTTCATCGATGTCATATCTAACAATTTAGCAAATTACATTGTCTTGGCGCAACTTATAGATTGCTGTACAAAAACCACCCATTGGAGATGACTCAGCATAGCAAAAGACAAACTAATTTTTGTTTACCAAGATAAAAAGTATAACAGGTGCAACCTATCTTTGTGGAGAACAGATGAATGATAACTTTTAGAACAACAAAAACAGACCAAATTACGACTGAGGTAGGAGTTAACCCTCTCATCTATCCCCTAATCAATTCAGCCACTGACAAGTAACCACATGCCGAAAGGGCCAGAAAAAGACATACAAACACTCTCGTTGACAACAACCATCTTACTAGCTTACCTTTGGTACGGCTAATTTCAACGACTCACATGAGCCTTCAGACAAGATTACATAGGACAGACTACAGTTATGGACATTGTCTTCAAGATATTACTAGATGCTTAAATACAAAAAAAAAAAAAAAAAATACAAAAAAAAAAGCTCTTCAAGGCAATACGAATTACTACAGCATTAAAGGGATCTTTGACTTTGTACATCACAGGGTAGACGCTTTAGAGAGTCCCGTGTAAGCTTAGTTTATATCTGAAACTCCAGTAAAAGCAAAAGACAAGCCCTACTGAAACTCTGAAAGCAAGAACCATAATGAGGGGCTCTTGTATCCTGGTAGGTGTGGAAAACTAGAATCAAACTCGCCGGCAAAGGGCAGGCCAGACATTGATTCATTTCAAAATGGAACCCACCAAATCCATTTAAAAAACAGTAAACCCTTCTTGGAGACATCTTGGCCTTAAGGAAAAAATAAAAATAAAAGGGACCAAAAAGGCAAAAGGGCATGGAGCCAACAAGATAAGACTAGCATTATTTCTCATAAAAGGGTTCCCCTTGCCATGACCACAACTGTACGAGGACCCTAAAACACATAGGTTTTTTACATAAGGAGTCAGGACATGAATGACTAGGACATAAACCACGACAATAATGAATTTAATGAAAAATATCACGGCACATTACTGATTAACCATGGCATCTTCTATACTATACTAAAGAACAAACCGACAAAATAGAGCTTCAGTTCACCAGGTAAACCACAAAACTAATTCTAAGCCAGCAGAAAATATTAAAATTCAAGCAACAAAGCATTCAGAAGAGTGTAAAACATACCTCCACTAACTGCGTAAGCTTTCGCCGTGATGAGTCAATATAATGATCTATCTTTGCTTGTGATTTTGGTAAGCGGTGATTTTTCATAGCTCCAGACACTTTATCAACAGTTTTCTTCACAATAGTTTTGAAAACTTCCTTGCTCATATTACCCTGACGCCATTGTGGTTTGAGAACATCCTTCACAAAATTTGCAACAGCACCCTTAAATAGCTTCATCGATCTAGAATCCTTGCTTTTCTTATCCCCCCCTGGCTTTACTTGATCAATCTCAATCTCGCCTTCAGCAATAGCATCTTCGTCGCTATCGCTAAAGCTTCCATTCTCAACAGCACCAACTTCAGCATCAGCAGTCTCACCATATTCATCATTCTCAAGCGATGCAGTGGCAACAACAGCTCCAACATCTTTCTGCTTGTTGTTTTCTGCCACATCTAGCACCTTCTGATGATTACTGAGCTTTAGCATATCAGAGTTATCAGCCGCATGGTCCTGCTTCTGAGCAAGTTTTGAAGAAGGCTCTATACTGTCAAACAGAGGATCATATTGGTCTCCTCCCAATCTTGGGATACGTCCCCCAGCCCTTGAAGAATTTGGTGAGGATATAATTTGCCTGGATCCATAACTGCTAGCAGTTTGTCCCTCAATTGGACCATGACTCAAACCAAAAGAACCGTCATATTTCATACCAGAAGCAGCCTCTCTTTCTCGTGCAAAAGCATTAGAACTAAATCTGGAGCTCATGGGCTGATCAAATGTCGACGCATACGGATTGTAATGCGCAGAAATCCTAGACCTGCTAACATCTAGGGATTGAGGTGGCTGCTCCCTGGCCAGAGGATCAGATGCATATCCAGGCACGGGTTGAGGCCCTCCAAAATGAGAAGGCAAACTGTCCGCGGCAGTCAGTGATGGAGCAAGAGTTGGAGGTCTCTCCTGTGAATGTTGATGATTGTGAAAGGCTTGTTTAGAAGAATCCCCTCCAAGAAGACTACTCCCTGCAAAAGATTGCATAACATTTGAATTCCCTGGAAATAGAACACCAGGCTGTGGGGGCACCTCAGGAGTAAAGGAGCCAATGGATCCATGGCCATGAGAAGGGAACTGGGACAATCTGTCATCTCTGACCGAACTGGGACCTGCAAATGGCACACCAGGTACATTACTGGCAGGCAAAACGTACTTTTGATACTGAAACCCACCAGCCTGAGAACGTCCTGCCAACTCGCCAGATTGGGCCCTCAAAGAAATTTGACTCGGTAAGTCAGTTCTCAAAGGAACACTGCCTTGCTGAAATTGCAAAGGAGCTCCAGAAACAGATGACTCAATCCAACGTGGTGGGCGTACTTGAGGAGGTGGTAAATTGCTCCATGTTGAAATGTGAGGATCAGGATAATGAGATTGTTGACTAGGCAAATGATGTTTATATGGAGGAACAACAGGTGGAGGAACTGTTTGAAGAGGAATACTAACTGAACTGATTGAGTTGTACTTCACCGGTTCGTTCGACTGTTGAGGAGCATTTATTGACTGTGGCAGCAAAGGTGAACGAGGAACTTGATCAGGCAAATTTGAGACAGAAGCACTTGGACCTGTAGGTTCACTAAACCCCAAGCCATGGTAAGACTCAGTAACAGAAGTCCCAGAAGTGGAAACCACAGATGTCTCCACAGCAGAAGAGTCTGTTTTACTGGAACTAACCACTAGTGGGAGCTCACCATCACCTCTTTGACGCGACTCAACTGAAGAATGATGAATGGTTCGGATTGTTGAAGGCATTGCAATTGTCGGATGTTCGCCACCAATAGGAGGATGACCTTCACTTCTTTTAACATCTGTAATTGTATCAACATCTTCATTTAATACACTGGGCACATCATCAACAGTTGGTTCCGTTTTGCAATCCTCAACAGTCATTTTTGAAGTCAAACCATCACCATCAAGTTTATCCGGGTGGGAAGGCATTTTTTCACCCTTCTTATCATCCTGCTCTAAAGGTACACCTGAGGGAACCCTATCGCCAAACTCAGAATTTCTTGTGCTGCCCTCATCTGATTGGTACTGCTTACCCTTATAGCGTCTAGAGCTCTCATTCTTACGGACATCAAGGTGCAGATATCGACATAAAGATCCACGATAACACTGACCTTTCAGGAAATCAAAACATTCTTGTGTTTCCATCTTGCCTCGTCTCAGCTTCTCAGTACCAAAATCACCACCAGATCGGTAAGGAGATCTGCTTCTACTTCTTCGTCTCCTCGGTGACCAGCTGGTCCATCAACAACTAAAAATCAATTTTATTTACTGGTTGGGCTACAATACAAATATGATGCAAGATGTATACCTATGAAGAAAGGACCAGAAGATACTAATATGCCTACTAGCTTAAATGAAAACAGATATATAAAGCAGGATGTATACCTTCGAGATCGGCTTCTCCTGCCCTTCCTTCTGCGTGGACTTCTTAAAGGACTTCTTCTCCTCCTATCCGATGGCGATCGGCTGCGACTCCTACTCCGATCCCTTCTACCATGACGTCTTAAGGGTGGAGTGTCATCAGACTCACTATCACTAGCACCTTCCTTGGCAAGCCTGCCAAATTCATCTACTTTCATTGCAGTTGTGGTACTCTTATCCTTTCTTTCGATATCTTTGGAACCAGCAGCGTCTACACCACTAAATCCTGTGGCATATCTTCCTCCAAATTTAGTATTCGGATTTGATGGTTCAGCTCTAACATACTTGTCAAACAACTCATGCTTTCCTGGGGAAGAATCTCTAGTCATTGTTCCCTGAGATTCACTCTGTACAGCTAGTGATTCTTGTTTCATTAACAAATTGTCCACAGAGGACGTAGCTTGCTCGGGTTCCGATGTTGAACCACTCTTGTCATCACATAAAGTTGAGATCCTGGTATTAGGTGGGGAATTGACTGACTGGGTCTCGCCAGGTTCATGAGGTGGCTCATCCTCTGAATCGTCATCTGGAGCATAGTTTGGAATAAGTCTGAATGGGCTATCAGTTTTAGCAGGTTGAACAGAAGAATCTTCAGGCTTTATCTGATCCTCTTCTACTGACTTGACAGATGGTTTTGAATTCGGGGCTGAACTGCTATCTCTTGCATAGGGTAGCGTAGTTTCTTGCTTTTGAGTTCCCAACACTTCTGTGGTTGAAACAGGTTCAGACTTCAAATCTTCACCCGAGCTAGAAAGCTCTGGCTCTTTATCAGTTTGGGTGATGTCATCTAAAGCCACGAGCCAAACAGAACAAAGCATAAGCTACAGCTTTTAATTTTTCCGAAGAAGACATATTATTATTAAAATAAACATATTTTTGCATAAGAAGCAAGATAAGCTTAAGGAACTAGATGAGTCTCAACAGAGAAAACATACAATGATAAGCTCAAATCATTGGAAGAACTACTTAAGCTAGCAGCAAGATCACTAACAGCTTCATGTAAAGGAAAAAGATAGAAACAGAATTAAGGAATTTGGATATAAATAGTGCTACAAAGGCATGCCATTACACATCCTTGCCCCCAAATTACTCGAGGGTCATGACTCATGAGCAGACGATTCAACAGCTCATCGAGATGTCAGGTTTTGAGACCCATTTGATGATGGTGCCTTACTTTACTCCTAAATATAGCAAGTTCAAGCCATCAAATGGTAATGCCAGTATACAAAAGCGATAAACCTTGAATGGTTCATGGTTCGCAGCTCATTGTATAATAATTTAGCATTGAACAAAAGAAGAGAAAAAAGCATTCAAAGAAAAGAGGAAAGAATTCCCATACAAAAAAAAAAACCACAATTCTTATACCAAAAGAAAAAAAACACAGTGAATACCACCCTTGACATGGTTCGAGGAGGCTGAATCTCATCAACCTTAGTTGTAGCCAGACTAAAACAACTGTACTCTCTTAACAAAACAGTCCACAAAACCATCTTTATGAAACAGAAGCCAATCACAGCAATGACTTGTAGGAGGCATTATAATCCATCTCAAAAAGCAGCAGCCCACAACTAATTACCTATCCTCACAAGTACTTAAAACAACATTGTAGCCACCGGTCATGTCAACATAGGGAAACAACTTTTGTAACTTGAAATTTAACATCTTTAACCCCAGTGCCTTAAAGGCTCCCGCCATAAGGTGGGGTAAGGGGGGGTCGGATGCACGCAAGCCTTACCCCTATTGAAACATAGAGAGGCTGCGCACGGATGACCCAAAATGAAAATTGCGTCGAGAATCGCACCGACTGACTGTTACTTCACAAAATAAGAAGTACAGATAGTTTTATGAGCCATTTTGCTTTATTCCATAATATCCCATAAACCAAAGAATAAGTAGTATTTGGCTCCATTGGAAATGGAAAGAACTTTGTAACTTGAAATAAATAAAAATAGCATTAGGGCATAAAAGACTCCTATAAAAGAAGGAATTAATTACTCCGTGCATCCAAATAGCTTAACCAGCCCCACCCACCACCACCACATTAAAAGTCAGAAAGGATAGAGCACAAATCTACCACCCAGAACTAAGCAGGACGCATAGCTTCGAAAAGACATGTTGTTAACTTCCAGTCACCTATCCTATTAAAAAGCCTAAATGGAAGCAACGAGGATAAGAGTTCTGTCGTTAGCTGTTTAATGGGATAGGTGGCTTGAAGTTTTCTTTCCCAGCCACCTATCTCAAACAACGTGATGCAGAAAAGTGATCATTGTTACATGACTTGCTTCAATTATTAATGTAAACATCCAGAAGCCAAAATTACGCCCAAGCAGAAAGCCTTATAGAACTACAAAAATTTCTAGCCTTTCTACATAGAAAAATAACAGAATTCAAGTCTCGCCCACCAATAACAAGGCACGGGAAAAGCCTAGAACGCAATTCTACCACCAGATAAACTCAGCAAGATTCATTCCGTGGATAAACATGTTAATACCTTCCAATCACCTATTTCATATAAAGCCAAAATGCAGGACTCCAATCCTTGTGGCTTCCACTACTAACATAAAATAACCATCCAGAGGCATCCAGACATATGCCAAATGACTCTCAAGCAGAGCACTTAATATAGCCTATGCGAACACCTAGCCATTTCAAAAACCGAAAATAAATGAAATCCAATTTCACCATTCCCCGACCAGGCTATCACAATGACTCCACTAATCTGCAGGGGCCTTCTTTGCCATGTCCCATTAGGACAAGGATCGCATCTATACAAATATCCTCTTCCAAAGCTAGCCCCCAAAAAATTATGCGCTACAAAGAAAAATTGCACGTAGCTTTCCTTTGCTCACCCAGGGAGGAATACTTCAAAATCCTACCAGTAAAAATGAGTGACAAGCAAAGCTTCAGCTTTATTTAATTCCTTAACGTCCCATCACACAAGGGGCTCTCAATACTGGCTTCCAACAGTCAACTGAGATGTACTACCACAAACTATAAATAGTGTACAAGGTTCGCAAAAGAGATTTGACATTAGTTTCTCCTTATTCAAAAAGAAACAGAACATATATGAAGTGCAATAACATAAGGAAAAGGCATAGGCTTTATAGAGATGACATGCCGTTCTTGTCAAAGATTTAACTAACCTTCCATATCTACATCCGAATCGGCAGGTGAATGGACCATTGCCACATTGGCAAGCGAATTAAGTGCTTCTGAAGCCTCGCCATCAGCATTCCCCTGCAGCAGATTCTTCTTCTCTTGAGCATTGTCCAGATCATTTTGAAGACCAAGTTTCTTTTTCATCCACAAAAAGTATTCATGAGCACATGAAGCCTCACTTCCTGGGTCTCCTCCTACTAGAAAACTAAATTCTAGATTTCCAGATTCATTCTTACGTGTCTTCTCTTCAAATTGAGAACCATATTTGGCAATAAATCGGCATAAAACTTCAATTTTTTGAAGGACTTTCTCATCAGCCGGCTTAGATGGTGGAGGAGGGAGTTCCAGCGGAACAATCTGCTTCAGCGACAAATCTGCATGAGAGACTAAAATACCCACCCCACCACTTTCAGTTTTGGCATCATCAGTTGACTCTGGCTCAGAATATGGAATCTGATCAGGAACATCCCCATGTTTAATTGGTGATCCTCCAGAGCCATGTCCGGGAGTAGAAGACAATTCCCCCCCAGCAAGCAAAGGCGGATTTGGAACCATCGGTAGGGAAGCTGGTGGAGGAGGTGGCGGCTGAGGAGGCAATGGCATGTGAGACCCAGCACTCCGTTGCTGCATGGCAGGTGGCGGAAAGAAACCACTAGCTCCTTGAGGTGGTGGTGGTGGTGGCGGAAGCGACATATAAGGGATCCCCTGCTGAGTGTTAGGAGTTGAATGAGGACCCGCTGGTCCATACCCACCAGGTCGTAATGGTGGGGCCAGAGCTTGAGGAGGACCAATAGATGGGGGAGGTGGTAGTGGAGCAGCATGATGAGGATTCTGAGACTGCACATTCTGTTGACCACCTTGATAAGGGTGCTGAGCAGGGGGGCCACCATGTATCAAAGGCCGCTGCAAGAAAGACTGACTGGCGTTTGATGGTCCTTGTGGAGGCATGTTCATTGAGGCAGGAGGCGCATGAGAGTAACCCGGACCACGTGGTGGAACCCCATGAGGCAGTCCACCCTGTTGGATTACAGGTTGCATTGGAAAAGGTTGCCCTTGCTGAAAACGCATCGGTGGAGGAAGTCCACCAGCGGACGGTTGCTGATAAGGAGGCATTGGCCTTCGAAGACCGCCTTGCCCAAACTGCGGAGGAGCATAGTTGCCTCGACCATACATAACTATACTCTTAACTTTCGACCAAAAAAAAAAAATCAACAGCATTCAATTCAGGGAACACACAATTTCCTGCAATACACAAACCCAAACTTCCTGAACAAGATATCCAGAAACAAAGCACATTGCAAGGACCAAAGTACACGAAAATCGACAACGACACATATTCTCGATAACACCAAATTAGCTCATACTCCATGACTAATCGAATTATAACTATAGCAACTAAGAAATTTGCAGCTACATCATCAATAAATCAGCAAAATCACTCAAAAAAAAAAAAACACAAAAGGACAATCTGGGTATGATCCAAATTCAAACAACATGCATAATATCACGAAAACAACAGACTTCAAATTGAAAGATTACATCTTTAATTAATAAAAATTGGACTGCATTTAATTCAAATTCAAATGTGAGATTATTAAGCTCAAACAAACAAACAAAACCCAGAAAACCCTAACAAAACAAGGGCGAAGAAGGCATACCGCATCGCAGAGCAGAGGAGAGAGAAATCGAGAAATGGAGTAAAAACCCTATAAAAATTGGGGATTTGAAAGAGGGTACTTAATTAGGGTTTGGAAAAAAAGGGGTAAAAAAAGCGCAGCAGTGCGCTAAGTTAGGGGAGAACGATGAAGATTGTTGGTGAAGATTGGGCGTGAAATTCAATTGAAGGTTTTATTTTATTTCATTTTAGCAGCCCAAAATTCCATTGCAGAGGTTGCAGGAGAGGCCGAGGGGGCTGAGTGGTGGTAGTATTAGAGTTACAGGAGGTGATTTTTACTCCTACTTGAGTTTTTTTCTCCCTTGTGCGATACGTATGCTAGCCACTGCACGGTGTCGTCGTATTATGTACTAGCAATATATACGATCTTGATGTGCTTGTTGCGTGGAGTGAGCTACGGAATACCAATTCAATTGTGACTCTGTGCGTACTTCTCTCCGTTTGCCTTTAAAATTGAGTAGGGCCGGAATACACGTATGTTGAGGAGGGTATATCTACTAATCGGTTAATCAAAATTCTGAAAAAATTGTATGGCTGGTATGATAAAAGTTTACGCTAACAATACATGCAATTTTTTGAAATTTTAATTAATCGATTAGTAGATACGACGATACGTCATACTCAATATGCGTGCCCTACCGGCCCTACTCGGTTTATAGGCGAACGAAAGGTAGTGTGTAATTGCTAAATGTACCGACTATGTTTAATAAAAAAATTATTTAGACTCTAACCTTGAATTATTAACCAAATCTCCTTGGTCATTACTAGGGTCTGTTTGGCTAAACTCCAACTTTTGCGAAAACACTCTACAGAAACTTTACAGGTTTTGGAGGTGGAGCTCCAAATTGGAGAAAGGAGCAAATTTACATTAGAAATGTTATACTATATATTAAAAGCTGTGTTAAAGGCAATGACCACGTTTATCGGTTTCCGGCCGTCTGCCATGCCACGTGGCATGTCACTTTAATTTTCACTTAAAAAAATAATTTAAAATGTCTTTTATGGTAAAAAGCATAGATGCATTTCATCCATGATGATATGTATAAAGACGTTTTCCAAATAAAAAGATTCATAATACTTTTTATCATAAAAAATCAGTATTTACTATCAACTGATTTTATTTTACCTTATTATTTTGTACCTTCATTGTTACTTATCACATTATCTATATTAAAAGTGAAAGTTTTATAAATGATAAAATTTATTGATAAAATTATTTGTTTACAAAGAAATAAAATGATAAGATTTATTTTGGCCGTAGCCCGGGGTAGTAAACTAGTACTTCTAAATAATGAGAAACTGTTTCTCTATTTAGGATGTTTAGCCAAAATTTATAGTTCCCAAAAGTGAGGCATAAGTTTGGCCACATACCCTAAAAATGCTATCCCACTATAAAGAGTGGGACAGGTGATCAACAGTCCTACAAATGATGCTCGCTATAAAGAGTGTTGATCACCTATCCCATTTTCCTATCACACTCCTTGTATCTCGCTCACCAATCATATGCTAGCATTTGTTATATCTTTTAAAAAAAAAAATTATCTTTAAAATATAAAAACAATAGAATACTAGCATGTGATTGATGAGGTACAAAAAATGAACAAGAAAATGGGACATGTGATCTGCACTGTACTATAAAATCAATTTTTTTTTTTTGCTTAATCAAGATATGAATTAATGATTACTTGGTTTCTAAGCTTTGGTGGGAGACCCAAGGACACGGAGAGCAAAGTTTCGTAACAAAAGAAGTGGACACTACGTAGTAAGTCGCTGACTACCCATTCATAAGAGGTTAGAAAGAATACATTTAAAACACTGCTTAAATACAAATATACAATTGAAAATAATTTGAATAAAAGAGAATTTAAAAAAACGTATCAAATTCTTGCCTACTGAAAAGACACGAATAAAAGATTAGTAGTCTGATTTGATCACAATTAGTAAGCATAGAGTACTAAATAATCCAAATTTACCAAATTGTACCAAGATTAAGCCACCCACAGTTCTACATTCATTCCGCCTACGAATTACCACAACTTTTACGAGCTCACATATGTATGTTCAAACCTATTTTTTCTTCTAGAAATTAGTTTGAGAAATCGGCATCAAATATAAAGAAAAGTAATAAAAAAAGTAGCATTTTGAAAAGTAATTAAAAAAAAGTAGCATTTTGGAAGCATTTGAGAAATGCTATTTTTATTAGCATTTCCTAGGTAGTAGTAGCATTTCACATGCCTTTTCTTCTACGTTTTTCTGAATTTTGTTATTTCAACAGCCAAGTTTGCCAAACATGTTATTTAGAACCGCTAGTATATCAACAAACTGCTAACAACTACTTGCTATTAAAAACGCTATCCGTCACTTGAACATCTAACAGCTACTTCAACAGTTAGGACTACCAAACAGACTCGTAGTCTGATTTGACCACAATTACTAAGCATAGAGTACTAGATCATCCAAATTTACCAAATTGTACCAATATTAAGCCACCTACAATCCTACAGGGCTACGAATTATCACAAATTTTACGAGATACGAGCTCATATATATACACTCAAACCTATTTTTTTCTTCCAGAGATTAGTTCGATAAAGCTGCTTAGAAGATAAAGAAAACAAAAATTCTCGATAAATCTCCCTTTGGAAAATAAACATTTGAAAATTTAAAAGAAAGCAACAACGTCCACTTCCAAAAATGTAAACTCCCAATAAAAAACCTCATTTCATAAATATACTAAATTAAGACCACCAGTAACTTTCTTCAATTAATTTAGATTCATCCAAATTTTTCTTCATAATATATAAATTTCATTCAACCTTCTTTCTCTCTCTTATTTTTGGCTTTGATCGTTCTCTCCATTACTTTCTCTCTCTATCTCTATATTTCCTCAGGTACCCTTTTCTCTCTCCTCTGATTTCCTGCTGTCTTTTTTTTTTTTTTTTTTTTTTAGAATGTTTTGTTTTGTTCATTTCTCAATTTTGAGCAATCATGTTATGAGAAAATAAGTTTGATTGGGTTAGTTTGAATTTTACCTTTTGGGTTGTTACAATTCAGGGTTTATAAAGATTGTAGCTTGCTGTTGAAGATATTGATATGTTGTGAGAATTTGTTCTTATGTGAATTGGGATTTGCTTTTTTTTTTTTTTGGTGGAGTATTTTAGTTATTTGTGTAAATTTAGCTTGATTGTGGTAATTATGAATTTGATCTGATAGGTTTAATGGGTATTTAGCTGGGGTTTATGGGTATATTTTACCCATTTAGCTTATATTTCATGTGGGAAGTGATTGGATTGATATGGGATGAGGAAAGATTGTTTCTATTCTGAGGGCTTTTGTAAATTTAGAATGTATGGGGGTTTCTGCTTTGCTCGAATTTTCGATCATAGGTTAGTCTCGGACGACATCAGTTGGGGGTAATTTGGGTTCGTAATTATGGGGATATAGTTGTGAAAGTAGTCATATTTAGTGGGGCAGGGAGGGAGGGGGGGGGGGGGAAGGGTCGTAATGATCGAGGCACACCAATGGTGAGGGATGAAATTTTGCATTTGTTCATACTCCTTCCGTTTCATTAGGTTCTAACACTTGGTTTGAATATGTGAGAGGAATTTAAACCAAGTGTAAAGAACGTAATGAAATGGAGGGAGCACCTATTTGTCTATCTATGTATTGAGTGTTTGAGTTAATTGTCCATGATCATGATAACCTTAGCTTGAGAATTCTCTTGGAGTAGCCGTTAGAGGAGAATCAGTGAGTGGTTTGAGTCCTTTGTGAAGTATGTTAGTAATGAATTTGGTGTTTTCTTATTTTGTTTGGGGGTGTTCGAAAATTTCAGGTCCATATCTGTCAGATAATGGGTCGGGGAGTCAGTTATGGGGGAGGACAGAGTTCTCTGGGTTATCTTTTTGGCGGTGGGGAGGCTTCCAGACCTGCAAAAAGCAACAATGACGTTGCCAAAAGCATAGATCCTGTAAAGAATGATGCCTCGCCGAAAACTACACCTGCTCCTTCGGCAACTGGAACTCCAAATCGGAATATTCCTGCTGGAATCCAGGGAAACTCTGGCAACAACTATCTCCGTGCTGATGGCCAGAATTGTGGCAACTTCATTACGGTATTATCTTGTTTATTTCTTTTACGTTGTAGCCGGTCTGCAAGTGTGCATTTGTTGCCTTCTTTGCCTTGAAGCTAAGACTAGATCATAGATTTATAGCTCAATTGTTGCCTGAGCATTCATCATCCATTGAGGAGAGTAGGAGACATTTGAAGCTAAGATAGATAGACTACAGTAACTCGAAAGCACCTTGGTTACCATGTTTTTCTTGAATCATTTTGTGGGGAACTGACTATAGATTTATGAAATCATGCTGTTTGATATAGCTCAACTCATACTTATCTAGTTGAGTGCACTTGTGCATTTTCGTAGGTTTTTGTTTAGTTCTTTCAGAAAAGTAGAAAACCCATTGTATGTCTGTTACACTAGGTATTTGGTTAGTATCAACTTTCGGATGTGTGACAACGTTGCCCTACATGCTGTTCTGGAATCTGGATAAAGGATACAGAAAAAGGGTTGTTAAATTGGAACACTTTTTCTACGAGGGGAGAGTTTGAGAACCGAGCGTCAACCATGTCGTTAGCAGAGGGCCTGGTAGTTGGTCTTCTTGTCCTAGGAATGGGGGTGGGGGGTAAAAGGGGTGTGAGTTGAGTTTCAGGCCTCTTTGCCCATCCTCCTTTGGTGAAGCAACAATTTAAAAAGACACATAGCAGAGCTTACTCTTGTATTTGCTCTATTTTATCCGTTTGATTCTGCCTGCATTCTCGCTTTGCCCACGATATGGAATTATGCAGTTCTTGCGGATTAATATGGAATACTTTATAGTTTAGTTATGCAGTGAAAGAGATGGTGGCCACCTCCAAATCATCTTTGATTGGCTGGGTAAAATTTGATGCTGACCCTAACGCACTGAAACACCTCCAGTAATTTGCCTCTGTTCCTGGGCTAGATAACTGCAGTGAGACTCTCATCAGCAACTAATGGCATAGAACCCATATAAAAACATCGCTGCTGGCATCAGGAGTTTGGTTGTAATACTGACACTTGTAATTGAAATCATGATAATGATGAAACTGTTCAATTCTCATCCTGCTGACGCGCTTGCTAACTAGTTCTGTGAATTGGGTACAATAGTTGTTCTTAAGTTAAATGTATTTTTCGAATTACACCTGTTTCTATGTTCTGAACATATTCTCTAGAAGATTTACTGTGCAAGAGATGAGTTAGAAGTAGGTTTTTAAGGATTAACGATTGAAATGGGGCATGTAATTAGTTTGTCTTCCACCTTTGGAATTATAAAGAAGAATAGATAGATATATCAATTTAGCAAAACTTAGCCCGTAGTAGCTTGTCTTGAAGCCAGGTTCTCAATCATTGTTGGTTTGAAATGGTACTTGGTCCTTATACATCTACTGTGTACTAACAGAAGATGCATCACTGAGGAAGTTTCTAGGATTGCAATCCACAAAGGAAAAAACTTATCGTGGCAATGGGTCGAATGTATGGGGGAAGAACAAAGCACTAACATGAACTTTTTTATCATTGAGATGCCTTTTTTTTTTTTTAAAAGATAAGAATAATTGTATTAATGATAAGAAGAAAGACGTTATCCTCCCGAAACTTAAAGAGTAAACCATTGGCTCCCCTAATTATTTGGAGCTTCGTGATAAAAACGATCTTTAAAAGAGCCAGCAGACTTGCCCAAAAGAATATTAATCTATGTATTGAACTTTTGGCGCTGATTAGCTTCTCCAAATGTGCTCATGCGTATGATTATTACGGCTGCATTTGTGTCAATGTCTCCTGCTATTATTCTTTTTGTGGCTGTACGTTGAAGAAATCCATGGCCTTAATGCCCTGAGCATGATATTTTCGCAATTTTTGATACTCCACTTGTTAAAATACTTCATTTCTACTCAACTTATCTCTTAAATCTGCTCTGATATGCAGGACCGGCCTTCAACAAAGGTTCATGCTGCTCCTGGTGGTGGATCATCACTAGGTTACCTCTTTGGCAGCGGCAGCAACTGAGGGGAATTGTCATTCACCATTTTGTTAAGGAGTCTAGTCTGGCTAAGAATCATCCTATCTTTAGGGAGCGGAAGACATTTGTATTGCAATGTTGCGCTGTGATATATATGATCCTTCTATTGCGGGAATGATTAAAGATGGAGTGTGTATAAAGAACAATACCCTATCTTCGGGTTTGTTAGCTGAGTGAAAAAGTACATAAATGTGTTTCTTTACTTCATCAACTGATGAGTTTTTGAAATGTCCTTTGAAATTGTCATTTATTTATGCTCACCGGAACCTCCGAAACAGACTTGCTGGCTTATATTGAACCTTTGTCAGATATCAGTGCAGAGGGAGGCAGGAGATAATGAATTCAGTCGCGACTGAACCTCATGCAGACATGAGTGCTGTGATAGAGGGGAACATTGGTTCACTTACGGTTGCGTGCACATAATACAGATAGAATTGGATGATGCATGGAACAATACAGACAGAAGATTTATGGAACGGCCAAAACATAGATCTCCCAGACATACATTGGGATCATTTCCAAACGGATAATTATGCATAGTTAGCGACAGCACCAATATGACTGATCAGGAGGGCAACATGTCAGTCGAGGATCTTCTGCCTACGACGACATGCTAGATACTTCAAAATAACACAGGATGTGTCGGACACTAATAGCCAATTCACTGCTTTGGATAAATTCAATCTTTACACATGAATTCAAGGCATTTAGAAAGGCTACAAGCAGCTACCGCCTACGCTTCTAGGGTTCTAGTTGGTTACTACGTAAAAAAATGGAGTTGCAAACTACAAACCAATTTGTCCCAGCCAGTCCACAGGCCTGGGAAGACCAATATCACCAGTTCGCTCTCTGATCAGCTTGGATATCTGGATGTACAATTAGCTGATGCTCCTTTAAGAGAAAGAGACCGACCCCGGGGAATGATTTTGCTTCTACATGAGCGCCAAAAACTGGTGTCGCCAGAGAGTATCTGGTGTAAAATCGGACTGTTTCAATTCACTAGCTAACTAAAATACTAACCGCATTATAAAAGCTCCTCTGTTGTCAAAATTGATACTTCAGTCTTCTACTATACTTTCAAAGTTTCAAGTACTGTCCCAGCCAATATCTAGCCTTCTACCACTGTCAAAAGCAGAAAAGTATCAAAACAAATAATTTACATCTAAACCCCTAGTATATAGCACACAGAAGTATAAGATAGACAGCAGATCAAGGAAAGTATCATATCAGTAAATGGGAAATCTTCAATATCAACTGGGATTGACCATACGACCATTAGGCAAAATGTTGGCTGTAGGCGGAGCGCATATTTTTTTTTTGACAAAAGGCGGAGCGATATTTATTTCCTACAGGTTTACACTTAACAGTTTTTTTTTTTTAAATTATTTACACGCTATTTGCTTCCGACCTTCCGTTCAGAGAATATCAGCACAAAGTCGAAGAAACAGCCAAACTTCTGCGAAGTTTAAGAAAGCTCAGAAAAATTCAGATAATTTCAGCAACAATCCTGATAGTCAAGCTCAAATATTCGGAGTCACAATCATTTTTCATTTAAGTGCCGCCATGACAGGTTTCATCTCCGGTATTCACAAGACATGGAAAATTTACAAAAAATAACTTCATACTAGTACAGTACAAAATATTGAGTAGTCTGACACCAGCTTTGATTTCAATTGAGTAATGAAAATTTGCATTGTGGACTCCATCGAATTGAGATTTTCAAAAAACAAGTTCATTTAGACAAGTAGGTGAAGCATAGATAGCGGGCCTATGTGCACAAGAATCAACTTCTGACACAGATTATTGCTACCTGCCATCTTTTCCCAGAAACTCAAATAGCAAGCTTACCTTGGCTTGTAGGTAAAGTCTCTGCAGCTTTACCTACAGCGAAAAGATTCATTGAACCTGCAGCTTGATCGGCCATAGCAGGCTCAGGATTAGCCTCTGGTTCCATGAGATCCTCCGACTCCCTTATAAAGACCTCCTCTGATTGTCCCAAACTCGAAATTTCTGTTCCCTTTGAAACTGAAGAGGCAGCTGCAGTTGAAGGCTGATGAGACGCTGGAGACCTTGACAAAGGATCCTGATCCTCATTTAGCTTTGATGCAAGATCCTCAGCATCCTTGGTGCTGACAAAAGCAGCAGAATTAATATGCATAACGAGCTGTAAAGCTAAACAAATTGATACACAATGAGTACTCTATTAATGGTCCGCAATATTTACCCACTAGGATTCAGATTAGCCGAGGAGGAAGTTGTAAAAAGAACTCCACGTAAAGGCTTCCCATCAATAATAGTGTCAATGGTAAATCCATTTGCAAAGTTTCTGGTTACTTTAGCTTGAAATGTTCTCTTTCCAATAGGAGGCCGATACATATTAAGATGGAAATACTGCCGACCTGAAAGAAAAAGATCATCTTAAGTTATAGTTATACTACAGTATGAAGAAGGAAAGAGATTTAAGTAACATAGAAAACACATACGAGTAGTCCCTAAGCAAAGGACATGACATTTAAGCGAACGTATAACAAACTAAACCCAGCAAAAAGAAAAAGCAAAGAAAAGTAAATCAGGGAAAAGAAATTGACAGCAACGTTTCCAGGATAGCTGTATTATGTATTATATATGGTGTGGCAATAAGTAACAAAATATTGGAGTACTTTGACTTCTCTTTTGAACATACCCACAGTAGTATAAACTATGAAGTCCAAGTTCACTACTGCCAGTTGAAATGGTTAAAGCAGCAGTTGGAATGAGAGTAATCCCAACTCTTCTGATAGTAGGAGAACTAAGATCCAACATCCAAGTCTCCAGGCAAGATTGCTTTTATCTTTTCATTTTTCTGAGGGGAAACGGGAGTGAGGTGAAGCTGATACAGTTCATAATTTGGAAAGCTTCCAGCCAACGAGTATTACTCAACAGATGTCATACCAAAGAATCTAATCGTTAATATATCATTAAAAATCAAGCCAATTAACTTCAGAAACAATATTGAGAATAACACATGAGATATGTTGCCGTACTTTGATGGCTCTCATTTAGTGGAGACATAGGACTCCCATGATCAGCCGATCCAATGGTGACAAGGGCTCTATCAGTCTCCAAAGAAATGACATTTTGTTCTTGACTCTGCATGTTTAGCTGCTTTCTAAGAGATAATTTCTCCAACCTTCGTTCATCCCTTCCAACATCTCTCTCAAATTCTGAATGCAAAATTGGATGAAATCAGCTTTAAAACGCACACCAATTTAGTGAAATAAAGAGATGGTACATGTAGATAATAGAGAACCTGTGTGCAAGTAGTACACATCGTCCAACGCTTCCAGATTTTTGTCACAGCCACCTATGAAGAGCAACACGCCATTGTTTGATGGATCCAGACTGTCACCAGACATGGAGAATCTGGCAGAAGGGCCATCTCCATTAACATTCATTTTTGTCCACATACCCGTTTCTGAACATTGTAATAACAGTCAGTCAGTTGAACATCACAGATGATCCAACTAACAGGTAGTAATTATATAAACTGTGACAGAAGATTGTGAGTAGACAGAGTGACCCTTTGTTTTGTTGGGGGAGAGGAAGGGTATCAATATCTATCATTTTGAAGGGAAACGAGAAGGGAAGGGAAATATTTGAAGGAGCCATTTTCCCTTCATCTGTCACATATCAATCCTCTCCTATTTGGAGTAGTTTGGAATGAAATCTCCTTCTATTACAGTCCAAGTCCATCTCTTCCTGAATTCTGTCTCCTCCCTTCCCCTTCCCTCTGCCACTATGGTTTTTATCAAAGGAAAAATTTCTCTCCTCACTCCCCTTGTTTTATGTTCCTTCTTTCTCCAATCTCCACTTCCAGAATAGGCACTAAGACAAAGTTGGAGAATACATAATGGCTGGCAAAAGCAACAAATTTAACTTAAGCATTTATACTAATAAACAAAGAAGTGACAACTTTCCAGGGACCAGCTGAAGATAAAGACTCATTCTAAGGAACCAATTCTTCAAAATTGCAAGAAAGTTATCCATTCAACAACCCATATATGTTTGCATTGCTCATCAAAAACAAGTTTATCTGGCTAAGGAACAAGCTTCGCAACTCTTGAATACCATCCTCTAAACATTTTGGTTCATGTGAAAAAGGACCTAGAAAACTCTTGATTTTTAAATATAATCGTTTTAAGATCCAAAAGCTTCAATCACTTGCAATGAGAAATAATCATTGTCCTATAACGTTTCCATTTATTCCTCTGGTGGTACCACTCAAAACAATGGCAAAAGCTCAAGGATCTTAAAATCTGAACAGAAGTTGAGGTACTCACTAGAAATCCTCACATAAAGTATTGGTTACTTAGACTACAACAGTTATGCTATTTGAAAGAAGACTGAAGTAGTCGCCACACAATTCTCAAATTCAAGTGATTTTAAATTTCAAACATACACATAGCTTTGCGGCCAACAGGTAAGCATTTACTTACATTATAATTCAAAGAGCATATATTTATCAAAGTGATACCAATGCATAGAACTTTTTTTGGTTACCATTCCAAGATTAGGATGGAAAAAAAAAGGTAGTCTTGAGGAATTGTTGATGCAAGACAAAAGTGACTGTTAAGAGAATTGTACTCCAGCATTCTCACTACAATTGCCTGCCTTTCTACCAAAGTGACTTTTAACTTCTAAATATAACAAGCCATCTCCACAAGTACCATAATTAACTATTTAATTCTATCAACACGATAAACCACTCCTATTAGAGAACATCCCTGCTTCGTATGAATTACCCAGGTCATGGGCCTCTATGTAGAAGGTGCCAGAACTATTTGGTAGTCCACATAGCTTTAGGAGAGGGCATTGAGCACAGAGGAATGTCATACGTCGTCATCAGTCCAGCAGTAGAGTCAGTGCCATAAAAAAACAGAAATCCTAGGCAAACAGAAACTGGAAAGACACATACAGACGAACATAATTGTAATAGCTATGAAAAAAAAAAAATCACACTAATCAAACCAATTATAGCTACTTCTACTATTGTGGCTCGAATTTTTTTATAGCTAGCACTCCTAGCAGCATCAGGGCCATGATCCATAGGGCCAATTTCACCGTGAGCGTACTACATCTATACAACAATCAATGTCTCTCAAAGTGGTACAATTAATCACTTCCTACATGAACAAGTTGATATGACCCATATTCATTTCAGTTACAGAGGATACCCATATATATGTCACTTACCAACGTTGAGCATGTAGAGGTCATCATACAGGTTTTGGTCATCGGTGAATCCCCCAAAAACAAATATGTGTCTTCCAAAAGCAACACTTGAGTGTCCAGCACGAGGAGGCAACAACTGGCCCGAAGTATTCAGTTCTTTCCAAACAAGAGTATCTGTTGAAACACAAACTAAACATAATAAAATTCCCCTCTCACCTATTATTTGGCTACATGAAATGCATAGAGATCAATTAGAACAAGAACAGATGTATTTAGCTTCTTTCACAAATGGGAATTCACTTTGGGTTTGGAAATGTGATTCAATTATTAAAGATAAGATTTAGCATCTCATTCAATGACCTGAGTCCTCAAAGGTGTACTTAAGTCACAGAGCACAATCTTACTAGGCAAGGGTAGTTTATAGTTATCTCGTCTCACTCTAAATCCGAATATGAGAGATCCAATTGGAAACAGAAGTAAGTTTTTGTCGATCTGGTAAACTGTGAATACCATATGTTATGATTAAAACATACTCCTAGTGTCTCTGAGTCTGGCTAGCCTCCAACATAAAGTTACAACTATTAGGAGCTACAACTTTCTATAACCAGCTGTTGAACCTTAGGCACCTTAAGAGTTAGAATGAAACCTGTATCAAGGACATGAACATCAGACAGATAGTAATCATGCTCATCTTCACCACCAATGACAATAATTTTATTCTTCCAGGATGAACAGGAATGGCTATCTCTGGCAGCTGGCGGAATGCCTGATGTCACAGCACGTTGCCATACAAAGCTCTCTGGAAATTGATCAAAATGAAATGAGCACATTCCTTAATGATTTTTTTTTTCTCACCACGATATGATTATAAGCTACTGGAAATATGATACTCCGTATATTCACTTCACAAAGATAGTAACAGAAAACTTGCCAGTATCCAATATATAGAGATCATTGTAATGCACTTCATCTGAATTATTCATAGATTTGCCACATCCACCAAAAACGAAGAGTCTTTTTCCGACAACTGCAGCACTATGGCCTTCCCTTGCCTCTGGCGCATCACCTCCCACAGTTGGACATATCCATTCGTTTGAGGCTAAACAAACGGATGGACTAAGTTAGCCATCAGAAATTGGACTCACAGAGCGCAACTTTCTAAGCATATCATAGTAATCCAACAGCCACGAGGCAGCTACTTCTTAAAAGAGTAGTTCTATTGAACTTATGAAATATCAGCATACATTTACTACTGAAAACTTAAGTAAATTTGTAATGTGCTGTAGTAAATTAGGATAGGTCAAGTATGATGCTGCAAATATATAGAACCATAAGTTTGGTAAATGTTTCTTCCACAGTTATGCTATTCGGGTAATCCCTAAGTAATGTTCTAAAATAAGTAACTCCATACATCTAATCCAAGTCAATTCATGAGTAAGTCTAACACCCTTCCACAATGTGTCACAAACTGAGATGCAAAAAATATATCTCATTATCAAACAACTCATTTATATGGAAGCAGCTTACAAAGCAGCATATGAATTCCTTTCTCCAAAGTCGTTCTACCAAAAGACCTTAACAATGTTTTAATTTCAAAAGTGTACTTCAATCCTCTTTTTTTTCTTTAGATAAGTAATCTGTTTTAACAATTAAGGGGCACCAAGGGCGGACAACCATAAACAAAAGAAGATGTGATTATTATGTTCTCAAGGTATCATGAATAATCTTATGAAGAAGAAAGTAAAGTCAAGAGCTGAAGCACTTAACTCTAACTATATCCTGGCAGTTAATTTAGGTGAGGAGCAGGGATATCATCCATTTAATTTAAAAGTTAGAATGTTCTTCATTCAAAACAAAGATTTTGTTTTCGTGACATCTTCATATGATAAAAGAAGAAGAAAGAAAAGAATGGAGCACAGTTCACCAAAATTCCTGAACGAACTTACAAGTGTCAAATACATGCAAATCTTTCAGTGGACTCAGCCCGTCTGTCCCACCAAACACAAACAGATTATTTCCAACTGTTGTACAAGTGTGACTGTCCCTAGGCGTTGGTGAATTCCCTTTTACAATTAGCTCATTCCATGTTTGAGAATCTGAAATAAAAAATAACCAGCAGCATAAGCATACAAGTTCAAAAATGACAAGTGAAAGGAAAATGAGAAAATGAAACATGAGAGGTTGGAGGGTTGGGAGTACACAAAAAATTCAAATGTAAAGCATACTATGAATTCAAGGAAAGAAGGCAGGAAGCCGGAGAAAAAAAATGTCAACCATGTAACTCAAATCGATAGAATAATGGATTCTAGAGGTATAAAACAAGAAATCAGTAATGGCAAGTCCCTGATAGGGTGTAGTAACAAGTTTCAGCTGGAAATTAGCAAAAATGGTCCAACAAAACCAGCTACACTTTTGTTAAGCCAAACACGCTGCTGAGGCAAGTCAAATTGTACGTTTAAGGATGCCATATTACATAGAGCATGTTTTGTTCAATATCAAACACCACACCACACACCAAATCACCCCCTGAGATACTAAAGTAGAAGAAAGCTTTATGACGCAAAGACATCCTTGTTCCCACAGTTACAAACAGTACTAAAGTAGAAGCAAGCTTCGTAATGCAACTACAGCATCGATCACTTCTGTAAGAACGGTCTTACAGTAGAGCTTCACAATGCAACTAAAAAATTGTTTCCTTAGTCGACAATGGTCTGGAGTAGATGCATTCGCAATGCAGCAAATACATTGTTCAGTTAGCTTAGAACAGTCGAGTACACACCTCCCCTCCCTCAGCCCCCCTAAACATAAGGTCATCAGAAATCACTCATCAATGATTTAAAGTTTAAACCCTATTACTAATTATCAAAATCAACATATGACATTCCAAACAAAATCACCCCCAAAATGATGTCAAAGACCAAAACCTACGCGCAAATTCTATCAAAGAACTTAACTTTGAGCATCAGAAAACTAATTTAGAACACAACAACAAAAACCTTTGTAGGAGAACTACAAAATACAACATAAACACTCAAATTTCACTTACACAAGAACAATGTTAGGCTCCTCAAAAACACCAAAAATCAGAAAAATTTTAACATAAAACCCATATCATAAAATTAACCAACACCATAAAATCTCCACACAATTCAACAACAACAATATGGGGTCGGCTAACATGAATCGTTCAAATGTAACCGTCTCGCGTAGAAATCTCCATACAATTCCAGTCCCTAAAATGTTCAATCACAGTCTAAACACAGTAAAAATGCACATTAAAAACAGATACAAGAATCATTAAAAAGAAAAAGAAAGGGCATAAAATATGAGGAGAGAGAAAGTAAGGAAAACCCACCCACCAGAGTGAAAGACATGGAGTTGGTTAGAGTGAGACTGGTTTGGGCCATATCCCCCAAACACATACACCTCCTTCCCTCCTCTTATGGCATTGCACGTATGGCCCCACCTCTTCCCTGGCCCGGACCCACCACCACCACCTTCTCTCTCCTTCTTCAACCTCTCCCACCTCATTTTTCGAATTAAAGATGTGGGTTTTTCTGGGTTTTCTCTGATTTTTTTCTGGGAATTCTCTGGTTTTCTAAAAGGAAGAACAAAATAAATTAGATAAATCGATGGAAAACCTGCGATTGTAGCTTGTAAGTGGGGTTTTCTGTGTTAGGGAATTTATGGGGTAATAATTTGTAGAGTTGTGTGTTGAATCTATGTGATTTTGGACATGGGTTTAGATTTTATTTTTGATGTGAATGACGAAAAATTATCGAAGAGAAAGTAGAGTGAGTGTGTGTAGAACAAAAAGACCGGCAAGTACAAGTGTCACACTCACACTCACACTCTCGTCTGGGACAGAAACTTGTTCTAGACTCCTAATAACGAGTACTGTAGAATAACATGGCTAGGCTCAAAACTTGTTGAGGGTACTAAAGGCGAAATGGGTCCAGGTTGGGTTTCGATAAAAAGTGCGAAATTTAACCTTATTGAGTTCAGAAGGGGACGAGACGAGAGTCGGGATCTTTGGTCTGGCTTAAACCCGGATTGATACTAAGATAATCCAAATAGTTGAACTCGTGGTTTTATAAAAAAAATTGTGAATTATTGATTAATACTCAACTTTGTGATTTATCATAATTTGTGATTTAAAAAAAATAATTTGGAGTTGTTATTATGGTTATATCTTATACTTTGTACGTAAAGCTCGAATAATGCAAAATAGATAAATTTTATTTACTTATATTTGAAGCAGACTACGGAGTATAACAGTTTTGACGCATAATTTAATTTTAAATTGAAACTAATGGCGACAACAACTATAACATTAACAATAGCATACGATGACGCAAACTAGATTCAATGTGATGAGTTACTGATGACTCATGAGCCTACAATCTACCCTTCCCTTACAATAAACAGGTGATGAATTACATGTTACATCTAATATTGGTTATTAGCCTAAGAGAAGAAAACCTAAAACTGAGAAAGTTGCTAAAGAATAATGGAAGAGGAACATGTAGGCTAAAAAAGCACCACAACGTTCAAGCGATCCACAGTTAGGAAGAATAGATAATGGCACGTCAGTGCGTTTAGAACCGTAACCCCCTCCCCTTCCTCAGCCTTAGCCATGCAACAGCAGCAACTGCAGCACCACCCAGGTGCGCTGATCCTGATACCCGCTGATCACCCTGCAGGCAATGGAAGATGGTCAGCTGCTGGCGTACATACAGACATACAGTTTGCTGGCCCCCTTTTGTATGGGAACACACATTTCCAAAAGCTGGTTCGATAATTACTTGATTTTGAGAGTTGTATTGAGTCGGTATAAGTGTAGTCAAGGTTTACTACTGAACAAAAGAGAACCACTCAACAAAGCTCACATACCTGTATTATCCTCAACACATCTTGGCCTATCAGAAAGACACCCTGACATCAATAACAATTGATTGGTGAGTTCAATAAGGGTAAAAAAAAAAGTCCAACTATGCAGCAGCAGAAACAACAATTAGAAACCTTACCAGTAACATGGCAGGGACTGGTATTATAAAGTCGAGCATAATAGTATTCCTCGGATGAAGGAATATATCAAGAAGCATTATTGCATTCACAGCCCCACTGGCACCCTGAAAAGGAACAGAAACGGAAAAACAATTCAGCATTTCAGATACTAAAAAACACCTAATAGCTGCTAAAGATACTGAACAAGTAGAAACAAATATGAAGGAGAACAAGAGACGATATAATAGTAAAAAAGACAGGTTATGGAGAGATGAAAACAATCAAAAGCATTTTAGGCAAAGTTCTAATGTTAACCTAGTTTCAACAAACAGATCATGGATACGACAAGTCGACAAACATATCATCATTAGGCATTAGCTATTATTACTCTCCAAGACCAACATTAAATTTCTTCTTAGAAATATATACCCACGTTTTTAACCCACTCATACGAGATCTTAAGGAATTGATGGAAAATGGACAGAGAGAAGGAGGATAGATAAAACTCCAAAGCAAGAATGACGACAACAGCAGTGATATTAAGTCCACAGTACGGCTAGCCTTCATGGTGTATCTTGTTAGAAGTCTTAGAACACATCTAGGAAAAGCACACACATAAACATAGAAGTTGGTACCATCATGGGGCACGCGTTGATATGAGTCAAGCAGTCTAGAAAAAACAGAAGACACGGAAACAAATACTATATAACTATGTTCTAAATAAATGGACTTCAATCCTCTTCTTAACTCATTTTCATATTTTCAAATGCTCCTCATACTTCTCGAAATGATGCATTCATGACAATGAGGTGCTGACAGTGATGTATGCTAAGTAAGGAATGTCTCACATGTACTCTTATAGTCCTCT
The DNA here is from genome assembly GCA_963680865.1 of Spergularia marina. Lineage (NCBI taxonomy): Eukaryota > Viridiplantae > Streptophyta > Magnoliopsida > Caryophyllales > Caryophyllaceae > Spergularia > Spergularia marina. The sequence continues at coordinate 23,987,305 of OY804548.1, read as the reverse complement.
TTAGGCAGAAGGAAACATAAATATATATTCTTCATCCAAACAGAACGGTGGCATCAGCAGCTCCCAACTCAAATTGTGGCTAGGTCTAAACAATTTCACAATAAAGGAATAGGAAAGAGGACTGGAACTGTGAACAGTATTCACTATGCCTCATCAAAAGCTTACCAATCCTGCAGTCTTCGAGTAATCTCTTTGGAATGTTCCTTGTTTCTGTTGAGAATTATACAGTTAGAATTAAACAATCACATGATCATATGCAAGTAGAAAAGATTACAGATTAAGGTCCAACTACAAATCATGGACCGGAAACTACAGTAGTCAGAACTCGGCAATTTAAACAAATGATATGCCTTTAGCTTCTTCATGATTGAAGTTCCTTGTAATGTTTAAGAAAAGGCCGAACATATGATCAATGTTCCCACCCCCATATTACAGTAGATGTGATTCGATATTATTTCAATTTACCTGAAACACTTTGTAAGTGAAGGCATGATGCACCACATAAAATATTGATCCAGCAACAGCCCCAGCTACGTATAGTTTCAGCAAATATTCAGGTCCAAGGTATCTTCCAATCTGCAAATAAAACAGCATTAGGAAGCAGAAAACCAGTATGAACCAGATTCACCTTGTAAGATTTAAACGCACATGTCATACATGTTGTCAAAGGCTGTATTAGACAACAGTCATAATACAGTCAACACAAAAATCACCCACGAGCATTTTGTTTGCGGCGACATGCTAATATTAATAATTTCGTTTGTTTTTGTTTTGGGGTGGGGTTTCCATTTCCAATAGAGCCAAAGACTAATTATTCTTTGTCGTTGGGAATGAAATAAAGCAAAATGGCTCATAGGAGTGAGTCGGTGCGGTTCCTGAAGCAATTTTCATTTTGGGTCATCCGTGCGCAACCTCTCTATGTTTCAATATGGGTAAGACTTGCGTGCATCCGACCCCCCCTTACCCCACCTTCTGGCGGGAGCCTTTAAGGCACTGGAGTAAAGATATTGTTGTTGTTTTGTTTTGGGGTGGGGGGAAGGGGGAAGCATGGTGTTTTCACTCTAAGGCTGCATGGAATTTGATACCATAAAATCATTGACTGGAAACATAACTGCAGCCTACGACAACATGAAACAAGTGAGATGCTGAAGTAGCTATTCTGAGACTGAAAAGCTGACCATCAGTCACTAACTCGCAGTTTAGGTTAAGAGGAACAGGCATACCAAGTCTTGACTATAGAAATTATCTTTTCTCTTCCTAAATATTTGGATAGGCATTCACAGAATGGTTACAATGCCAGAATCTAGAAAAAGGCGGACATTATAGGAATTACTCCGATGCCCATATACTTCAAAGATCATCAATCTGTTGGTGGACAACTACAAATACAACAACTTGCAAATGGTTCCACACACAAAACAGGTGACCTGATAATGATGCAGAGTATTTACTTACACACAATACCATATCACGAGTATTATGAATGCACTCTTTAAAGTTTTAACATGGAAAAATGAAACCATAATGTGATTGATAGGAAACTAGGAATACCACTACCAAGCTAGAGCCTTGCTTATCTGATGCATCATATTTTGCACTATATAGCATCCTGACATATTTCAAACAATGATTTAAGTCCAAATTTTTTTTTTTTTTTTTCGCGGGGATGGGGATATGAAGATTCGAACCCACCACCTATCTTACCCCGACTCGGATCCAAATATCTGACACGGGTACGTAAAATGAAGGATCCAAGTGTCGGACTCGGCTATTTTCTGAAAAAACCTCTTATTTTTGGCCTAAAATGAAGGATCCAAGTGTCATACCCATGTCCGAGTGTCAAGTGTCCGACACGGGTGTGCGAGGCAATATGAAGAGTCCGGGTAACAGAGCCCACCACAACCCCCAGGTTAATTTCCTAACTATTAGGTCAACCTTGATCCTCAAATGCCAACTCAACTTGATCAGCGGTCATGAACAGCACTCCAAGCCTGATCCGTGCAAATGTTTTAGATTAACCCAATTGATAATTTTCAAGAAGACTAAGACAATCCATAATCCTCTCTACCCAGGTCAAAATCAGATGTCATGAGTGTCATGACAGCTGCTTACCCTATACAAGGGTAAAGGCACTGCTTTCTACAAAAACCAAATCAATATATAGACATGTTGCAACAAAGAAGAGTAATGGATCACTGGTGATAAGGAATTATACGTTCATGACCAATGCACAAATATGATGAGCTTCATGATATTCACCAATTAACCACAAAAAAATATTAATGCGCCACACATTCTTTTCGAGGTAAACAGTGAGCTTGTATAGGGAAATCAGAGCTCTACACATGAGATCTTAGATTTCTCAGATCATACTCTATCAGAGGAAAATACACAGGGGCCATTCTTCAGACAGCACAATCAAGTTGGGATTTTGGAATTGGGAAAGGCAACAATGTCCTCCAAGATAAAAAGAGACAGAGAATATAAGATCTATTAAGAAGATGAATATAAAGGTGAACACTGTGATGATAGCAAATTAATCATTAACTAATTGATGAAAAGACAATACAAATTAAAGCAGAGCAGTATTAAAGAATCAATAAATAACAAGAGAAGCATCAACTTACACTACTGCCAAAGAAGTAGAGACCAAGCATGTTGGATGCAATATGTCCCATGTCAATATGGCTAAATGCAGAAGTTATCAGTGTATGTACACGTCCACTTTTTATGTTGTCCACTGAAATCTGCAAGCAGAGGGCCCAAATCAGGATGGATGATTAGAAAAGGACTGACAATATAACCATAATATTATGCTAAAACAACCTTAAATTAAGCCATAAATGAACATCAGTGATCAGACCATAGGAGATCCAAGAATGGTCAACAACAATAATAGAACATGCGCAGAGCTCTTTAGCATAGAGAAGCAAAGACTCACCATAAAGTTTTTGCGCATGAACTCATGGTCAAGAACTCGCCACAGTACAAAAACACCTGCATTTGCTACAATTAACCCTAGAACTATATCATTAGCTGACTTTCCTTGGGACCACGAGCTCCTGCACACATAAACAAGATATATGGGAAGAAAAAAAAGTTTCAAATGATTATGAAATTTAGATCTTAAACTGACACCAAACCATTTAAGAAGCAAGCCACAAACAGATGTAAACCAGTTCACGAAAAAGGCACGACGACTCAGCACATATTCCAAAATAGTAGAAGTAAAATTGGTGTGATCAGGTGTCAGAGTAGAGGTTCACAATAGTCGACTTAATTCCACAAGTTCAGCAATACGGTATAACAAAGTTTGAATTAGTACACGTGAAGGTTAAAAAACATGAAACACACAAGAAGACCATCAATAAGTTAGAGATAAATATTCATTATACCCTATCTAGATTACATCTGACGGTGGTTCATTATACCAAATCTAGCGATAAATATTCATGATACCCTATCTAGATTACATTTAACGGTGGTTCATTATACCCAATCTATTTGACACTGTTCCGTAACACAAAATCAAGCTAAACACCAGGTCCAACTAAAGCCCTTAAGAAACACAATTGAAGCCATATAGCACCTTAAAATGCATTTCTCTAAGAAAAGATAGAGCTCGACAATCAAATGTATGTCCCTCGCTCTCACTTATGAAACATACTGCAACTACTCTTTATCCAACTAAGTAGCAAAGGTCACATAGTCAAATAACCACACAAAATTCTGCCTCCTTTTCTCTGACCAAAGTCCTTTTACAAATATTTGCTTCTCCATCTTGTTTCTCCTTCCCCCAGAACTCATAAACCTCATAAGCGTCATCCACTACATTTTTTTGTTCATTTGAGCTAAACTAATAGATCAGCAAGTTCATACTATTTCCACAAGATTTCACTAATCCTGCCCATTTGATTCCATCAATGGGAATAGCAGCATGTAAGCCATTAGCCAAGTTGGCAGCTACGCATTTCTCATCTCAGTACTTGGGTTGGGTTAAACTTACCCAAACTTGCCAGGAGAAAGCTCGAGGTTGCTCGCGGCCTTATGTAACCACCCCTCTTTCCGAATTAATTATACTACTTTAAGCTGACAAGTGGTGAGGCTAATTGTCTCAGCGGACAATTTATTGACCTCGTTTTGTTCTTTTCATGTTATGTTTTACGGGCTGGAAGCTAGTTAGAGCAAGCCACAAGAAACGACTCAACATACCATACAATTCTAGTCAAAAAGTAAAATCAACTGGGAGCGAGGATCAATAAAAAAACATGGTGACGAGTTGAAGAGCATTATGACATTAATGGGACTAGCAAAAGAATTGATTCTAGAGGAGGGAATTACAAATCATCTAGACAAACTGAGGAATTGGTGATCACTACAAACAAGTATAGACGAGTACACAGTCTATGATATCTAGGACTTTCGGTACACTTTTGAATGAACGGTGAAAGGTGTAGCCTCTCCAATAGCCAAGCTACAAGATATGGAGCTCGGAGTTGCCAATTAGCCCAAAGAACGAAGCTTTAAGCTACATTTCTATGCTCCATTGGTTTCACTCCAAAAGTAAACTAAATACAATGTTGTTTGCAGAGGCGCCCACATCATCAATTTCTCCATTTTACATATTTATCATTTTGTACAATTACTTGAGCTAGGTAACGTGGTTAGACTACAAAATTACGAAACATACGATTCAAGTAAATGACATAACCTACCAAACTAAACTACAACAACAACCTCTTTAACCCCAGTGCCTTAAAGGCTCCCGCCATAAGGCGGGGTTAGGGGGGGTCGGATGCACGCAATCCTTACCCCTATTGAAACATAGAGAGGCTGCGCACGGATGACCCAAAATGAAAATTGCGTCGAGAATCGCAACGACTGACTGCTACTTCACAAAATAAGAAGCACATACAGTTTTATGAGCCAGTTTGCTTTATAAATAAAATGTTATTGTAGGAGATTATAAGCCTGGACCACGCTTATTCAATTGTATGGACATGACTCAAGAACAAATTTTCATTTAAGTATGGGAGTCTGATGCACACTAAATTATCAAACCCACTAATAGCATGCTAAGTTCTTCGGGTCCCATGTCAGTGCAGTGTCTCACACCGCAACAATTCTTCACATCGAAATTCCAATTGCGATCTTCTGGTCTACTCGGAATAATTGCTTATAACACGCTTCATGATTTCTCCAAAATTTCAATTTTTAAGCAAAGACACAGAAATAGCCATGCATTTCGAATTCAAAAGGAAGGTCAAAGACTACCTTTCGCCTATCACATGGGCACAACACCTTCCACATTCACCAAAATGGAAATGCAGGACAACAGTACAACACAATAACATACAACTAAACTTCACAGTTACGCAACTAACTACATTATTTAACCAGATACAACCCCACAGAAAAGTAATTAGTATGAAACCCTAGAAAACAGTGCAATTAACTAAAAGTAAGCAAGATTATATCTTCAGTAATGATCATTGACAATTCTATTACTCAGAATCCAGATGATTTCGATTGATCAATGACAAATATAACACAAACCCATCAAAATTAAGCAAAATAAACAACTGCCCATATAAATTTCAACATAATTAACAGAATTTGAAGTGTAAAAGCAAAGGGGGGTCACAGAAAACTTACCAATTACGCTTGTGAGTGGAAGACCAAGGTGAAGGTCTAACCTTTGGGAGATGAGTCGTACGGAACAAGATTCTGGGACCCACAAAGGACGTGATGGGGCCCTTGAAATGGGGAATTGAAGAGAATTGTTTTGAGAGGAAGCCATAAGTTGAAGATGTGGGTGAATGTGAATGTTGAGGAGAGAGAAAATGGGAAGAAGTGGGTTTGGGAGGAATTGAGGAAGGAGAAGCTCCTGATTTGGAGAGAGAGTGGAAAGGCTTGATGAAGAAGCTGTGATGATGCTGGGAATTGGCTTTGTGAAGCTTCTCTGAGAAGTTTCTGAAAGAGAGTAGCTTGTTCATTTTTAAGAAGCTTGTGTGATTTTGATTGGAGTTTGTTTGGGGGTTTTAAGGAGGGGTTTTCAGTTTGAACAAAGTTGTTGGGAAGAAGGAGTTGAGTCACTTGTGTGGTGAATTGTTGGGTTTCTTTTCATTATTATTGTACTCGTGATTTTTATATGATTAATTCGAGTTTTGAACGAGTATATGTATTACATTGAGCGCAATTCATGATTTTGTTGAGTACACATTGTAAAGGGTTTGGTTAATAATTAGTACGAGCAGTTGGATTAAAATTGGTGTCAAAGTACCGAACCAAGAAATACCCCAAAGAAGTATTTTTTAGCCACCAAAGTTGTATTTCGTATTTATAAAACACCACAAAGTTGATTTTTTTTAAAATATTCGGAGATAAACAGAGTAGTATTCAACATCATTCTCATTGTCATAGAAAAAAATAAAATGACCACAAATTCAAAAGAAGTTTAACCAACACTTCTTATTAATATTCGATTGGCTTGGTAGTACATTGAGGAAACCCCCTCAAAATCAAATGTGGTAATTTAGCACCATAATCAAATGTGATCTACATTGACGAATCATAGATACGAAAATTAGCGAATCTGGCCCCATAAGATCGCGGTAGTGGTTTTAACACAATTTACTAATACTTTTGGAACTTTTTAAGCCACATTTTGATGTTTCCAGGTAGCTTAGGGTTCCCTGACCTCACAAGTAGCACTATAGAAGCAGCAGCAAGTGCAGCGCCACCCAGGTGAGCTGTTCCTGATATTTTTTCATAACCCTGCAGGCAACGGAAAATGTCAGCTGCAGGCGCACATTTCAAATGTCCTCTTTTCGGAAAGGTTTTCAACGTAAATTTCGAAGTTGTGCAGAGTCGGTATCTGTAAAGTCGAGGTTTAGCAAAGAACAAAACAGAACAATGAGCAAACTTGACATACCTCTGATCCTATCATCTTTACGACATCTTTGCCAATCAGAAAGGCACCCTGTCATCAACAGCATTGAGTAATTGAGTTCAATGACGGCAAAAAGATGTCCAGCACTTGAATTCTGATCTGCAACAACAACTGGAAACCTTAACAGTAAAATGGCAGGCACTGGTTTGGAAGAGTTCAATGTAAATGTTGTCCCTGGCCAAGAAAGTAGCCAATAAAGCATCATGGCATTCACAGCTCCACTCGCACCCTGAAAGCGAAGGAACAAATTACTTCATTTTTTGGCATTTCAAATGACATTTAAAATCTACCATTTTCAACATTCATACTTAACCTTCCATGAAAAAGGATATCTTATTCTATATATAAATTTCAAGTATCTCCGAATATTTCTTATTATTAATTCTTATCCCATAGTGACTTCTCATGTTTAGTTCTCATTGTAAGATAACCAACTGAGCCAAAAGTATAGACTGATGGTTAGGGCACCCACAATGGTCTTATACTTCAACACTCATCACTATCAACAGTGATTTCCCAAGGCTCCTCATACGATTAATTCTTCATGCAATTAGGATACCGACAGCGAAACAGACGAATTGAGGAAATAAAGCCTTACACTTAATATTTGTCCTCTATGTACAGAAAGCAAAATTGTCAGAATGTTGGGTATCAAACAGCAGTACCTCCCATACCCACAGGCCAAGAAGAAAAAGAGACATGCTGAAGACTTTTAACAGTTAATAAACTGTGCCTTAAACATCATCCAAAGCTTACCAATCCAGGAGTTTTTGAATCATTCATTTAGCCATCAGTCTGTAGAAATTGATAAAGTTAGCATTGTTTAAAAACATATTCATATTCAAGTAGAAAATAACTCAGGGCAGGCTCCGACTACAATTTATGGACTGAAACTCGACATAATTACAGCTGTGAGAACTCAGATGGCAATTAAAATGTATGATTGCCTTCAGATTCTTCATAGTAATGTCATGCCATGATCAAAAGAAGGCGAATACAATATACGTGACTCAGTCTAGTTTAGATTCACCTGTTACATACAATACGCCTTTTGATCCGAAATAAGCCCCAAGACCGTATTGCATAACCACAGCCTGTACTCCCAAGGCATCTTCCAGTCTGCAACGAGCACAGCGTAAGAAAGCAGAAAATTAGTATAAACCTTGTGCGTGTAATACATGTTATAAAAGGCTAAACACAACCGAACCGATGATAGGAAAAAAAAAAAAAAAAAGCATCTTACAAGCATGCCAAATAAGTAGAGACCAATCATGTTGAACGCAAGATCAAACATGTCAGTATGGCTTAATGCAGAAGTTATCAGCGTGTGTAAACGTCCAGCTTCTATGTTGTTCCCTGAAATCTGCAAGCAGGGGGTTCAAGACGATTAGAAAATAATGATGGTTGATTTGCTAAAACTATTAAGTTAATTAGGCTGTAAAAATTCAGACTATGGGGAGACTCACCAGAAAGTTTTCGTGCATAAAATCTCGGTCACAAACTTGCCACATTACATAAACCCCCACATTTGCTAGAATTAAGCCTAGAACTGTGATATCAGTTACGATTCCGTAGCGCCAAGTGTTCCTACATACATACATAGAAAGATATTTGCAGCGTAAACTTATCCCTCATCCTTTAAATAAGCAAGCCAGAAACAGAATAAAAAATGGATGATCCCAGGAGTATGTAGACAATAGTAAAATTGTCTATAGCATAGTCAAGTGTGGTAAATTAAATATGACATGCCATAAAATATATGATTGTGTAGTAAATTTAACGTATTTGCAGTAAATTTATGACATTGGTAGTAAAATCAACATTGTTACGGATTTATCAATAGAAAAAAAATTCAATTAATTTAATTCCAAAATCAATGACCATAATTGTCTCTTTTTCTTTATAATCCATCATTTGCTAAATTATACAACAAAATTTTACTGCACCTTCTTATTTTTACTACAAAATAGCCATAAACACTTTTTTTCACCTGTCTACATATAGACTCCTAGTTTTTTCGATAAAAAATTGCCAAGACTTTGTTCCCAAAATGTAGTACTCTCTCCTGTTCTATTTGATGTTCCACAATGTAATAACACGATTTTTTTGTAGGAAGTAAGATATGGTGGAAAATGAAAGTTGGTGGGTCACAAACCATTAGAACCACAAAAAACATTACAAATAAGAAAAGTAGAAAATCATTTAGAACTGACTAAAAAAGGAAACAGGAAGATCATTCGAAACTGGAGGGAGTAGTAGTATTAGCGTGCCCAAGGCCTCGAATCAAAGGCCAAGAGCTTACACAAGTCATTGAAAATCCACAAGTTGAGCAACAATAACAATGTAAACAAAATACGAATAAGTTATCAGTAAGTCTTGTGTGAGATGGTCTCACAATAAATAATTATATTTTTATTTATTGTTTCGGTGTGTTGGTCTTATATGAGACTTTGTGGAGTATTTTTGCTAAACTATAACCAAGCTTTACATCTTGATTGGTAGGAACGGAATGGGTGGAAAAGAAACCAATTTTCGAGCTTTTGGTTTATACAAGAGTATGGGAAGTGAAAAGAAATGAAAAAAAATGGGAGGAAAGCCTTCTTCAAAAAACTGTGAGTTCCTTTCCAACCCAAAACCGTGGGAATTGGAAGGAAAGGAAGAGTATGTACAACATCAAAAAGAAAAGAAAAAAAAAACATTTTCCTTCCAAATCCTTCAAAAATTTAAAACAGTAGTTCTCTACTTTTCCCTTCTTTCTATCCGTCTAATTTCTCTCTCCAAAAAAAAAAAAAGGTCCAGTTTCGAAATGATATGGGGTCGGCTAATATGAACCGTCCTCTAAAACCGTCAAGGCGTCAACATATTGCCAACAGTGATCAGAATTAACCCTGTAACAATTACTCTAAAACCCTACAGCTCTACGAGAATGGGTTGATCTTTGCCATTTGCCAAATATTACAAAAACCAATTTACCGATAACGTAATCATTAATCAACATAGTGAAGCCGAAAATATTTGGACTGATCATTCACAGAAATAGCACAAACCCAGAAAGTTTTGATTTTGAATGATCGATGACAAAAATAGCAAAAACCCATCAAAATTAAATTAACAACTACCCATATCATTTTTCATAGAATTTAACATAATTTGCACAAATTAAGGGCATAGAACATTTACCACTCACGCTGCAATAGGTGAGTCCAAGGTGTTTGAGGAAGGTTTGGGAAACCCATGGAGATGGGTCTGGGACCCACAGAGAGTTTGATGGGGGCATTGATTGGGTCTTGTAAATAGAAACGCCTGAAGAAGCCAAAAGATGAAGATGTGGAAGAATATCGTCGAGGAGAGAGAAAATGAGGTGGATTAGGTTTGGGTTTGAAGGGAGCTCCAGTTCCAGTTACTGCCTTGGAGAGTGAGTGGAGTGGCTTGATGAGGAAGCTGTGATGTTGCTGATGAGCATTGGCTCTGTGAAGCTTCTCGGAGAAGTTTTTGATACAGAGTAGTTTGTTCATTGTTACCTGTTTTTCTGATCGAATGAAATTCTCAGTTTTGTTGCGGTTGTTGTCGAGTGTGTTTGTGTTTATAATTTTATGATAGTTTAAAACTCGTGCGTTGCACGGTGACATTAATATTATATAGGCACTTTACATTATCGAAATTATTATAATTATTGTAGCTAAATAAAGTTTTTTTAAGGTCATAACGAAATAATAAAGTTACCATTTATCTAGAACTATTGATTAATTCATTTTTTTAAGTTCTCATACTGTATACTTAATGTTTTAGCTAATTAATTAACTTTTTTTCACAAAACGATTTACTTCCATTACTTACTTTAACCAACATTTATCGTTTTACATGTTTATGTCTCATGACAAAAGCTACGTTGCACGAGTACGGACACCGGGAGGACACTGACACCGGGACACCTCACTTCCAAAATTTAGGATACCGACACCGCTAAAAAAATTACAATATAAATATTAAAAAAAAGGTAATTTGATATACTATTCTATAAACCAACAATCATTGCCCACTTATAACTAGCAACTAGCTCAAAAACGTGAAACAAGGATGTCGTTAAGCAAATCGAACCACTTTATTAAAAAACAAATCTCACAATACCAACATAGTACATCAGGAGTCTTACAAAGCAAATGCATACAAATACGATATATTGTTCAAACTTCAAAGTAACATCATACTAATCAACTAATATATTTTATTCAATATCGGCCACATCATCAAATACCACGCTTTCCATCTCGGGCTCATCAAGAGAGAGTTGTGCCATTGCAAGAAGACCTACATCCTCGAGATTATCATGTTCATCTCCACCTACATCCCACATCTTTGTTCTTCCTTTGACGTATTCCTCAATATTTCTTGAAAGCAAACGAAGATTGTTATGAATTCTCACCAAGTCCTCGGCTCTTTGTGGAGTAAGTCTATTTCTTGCACAAGAATGGATAAACTTGTAAATGCTCCAATTTCTCTCACAACAAGAAGAAGAAGAAGGTTGGTCTAACAACTTAAATGCCAAACTTTGTAGTGTAGGAACAATGGAACCATAAGTTGCCCACCAATACTTTGGTTCCATAGCAACCATATCCTTCACATACTCTAAATCTTTAAAAAGATCATGTCCCCTACTTGAAAAAATGGCGAATTCCGTGTTAACTTTTCTTCTTTCGTCCGTATTTAGAAAGAGCCTTTTAAAACAATTCAACCTTTGTGTAGAAACTTCACCATCTACATGTGGTGGAATTCGATCGGGAATTTCATTAATCCATTCTTGACTATAGAACCTTCAAAATAAACAAATACATCACCACAAATTTAGTTAAGGTTAAGAAAAAAAAAATCACATGAATGAAGAGATATTTACCTTGGATTCAAAGAATGAGTCAAGATATGAAGAGGAGTACTAGTTTTACTCCAACGACTTGTGAGGATACATACCTACCACCAAATTGTAGAAGGTAGAATTCTCATTTTCCTCCTTATGCTCATACTTGAATATAGCTTTTTTCACCTTATATGCCATGACTTCCCACTTCTCATAGACCAAATGAAGAGATGATCTATCAGTGTCACACTCTCTAATCATGTCATAAATGGGGCGAGTAAAATCAAGGATGTAATCTACTTTACTCCACCAATATTCATCTAATACTTTGTCCCTCACAAGAGTGGCTTGTCCACGATTATCATCTTTATATGTCGTCCATGCATCACTTACAACCATTGATTGGAAAGCCGTTTTAAGAAGCCTAATCCTCTTTAACATCACAACAATTGAAGCAAACCGAGTATCGGCAATCGAAAGCAATTTCAAAGATGAAAACTTGTTGAAAATTGCTAACCTCATAGAATGGTTCATAATATAATTCTTTATGAAGACGGCATCGGCATGGATTTCGGTTATCCAATGACATTCATCATAAACTTCTTCATTGTTAGAAGTATTCTTAGCCGCACAAATGTTTTTTAATGCTAGATTAAGAGTGTGCACAACACATGGAGTCCAAAATATATGTGGATATCTACCCTCAATGAGTGCTCCTGCACCCTTACAATTGCTAGCATTATCGGTTATTACTTGAACAACATTGTGATGCCCGGTTTCATCAATCACCTCACACAATAAGTTAGCAATAAACTCGTTACCTTTCACCTCTCCTGAACAATCAACAACCTTTATAAACATAGGACCACTTTCACAAGAAACCATAACATTTATCAATGGTCTTCTTTGTGAATCACTCCATCCATCACTAACAATGCTAACTCCTTTTTCCTTCCAAGAGCTCCTAATAGGTTCAAGTAACCTATCAACGTTTTCTTTCTCTTGTTGAAGCAACATGGTTCTCAATTTGTTATAACCAGGTGGTACATAGCCGGGAATTGAATTTGTTGCAGCATAAGTGTAAGACCTTACATAATAAGGGTTCTTAGCGAGATTAAAAGGCAATCCTCTAGTATAGAACATCCTAGCAATTTCCGCATCTAAATGATTGCGGGCTTGCACATTAAAAGAATCGATGATGGGATTTTCGGACTTTCTTTTCTTTGTTTTTTCAAGAAAAGAAGGCATTGAAGAAGCACCAGAGGAACGGGAAGAGAAATGCTCATTTGGAAATTGTGGGATTTTTTGTTGTGTTGAATTTTTATGAGCAATAGAATCATTCTCTAAATTTCTCAATTTCACAAGATCTTGAATGCTCATCTTTGGACAACTAGAAGACCCCTTACCCGATATACCCAACAAATGAGCCTTAACTCTTGTATAAGAACCGTACCTAACATCTTCACAAAAGCTACATTTCCAAGAATAATTACCACCGCCAGCAATTCTCTCCTCCTTAGTCACAAACTTCCACAAAGGGTAGGATATATCTTCTTGTACACCACCACTAACATTACAAGTAGAAGATGCACTTTGACTACCACTAGTGGACATATTGTTGCACAATTTATACGAATTATACCAAACAAAACCACAATCAAAGAATGAAATGAATGAAAAGTGCAAGCAGTCCTGCAAAATTAAACAAACTAATGAAATCAATAAATTCCAATTCAAGGTCAATAATTCATAAACTCAATGCTTCAATTATGAATCAGCAAATCCTAAATTCTAAACAAAACAAAGTATAAAATAATAAGAGGGGAGAGAGACAAACCAGCGATCGACGACGGCAAGGCAAAGATGATCGGCGACGGCTAGGCGACTTGATCGGATGAGTGACGAAGACAGACGGTGATGGCGAACTGGGACGGAGGAGTGAGAGAGTCGAAGAAAGGTTAGGTTTTCAGAATGATATTTTTCCCCAAAATGATCAATTAAGTTAAGTTTGTGTCCTGTAAGTGTTCGTTAAGGTGTCCGACCGTTGTCCAAATTTCCAGAAACCGGGTTTTGTGTCCACTTTAAAACAAAAAAACCGGACACCGACCGACCGTGTCCGACACGTGTCGTCCCGGTGTCCTCCCGGTGTTTGTGTCCGAAACTGTATTGGACACCGACACGTGGGTTTAGAGAGGTGTCCGTGCTTCATTGGACAAAAGTAGAAAGATGTCAATACTAAACAAAACTGAACACAAACTGTGCAAGATATATACATTTATTTCACATCAACAAACCTAAATACAAATTGACAGATGTTGTGCTATAGTGGTTAAGATAGAGGTACTGAATACAATAAGTTTCAGTTTCAAATTTGTTCCCTATATTGTATACCGATTTCTAAGCTTATTACACTTGATGTTAGTAAGATTTTGTATGATTCAACTTATTCTTTTTAACATATTCGTATCACGAGAGTAAGATGTTGTAACTATAATGAATCTAGTAAAAAAATTGATTCCAAAAGAATTTATATTAGTTCAAATCTAATAAGTTTAGTGCAAGTTTAATAAATTTAAATAAATCAAAATAACTTTATATTATAACTTACGAAACCGAAGCAAAAAAAAAATATTATCTTAATTGTATGTTTCTTTTAAGTCATCTTATATTTTGTTATGTTGAATCAATGACTCAAATTAAAGATTATATATTAGTTATTTTAAGTCTTATAATTGCAATAATGCTTGCACGTTGTACATTACAAATTTGTAAGATGAAAAGTTATGATTCGTACTAATGACTTTGCTTATGTGGTTATGTTTCAAACTACCTAACAATAAAAGGTAATTCTAACTTTGTGATAAATGGTTTTATATTAAAACGTAGGTTTGACTTATTATCTTACCATAACTTAAAAAGGAAACTTTTATATATACTGATGGATTTTTTCAAAATTACCATAAACCTACATATAGTATACTACATTTCCATAAGTAAATTATATGAATTTTATACATGATTACCATAAACTCACATATGGTATAACAACAATTCCATAACATAAATTAATTCTTTATTCACCAGAAGCTCTAAGAAAAATTGAAAAGCTCTAGACCTCTTCAATGCCCACGAAAAAAGCTTCGTTTATAAATATATTAAGATTAAGATTAAGATTAAGATAAAGATTATATATATAGAATGATAGAAACAGTAAACCTAAAAAATTCAAGGTTGTTGGGATTTTGTCTAGAATTTGTAATTTTAGTTTGTTACGGTTTTTATGAGGTGGTTTCGCTAACTTGTAGGGCACGTTGAGTATTGTCAGGTGTCGAGTTACTTGTGTAGTTGTGTATAGTAGAGAGAAAACGGAATGAAGTTTGATCTTAAATTTAGGTTTTTTTTTCCTTTGTGTAATTGATTTTAGTAATTTTTTTTATACTTTTAGTCAGCTCATACATTTTAAATTTGCGATTTTATTAGCTAATTAATACATTTTTATGTTCGCTTCTTTCAAATAACACATCATATCAAAGAGTTGAGGCCGTTGACTCACGTGTGGTGCACGTGATCCTCCAAACGACCAATTGTACTTGTGTTATCATGATACCTTGAGTTATAGTGCATGAAATCCCTATTTTTTTCTATAATTTTGTACTTTTTCTTGATGTGTTAATTTTGCTAGAACTTATATAAAAAAAAAGAGGTATTTATTTATTTATTTTGGGGAATAATTTTGTCAAGGCGATGATTGGTACTGTCACGACAATACAACTAAAATAAGATTCCATGTATAATTGACGTTAGTAATTTTGTTATCATGGAGCATAAAAATGGGAATAACTTGATGAATATACAAACATCTAAAACCACGAAATACTCAATGACAAAACGACTCACGTATTGGTGACACCATATTTTAACAAGGTTATCGAGTTGCTAAGAGTCTACTCTACATGTCACTAGATTCAAACCCGACTCTCAAAGCCGAGTACATAGTAACTCCACTTGAACAAGCACCAAGCAAAGTTAGCCAACCCACTCGGGTTTGAGCCGAGTCTATAGATTAAGAACTAGTGAAAAAGACCAACGGCAACAAAACATTTGCGTCTCAACAGAATACCGATGTTTGGGATGGAATAATAGAACGTAATCACGAGGTGATCAAAGGAGAGGAGGATCATTTGTTGAATGAAGGAAGCAAAGGATCATGAATTGCAAGAGCTCACTTTGGTGAGTAGGAACCTCGTTGAAGAGAAGGTATGTTGTCAACACTATTCGCCACAAATTGCCTCTGTTTTTTTTTTTTTTTTTTTTTTTTTGGTACAAATGTGCAGTGGAGGTATGAGGATTTGAACCTGTGACAACCCCTAAATAAGTTAAGTTCTTAACCAGTAGACCAATCTTGATCCTCATAAACTGCCTCTCAAATTCTCAATGAACTAAGAAATGATATCTAGTGTAAAAAACAGGAAAATAATCATGTAAAAAAAAAAAAAAAGGAAGAATAGGATGGCTAACTAATTAGCAATTGCCGGTAGAATTTTAGTGAAATGTACAAACCGTAAACGACCATTTTTTTCTAGATTTAGGGGCAATGTGATCAAAGTTGCTAAAATTTGATAATTATCTCCATTTCCACCATTCTTTTTCCTCTTCTCTTGTGTCATTTTACAAATTTGATTGAGAAATTTTTGATAAAATCATAGAAAATCTCTACATTTTCTAACAACCTCGTGATTGTTACGTTTAATACATTTGCCATTTTGAATTTGTCACAATTCTTTCATAACCCAATCTAATTCTATGTTCGTTTCATCATTATCATCGCTTCAAAGTTTTATTATCACGTAGCTTATGATCAAATTATGCGACAATTAAGCTTTTCATGCATGGCTATCACGCCACATCGTACATGGTATGTAAATCTTCCCTTTTTCTCAAAATTTACGTTAAATATTACTCTCTTTGTTCTTTTCAATTTTTAACGTGTCGAATTCTTTAATTTTTGCATATTTAAACCGTACAATTTTTCCCATTATTTGCAGAAGGGAAGTATTGGAAGCGTAATCAAGAAGCAAATAGAATAAGAAAACAAATGGTGGTTTAGATTGCAAGAAGAAAAAAAGATGGCTGCTGATGTTATTAATAATTGTGGGAGTACAATTACAAATGTAGCTTCGTACATAATCTACTACATTATATTGCTTGGTCTATGCCATGGGTTGCACATGGTGTTGAAACCCCTGTCTCAGCCTCGGATCATCTCCGAAACCCTTGTACGTCTCTCCATCCCACCCTTTTCGTTCTGTGTTTATAGTGTTAGGGCTAGCAAAACTCGCCTTTAACATCATTTTTAATGTGGTTTTGGTAATGCAGGTGGGTTTATTTCTAGGTAACCTTCCCCTGGTGAGAAAGCTACTGAAAATAAAAGAAAATGATGTTAAAGGGCTACAGAACATGAAATTCTTAACAGATTTCGGCATGACTACATACATGTTTGCTCTAGGACTTGAAATGGATCCTTCAGTTCTTTTTCGCGTACCTAAAAGAGAAGCTATAGTTGCTTATACCGGCATGTTTTTCACCTTCTTTTTGACTAGCCTTACAACTCCTGTGTTGAAGTACGGTACACAACCAAGTATTACCTTCAATATGGCTTTCTCGATTATCCTGTCGAGTACAGGCTCTCCTCTGCTAACCCGTGTGTTAACAGACCTTAAAATTGGCAAGTCGGACATAGGCAAGTTTACAATTTCCGCGGCTGTGTACTCTGAGATGGTAACAATACTGATCATCTGCACAGGATATGTGATTTTTCAGCCTGAAAACAACTTTCAGGTCAGGGAAAAAGACACCAATCTGCATGACGAGTTTAAAGGTCACGGTGTTATTCCTCTTGCTGCTGCGTTAGTGGTGCAGATAATCATAACCCTGGTAGCAGGACCTATCATACTAGGTTGGGTAAACAGTGCAAATCCTCATGGCAAGACCTTTAAAGGTCCACATTTGGTGTTGTCAGTCGCATTTGCAGTATGCATTGGTTGCATATCTCCTTTTTTAGGTTTCAGTCCCGTGCTCAGTGCATTTGTCACCGGGGTTTTCCTGCCTCGAGAAGGCAGGATATCACAGTTCATGGTCACCAAAGTAAATTACTTCCTAAGCTTCATGTTCTATCCTTTCTTCTTTGTATGGGTAGGCTTGGAAGCAGAATTTGGCAGGTTTGAGGCAAATATTCTAGGTTCTTGGGGAAGATTGTTTGGTTTCATAGGTATTGGGGCAGTTGCGAAGATCATTGGAGCCGGTATTTCAGGCTTCATTTTCGGCTTACATTGGCCTGAATCCATGTCTCTTGCATTGTTGTTGAATGTCAAAGGTCATCTGCACATATACCTCACAATCCTTGCCATGAAGGTCAGATTTTCTGACGATAATCGTCTTTGCTCCTTTGGTTTTGGAATGTTTCGGGTTTAATTGTATCACCTCACTATGTTTGTAATCGATGCAGAACTATATTATCTCTTACTCAACATGCATTGGTATGATATTAGCAATGCTCCTCAAGATCATTTACATTCCACTGGTTGCGCAATATATAATCAAACGTGCAAGGAAACGCTTGCCAAACCAGCCTTTTGCACTACAATGGCATGATCCGACCAAGGAGCTTCGGGTTCTTATAGGCTTACACGGCCCTCAGAATGTCCCTTGTGCCATAAATCTCATCGAGATTTCCAAGGGGACAGGTGATCCAGGCTTAGTTGTCTACGCTACTGATATGATCGAACTCACAGATCAGATTGCCGCGACATTGGTCCCTGGAGGGGAGGACGCAGTGACAGTAACAGATCAGGAAGTGCTTCAAATGAGGGAGGATATTAGCAACAAGCTTCAGGAATACACAGAGGAGAATGAAGATTGCATCACTCTTCACAGAGCAATGGCATTGTCAACTTTTAACAACATGCACCAGGAAATCTGCAGCTTGGCAGAGGACTCAATGATCACCCTTGTGGTGCTTCCTTTTCACTATACTTTTGAAGGCGTAAGAAAGCCAGTTGATGGGCATACAGGCTACAGATATGTGAATAAAAAGGTAAAACGCGTGTGTTCCAGTAGCGTGTATGTGACATAATGCATAAACTTATTCTTTGCTCTAAGTCTTACATATCTAAGTGTCTAAATAGGTGCTACGGAATGCCCCTTGCAGCATTGGAATCATGGTTGATCGCGGTTTTGGTGCAATTAGCCAGATATCAAACTCATCAGCTGGTTCTTTCAATGCTGCTATTATATTCATTGGTGGGAAAGATGACAGAGAAGCATTGGCCTATGCTGGTCGCATAGCCCACCATCGTGGTGTGAAGCTCGCAGTCATGAGATTCCTGGTAGACACAGATTCAGAGAATAGCACCAGGAGAACTACACAGCAGGAAGAGGAAATGAAGCTTGATGACGAATGTTTTGCAAACTTTTACGAAAGATACGTTGCTGGAGGGAAAGTATCCTACTTGGAGAAACATCTGGTGAATTCGGCTCAAGCTTACTCCACATTACACTCATTAGAAGGACAATATGGATTGTTTATCATCGGTAGAGGGGGTCGTGTGAACTCGATACTGACTATGGGAATGAATGACTGGGAACAATGTCCAGAATTAGGGCCATTAGGAGATATATTATCAGGGCCTAACTTCTCCACCACAGCCTCAGTTCTGATCATTCAACAGCACAATCCAAAAGGCGAACCTGGGGGAGGTACCGATAATGAGTTTTCCATCATGTAGCTTCCTAAAACTAATGTTAGGCTTACTGTACAAGGATTAGCAGGAATTCAGACATTTATGAAATGTGTTTTGCAGGGTGTTTAGAACTCTGAATGACTACTATATATATCACCACGGTTAAGTAACAATAAATTCAACTAGCAGTCAGAAGCACCTCCAACTGACAAGGGAACTAAACAAAAAAAGGCAGATAAACATGTATTCAACACAACTGTCATGGTCATTAAACGAAGAAAATGACCACAAATTCCACAGTAAGTTAACTAACAGTCGGACATTCAAACGAGATCAAAGGGTGGCATGAACAATAGCATAACAGTAGTCTACCCTTTGCTTGCCTAGTGTTGCACATCTACATTAGCTTACGGGAAGCGAATCTTAAGTAATTAGGGCAGAGTCCAAGATAAACATAAGTGAATTTTATACGCTAAACTAGCAACATAACGTTCAGTAGGTCGACAGTAAGGAAATTAGATACGCGCATTGTAATTAGAACCGAAGCCCACTAAACCCCTTCGTCCCCAGCGTCGCACCTACCCATGCAGTAAAAGCAATACTAGCAGAGCCACACAGGCCAGCTGTTCCTGATATTTGTCCATCAAGCTGCAGGTAAAGGAAGATATCAACTGCTGGCATACACACAATTCAAATAAGAAACCATACCACAAACATGACAGGAACTGGTAAAATAGACCTCAGTTTCGATTCACCTGGAGCACATCATACAATAATGACGTCGAAAGAGCCCCTGCAACGTATAAAAACAGCACAACCACTCCTCCAAAGCATGCTCCAATCTGTAATAAGCACGTCATTAGAAAGCAGAAAATAAGTATACCTGGATTCATAACATTGTACCCAAGACGTCCGTGTAATACATGCTGTCAAAGGTTATACTGCAAAACGATTAATCGATGGGTAAACATTGCAATGATAGCAAAAGAAAGTATGGAAGTAAACAGAAGCATCTTACAGGCTTGCCAAATATTCATAAGTAGAGGCCACTCATGTTGGACACAAAATGTCCCAAGTCAACATGGCTAAACGCAGAAGTTATCATCGTGTGTGACGTGACGTGCGTCCAAGTTCCATGCAGTCCATTGACATCTGCAAGCAAGGAAAGGGGCCCAACCAGGAGGGATGATTAGAAAATTATGGTTAATTTACCCTGGTAACATTGTGCAGGTTAAGCTCTACAGATCAGACAATGGGGAGTTTCAAGACTGGTCAACAGTAATAGTATCACACGATCAGAGCTATAATTCTAGCAAAGATATATCAAACAAAGTCTTATTGTAAATTTTTTGTACATAAAATCACTGTCAAGAACTTGCCACAGTACATAAACCGCCGTATTTGCTGCAATTAGGCCTAGCTAGAATTATCTTATCAGTGGACCAAGAGCTGCTGCATACATAGACAAGATAAATGGGAAGGGAAGAGAGGTCAAGGGTTTATAAATATAAAGCATAAACTCACACCCACCCATTTAAGATAGCTGACTGATTATCGCAATACAACTTTATTGCATAATCGACCGGTTGATGGAGGTCCTTGAACAGCTGTAGTAAGCATGAGCATTCTTGCGTTGCCATCGCTGATGCTCGATACTTAGCTTTTGTACTTGACAATGACACGGTGGGTTGCCTTACACCATGAAATTGCACCGGACCCAAGATTGAACACGAAACCCGTAGTTGATCTACGTGTACCAATGATCACCTGCATAGTCCGCGTCACAATAACCCGTTACTAGCACTGGACCTCCTTTCTCGTAAAGAACACCATAGTCCATGGTACCTTTAACGTATCTCAGTATCCTTCTCACAGCTTCCAAGTGATGCTTCTTTGGGTTCTGCATGAACCGACTAACCACGCCAACTGCGTATGAGATATTTGGGCATGTTAACGTGAGGTAGATCAAACTTCCCACGAGCTGTCTGTACATTGTACCATCATGAAGATCATACCCTTCCGGTGAGCATAATCTCACATTAACTTCCATCGGGGTTCACATCGGCTTTGACTCTGACAAGCCATACTTCTTCAGAATATCTCTAGCATACTTGTGCTGACACAGGAATAGACCTTCCTTGGTGCGCTCCACTTCCAAACCAAGAAAACGAATTTAACTCTCCAAGTTCTTTCATTTGGAAACGAACTAAGAGGTTGACTCTCGTTCTCTGAATTTCTTCTATGACATCTCCAGCCAGTGACAATAAGATCGTCAACATAGACGACTAGCACAATTGATAAACTTTAATCAATTGCCTTCACGAACAAACTTGAATCAGCTGGTGCCATAGAGTAGCCACTCTACAGCAAGAACTCTCGAATCTTTCCATACCATGCTCTCGGGGCTTGCTTCAAGCCATAGAGTGCCTTCTTAAGTTTGCACACAAACTCTGGGTGAGACTTGATCTCAAACCCTCTCGCTGCTCCATGTAGATCTCGCTCTCATCTAGCTCACCATGAAGAAATGCATTCTTCACGTCCATTTGCTACATCTTCCAAGACTTAATCGCTGCAAGTGCCATCAACACTCTCACGGTAGTGATCTTGGCTACTGGACTAAATGAAACATTTAGTCCAGCCCATATTGTTATGAGAATCCTCGAGCAACCAACCTAGCCTTGTACCTTTCAGTTGTACCATCTGGCTTGGATTTCAACTTGTACACCCACTTACATGAAATGGGTTTCACTTCTTGTGGCTTCGGCACTAACACCCATGTTTCATTTTGGTTTAGTGCCCCCTAAAGAAATCTAGTCGAGAGAGAAAGATTGATTGAGAATTTTCTGTGTGTTTTCCATTGATATTTGACATGTATATATAGTACATGAGAACTTGTTCTCCAAGCTAGGGTACAATAAGTCTTACCTAAATACAATTTGATATGGGACAAAATACCTAGACTTTCCTAATCACAATACTCCCCCTCAAGGTGGAGCGTGGAGGTCTAGAACGCCCAACTTGGACAGCAAAAATGTAAAGGCAGGACTACTCAAAGGCTTGGTGAAAATGTCTGCAAGCTGAGAGGTGGTGCTAACATACGAAGTGGCAACCACACCAGAGTGAAGAAGCTCGCGAACAAAGTGACAGTCAATTTCAATGTGTTTAGACCGTTCATGATAGACGGGATTGGCAGCAATATGGAGGGCAGCCTGGTTATCACACAACAGACGAGCGGGCTGAGGATGAGGAATGCCGAGGGAAGACAGAAAATAACGGAGCCACTTGATTTCGGCACACGCATGGGCCATAGCACGATATTCGGCCTCAGCAGAAGAACGAGACACGGTCGTCTGTTTCTTGGTTTTCCAAGAAATAGGAGAATTCCCGAGAAGGACAAAATAGCCAGTGATGGATTTCCGGGAAAGGGGACAACTCGCCCAATCAGAATCACAATAAACCGTGAGGTTGAGAGAACTATCAGCACGCAGAAGAAGACCCTGACCAGGATGACCCTTAACATACCGTAGGACCCGAATAATAGCATCAAAGTGAGCTTGACGAGGAGCCTGCATAAACTGAGCTAAGGTATGAACACTATAGGCAAGGTCAGGTCTGGTGATGGTGAGATAGATCAACTTGCCAACTAAGCGGCGATACCGACCAGGATCAGAATACAAAGGACTTTGGTCAAGAGCCAGCTGATGCTTGGGTTGAATAGGAGTATCAACAGGCTTAGCGGCGAGGAGACCAGCTTCATGAAGAATCTCGAGAGCATATTTCCGCTGGCATAAATAGAGACCCGTAGGGGAACGAGAACACTCAATGCCCAAAAAATATTTGAGGGGGCCGAGATCTTTAAGCTGAAAGCACTGGTCGAGGTAACGCTTGAAGGAGGTACAAAGAGTAGGATTATTACCGGCAATGATAATATCATCCACATATACCAACAGGGCCAAGATATCCGAACCACGGCGAAAAGTAAAAAGGGTGTGGTCAGCATGAGACTGACGAAAACCATAACGACGAAGAGCGGAGGTTAACTTCTCGAACCAATTACGGGGCGACTGTCGCAGGCCATAGAGTGATTTGCGGAGACGACAGACCATGCCGGTGGGACAAGGATAGCCGGGAGGAGGTCGCATATAAACTTCCTCGTGGAGATCACCGTGCAAAAAAGCATTGTTAACGTCAAGTTGATGAATTTCCCACTGTTTAGCCACAGCTATGGCGAGAAAGGCCCGAACACTGACCATTTTGGCCACCGGGGCGAAAGTATCAGTAAAGTCAGTGCCCTCCTGCTGGTGATTACCCAGTACAACGAGCCGTGCTTTATCACGTTCGACCGTCCCATCAGACCTTAATTTGGTTTTAAACACCCACTGACACCCAATAGATTTTCGACCAGAAGGTAAGGGAACAATCTCCCACGTGTTATTTTTAATCAAAGCATCAAGTTCTGTTTTCATGGCAGCCTGCCATCGGGGCTGAGTAACAGCCTCCGTAAAGGACCGAGGCTCAACCATTGTAGTGACCGCAGCAGCAAATTGACGCGAAACAAGATTAAACGCATGATGAGAAACAAAATTAGCTATGGGATAGACCGTACCTGAGGGATCTGAGGACGTGGGTGAAGTGACGGCGCTGATGGGGTGTGTATGTGCAGAATGACAAATCGCCGAACGGGCAGAGGGCTGACAAAGATAATCCGACAAATATGCAGGTGGTCGGCGCGCGCGAGGAGTGAGAAGAGCAGGGGAAGCCGGAGCCGACTCGGAAGCTGCTGTCGGAGATACCGCTAAGGAAGGTGAAACCGGGGCAGGTGAGGTCGGAGCGGAGGCGGCCGGCGACGGTGGGATGCGAGGAGAGGCATCCGACGCCGGTGAAGGCGCATCGGGAATAGGACGAGCGGCCGAAGGAGAGATAGTTCGGCGGCGAGATCGGCGCTGATATGTGCGAAGGGTGCTACGGGAACGGTCGGGGATCGTCGGAGCAGACGTCGGTGAGCTCCCCCTGTCGTCGGTCGTCCCAAAGTCCAAGAAATCCACAAACTTAGGTGGAGATGGAGAAGTTGTCGGAGGAGAAGAGGGACCAGCAAAGGGGAACTGAGTTTCGAAAAAACGAACATCACGAGAAACGAAGAACTCTTTGCGGTCAAGGTCATAGACCTTCCAACCTTTCTGAGTTGGGGAATACCCAACAAAAACACAGCGTCGGCTACGAGGCCCGAATTTGTCCTTGTGACGAGGTCGATAATGGGCGTAGCAAAGGCATCCAAAAATACGCAACATATTATACGTAGGAGCTTGACCGTACAAGTATTCATAAGGAGATTTACCATTGAGTAATGTCGTGGGTGTACGGTTAATGAGGCAAACAGCAGTCAGGACACATTCGCCCCAAAAAGAGATGGGAACATTGGCTTGAAACATGAGGGCGCGTGCGACCTCCAAGATGTTCCGATGTTTGCGTTCAACCCGTGCATTTTGTTGTGGATTATCAACTATGGAAGTTTGAAATAAAATTCCTTTGTCGGCATAGAAGTTGAGGAGAGGGTGAGATTTGAACTCACGACCATTATCTGACCGGACCATCTTGAGGGTGGTACCAAACTGATTTTCAACCATGGCTGAGAAACAGTAAAAGTAACGATATAAGTTGGCTTTATCCTTGAGCAAGTAGACCCACACGGCACGAGAGCAATCATCCACAATAGTTAGGAAATAATGAGAACCACACGATGTACTAGTCGGATACGGACCCCATAAATCACAGTGAATTAAATCAAATAAACTAGAAGCTTTATTAGTACTCAGTGGAAATTTGGTTCGGGTTTGCTTGGCACGCAAACATACATCACAAGAAGCTAATTCTTGTTTTATTCGACTATTACGACTAGTACTAGGAACATGAACTAAGTGCGGTAGGGAAGGATGACCGAGACGTTGATGTAGCAACCAAGTTGTATCCACTGTAGTTGAAGACGCAGAGATAGGAAACTTGACGGTACGGAACACATACACCCCATCTTGAAGTTCACCCAGTCCAATCAGACGCCTCGTAGGTAGGTCCTGTAAAAGACACAAACGACCATTAAACGTCACAATGCAATTAGACTCCATAATTAACTGCCCAATAGATATAAGATTGCATTTTAAATTGGGAACTAATAAGACATCACTTAAAGTGAGGTTAGACGACAATTGAACCCGGCCTTGCTGGGTAGCCGATGTTTGAACTCCATCAGGGAGGCTGACTGGTGAGGGAGTGATGGAGACAGAATCCACCAGAAACGACGCATCACCGGTCATGTGGTGAGATGCCCCACTATCAAGAAGCCAGTAAGAAGACGAATCCGACTTACCCATATGTGGTTCAGACGAGGAGTCGAGTAACTGAAGAAGACGCTGCACCTGGTCGGTGGAGAGCCCGGGAACCGGCACCGGAGAAGAAGCAGGGTAGGTGTCGGCCGAACGCTGGGTTTGAGCGGCTAGAGCCGAGGCGGCGGCAGGATGGGCTGATTGAACCGGGGACGCGGGATTGGAGACCTGATTACTCCCACGATTGTTGTTGCGGTTTCGATTGTTGCGATTGTTCCGACCACGACCGCGAGCGGGCCCCTGAATTCCAAGACGTTGGAAGCAAGTGGCATAAATATGACCATACCGATCACAATACGAGCAGTGGGGGCGACCGGAGTCGCGGTCGGATTTGGCCGGCGGCTGGGCAGAATCGGAGGATTGTACAGCAAAGCTCATGGCCTCAGGGCGTGCATCTCGGTCGCGAACAATGGTAGTGTGCCGCTCCTCCTGTGTAACGAGGGAGAAGGCTTTGTTGAGAGTGGGGAAAGGTTCCATGCCCAAGATCTGAGATCGAATGACTTTGTAATAATCATCCTCAAGCCCAAGGAGAAAATCGTGAGTCTTCTCGAATTCAATTCGAGCCTGAATCTTGGGGGCCGCGGCACAAGTGCAACCACAGGTAAGATCTTCCGAGCCATAAAGTTCATCCCATAAGCCACTAAATTTGTTGAACTCAAATTATGATACTGAGATTTTAATTGGTGGACACGGGGGCCGTTGCTCACGGAGTAGCGCTCTTTGAGGTCCTTCCATAAATCTGAAGCAATTTTATACCCAGCAATGCTAGCTTGAATTGAGTCATGGACAGAATTGAAGATCCAATTGCAAATAATTGAGTTATTAGCTTTCCACGCCAAATATTCAGCCGAGGTCTCATCGGTAGGCTTTGAGAACTCACCTGTCACAAAACCATACTTGTTACGACCTTCAAGGGCATTGATGACAGCCTTCACCCAAATATCATAGTTATGTTCCTCGAGAGGAGTTTTTGTAAGAGATACGCCTGTCTCGGAAGGGTGAAGGTAGTAGATTGTACTAGAGTCATGAATGAGTTGGGGTTTGGTACTCGAGGTACCACCAGTGCTGCCGCCTTTCGACATGTCAGGAATAGGGCACGGACAAGATGTGCACTAGGAAGACAGGAGGCGGCTAGGGTAAAGAAAAAGACGGAAGCGAGGATTTTGACTAGGATCGAAAAACCTTAGGCGATGATGCCATAAAGAAATCTAGTCGAGAGAGAGAGATTGATTGAGAATTTTCTGTGTGTTTTCCATTGATATTTGACATGTATATATAGTACATGAGAACTTGTTCTCCAAGCTAGGGTACAATAAGTCTTACCTAAATACAATTTGATATGGGACAAAATACCTAGACTTTCCTAATCACAATACCCCCATCTCTTCCTCCATAGCGTTTTGTCATTCCTTGCTCTCAATAGCCTCTTCAAATGTTGCTGGCTCTTGAATTTCAACCATTTCAACACTTGAGTATTTATGGTTAGGCTCATAGGGTCTTGAAGATTTTCGCAATGTCGGAGGTTCTTCCACCTCTTCGACATCATCTTCTTCACTTTCTTCTTCAGGAGAGTCCTCGTGATCTCCCGCCTTCCAGGGGCTACTTTCCTTCACCGAACTCTTCATCTTCTTTGACGAGGTAGCCACTGTCACCTCGATCGGTGACACTTCTGAATCAACGTTACTAGAAGAAGTTTGAAGGATACAAGTTTTTGCACAGAAATCCCAAATTTCTTTCACCTTCTTCTCTAGAGGATGTCACCACATTGCTTTTGGCTGGCTCCAACAATCACGAGCATAGTGACCATATATACTTCCCACATTTGAAACAATTTCCCTTTGCCTTTTGATCCATAGACCAAAGATAGTTTCTTTGTTCTCCAAACCTAGCTCCCCCGTGGTGAGAGCTTCCATCGGTGTACTTCTTCATCCACCGACCTGGCCGTCCTTTTGGCTTCCATTATTCTTCATTTGACCTCGAGTTGTGGTCTTGCCCCCTTTGAGGTCTCTTATTGTTGTAAAGAGCCTCCTCCTCGCCATCCTTCACTGAAACACGAGACATTTGTTTATCTAACGCCACTTGGTTGACTAACACATTTTCGAACTCAATAAGAGTTGGTTGTGTAGCCCAACCGCGAATCACCGCGACACGAGTACTAAATTCTGGCCTTAAGGCCAAAAATAATAATCCTGCGCATTCTCGTCTCCGTAATTGGATTTTCAGGATCCAATTTTGTAATTTGCCCTCTCAAAGTTTTGACCATAGTAAACCATTGGCTTACTGTCATAGTACTTTGTTTAACCGACATTAAATGGTTCTCAAGCAATTGAAGATGAGAATCATTCTTCTTTGAGAACAACTCTTTTAGAGTGTCCCATGCCTCCTTGGGTGTTTCCGCATCCTTGATGCGATACAACATATCGTCTTCCACGGTTGCTGACAACACATACATAGCCTTTCCGGCCTTTAATCTTCCACTTCTTCAGCTCTTCTTCTCTAGCTGATTTAGCGGCTTCTCCACCACCAATAATACCCCAAAGATCTTGTCCTAACAAATAGAACTGGATACGTGTGCTCCACGTACCAAAGTTTACACTGTTCAACTTCTCAATACCACTAGTTGAAGTAGTGATATCTGTCTTAGTGACTTGATGACTCCAAGCTCAATCAAGTAAGCTTGATCCCCGACCAAACAACTTCACAGTCCTTGATTGTGCACTACAAAACTAAACAAAAAGTACCTTATGTAACAGCCTGAACCACCGTCCGTCGCAACACAACCTAATAAGATGGGAAGTCACCTATTAGGCCCGAATATCCTCTCGTGGGCTCTAAAAGGTGAAGGTCTTGTTGGTAGTATGATGGTAGGAATCTATTATAAACTGATCATATGAGTCTTAGTTTTCCAATGTAGGACAAAGCAACTCCATAAACCACTTTCCATATTCCGTAGTGTTACAAACTCCCCCACTTAGAGAACGCAATGTCCCCGTTGCGGCTCGCCAAACCATACCAACATCAACACAGGTCCAAGATCCCCCCGCTAGACGGCTGGTCTGGGCCTCGCCCCAGTACGCGGTCGCAGGGTTACTCTGATACTATCTGTAATGGCCCGAACCACTGTCCGTCGCAACACAACCCAATAAGATGGGAAGTCACCTATTAGGCCCGAATATCCTCTCGTGGGCTCTAAAAGGTGAAGGCCTTGTTGGTAGTATGATGGTAGGAATCTATTATAAACTGATCATATGAGCCTTAGTTTCCCAATGTGGGACAAACCAACTCCATAAACCACTTTTCATATTCCGTAGTATTACACCTTATGACCATTAGCATATAAGAATAGCTAGGTAAGGTATAAAACTATAAATTCCTTTCGTTGTGTTATTGTCCATATTGAAAATGATTTTTTTTCTTCTTTTTTGTAAATGTTATAAAAACTTGGTTAAATTCACCGACCCAAAACATTTTCCCTCTCGTTATCGTCTACCCAAGAGTTCGTGACCATTAGCCACGGAGGCCTAGGAATCTAGGATACCAAGAAAAATGAATCCTGTAATACGAATTTTAAATCATGTCATCATCAATTACTAAGTCATCATCAATCACTAAGTCATCATCAATCACTAAGTTATCATCATTAATTTTTTCATCTAAAATTGTGAAACACTACTGTTGATTCCATTAGAATTTACTTATATTCTGAAAATGTTTTTTTTTTTTTAACTATAGTATGTCCATCATACAAATCATTCATGATTTAAGATGTTGGGCCTCGAAAATTTGAATGCTTAGTGTTAATGTCTTGGAAACATTAATGTTAATTTGATAATAAATTACGATATTTTTCTTTTTCTAAAGTTGGATATGAATTTCTTGCATTAATCAGTATAATGGTCCATTTTATGTTGATCGTTGTAGTATGATGTAATTATTTTGTTTCCATATTTGGGAGTGAGTAGAAATCTTTTTTTCATATTATTTTTAAAATTTTGTAATTCTGTTCACACTAAATCAGCATCAGATTTGTACTGGATCTTTCCTTTTTATAGAATAAATTATAATAATGAGCATGAAGTAGTAGATAGCATATTGGCAATGTGATGAATAAGTAATTGAGAGGTCAATGGTTCAAATCTTGGCTCAAACATTTTTTGCCAAGTTTCGCCAATGAGCATAATGACGTGTTAAATGATTGCTGACATGTCAGTTGTATGCTGAATCTCGCCAAATCAGCTTTTCTTGCACGCAATTATTAAAAGTAATAGATAGATAGATAAATCAAAGTGACTCATAAGATTGTCTGTGCTTTTTATTTTGTGAATTAGCGGTCAGTCGGTCCGATTCTCTAAACAATTCTCATTTTGGGTCATTTATGCGCAACCTCTTTATGTTTCAATAGGGTTAAGGGTTGCGTGCATCTGACCCCCCCCCCCCCCCCCACTTACACTTAGACCTGGCAAAAGTGACCCGAAATCCGACACAAAAATTTTGACCCGAACCCGAAATTCAACCGAAATGATATCACCCGTATTTGACCCAAACCCAGTTACACCTGACCCGAACCTGATTATCACCCGAAGTTGACCAGAACTAAACTAGCCCGACCCGATTATCACCCAAACCCGAATAGACCCATACTAAATTGACTTGAATTTTTCGATTCGACATATTATATGTCTAACCTTTGATTTAGTGATACAAACATTTCGCGCCAATAATTTTTGTATCGTATAAAGTGAGAATATTTTATGGCATAATTTTCCTATTTTTCACATGAAACGAGTATCTAAACAACTTAATTTAATGTTTTCCATCTATATTTGGTCAATCAATCGGAAATAAATATAAATAGTACAAATCTAATCATGATTCGTCTCGATTCTTCAACTAGACCCGAATTAACCCGACACGAATTGACCCGACCCGAACTAACTCGAATAATTTGACCCGTACCCGAAATTGACCCAAAGAATGCTAGACCCGAAGTGGCCCGAACCCGACCCAACCCGAAGTGGCCCGAATTTTATAGTGCACCTGAATTGACCCGACCCGAACCAACCCGACTCAAATGACCTGTTTGGCAGGTCTACTTACACCGCCTTATGGCTGGAGGCGCTGGGTTAACAATGTAGTTGTTTGTTAGATTTTCGGAAAGTTGTCGGAGGTATTTGAAGCTTTTATTTTTTTAGGTCGAGTCGTTTTAAGTGTTGTATGATCACGCTTATTTTGTGTGGTCCTAACTACAGAGAAAATAATGCTTGTATCATGATCGTTGGAGGCTTGGATCGTAGGCGTTTAGACCATGGTCGTTTTCAGCAAGTTAATGAGTGATGATGTCAGATTAATGTGACTCTCGCGATAATGATACAAATTTCATCATAATGCCACCCCAAAACATTGTTGCACAAATAAGTCTCTCAAGACACGACGTCCTATTATTTCGCGTCAACTCGGCTAACACGAAAATCAAAGCATTACAAAACACTAACAAAAAAAAAAACAAAAAACCCGTCTGATATCTAACCATTAAGCCAGCACTATTCCTCGTAAGGCCTCGAGGCCCCGACTCACCTCGTCTCCCTACTAGAAGATGTCCATCCGGTTGTCCAGCCAATTTCATGGCTATCACCATTTCCTCTTTATTATGTAAATATCATCAAAATGAACCACCACTAAAATGATGATGATGGCTAATCGTATTATAGCAAGAACAAAATCCCAGAAACTCAATTATTTGGCAAAGCAATTAACTTCTATCTCACACTTTTCCAATTACAAATCCTTCACAACCTCTCAAAACCCACAAAGTTTCAATCTTTCTCTTCAAGATACCCATTACAGAAAAAAGATTTCACTTGCCAATCTCTTCCAAAGGTATGGTTTCCCTTCTTCTACACTCCACAATTTTATTGCCAAGAACAAATCTTTGTTGAATTCCAATGTATCTGAACTTGAACAATCCCTAGGAATATTGTTGTTGTCTTTCAAATTGCAGCAGAATTTGATCGTTTCATTAGTTTGTAATTGCCCAAGTGTGTTAAATTTGGGTTTTTTGAAGAAATGGGAAATGGGTTTTGTGTCATTAGGTTCGTTTGGTAGTTCTCCTGGTGTAATGAGGAGTGTTCTTGAAGTTTCTAGGAGGTTTCAGGTTGACCCAGATAGGTTTTGTGGATTTGTTCAGGTTTTGAGGGGTTTAGGGTTTAGTGATGGGACCATAAGTAGGGTTTTGGAGGGGTTTCCTGAGGGGGTGATGATCGATGAGCGCGATTTTAAGAAAAAGGTGGAGTTTTGGGCATTGCAAGGGATGGAAAGGAAGGTTATTGATAGGGTTTGTTGTTCGTTTCCTCGAGTTTTAGGGTATGGTGTAGAGAATAGGTTGAAGCCTTTGTTGAAGGAGTTTTTGGATATGGGGTTAGGGAGGGATGTGGTGAGGGAAGAGATTGTTAGGGAGCCGAAAATCCTTGGTTTGGAGCTTGGGGAGCTGCGGTGGTGTTTGGAGTTGCTTCGTAGGTTGAGATGTCGAGAATCGATCAAAGAGAAGATATTCAGCAAGGGGGAGTTCAATGCTGCATTTGGTGTTAAACAAAGAGTGGACTGCTTGTGTAGATATGGGTTGATTCGAAGAGATGCTTTGAGCATACTGAAAAGAGAACCGAGATTGATGATATACGACATTGAGGACATTGAGAGGAAGGTGGAGTTCTTACTGGAGAGGATGGAATTTGGTATTGATAGTTTACTTGAGGTTCCTGATTATCTGGGGGTTAATTTCGACAAACAGATTGTTCCTAGATATAATGTGATCGAGTATTTGAGATCAAGAGGTGGACTTGGTTTCGAGGTGGGGTTGAGGGATATCATAAAACCAAGCAGGCTCAAGTTCTACAACCTCTATGTTAAGCCGTACCCTGAATGTGAGAAGCTGTATGGGAGATTTTCTGAATATGAAACCAAGAGTCGGCATCCTGTTGGTTTGTGGAAATGCTTTAAACCTCCACAGTATTCAGAGGTGAAGGAAGATGTGAGTAACATGAGGTCATTCTCTGAATCGTTGATTTTACGGACCTGAATAGTCAATCTTCATTCACAATCTTATAGGACTACATTCTGAAATCCTAGAGGAACATCAAATACTATGCTGTCGAATTGAGAACACAGAGATTGCTGTAATGATCTTGAAGTGTTTTCAGTTCTGGGTCTGCAGAGGAAGTTGACTCAGTCACCAGCTAACTGATGCAAAGCATTTGCTATACAAGCCGATGCACTGTTGCTGCAACATTGTCGAATTGCAAGATGTAATTGATACAAACTGTTCGGCAGCTTAAGCATATGCTACACACTTATCGTTACCTTGATCTGTACAAGGCTCACCCATACATTAATCCAAGCACCTATCTATTTGAGTGTGTAACTGTTGCCATTCAGAGAAAAGGAGGGTACGATGCTGGAGTCACTGTATGCCTGTATGTGATGCTCATTTTGTTTTGGCCAATTGATCGACAATCGATGTAAATCTGCCTTGTGCACACGACCTAAATTATAAACACTACCAAGTTTTGTTTTTTTATCAAGGAAAGTTTTTTTTTTTTTTTTGAGCACAAGGAAAGTTGTTCATGTAAAATGTTTTGTTTCTCGTCATTGTAACTGTTACTGTTTTGTCAGTCCATGGAAGTATGGAACTGGCTAGCCATCTTCGTTAACTGGGTTTTGCATTCTTTTTCCTGAAGCCATGTTTTTTGCGTCCTTGGAGCGGAGCTGGCTGGCCATCTTTATAAAATTGCTCGTGCAGTACAATTTAGCTCAGAAGGCAATGTCGGAAGTCTGATCTCCAGTATCCCATCTTTGCCAAATTCTTCTTTTTGCTCTTAAGTCTTAACAGTTAGGGCAGATGTAGTTTTTAGGAATTGGGAATGGCCGTGGCAATCAAGCAGGAATGTATTGCATATTTGCATCAATAGCCCCATGCAAACTTCGCTTATGCTATGTTTGGTACGCACAATAAGCTAGCTTATTTGGCCAAAGTAGCTTATTTGACTAGTTTTTTAAGCTCTTTGACCAAATAAGTTGGTTTGGTAACACCACTAGCTTAAATAATAAGCTAGCTTATTTAATAAGTTACCCCATGTAACTTATTTAAAAATAAGCTAGCTTATCATAATTTTATTCCTAATTTACCCTTAATTATTTACTAAAATAAAATGAGTTAAAAATGAATAATGCATTTTTATGTAATTTTATACATATCAGATCTTATATCAGCTAATTCTGCCAAACACTCCTAATAGTATTAGCTAAAAACTTTCAGCTATTATTTCAGCTTTCAACTGCTATTTCAGCATTCGGCTACTATTTCAACGTTCAGCTACTATTTCAGCTAGTTTTACCGAACATAGCCTATGTTACAAAGTTGTGAAAAAACAGATCAGACCAAACCAGCAAGCTTATAGAAATGGTGGGAAAAGCCATTAAATTAGCTTTGCTATTCGAATGGCGTGGAAACAACAGAGAATAAATGCTTAAAAATACAGGCTCAAAGACAGCCTAACAGCCCAACGGCTACTTTGGGAGGATGAGCGCAACCAATTACATGTAAACGATTCTTTTGTCGGCGACTCCGTCATAAGTTAGTCTAAGATCTCAATTTTCGGCTCTGTGTCCTTGCAACTGTCTCCTTACCAATGCAGTGTAGATACCATCCTTGTCCAAAAGCTCTTCATGACTTCCACTTTCCACAATCTGGCCATCTGATATAACTGCTACAACATCGGCACTTTTTACAGTCGAAAGCCTGTGAGCTATAACTAGGACAGTTCTTCCCTCCATCAAGCGGTCCATTGCATCCTATGTAGTCAAAAGAACACATTCAGATACTCACAGATTTGTCAGTTAAATGTAGGAAAGCTATAATATATCAGGAATTGTTGACTATGATGAGATTCTAACCTGCACTAGATATTCGCTTTCAGCATCCAGGGCGCTTGTGGCTTCATCCAACAATAGAACTTTGGGATTCATCAGCAGAGCCCTGGCAATAGCTATTCGCTGTTTCTGACCTCCTGAAAGCCTTACTCCACGTTCCCCAACATGAGTTTCATATTTCTCTGGAAACTTGGATACAAATTCATGTGCATTTGCCATTTTCTGTGTAAAGTCGACAACAAAGGTCAGAAGATCATACAATGATGCATCAGATTATGCAATCTAAAAAGTTAGCATCTTACAGCCGCATTCTCTATATCAGCAGTACTGGCTATGCCATTCAGTCCATAGGCAATGTTCTCTTTTATAGAGCAATTGAAGAGAGTAGGTTCCTGGCTTACAATGCTAATCTGCAATCAAAGACAAGTCGGTGAAACTCAGTACCTCATGCTTACGCAAACAAGAAATGTGATAATGAAGACTCGAAATATCTTCCAACTTCAGTTTCCATATGTCAGGAAATGTGATATAGTTAGTAACATAACTTATAGGCACACGAGATCATCTAACAGAAAGCAGACACTAATATCATGTGTAGGAGGCACCAAAGTGATAGAGAAAGACAAGGAGGCCAAAGTTGATAAAAATATAAAATGATGACTTCTGTACTTTGATGAATTTATGTAATGTGCAATTTTTTCTGACAATGACCATATATTATCCGGTTGATATGGCTGTAAAACTATTTTACCTTGCTATGCAGATGTTTGTGAGCTATTTCTACAAGAGGGACCCCACTCAGTAAGATCTTGCCTTTGCAGGGATCATAAAATCTCTCAATCAAGTTCGCTATCGTCGTCTGCATCAGAAGTATAAACCACAGGCATAACGGTTAGGCTACCACAATCCTCTATTTGACAAACCATTTTTTACAGTAAACTCGTTGCAAGAACAAGCAAAGAAACTGAGCCATTACTTTTCCTCCACCACTTGGGCCAACAAGCGCTACTTTCGAACCAGGCTGCAGTGTCAATGTTATTCCCTGAAATTTGAAGGACATCACTAAGTATCACATCCAGTAAGCAGCAAAGGTCATTTAGATGAACCAAGGGTAATAAGATATTAGATTTTACCTTCAGTATCATGTCTTTTGGACGTGAAGGGTATGCAAACCAGACATCATCCAACGTCACCTCCGCATCTTGATCACTAGAGAAAGAACAAAAGCGAAGGGGTAAAATATGCACCAATTCTAGCTCAATTGAAACATACTAACACTGACCAACGATTCAATGAACATAAACTTCTGCAGACCGCGGCAAAGGCGCTTTTGTGAGTAGGGTTTTCTAGAACCTTTATTGAATAGCTAGATAAGTAGGAGAATGGCCAGGATATGTTCTAGAGATGGCTAGTCCAATTGTCCAAGATATCTGCCCCCACGACGTTTTCCAGAGCGGCTTTCAAACAGTAGTGCAATACCACTGTTATATATGTAACCGTTTGCATACTATGAGTCTATGAGACTCTGACAACATATATAAATAGAGAGAGAGAAGTCGAGGTCACTACGAGTCTAAGATGATACAGAGCTGATTTCACAGAATGTCACGCCACAGATAAATTCAACTGTTATTTTCCTTCTCTCTTCTTCACTTCTTCATTCTAAACGTCTCATCTTTTATCATTTAGAAGTCAAATTATACCCAAAATCATAACTCAACAAAGCAACCATGACCTAATATTATGAAATAAGAATGGAGAAACCTAGTACTGAGAGATCTTTTCGGAAAACCAGAGCATCCCATTACCTCATCTGAGCATACTTTCTTACAACCAGTGAATGCCCTTGATTTCTATAGCTAGTGAAACCAAAAACCACAACCACCACAACCACAACAACAGGAAAAAAAAAAAGATGGATTTGCTTGACTCACCCTACGGGACACTTTGATCCTGGTTCCGGCATGGATGATGTACGGTCCAAGAGTTGGAAAACACGCCTACTGGCTCCCGCAGCTTTCATTGCCACTGTGTATAACCCAGATAGACCAGATATTGATTGCCCCACTGAAATGACCATCAATTAGAAATGGGATTCAAAGAAACTTAGCATATATGGTTGTCAAGTATATTTAGTATTCACAAGTATTGTAAAGTTACCTGTTAGGCTATAAAGAATGAAGGATGTTAAAGCACCAGGGCTCATGCCACCAGTTCCGTTGATAGTCAGAATAGCACCATATATAACTACAACTATAACTGAGAGGGTGGACGCCGCATTTAGTCCTCCAAAGAATACTCCTGCCACTTTCTACAACAGCCAAATAAAGGTATCAACAGACGCTTAAATGTGAAAATAGGACAGGACAGTAAACCACAAGAGATACGCACAGCTTGTTTGAGTCCCAAATTTAATGTCACATCCACTTGCTCAGAATAGCGCTGAATCTCAAATTCTTCTTGAGCAAAAGACCTTACAGTACGGACAGCACCAAAAGATTCCTGCAGAAATGTGCATGAAGAAATGGTAAGTATTCTGTAAGGCAACAAGCCAACGACATACTTCTATAACTCTGTTTTCTTGAGGTACCTATATACTTTATAGTCAAAAGGAGTACACGCTTAGAAAAACACCAATTAATCTTAATACCTATCCCAACACCAACGAAACTAATTCCTGCATTTCACTTTTAAGGGTACAAGCTACTTTTAACTTTCTTTTTAGCTTCTTTTTTCTATCTTTTCTTTTCTTTTCTTTTCTTTTTTTTTTTTTCTTTTTTTTCTTTTTTTCTTTTTTTTTTTTTTTTTTGAGGTGACTATAACACAGCTTCATAATGAGGAATAAGCATTTGAAGCAAATCAAGAATGGGCTTCCCCTTCTGTATTAATAACTAATTCAGGCAACTCAACGCACCTCTGCAATTGAAGATGCTGCTGCAGCTGCAGCCTGAGTCCTATGGGAAAGTTCACGAAGAAAGCGGCCAAAAAATCGCACAGCAACCGATATTGGAGGCACAACAAGCAAAGCCAATACTGATAAAAATTGATGTAAAAGTTCATTAGATGGATGTACATATACAGTATATACTCAACAGAAAAAAGGTTTATTCTCACATGTTAACTTCCATGATGTGGAAAACATGAAGCCAAGACCAATAAGGGCAGTTGACAGGTTTCTCATTGCTTCAGAAAGATTAGAAGTAGCAGCATTCTTTATAATTTGTGTGTCTTCAGACAGTCTACTTAGGAGTTCTCCTGTTCGTGTAACATCAAAAAAGGCTATTTCCTGCACGTAGACAATCAAACAGAGCACGAAAAGTCAACTTCCTTCCAAAAAGGATGATGCAGAACTTCATAAATTTGCCAAATGGGTACTAATCTCTTACCTGGTTAACTATATGAGAAAATAAGTTCTTTCTTAATCTTGCAACAACCCTTTCACTTGCAGAAGTAAACAACCATGCACGCAGCGCCGTGCATAATGAACTGGGGGTCCAAAATAGCAGACAAGATATATGAATGCCCACAACAATGAAAACGCCAGCTAAACTCTGATGTTTACCTAGAATTGTTTTGAAGCCATATGAAGTTTCGCATGAAATATGGATCCATTTGGCTCAACTATCAAGCAGTGGACTTACCCGATAACAACTATCAGAATAATCTCTAGTATAGTGCTCTTGACAGCTTCCAGAGCATTGGCTTTCTGTTTTGCAGTACTAATGTCTCCTGACACAATATCAATTATTTTTCCACCAAATTTTGGCTGCAAAAAGACAATCAAACATGTAACACATAAGGAAGAGCCATCATCTCTCAATGCGTGGAACTGATTTATTGGATTAGGTAACATAGACATACAATCAATATACTAGTTATGGCCGCAATCAAGAGTGCAACTGTAGCGAGAACCAGGTTAGCGGCATCAGGTTTTGCCTGTAAAATATGACATTGAGTCATTGACAATGACAACTTGTATGAAAACAATCCCAGTTGCGAAACATAATTCACGTAATTTTTAAGGCGATGTACTTACAAGAGCAATGACCCTACCAAATCCCACATTTGCCGCCTAAACAACCAACAAAATGTCAGAACCTCTTTAAAACCTTACAAGAAAGTAATAGTCAAATGAAGTGGGTTATGTTATCCTTACCGGCAGTTCTCCATTTTCCAGGTCTGTTAAGGCGTCAGCATCACTCCTCTTTCCCCCACCCTATGACAACATTCGATGATTAGTTACTAACACTGTTTCCCAACAAGCAGGGAAGTCAAGATGAAACCAAAAGATGTACGGAGTATACCAATTACCAATTACCAATCATGTACAACTTAAGTTACCAAAGGTGTAGCTCATTCCTGCTAGGTTCAAACCCTAGCATATCAACTAAGTGCTCCTACCCCAAAGCAAAACAAATTTGTTCTACTACGCGTAAAACTGGAATCTAGTATCGATTTTCCGGGTGCATTGATCCTTTTGGGGCGATGACAATAAACATCCTAGTAGTAACAGACTGACACATAGCTACAAGAGGCATTCTAGCTCATGGCTTTGAGTTGCATTGTACCAATCTCATCAGACAGTACTACATCTTTACCCCAGTGTCTTAAAGGCTTCCGCCATAAGGTGGGTTAAGGGGGTGTCAGATGCACGCAAGCCTTACCCTTTATTGAAACACAGAGAGTAGAAAAATAACATGAAACATGAATAACAAACATGTCTAGAAAAGTTTACTAGAACTAGCAAAATAGTCCAGCCACTGCATCAAACATACATGAATTCATGATATGAAAAAGTTTAAAATACTAAAATTGGTTAAAGATTTAATATAATGGACATGAAACATGTCTCTCAGACATGTAATTGACATTAGAGAAACTGCAGATAGATGAAAGTCTCTTATCACAATAACAACACATTTGAAACACTGTACTCAATACTCTAGAAAAAAGTTGCACCCTCCACTAATTAAGTTTCGGGCTTCGGCTAGTAAAAATCGAAAAGGGATAAGGTTGCGTACATCTGAACCGTCCTGCGCCTACAATGGGATAGTATCCACAATCCACAATGATCAAGATTATTATTATTGTGTATTATTACTCATATAACAAACTATTATAGTAACATAAATTGGTCCCCAAATATAAACAATATGAAAATTATCAAAATCTTTACAAATTACAACCCATAACTACACAATCATCACATTATATAACAAACCCATCAAATTAAGCATATAATTTATATGCTAAAATTAACATAATGGGTAAAAAGGGTAAAAAAAAAAAATCATACATTTCTATGCAAAAGAGGAACTCTTCCCTCACCACCATGTCCAAGCCCACCTCCACCACCATAACCACGCCCTCCAAAGTTCATTATCCTTCCTGATAGTGTATAACTCACACTTCCTT
Source organism: Spergularia marina (assembly GCA_963680865.1). Taxonomy (NCBI): domain Eukaryota; kingdom Viridiplantae; phylum Streptophyta; class Magnoliopsida; order Caryophyllales; family Caryophyllaceae; genus Spergularia; species Spergularia marina. The sequence continues at coordinate 23,947,048 of OY804548.1, read as the reverse complement.
TTTTATCCTCCTCAAATTTTATTGTGGGTGTAAACTGAGGTAAAATAAAATCAACAGTTAAATTGAAAAGTGGGGTTTATATACGATTTATCAGCCAGTAAAAGGGGCAACTTATTGATCGATTGATGGTTTCGATCATGCTATACTATGAAGAAAAATGGGTCAAATAAAAATATAAAGATGGAAACTTTATATAAAGATGGAAACTTTGTGCATACCACACAGTTTTAGGAAGTGGAGGTAAACTTCAGTTGACCGTGAACTTGTACTAGTGGACTGTGTTGTGTGGACTTGTCACTATATTGGTGTGTACCTTGTGTGAGAAGCGACCAAATTTATATGGAGCATAGGACAAATGCTTTCGTCATGGAATACGAATTTGTTTCCGTTTTGTTTGTATAGTATAGTGAAATAAGGATTTACTAGGTTGTGCATGTGAAGAGGAGTTCGGATTAATTTCGTGTGATCTTATAGTTTGCACCGGTTTGAAATTATGAAACGAATCCGCTGAAATATAACTTGTCAAACATAAAAGAGCGTGACGTAATTGATGTTAGATATGACGTTATCATTACTCTTAAAATATGAGCAGTAGTTAAAAAGATGTTTTTAGCAACATAATAAGAAGTTGTTGAGTCGTTCGATCCCATAATAAACTTTGATGTAATGGTGGATGACATGTTTGAATTTCTGAGAAATACTTGTTGCTAACATGGAGTATCTCCTTCCTAGTCTCCTACCCTCAAAAATCTCCCCTTTTTAAAACAGTTTTTGAGTAGGCATGTTTGGAGCTACTTTTAGACCAAATGAATTGTTCACTTGGTTTAGAATTAGCTCCGAACATAACTACTCAAAAACAGAGAACAGAAGGGAGAAATCTCAATAGATAGGAAGGTGTATGTCTTTAATAAAAAACAAAAGGTTGGGAGTAGGTAGCTTAAAATGTAAGTAGCTTTCATTGGTACATCTTGCAAATTGCAATCCTTCAAGAGGTGTGCCTAGCCTACACCAAGCAAAACTCATGTTGGATTTGGGGATCTTTTCTCTTAGATACCACCTACTCTCTTGTTGTTACTCCACATTGTAAGTTTAAATATACTTTCATGTACATTAAACTAGTGATTTTAAATTAATTTATACAAATCCATGAAATTAAGAAAGATGATACTTTAAGTTCTTAATTTGAATTATTTTTTTAGGTCATGAAAAATTTAAACAAATGCGGTCATCAACGTACTATACTTATAAGTGATAAATAAAAAATAAAAATAAAAAAAACAATTTCTAATAAACGACTTTCAATATTTGGCAATGAAGTGGGACATATATAGCGGGGAGAAATTGTGTTGTTCATTGTGTTGCTCGTTTGTTGTGTAGTGTTGCTAAGTAACGCATTGTATTGATTTCAAATTTTCCTCAATCAAGCTATTTTAAAATTGGCGGACCTTGATTTAATATAACTACCCTCACCCTCATTGTTACTTGAAAAAAGTAGAACATATAAAAAATAAAGAGTTTCAAATAAGTATTTTTTTTTTTTTTTGGGAAATTCCAGTTTGTACCCGTATAGTTTCGACTTTTCCAGGTTATACCCATTCTTATTTTACAATTCCAGTTTGTGCCCCTGAAATATTTATTTTGTTCACAATGTGACCAAAGTACCATATTTCCGTTAGTAAGCCATTAAGTTTAACATTTTCTTCCAAAAGTTTAAGAAAAACTCACATTATACCCTTTTGGTTTTATATTTTACGGGATATACCCATTTTCAGTAATCTCCTTGTTTCTCAAAAATTTAAAAGTCTAGTAATTAGTTTGATCTTTTAATTAATTACTTGTAATTGTTTTTTTTTTTTAGGGAATTTAGCTACTTAATATTTCTTTATGTAGCAATTAATATATAGTACATAAAAACTCAATGAATTAATTTAACGAATTCGAAACTCAAAAGAACACTTATCCTTCTTTGGTATGATTTATTCCGTACAATATAACATAGCAAATGATTACAATAATTTTAATAAAAGTAGCTAATGTTGACGTTAATAATGAAGTGACGATGAAATATAACACAAAGAATTTGTAAATAAAATAATACTTATAACTAATGGGTATATTCGGAAAAATAGTGAAACCATAGGGGTACAAGTAGGAAAATTCTTTAACCTTTTTAGATGAAACATCCAAATCTAACGGCTCACTAACGGCAATATGATAATTTATTTGGTTACGTTGTGAACAAAATGTATATTTTAGGGGTACAAACTGGAATTGTAAAACAAGAATGGGTATAGCCTGGAGAAGTCAAAACTACAGGAGTACAAGCTAGAATTTCCTTTTTTTTTTTTTAGACCAATCAAATGAGTATAATTTTGATATAAACCATTGTCACTTGGAATTTTTTTATAGCAACCTTTTTTGGTAGTATGCGAAAAAATATAGTTTAGTCATTTTTTGTCTATGTAGACTAGCATATTCTACTCCTTTCACTGGCTGCGAAGCTCACGTGATCCTATATCCTAGGTACTCAATTGGTTCAATTCAAGTCAAAGGTGTGCATAGCTTAGTTATGGGCGACAAGTAATCAAGTATGTATATATAGAAAAGTACTATGTATTTCCTTTTGCTAAAATTCGATTTGAATTCTCTTTCATATTCAATTCAAATGTTAACAAATAAAAATAATTAAAGAATTTTTAATACTAAATTAATATACTATTCGTATTCATACTTCTAAAATGAAGGCAAAAATGGTGTAAGAGGCTAGTATTTCGGCCGTGGAAGACGTCAAATGGCCCGTGGCATTATGACCATCCAAATAAAACAATACTCCGTATATATTAACGTTTTCAACTACATGTAGGCATGTAGCTACTAATTAAAATTCCAACCAAAATTAAGCTGAAAGAATACTCCGTAGAACCTTGACAGCTTCTACCGGTCGCCACTCGAACCGACCAAACTTTGCAGTTTGAGCACATTCGAACCCTCCGTTGTCGCACGGCAGGCTCAATGGGCCAGCCTGTAGTTTTACACTTTTACTACTTCCTTCTTCATAGTAAAAGGCCACAATATGGGCCGGACTTAGATGTCGCACTTCTGGACAATTTTATTTGGACTAAATATATGAAAAGCTTATGATAAAGGGGATTGCTAAACGCAACCTAAAAAATACTAATGTAACTAATTTTTTCTATATTTCTTCCTACTTTACCCTTAATGATATCTTCTCCCTACAACTTTTAGATAACTTAGCCTAATCAATTTTACAAAGTTTAACATTAGATTCCAAAAAACAAAAAAACCCAAGAAAATTGTGGGACTTATGGACACGATGTATCAAGTAAAAATAGTGGTCCTCGGTTTCGTTATTGATTTCATGCAATATTTATAGAGTTAAGGCATCAACTCCATACAATATCTCCATGGTGAATGAAATTTGGGTTAGATAATGAAAATCCAAATGAAAATGTAAGAACTAACATGAAGATTTGGCGGAAAACGAATGCACATGATGATGAATGGAGGATGATGAAGAATAATGTCACTATGACATAATATAGGGAGATAACTAATGAAGGAGATGAAATAATGATTGGGATATAATTTGTAATTTTGGGAGATATGGGGGTAATACAGGTATTTGGGCAGGTTAAGTTAGTAAAAAAAAGTTACGTTTAACAACCATGATAAATTACGCTAACCAACTCTACTAATCCATCGCATCCATTCTAAATGAAAATGTTTACGTGCACCATGCAAATAAAGCGTACATATATTTAAAAAAAAAATGACAAGGATTTGCATCATTTGAGAGGAAAATGGATGAATTTTGAAGAGCTATCCACTTATGTGATAAGTCTCTGGTATTTGAGAAATTGAATTATAAAATTGGTACCCACCTATAGTAGATGGAAAAAAATGGTTTCATTTATAGTATTAACTTAAAAAAAATGTTTTTAAAGGAGATAACAAGCAAAGAAGAGTGGAGGCCACAATTATAATCTAAGTGAAGTATAATAAGGTATTATTATTATAGTAATTCTAAAGTTGAACGAATCTTTATTCGATTATAATGAAGAAATAAACCGATTAATTAACAAGAGTGACCCACAAATAGTCAGATATATACGCCGTCCTATTCTTGTCCCATTTTTCTTATTTTGCCTATGTAATAGACATACCCCATTTTTATTAATGGATCAAATTTTGTTATGTAAATTACATCTTTATCCTTCATTTAAAGGTGTAGGAATTTAAAATCCACATCCAGGAGTAAATTAAAGCATAACAATTTTATGTAAACGGACCACAATCCTTAAGAATTGTGCCCAAAGCAAATGGGACATTCGTAAAGAATAGGAGGGTGTATGTTAGAGCTATTCGATATACCATCTTCAAATGTGGGACACATGACTCATATAGTCATATATGTTGGGTTAAATTAAACTATGAGTTCTGCTACCACATGTTAGGGAAAATAACAATTAAGAAATGAGAATGAGCGGACTCATAACTAAGTGATCAGGTTTCATCTCAAAACGAAATAGAAATATATACGACAAGTAACTCAGAGTATATATGTTAGAAATATTCACTAACATCTTCCTAATTAGAGACTTTATTTAAAAATAACAATAACCATTGATTTCTTGTTACTTTTATTTGTTGGCCTTGTTTAAATTAGAAGTCAAAGATCAGTTGTCCAACTTGATCGAACATTGCCTTCTTTAGATATAAAAAGATATACTCCCCTAGCTTTGTCTCTTTGAATATGAACGAGGGCAGCAATATGTATCCAGTATATTGTCGATCTATTGATGGGAAAGGCTGTCAACTATGGGATGTTAGATTTTAAGTATTGCGGGGATGTTGGGTAGGTTTATGGCCCTGTACGACAACACATTAACAAGTAGAAAGTAGCATTTTGACCGGGTTAAACTGCTACTTTACCTCTTTGGCTAACATTTTGAAAGTAATAATTTAAGTTAACAGCTACCTGCTACCGCTACTAAAACAGCTACCTGCTACTGTAACACTACGAAATTTGAAAAGTGGATTATGGAGTTGGTTTGTCCCACATTGGGAAAATAAGGCTCATATGATCAGTTTATAATAGATTCCTACCATCATACTACCAACAAGGCCTTCACCTTTTAGAGCCCGGAGAGGATATATGGGCCTAAGGGGTGACTACCCATCTTATTGGGTTGTGTTGCGATGGACGGTGGTTCTGGCTGTTACAACTACTCAAACAGCTAGTGCAACCTAATAGAGCCTATAACTTTATAATAATATGTTCTCTTCGATTTAAAAAGATTTTTCTGTTTCATTTTGTAGTTTTGAGTTATCACATTTGGAACTATTTGTACACCAAATAAAAGATATGTTTTCTTTAAAATTAAGTAGAGTTGGTAGACTGCAGGTTTGCAATGGATAATGAAATATTTAATAATTTTTGCAGCAAATGTGTGCTTTATTTCGTCTAAAAATAGCTCCAACATAACACCTCAAAACCGCAAAAAAAAAAAAAAAAAAAAAAAAAAAAAAAAAAATGAAAATCTCTTTGGGTCAGAGGGAGTAGATATTTTTGTATCTTGATCGAAGGTATCACTATACGCACAATGTATTACCGAGTGAAATCGCGGATGATATTATAACAATGTGTGTGTATACGACTATATGTATATAGAATTTAGTTCTATCTAATTACATGTCAAATTCGGATCCACTAATTTACGCTCATAACTCCAATAACTTTGTAACTCCATTTAACTATAACACATAAGTCCACCGCCGCCCCAACCAACTTTTGCCTCGCTGCCGACATTGGTCCGGTGGTGGTACGGTGATGGTCGGTGGTGGTCATACAGTGGTCGGCGGTGTTCGGTTGTGATCCTTCGGTGGTTCGGCGACTGTCAAACTGTGGTTAGGAGGTGGTCTGGAGGTGGCGTTCACAGTTAATTTAGTGAAATTAGTAGAGTTATGAGACATATGTGGAGTTATGAGAGATAGACAATTTAGCTAGTGCAGTTATATGGTAAGAGTTAAACTGTTTGTTAGTATATGGAGTTACTATTTTGATTTCCGATAATAATACTACTTCTGATCATATGCGCCACTTATATATCTATCTATTACTTTTAATAATTGCGTGCAAGAAAAACTGACTTGGCGAGCTTGCGCGTACAACTGACATGTCAGCAATCTTTTAACACGTCATTATGCTCATTGGAGATTTTCGGCAAAAATTGTCTGAGCTAAGATTTGAACCATTGACCTCTCAATTACTTATTCATCACATTACCAATGTGCTGTCTACTACTTCATGCACATTATTACAATTCATTCTATAAAAAGGAAAGATCCAGTATAAATCTGATGCTGATTTAGTATGAACAGAATTACAAAATATTAAAAATAATATGAAAAAAAAAAATTCTACTTACTCTCAAATATGGAAACAAAATAATTACATCATACTACAACTATCAACATAAAATGGACCATTATACTGATTAATGCAAGAAATTCATATCCAACTTTAGAAAAAAGAAAAATGTAATTTATTATCAAATTAACATTGACCGATTAATGTTTCCAAGACATTAACACAAAACATTCAAATTTTCGAGCCCCAACATCTAAAATCATGAATGATATGGATGATGGACTATAGTTAAAAAAAAATTAATATCTTCAGAATAGGAGTAAATTCTAATGGAATCGACTGTAGTGTTTCACAATTTTAGATGAAAAAATCAATTATGATGACTTAGTGACTAATGATGACATGATTGAAAATTCGTATTACAGGATTCATTTTTCTTGGTATCCTAGATTCCTGGGCCTCCGTGGTTAATGGTCACAAACTCTTGGATAGGCGATAATGGGAAGGAAGATATTTTAGGTTAGTGAATTCAACAACGTTTTAAAAACATTTACAAAAAAGAAAAAAATCATTCTCAATAAGGACAATAACACAACGAAAGGAATTTATAGCTTTATGCCTTACCTATCTATTCTTCTATGCTAATGGTCGTAAGGTACTTTTTGTTTTTATATATCATCATTTCTAATATAAAAGTGAGGACCCATAATTATATTAACAAATGATGTGGTAAAACTAATACGTTAGTGTTAATTAAGCTCATCTAAGTTTATATTGTTTTACTTAATCTATTTATGACATGTGTCAACCTTACGTCAAAGTAGGACATGTTTTAGTAAAGCTACGCGTCGACTAAATTTTGTCAGGGTTGGGGTACGAGCTAGATAATTTGACGGGGTGGGAGTGTCAGGTATGATCGTATGGATGTTAGGAAGGCGGGTAGTTGATAGGGGTTGAGGGTCAGCAACATATTTTGACGAGGGTATGAGTTTTAAATATGGAGATCGGGTAGAGAAATCGACAGGGTTAGAAGTTGGTTAGAAATTTTGACATGGGTAAGAGGGGTGCAGACTATCTAAAAAAATGTTATTAATCCCCATACACGTGCACGGGTACCAATTACATATAAATTAGTTTGAAGGGTACAAAAATAAAGATAAAGATATAAACAATTTGGTTAACATATTTATATAAAGGAAATATTCATTTAGGGGGTCAAAAAAATTTAAATAAAAATTAGGGGGTCGAGTTTCAAAGCTAGTGGTGGGAGGGTCGCGCAAAGGAGTGGATGTGTTGTCATGAGTTGATAGTAGATGTTAATATAAATGACTCGATTCTAGGAATCAGCGGGTGTGAAGGGGTTACAGTGGGAATTGACCTGGTAAAGGAGTTCATGTAAAGTAGAGCGTGAGGTGGGGAATAAATTGAGTAGAAGGCGGGTGCGACTACCGGTTAGATAATTTGATGGGTGTAAAGGTGTCGGTTAGGGAGGTCATGTAAGAAATCGACGAGGAATGGGTCGACTAAAAAATTTGACCAAGGGTGAGAAGATGTCTTCTAAAATTTTGTTGGATGGAACGGGGATTGAAGTGGTGGGTGTTAGATAGGGAAGCGGGTATGGTGATGATTGTCGATTGCTGGTTTGCGTAGACGAGTTAATGCATGAGAAGTTGAGGTCGCCTAGGAAACTTGGCGCATGAGGGAGCCGCCTAAGAAAGTTGATAAAAGTTGTCGAAAGGTAAACCGCTCAAAGAGAAAATTCCACGCTTACATACAAGAGTCGACGGGTGGTTATTGAGGGGTGGAGCAGACTCATTAGGTGGTCCGTTGGTATGAGGTCAGACTTCTCAGATGGGTCCTAAATTCTTATTTTTGAACATGTTTTTTAAGTTAAAATTTTTTAAGAAGGTGTTTTGGGAATGTTATTCTCAAATCAAAAATTTACCCAAATCATATGATTGGCAATCCTAAAACTTATTCGAGAATTTGGATTTCTTAATTTGAAGCAAAATTTTCATGTGTACACCAAATACAACCCCCGAACCGCATTCTACTTTACCAAACGCTAAAAATGGTTAGCAAAAATTTCAAGTTATAGTTTCCAAACGCTATATAAATTGGTTTTGTTTTAAATATTTTCGTATCAATTTTATATTACATGACATAGATAATTATATTTAGTAAAACATTTGTAATTCTCGTACATTTACACGGGTCAAAAAAGTAGTTTATGTTTTATTTGTGTAATATTCCCCCAACATCATTCCCAAGATCGACCAAATTAGTCACTTGTTAATCTTAGTAAGTAACCCTTCCAATCAAGGAAAACACACTGTGAGTACAAATTATATATATCAAAAAGCATAATCTCTTTTATATTAGTAATCCCAAAAGTAAGATTAATGCTTTTGAAGCAACTCATGTACACATAGATTCCAAAAGATTTGTGGCATGAAAAGCAAGGAAAGAGTATATGATAAGAACTAATCATTAATTAGAAGGGAAAAATAATGTCAAATTGAGCAACTTGTTTGCTTTTAGCAAATAAGAGTCAATTCAACTTGAATTTGAGGGGTTATACACTTGTTGTTGACTTGAAATAAATCCTCCTATATATCTTCCGTCTTTAGCTTTGATCCTATGGTTATATGCAAACATTAAACAATCATATAGAAGTTTGATCAACGAACATTGTTGTTACTTTAGTTTTTCAAGCTTAAAATTAAACATAAGTAGTGAATTGAGGTTTTCTCCTAGCTATATCGTGTGGTGGTTTTTGAACCGTGTATATATACTACTTTTATAGTTTGCCAACTTGGTGATATTTGAACTACATATATGATCCAATCAAAATAAACTGTTACTCCGTATTAGGTTTCTTTAAGGTGTTGAGATGAATTTTTGTTTTTATATTTCAAAAGCATCATCTTAGAGACTTAGACCCTTGAATTTGAATATATATCCACCACCTTATGTCGTGAATTAGTGTGTAACCGTGAAAGAATGACCTTGTATTTGATATCACATAAAAACCGACGTATAAAAACAAGTATATACAGAAGGCCTGGAAACATGACCCAATAGATTTGATATCGATTAGGGTATGTTTCGCCAATCTTCGTTTCTGTGTTCTAAAATTGAAAACTGGACAAACATCCAAAATTGATAAACTGTTTCTGGTTTTTGAGAAGTACTTTTAGTGTAAAATTGTTCATCAGAAGTAGAAGTTAAAATTTGGAGCTCCTCCTTCAGAAACTATTTCTCATAAACCGTTTATGAGAAGTAGTTTTAAACAATTTGGAGCTTAGCCAAACCGACTACGTATATAGTATTGGCTAGCTCATTATCTAACTACCACTCTTAGTACTCTCTCTAGACCGGGTCAAATATAACATCACGTTTTAGTCTTTTACACACAGAAATTAAGTAAATATATATACATTCTTTTTTTCCCCCAATTAGTTAACTAATGAAGTTTGGTATTAGACTATTTAATTTGTCATGGTGTGTTTCAAGTAAAAAATGAAATGTGAAGGAAAGGATGTGAGATGGTCCAAGAAACAAGAATGATTGAAGACCGGGCTCAATCGTGGCTCGCAACTCGCAAGGCGTGTTGCGAATCACAAAAGAAAAAACAGAACATAAGCAGAGACTACTAGAGAGCGAAAGTAGTCATCACTCACTCATTGACATAATTACAAACAAATGCAAAAGAAAAGTCAAATTAAATAGGTTTCACCAATAAAATAAAATAAAATAAAAACCATCATCCATGATAAAGGCAAATTAATTAAACTCTACTTATTTCTTGTCGATAAAAGTACTCCCGTTACTTATTTTACATCTTACTTCAATGAAATTAGATAAAAAGATGTTACATTTGATCGGAATTGGACGGCCAAAATACTGGTACATTATACGCGTACTCGCATATAATATACCACGTGTTTCATCTATCAAGTTATAACCGGGCACTGTATCGACCAAGGAATCAAGTTTGGCATCCAGTTAAAAGTGAGCCAGAAATGTGGAACTAGAATCACAGTACAGTAAAAAAAGGTATGGCCTCACTGTGGAGCCAAATACTCCATTTACTGCAGTAACATCATAGGCACCTTTTAGAGTTTAGGCCCCATGATAGTGATGAGATACTCCCCCAGCCACAAGTAGTACGTATCACTTAGCTTGCTCCTCACTCCTCATCAACACTTGAATCATTTCACTTCAGAATTTTTTGATCATCAAAATCAGACATACATTACTACGTCTTTCTCACATTTATGGCTACGTACTCTACACTTTTCGTTTCGAATTTGACGTAGATGTTGGAGGTTGAATTTTCAAGTTTCAACACTAAGTACGATACTTCTTTGTAAAATTGACACTTGAGAATGAACATTTGTCGTGGTGGGTTCATGGGTTTATGGTCGGTCTATAATTATTGGATATTTTTTTTGAGTTAGTACCCTTTTAAGTTATAATCCCTTTGTCTCACACAAATTGGGTCCTCTTAGAAGTGATGGATTGATATATGAACAAATAAATCTGTATTTTCGGCATATCAAAAAGTAAAAAACTATTTTAACATATAATTATTACGAGCAAGAAGTATCAATTCAACATAGTTTGGCCATAATAATTGATGACTGATGAGTACCTATTAATTATTTTACAATAGTTAATTACCTATACTTCGTATATATTAATCTAGCCCTTTTACTCTGGCTTAAATTAGTTAGGTTTGGATGTAATAAAATAGTAGACCATTGACCTATACAATGTACTCCGTATGACCTTATATATCAATAATGCCACTAAATCATATTATGACAAGTGAAAAAATAAACAAAAATCTCGAAGAAATACGAGTAAGAAGTTTGTACCCTTGTAGATGGACATGGTATGGGCGAAAATATTTCATGGTTTGCTTGTATTTTCTATGTACGTAGCCCAGTAAACACACGCATAAGTTGCATGTTTTTTTTTTTTTTTTTTTTGCAAGACACTCTATTCCTGCTACTTGTACAGCTTGCTTTTTCTCCATTGACCATCTGTCTCGTAGCAGTTGGGTTGGTTCGACATTCATTTATACAAGCTCAAGAACACACTACAAGTGTACAACAAAAATATCTTCCGTGGCCCCACATTCCTTGAGAATAAAATCGGATGATGTGGTAGTATATGTCATGAACTCATGGTATGTTTTCTTTAGCTAGGGTAAGGGTAGAGTAGACCATCCACAAATTTGTCTACACATCAATTATATATTGTCCTTAGAAATGAGTGTGATTTCCCTCGTAAAGAAATATTGAGTTCATTCCATATGTGATTGTGAGTTGTGACTCATAAAATGTGTGTACCGTTTTCGCCGTAATTAAAATCGAAATTAAATTATTGATTTAGATATGTGCATAGGTTAGTTTAGGGTGTAAATGCTACTAAAATTAAATTTAATGAGTCGCATATACCTAAAGGTAGCTGCTAAGAAATAATTACTTTATCTCATCTCAAACGCTCCATATTTTATTTGGGACGTCCCATCTCAAACACCTCATCTATTTTACATGTTTTTCTCTCCTACTTTTATTAAATTATCACATTACCACTCACATTTTCTCTCCTACTTTTATTAATCTTCACATTCTCCTTCCTCATTTTTCCTGATATTATCCCACTCAACTTACTATATCAATTTTTCTGATTTCACTACAAATATCGTACGGGGCGTTTGAACTGAGACGGAGGAAATATAATAGAGTTTACATCAATGAAGAAAAAAGAAATACACACCGAAAACAAGGGCTGTTTGGACTGTGAAAGCAAGGTTGCAGGAACGTTGGAAAAGTATCATAAAAGTCAGGGATGAGTACTTGAGAAGGAAGCTGGTACACATACACGGGGTGTATGAGGAATCTCATACATCACCAATTATAGTTTGACAGCTAAACACGTGAACATTTAGACTTATACTAATAATGGCGATTGGCCGAACAAATGTAAATCCCACTCTTACTTCCCTCACCCCTCATCACCTACCTTATCACCGACCACCAACGTCTACCGCTCGTTGTCATCCACAACCATCAACGCATACCATTCAGGGTAGGCCACAGTATCAGGACCACTGATGGTCGGTGAACCCAACTAAGGTACCATCGATTTATCGACGTGGCCTCCTCCGCCCATCGTCAACACTTCTCTCTCCAAAAAAATTAAAAAATTGATTTGGGCAAAACTAACCTAGACAAAAGGGCTAGACAGTGGCCGTGAGTGCGAGACGGTCGGCCGGTGTGACCTAAATCTAGGCGGTCAAAGGTGGTCTGTCTGGTGGTGCAAAAATGATAGGGTGAGCGAAATGAAGAAAAGAGAAAATTCGATAGTGGGTGGCTCCGCTGATTGCATGTGGGCGTGGGTAGGCGACGGATTGTGCTTGTCAGGATTTGGGAGTGAATGAGGGGCATGGCTCCGTGACGACGGCGAGCGTGGTGGCATTAGAGATGGAGTGGTGGTGATAGATTGACAGCTATGGCCTTTGGTGATTGTGGGTTGGTGGATCTGATAGAAAAATATCATTTTTTTAATCCGTTATTAACAAGCTAAACCAATCACATAATTGATAAACGTTCGGTGTATGAAAATTCGTTATACACTTGATGTATGTGTACCCTTATCCACTTGAGAAAGCTGGTTTTGAGGAGATCGAATGCAAATAATATGGTAATGTCTTGGGGATCGGGTGGGAAATTCCAAGTTTCTAAAGCCTATGATTTCTATAGACAGAAATGTAGCAAAAGGAGAATTTATAAAGTGATATGAGATGCTGTTAATGTGCAACTTTATTGCAAATTTAACTGTGCAAGGAGCATCATCGACTACTGATAATACAATGAGGAGAGACCTTGCGATGGTTAATAGATGTAGTTTATGCAAGCTTTTCTAGTTTTCTTCCCATTTTGGATGAATGAAAGTCTCTAAACTTGCATGAAAAAAAAAAAAGAGGCTACATTTAGCTAATTAAGGGAGTAAGGGGGCTAATTGTAGATAGATTTCTCTTGCCACAAATCGGTTTTAAGATGAACTCAACTAGCTAGACATGAACTGTGATGTGAGCCACTACGGAGTATGTTGCTATACTTCCATTGTAACGCCAACCTATGTGTCTGACTGTTTGTGACGATTAATTAGATTATAATACTATATTAACGAATCTAATAATTTTCGTAATTATTGCCTCTTGAAGGTTAACTTTTTCCTTACATACCGTATATAGAATCAAAGTTTTAACCATTTGAGTCATACTACTCCTCATGTCTCGATAAAATAATTATTTTTTTGCACAACGGGTGGTTAACTTTTTCCTCTACATAATCATAGTTTTAACCAACTGAGTCGCACTATTCCCTTTGTCTCATAAATTGTTTACCATTTTCATTTTGAATTGGGTCATCTATATTACTCATACTAATACTCAGTTCAGGGGTGAAGCTACATAGTGGCGAGGGGTGAGGGCCGCTACCGCAATGAAAAGATTTTTTTTATGCTTCTATAGGCTAAATACGATATATAGATAACATTTATGAAGTTAAACATTAATCTCAAATTGGATTGGTGATATGTATATTGTCCTTGCAACAAGGATGTCGCATATTCGAACCTTACCCACAACAAATTTCGTTTTTTTGCTTTCTTTGAATTCTTTAGCTTAAAAAGAATTTAGAAAATCCTGTGCGTGGGATTGAGCCGTGTACCTGAGCACATTTATGAACTCCAATATCAACCACTACGACAAATGCTTTCCATTGATTAATTATGTCTTTGATGCACATTATTAGTATTGTATGTGTTCAAATTTTCAATTTCTTCATTATTTTATATTTTTGTGTCCATTTTTGTTGTTGTTGAGTATGTTTTTTTTTTTTGTTCATGGATTATTTTTCCAAGTTAAAATCAACAAAATATTTGTATCTACATTAGTAACATGATTTGTTCCCGAAAAAACAATTAAATTGTGAGTATTTGGTGAGCTAAATACTACAATTAAATTATTTTAAACTAGTTTTATAGTCTATTTATTAAAAAAAATGGTCCTCGGGAACATCAGTTAGGCGGCGGCGTGATAGGGCCACTTGATTTCGCCACCCCGGATTTTGAATTTTGGGTTCGCCCCTAACTCAGTTGAACTCGTAAAAGGATATGATCCTACGCATGAAATTTTCGAACAGAGAAATGAGGTGAACATTTGAGTCAGATGAATTAAAAGAGGAATTGACAGACGACGCCCGCCTGTAAATACTTTACCAGTGCATGTGTTACTGTTATTAATAAATGCTCCTTTTGATTCTGATGGGTGAAAAAACAAGAAAGTTTACTGTACGTAAAAAGCCTTGGAAATTTACTGTAAAAGTATGTAAACGGCGCGTCAGAAATGATAGTGTCAGTAAATATTTATTTCTCTCTCTCCTCCCCAACATAAATGGTGATGCATGGCTTCAGTCTGCTGTGACCAATACGTAAAAAAGACCTCTCTAATCAGGAGGTTGCAGTTGCACCACAAGGAAGCTAACTTGTTTGCATTTGAAAGCAAAAAAATCAGAGTATATGGGAACTTGCAATCAATTGGAGTACTCATTAAATTTTTACAGAGAGGTCTCTGATGATTTTTCAGTTCTTGTTTGTCCACTTATAAACTTTCCCATTTCATGCAACTTTTACTGTCCTTGTGATTTCATATATTTTACCCTTATTGAGCTTGATGCTGACCCTTGATTTGTATTGTAATTGTAACGTGAGAATGTCTGATTTCCCACTTCTTACCGGTTCGGGAACCGCGGCGTTCTTGGTTAGATCATTAGTGTTATTAGGAGTGTTTCATTGATGGTCCAAAGTCGGACTGGACAAATTACATACCGAAACTTGAACCTGGATAATTATATATGAAAAAATACATATATATTGAATTTGATGCTGACCCTTAATATGTTTTGTAATGCGTGTATGCGTAATTTTCTAATTCTTATCGGTGATTCCGGAATTGTCGGCATGTTATTGATTTTGGTTTCGGGTACCTAGTAGGGGTTGCTAGCTAGCTTAGATCATTAGTGATTAAGACTTTTCTTTGGTCCAAAAACAGACCAGGCAAATCAAATACCGAAACTCAAACGTGGATAATTGACTGACCCTTGATGTGATATGTAACTCGTGGATCGGATTTGTGATTTATGGGTTCTTACCATTTTCAGAACCGTCGGCATTTTATCGATTTTGGTTTCGGGTATCTGCTACTGGCTAGTAGCTAGGTTAGATCACTAGGGTTTATCCGACCAGACCAATTAAACGCAAGTCTTAATGTTAAAACCCAATCTTAACCTGAATATATAATTACAAAAAGACCACATATGTTGAGCTTGATATAGACCCCTTAATTCTCATGATATTGAGTGTTTTGTAACGTATGATTATCCAATTTTTATTGTCGTTTTAGTTACGAAACCTGTTGACATTTTGTCGATTTCGATATTGGGGTAGTAGGTTAAATCACCATTTATATAGTCAAAGACCATGTACTCATCATGCAGTAATTTTTCGAAAATGCAAATATTTTTATGCGAAAATGACAAGATTACCCCTAGAATTAGGGGTATGCATTTTAATTTGACAAATGTGGCAACTACAATAGGCCAGGGATCACACAATGCAAATGGCTCGGTGATTGGCAAAGGAAAAGGCGGGGGGAAAGGCGGGGGTTACTCAGCACTTCAGCAGTGGAGCTGGAGGCTATCATTAATCAACTACCAATTAATTACATAAATGATGGTTTAACAATAAATTTCTCTTATAATTAAGCTAGTGACTGCTCATACACCTATATCGATCCTCAATTTAACTTGGGAAGTGTTAGGCAAATCGTTTTTGCCTCGGCCAATCCCTATTCCTCGCCTTTAAATTGTTATAGTTATACGAGTATTATTTATTACTTTGTCTTAGTTTCTCGATCAATTGTTCACCATTTCGTTTTCGAAAGTCTCGTTAAAATGAAACTTACGACTTATTTAGATGAAAATTTCTCAAAATGAATTATTTAGTTTGACAAATATATTGGAAGCCTTGTCTGAATTATTAATAACCTGATTCACGACACCTATATATAATACTACCTTAAATCACATGACTTGGTTGATACATACACTAGCTTTGGTTTGCAAAATTCTTAAACGAATCCTATTAGTCCCGTCTCCATTTTTCAAATCGAAGAGCAATACTGTATTGGTTTTGGACAATAATAATTTTGAATTGGTATGTATTTTAATTAGTAACCTTGTTTGTATATTTTCTTACATTTAGACGTTATAAAAAAAATAGTAACCACCCAGCCGCTACTACTTAGCCATGTTAGCATCACAAGAAGTAGAAATTTTATCAAGCAATTGGCTGTGCTAATTCATAAATGGAGTTACCATAGATGAGTAAATTTTTCGAAACCTAACAAACTATTACGACATCTTTTTCTATTTAGACTTCTTGCAAAGTAGCAATGTTGTAGTGGTTGTTATTTTTCTTCTTTCTCGTGGGCGATCTAATGATATATAAGTTATACATATACAAATTAAAACCTTATACATTTTAACCAATAGAAATTACTCAAACAAAATCTTAAAATCATTTTGATAATAATCCCTTTCTAGGTAAATCAAACAAGTTGCATGAACCAAGCAATAATGTGCAGCTAAATTGCAACCTTTCTTTAGTGTTATAACTTCCTGTTGAAATATGGATTGCTACTCTTATTCGTCTTATAACCATTTGACTAAAATACTCTGTACCACCGTATGTAATATCACACTACTATTCTTGTCACCCATTACCCATGTACGGTAGATGATTAGTACTATGTAGTTATGCGAAATTATTTCTCAAACATTACTTATCTTATTCCCAATTTCTTTTACTAATAAAATACTTTAAATATACACAAAAGTAGAAAAAACCCTTCAATCTTAATCTCAAACTACTTAGGTATTCAACTATCCCAAATGAAACATACAACTGACCCTCAAAAAAAAAACATACAACTTGAAGAATTCAAATCCAATGATATATAAAATCTTTAACTTTTTTTATATTTATTATTTTAAGTAATCACATGATCAATTAATTGAGTAATTTATTTATTTACTCGAGTAAAATCCATTTCTACCAATGAAATTGTACAACTCAACTACACAATACAACTTGTGTATTTTATTAATTAGAGTATCCTTTGTTTTTTTTTTTTTAATTCTTTTCAAAAAATGGTTTTCATGACTCCCTATATAAAGTGCCTTCACCATCACACTTCTTCTCCCCACTACCAACACCACACTCTTTCAGCTTCTCTCTCAAGCAAACCCAACAACTCTCCAAACAAACAAACAAATGTCTACAGAAACCATCTCCCTCTCTTTCTCTCTCCTCCCTACAACACTCTCTCTCCCACTCACAATCTGCTTCCTTTTGTTCGTCTCCATTTTCGCCGTCTTCCTTCACCCCGGAGGCTTAGCATGGGCCATCTCGAAGGCGAAACGCCACGGCCCAACCGCAATTCCCGGCCCATCGGGCCTCCCTTTCTTGGGCCTGGCCCTCGCCTTCACCTCCGAAACAACCCACCGAGTCCTATCCAATTTAGCTAGGAGCTTCAAAGGAACGCCACTTATGGCGTTCTCGGTAGGGTCGACTCGGTACGTAATAGCGAGTCGACCCGAGTCAGCAAAGGAGTTGCTAAACAGCTCCGCTTTTGCTGACCGCCCTGTGAAAGAGTCAGCGTATGAGTTACTCTTTCACCGTGCCATGGGTTTCGCCCCGTTTGGGGACTACTGGAGGAACTTGAGAAGAATCTCCGCCACCTACTTATTCAGCCCGAGGCGGCTTTCCGCTTTTGCCCCGCTCCGTGAATCCATTGGGATCAAAATGGTAAACCAAGTGAAAGATTTGATGGGTAAAAATGGAAATGTGGAAATCAAGAGTGTGTTACACTTTGGGTCATTAAACAATGTAATGATGAGTGTGTTTGGAAAAGGGTATGATTTTTACAACAACAACAAAAAAGGTGGAGGAGAGGAAGAGTTGCTAGAGGAGTTGGTGAGTGAAGGGTATGAGTTACTAGGGATGTTTAACTGGAATGACCATTTTGCCCCTCTAGGGTGGTTTGATTTCCAAGGGGTTAGGAGAAGGTGTAAGGCTCTTGTTGAGAAGGTGAATGTGTACGTTGGGAATATCATTGAAGAGCACAAGTTGAAGCAGAAGCGTAATGAGAAAGTTGGTAATATTAAAGAGGGTGATGTTGATGGATCTTCAAAAGATTTTGTTGATGTACTTCTTGATTTGGAAGATGGGGAGACCAAGTTATCTGACTCTGATATGGTCGCGGTACTTTGGGTATGTTAAATGTCTCTTTGTTTTTCTTTTTTCATTTATTGTTATTGTTTAGCTGTTTTTGTGATATCTATCTCTCATTTTTTAGTTTATATCATATATTCACTTCCTAAGTCCCTTCATGAAACATATCCTCGTTTTGGTATCGAAAGAATATTTCTTATGTTGTTATTTATTAGTAATAGATTATGTGGGTCCAATTTTTTTGTTTAGAATTTTGGTTTCTTATAGATTTCATTTTTTGTTATTAATAATTGTTTGATTATGTTGGATTTTTAAGTTTTAGATCGTGTTTCCGTACCATAAGATCTTGTTTTGGTGGTATAAGATTGTTAATCTTTGATTTGTTGAGGTGGGAACTGAGTATCTTAATTGTCTGATAGTGGGTATTTCTTAATTAAGATGTATAAGGGCATCTAAATTTAGTGGGTGTTTCTTTGATTATAATTTGTATCTTCTTGTGTTAGCCTTTTCTTGTTAGATTTTGTTACTCCCAATTAGGTAAAAATTAGTATAATTAATCCTTGAAATGACAAATTGTTGCATCTCACCATGTTACATACCCAAATGTTGTGCTTGTGACTATTTTCGGCTAAACACAAATTCTCGTATAAGACGATGTGTAATTGATAAATCCGAATGTTTGTTGTAGGAAATGATCTTCAGGGGAACTGATACAGTGGCAATACTCCTAGAGTGGGCTCTAGCCAGGATGGTTCTACACCCAGACATCCAAGCCAAAGCCCAAGCTGAGATTGACACAGTGGTTGGAACCAACAAGCCAGTTTCTGACTCTGACCTAGCCAACCTCCCTTACCTACAAGCCATTGTCAAGGAAACCCTCAGGGTCCACCCACCAGGCCCGCTCCTCTCCTGGGCCCGCCTCGCCGTCCACGACACTCAGGTTGGACCCCACTTCATCCCAGCAGGAACCACTGCCATGGTGAACATGTGGGCCATAACCCATGATGAGGAGGTTTGGGCCAAACCTGATGAGTTCAACCCTGAGAGGTTCATGGAGGAGGATGTGTCCATCATGGGTTCGGACCTCCGGCTGGCGCCTTTCGGGGCGGGCAGGCGGGTCTGTCCGGGTAAGGCAATGGGCCTGGCTACAGCCCAGCTTTGGCTAGCTCAGATGCTGCAGAACTTCAAGTGGGTGCCTTCTGAAGAGCATGGTGTGGACTTGACTGAGTGCCTTAAACTTTCAATGGAGATGAAAAGTTCTTTGGTTTGCAAGGCTATTCCTAGGGTTATTGCTAATTAATTAGCGTATTGTTCTCCTTTAGTTTAATTAATCAACTAGTGGTTTAATTATGGGTTTTCTAGGTTAGGGAGTGGGATTAAGAAACTGATTATGATTATGATGATGTAATTCTCTCAACCATGTTTTTGCTCACTTTTATATGGGGGGAGATTAGGTAGTTTTTAAGTTGGATCACAGGATCCCTCACTATGTTGTCTCTCTAATGGATCGGTTGTCTCGGATTAGTTTCGTTCATGTTAGTCTTTCCGGAATGAATTTCGTGTGTTCGTTGTCTCGAAATGAATTTTGTTCATGTCAGTTATTTCGAATTTAATTTTGTTTGTTACTTGACTCGAAATGAGTTTTTGTTGTCGTCTCCAATTTAAGTGATATTGTCATCTTCCAATGTATTAAAATTTAAAAAGTTCAAATTGTGTGTTTTGTGGTCATTGCTGCATGTAAAAGTGACAATAGAACATTTCAGTCTTGCATTAACATTGGGGAATCACATTCTTCTTTTGGCAATAATGTACTTAACTCCTTGAGTAATGAAAACATTATTTTGTTTATGGAGTTTCTGTAGCAAACGATCCTAATGCTAGTCATGACTCAATAGTTACAGATTTGAACACAAAATTGAAATCGAAATCGAAAATCACTGCAGTTTGTTCATGCAACGTAGGCTAACGATATGATTTAGTAGTAGATCTTGTCTAATGATACATTTATGGCGCGAATCAGGATGGGTTAAGTTTGATTAATGTTAATTGTGGCATGCCTGGTGGGAATAGAATCTGTGATGATGTTTTCTTAATCAGAAAATTAGGGCAGATGGACCATACATATGATATAATCTTCCTGTTAAATTATATATGGAACATTCATAATCTTTATCATTGGTTAAAACCATACATTAATTAACTCCTAGCTTTAATTATTTGCCATGCATAATCTTTTGCTTTGATCTGAGATGCATCTTTATCTCTTATTCTAAAGGAACATCAAAAGAGACACAGGTTTTTCATTCTTTGTGTTTTTCCTTAACTTGTTGATAATTACACACAAATTAAAAGAGCTCAGATTCTCGAGGTAAGCATGCATACTGAATTATTATATTTAAAGGTTGCAAAAAGAAAAAAAATAAAATGATAATAAATATGGGCAAATTTGATCTCGTAAAATTGTTTTGTAATACTTAAGGTATATAAATATTTTAGGAAAAAATTTAATTAATAGGTACTCCCTCCGTCTCATTTCAAATGCCCCGAATATTTTTTGTAGTGGAATAAGAAAAATTGATATAGTAAGTTGGGTGGGGTAATATTAGGATGAAGGAGGAGAGATAATGTGAGGTTTAATGAAAGTAAGAAAGATATGTGAGAGAGAATGTGATAATTTACTAAAAGTAGGAGAGAAAAATATGTCCTAAAATAGATGGAGTGTTTGAAATGAGACGTCCTAAAATAGAATACAGGGTGTTTGATGTAGGATAGGGAGTACACTTGAAGCTACGTCGTAAATTCGCCCTACAAATGATTGAGGTATAAAAAGGGTGAATGACTGATAAATACATGGTTCTCCTCTTTTCATGGGATCCATCCTTCTCTAAGAATATTTGGTTTTGTTTTACATTTTTTAATTTGTCCTGGGTCTCTGCAAAAAGCTTCTCTCCTTTTTTGCTTCCTTCTAAGAAAGATACAATTGGATTTTCTCTTGTTTTCTTGTACATTTGATTATACGGAGTATTGTTTCTTTCTTAAAAAGATAGAATTGGGGTCTCTTTTACTTTTACTGCTATCGTTTCGTCTTTTGTTATTGACGTCTTTAATCACAAATCTTATATTATCAATAGTTCAATACATGCTTGTATGGAGTATAGTCCGTATAATTATCATCAATGTATTTACTTTGAAATCGACTTTTATGTTTATATTTGAGATTCTCCTTGATGCATACTAGGAGTTAGTGAATCATCTCAATCACCGTACACTTAATGGTCACAAGATTCATGTTGAGGTAGTGGTTTTTTTTATGGGTTCGGTATGATTTGAGGCGTCATTTGCACGATCGAATATCTTAACAGAAACATCGGGAGAGTATCATGAATTACTCCTTTCACAACTACCCTGAACATATGTTCCAAACCCCAACTAAACCCTTGTTTTAATCTCCCTTCTTACCTCTAATCATTATAATACACGATATAATGGCACATGGTATAATTTACCGTTCAAAACAAACGCTCCATACATGCTCCAATAATATAAGGTTCCATGTTGCTACAGAGTTGCATTTCCGTACGGACATGTACATTTGCTATGATAAAACTGATGCCTAAAATATGGGCACGTATTATGTTCGATCGTATGCATGTTGATCCATACACGTCCTCCTTTCATTTCTATATGGTATTGATTCTAGATTAATATTATAATCACAGATTTGGATATCATGCACCATGCACCAATGTCACAAACTCTAAGTTTAAGCATAAACTCGGAAACCCCTTTAGGGCTAATTTAATGGTTTAAGCAAAGTATCTGACTGGTGTCAGGTCAGAAATCCATGTTTATGCATTGTTAAGTGTCGTAATTAGCGAAAAATTATTATTCCTTTGACCACTAATTTAAGGGGTCGTAATATCATCTTTAGTGTATCCTGCAAGTAATTAATACATGTGATTAAAAGTGAATTAGTTAGTACCACTTAAGCACGAACCTGATGCTTCTTTGAGAAGAAAGGTTTCAGGTTGGTACTGATGTGCAAATCTTAGTCTAGATAGCTGCAGGAATTAGTACTGCACTGCTGCTTATGCAGTTGAAACTACTCTCGACACGATCACACGAACATTTTTGCTCTGAACTTTGTACTCTAGATGTGTTCTAACTTCAAAGGATGAACTTGTAAGAAAATTTTTTCTAGGCATTACGCATCAGTAATGTTCGATTTCAGTAGACATCAGTATGTGAAGAAGCTGTCCAAGTAAACTTTTATTCATGTTTCATCAGTACAGATTTCATCTGTTCGCTGTTACTGCCAGTTAGCACATTACAATCATTCTATTTATCCTGAACAAGAACCACAGGAGACAGACCACTTCAGAGGCCTATTATTTCCGAGAATAGAGAGATTTCGAGTAGCTGTTAATGACTGTGCATGCGTAATCTAGAATCAAGATTAATGATCACTCTGTCAGTATGCTAATAAGCTCAACGGAGTGGCGCGAATGGCAAGAAGAATGACAGCAAGTAGTAGGACAGGAGCCCTGAGCCCCTGATAGTTTCAGCTTCTAATCCTGTTGCTGTAAGAATGCAGTACAGATCCTAACCTGGTTGTGTGAACAGCAAACAGTATGTAGTAGAATAATTGAACTTAAAAGGTGACTAATCAACTAAGTGGGTGATTAGTATTAATTAATTAGGTTTACAGGTAGATTATCACTCAGTACAGGATGAGTAGGGACCACCTATTAAAACCCTAATGCTGGGCATGAGGAGGTAATCATATTGGTTAAACCTAATTATGAGACCCCAGTCAGAATCATTTAGATAATTAGTACAAATCCACTGTTACCTTTAATAAGGACAGTCCCTTGTTTTTGAGAGCCCTTAAGAAGCATATGGGCTTCTGATCACCTAACTTGTGTGTACTATATGCACTTAATTTTGCAATCATGTTCACTTTTCGGGCCATCATACTAGGCATGAGCACTTGGATCAACGGGTAAGAAATTGATCCGACTTAACCAGGGGCTTCAAATTTGAGACCAACCTTAAGGATGCAACGGTGTTAAACTTGGGAGGAAGAGGCTACTGATTATCCTACCAAACTCAGATGCGGAATAAACCCGATGGTGCAAACCCAAACAACCTGTCATCATATTCATCATGTTCATACTCATGATGACAATCATTATGACCATGATCATCATCATGACATTATCATATTGGATTGCCAGTACAATGTATTAGAAAATTCGCACACCACGATGTAGAACCAATACAATGCTACCCCTGAAGATTCGTTAGCTTATAGATAATGAAGTAGGAGTAAAGAAGAACATGTAAAAGCAAGCTTTCAATATTAGTCAGTTCTAGGGAAGCATGGAGAAAGCTGACAGACTTTACGGCGCGCCAAGGTTTTTATACATGATAAAGCCTTCCATGGAGAACTTAGTACTCATTTCCTTTCTATCAGAAGATGATCCACATACTAGAGAGTGTATTCTACCTTAAGTTCATAATCTAGATGGGATCCACATACATACATGCTCAATCATGCATACATCTTTAAAGCAAATGATGCCAATGATGGAGGATATGTAACAGACTATATAATAATGAAGATATATATGAATATGCTGATGCAAATGTCCATGAAATCCATTAACTACACTAATCTGTTCTGCTTCCCTGTATCTGTATTCCTTTTGTAGGGGCACTAAGCATGTAATATATAAATGTCACAGGACCACTGATCCTCCTGGAAAAGGCAGTGCATGACTAGTTTTCGTGTTTTCGTGTTCTCGTGACGTGGACGATCAAACCTCCCTAGACCATGGAAAGAAATTGACTATGGCTGCCTAGTAGCCAAGGCATTTCTTTAATGTTGGCACAGTTAGTGACACCTTTACACTGATCATTGATTACCCTACAGGCCTACACACAAAATCCTTAGTTGCTATAGCTCCAGCAGATCAGCCTTCAGGCATTCAAATTTCAGACATCGTAGTCTGTACTAGTACATCTAGGGTTGGATCAGAAATTCAGAACTATTAGGTGTTTCAGCGGATTGTGAAAGGTAAAGTTCCTGAAAATTCACTGGTAATTCCAAAGAAACCAGTGAAAATATTAGTTCCATACAGCAACGACTATAGTGTGCCCACTGCCCGGGAATGATGTGTACAATGTTTCAAGGGGGGTTCTTAACTAAGGTGCAGTCAGTGACAATATTCATACCAGAGAGTTGATTAAACATCTAACAAGGCAAGACCTCAAGATCAGAATTACCAGCAGCCAGGGCCGGTTCGTCAGAGTAACAGATACAAACAACCAATTCTTCCAACTTCTGCTGAACACCAGTAGTATTTTACCTAAATGTTCACATACCATTTATGGAAAGTGAAGTCTTAGCAAATCCCTTAAACTAGGTAATGATCTAAATTCTCCATACATCACTAAGTTTAGTTTCCATAGTGGGGAAAGAGGTGAGTGAATTCCACATCGGTGTTATCTTCAAATTAATTTATTCAACATGGGTTAGTTTACTGTATACCCCTAAGGTAAAGGCATATTCTTGAGTAATAAAGTTAAGATACTGTGACAACTGCTATTTTAGATACACTTGCCTCACCTAAGGCGTTCCTGATTAGAGAATACTTTTCGACTCAAGAGTTTCTTAAACCTTATTATTTTTAGAATGAGCATGAAGGGTCTTTCATCGTTGGGTAACTAGCATGGGAAACTTGGTAATGTAAAGCAAAATGGCTCATAAAACTGTCTGTGCTTCTTATTTTGTGAAGTAGCAGTCAGTCGGTGCGATTCTCGAAGCAATTTTCATTTTGGGTCATCCGTGCGCAGCCTCTCTATGTTTCAATAAGGGTAAAACTTGCGTGCATCCGATCCCCCCTTGTCCGCCTTATGGCGGGAGCCTTTAAGGCACTGGGGTTAAAGATGTTGATCATGGTAATGTAAGCGGTAATACCTAGGGTACGTCTAAAAGGTAGTTGATGAGGACATCTTGAAGCAAAATGTCGGAATATGATTACTAGCATAGAAAGGCAATGACAGTTTGACAGTTCTCATTATCAGCAGGGAAGAAATTGCTTCAAAAAAATGGCTTGTACGGACAGAAGGTAGTTCAGTTTCTATTCCTAGAATCTGGTGGATGACATAACCTTTGAGCAATTCAGCATGAAAAAGTAAATTTTTATAGCAATAGCCAAGTACTCAAGTAGCATGAAAAATCACTTAGGCACACGGCTTCTGATCTACTATGAGAACTCATTATCTCATAGACTTCCAAAGATTTTATGAAAATGGAAAACTTGTACTGCCAGGCAACATGAAGCATGGAGAATCACACTACTATGTTTTGTGTTAAATTTTGAGTAACTTCAAGTAGACAATAGGTTCTAATTGGAGAAGGTTCAAGGTAACAATCTAAGGGTCGACACTTGACACATATTGTTCTCTGCTCTAGTCCTTAACCTGCAGACACAAATATCTAATAGGTTTTCGTCAGCAGCCTGAAGTTTACAAGCGATCCATTAGATGCTGCGTCTGCTTAGGATGGTGTTCAGTTGTTACATTTCGCAGACTTTACTAGTTCAGTTCTCATGGTTTAAGTCTAAGCTTTCCTTTGAATTAAAATAGTCTTAACTCGTTCTAGGCAGCTTATCTGAAGAGAGGTTTGGTTTTCCGAAAGGTTTATGTATCAGAAATGAGAACTCTGAAGTCTTCAGGGCCGCAGTTCTAGAAAGCACTAGAAGTGAAACAAAATTTAACAAACCAGGACACGAGTTAGAGGACAATTTTTCATTTAATGCAAAGGACTTTACAGTGTCGTAATATTCATCTGAATGCAGTGTAATATACATAAACATTAATATGCTCCAGTACTCAAGTATTTGGAGAGACAGGTTCAAAAAAGGCTCAAATTTGTGCAACTCACGTAGGAAAGAATGTAAAGTGTCAGCATAGGATTCTAGTTACCATAATCAACCATAGAGGATTCTTTGAAGACTTTGAAAGAATCTACAACGGCGTTCAATCTGTCCTTCATCTTGCCCCATCTCCTCTCATTTGCGCCTGTTGTTAATGTGTAAAACTTACCTGCAACAAGAAGGGAGTACAAGCAGTCATTTCAACCCTCAATTGAAGAACATATTAAGCAATACATATGTTTGCAGTTTGCAAACATGTAGTATGTTTTTCACGCTTCGTTAGGGTGGGAATTTCTTATATTCTCGATTGAGAATGGAAGGTTTTTTGATTGAGTAAGTTAAAAAAAAAAAAACAAAGTATTTGTTTTTCCTTTATATAAATAACACTAGGGTAGTATGTTTTTCACGATTCATGTTAGCGGACCACAAATCATTTTTGGAATAAGGCTTGGTGGTGGTTGTTGTAAATTAACATTATTCTGACCATACGGGTTCATCCATCTTTAGTTGTAGCACTTTATTGTACCTAATCTACCACACAACTCATAGTGCTTTTCCTGAATAAGAATAGAAAAAATGACTTAGTACTGTGTTTAGTTTGGTCACACTTTACATATGTTCAAGTGGTCCTTGGTGAAAAAGAAAAAAAACTTCACATTCACCAACATGACCAACTACTGGCAGTTAAAACTAGTGATGGCAGTAGGTTTGTTCATGAATTGCACGGCGAACAGACATGCCAGGATGTGGTGAGAAAGCATGATGTCGTGGCTGTGCTGTGCATGAGCATGACAGTCTAAAAGAGTTGGTGTGTGATGAATGTTGATGTGATTATATTGATTGAAATACAAAAATATAATCTAACTCCCAAGCAAACAAAAGCTTCTAGTATTATAGGAACCTTATGTTTTCAAACTTCTTCATAAGGTTCTCCCATCCAATCGATTTTCTCAAGATAGTAAACTAAATAGAGATCAAGGTGAATGATACAAAACCTGGAAACACATAGGAAGTGCGAGATAAGTTTCATACCATTGTTAATACAGATAACACTGAGAGCATGACGAATGAAATTTGGTGCCTGGGCAGTAAACTCAAACGTATAATAAGCTCGTCCATCAACTTCATGCTGCAAGCAAATTATGCATATGAACATCTTGGCGGTGTAAACAAAGTTTTATGTTAACAAGAACACAATTTGGATAGTTAAAACAATCACTAAAGCCATGTTCTAATGTTTTGTATTTGTGATCTTTCAATAACCAAATTTCACCATTCAATTCCATAATAAGGATCGAAAGCCATATTTTGACTAGTAAATGAGATGCCCACACAACTCTTTGATTAGAATGTCAAACTGATGCAGGTCTAGTTTACTCAGCATACCATGTCTCAAGAACTCGGGTTGTAAAAGTGGATGTCGTGCACCCTACCCCCCGAAATACAGACAAGAACACGCTTCATGATTCAAAGGAATAGATAGTTATACAACGCACATGATTTAATCAATGACATGACAAATCAAAATTAGACACAAACTTGAAAAAGAGAGGATCTAAGAGTATTACAAGTTTGAAACAAAGCTACGGAACCCCAAAGACTTGTGAAAGTTATGTACTTATGTAGTCATATGGAAGCCTTCATACAGATGTTAGCCTCTTGCCAACGCAACAACAAATTTCTAACATTGAGAAGAATTTGGGACGATTGGTGTTAGAGATATGATATTACCATATCTCTAACAATTGGCCAGTGAAACAGGGATCAGACCGATCGACCCAAGCTTATGAGACCATCAACTTCTTTAATGATGACCAAACATTTACATTCCATGTTTACCACCAACATTTATGGTAGTACCTTTATATGGTTATGAGTCGCATGGTAAACAAACATTTAAGTCAGACGAGAGCACGCACGGACACTTCACACAGGTATGGGCTCTGCAATACAGGCCAAATCGAGACATAAGCAATCTCTTAGTTGTATCTAGTATATGTATAGCATTTAACTGTTTCTCCACTGCATTCCGTATCCTGAATTTTGGACACGTTTTACATTTATGAATATTATATGCCAGACCCTTGTATCCTTACTTGATCTGTCACAAGAATCCGAGATTGATCATCATAGGAGAAGATGGTTAGATGTTATTCATATAAGAGGTAACTTATTTTCCTGGCTTGCGATTTTTTTTGAAACTGTCTATACTTTTCTGTAGAAATATTTGATTATGCTCTTGTGAACAGGTTAAGTTGAGTTGGTGAATAATTGAATATAACACTTTAAAATTTAGAGAAGTAGATACCAAAAGCAAGACACAGGGTACACCTTAGACTGTGTTTCAGTGCTGAAAAGAGAGGAGCCAGGAGCCTCCATCCTCCTTTCTTTTTCTTCTATTTTCTTTTCTTTGGGCTAGTCATTTTGAAAAACATCAGCTTAAGAAGGACATCATCTGACAGCTTTTAAGTTTCTCAATCTACTTGCAGATCTAAACCCCTGAATGAGGGAGACAAGATACAATTCGAGTAACCAAACTTATCACAATGAGTCCAGTTATCAGTGAAGGCGAACAATTTGGTATATTACTCCTCTAAATGTGAGATTAACTGAGTACGAACAATTTATTGATCAGAATGAATGCTTAATTCTGGGGGATTGCTACATGTAGCTAAGTGCTGCTCGCCAGTCCGGCAGCACATGTAAGACAGGGGTATTTGTCGCTCGGGCTCCACCAATTAGGGAGAAAACTGCCCTATGTGTCATACGCCATGCATTCCACTGCAGTCTAGTGACGGGAGATCCCTGTTCCAAATGATGAGAAACCACCCAGAAAGTTTCCGAGACACAGTAATTTTTTAGCAGTGATTCATGCATTATGGGCCTATGGCAGTTATCAGTATTCCGTAAGATCACAACGCTTCAAAGAAGTACACTAAAGAGAATTCTCGGCAAAACTCGGCGGCCACTTTAAGAAACAATGCAGCCATTAATTATCGTTCTAACACATAATACCAAGCCGGGGAACAGGAATAAAGACGCAAATATTCGGAGAGCATTAAGCAAACTAGTTAACCACACAAGGTAGAATGTAAACTCATCTAAATAGTAACCAACAAAATATTAAGACAGAGATCCTGACCTCTTTCGCTTGAATAAGCTTTGTTTTTTGAGTGGAAGGTGCCAAGACCCTTTTAATTAGTGTTGCGGCAACCTGGAATAAGCAAAAGCACAGATAAGTATCTTGGTTTCTACAGTTTCAACTGGAGATTAATAATATAAGATAGGAAAACAGGAAATCAAATGATTCTCAGCCGTATGTAGAACCTCTTCAGGGGGTCCAAACTCCCGTATAGACTCTTTGGCAGTTGGAATCATATTTACACTGACACTTTCTAATGGTTCTATGACATCTTTGAAGGCCTTGTCTTGACCCTCAATGGCTACTTCCTGAAATCAGAATGCAGCAAGGAGTTCAAACTATAAAACACAAGCAACAGAAAGCCAATACTAAACAACCCTCAGGAAGGCCGATGTCGATGACAAAGAAGAGATATTATAGCTCATAATACCTGCCAACCAAATGGATAGAGAAACTCATAACCATCCTTCTTGTCCGAGAAAGAAAGGAAGTTCTTCCTAGGTTCTGCAGCAACTGAACCATATCAAGGGTGTGCTCTTAGGATATCTGCCATCATTATTATGGGATTCTGAACTTCTAGAATTTGTTCAAGTGCAACACAAACATAGTAAAATCATGATCCAAACTCTTTCTATTATTATGTCCTCATATGAGCAAATCAGGAACATGGCTAAGTTGCCAAACATGTTTCAATTACAAAATCTATGATAATACAACTGTATCATATAACTTACAAGCGATTGGGGTCTCTAACAGCAATATTCCAGGGAAACTAGCACCAAAAGCTAGAAGCGGTCTCCTTGATATTCTATCTGCAGGGGAGGAAAAAAGTTTACATTGTCAGAGCATATCACAAAATAAGTAAAATACTTGACTTCTACCCATTTCTCCAAAATTCTAATGTTGCCACAAAATGCATACATGAATTAGTCACGATATTTCATACTCAACATTTTACTTCAAATTATAACTCTAAAGCAAGTATTAAGAAAGCTCTGACCAGGACAAAAATATCTGCTTATTTTCTCATAGACGCAACTATAAATAAAACTTAATATTCTTAACATCCCCATCATCATCATTCTTTACCCAAACACTCTTCACCAAGGCGGGGTGAAGGGAGGTTAGATAACATAAAGGTTTCCAATTTAACCTTAACTGAACAAAAGCATAAACAGGTTCTAAGAACCATTTGATCGCATCCAAACGCCAAAATAATAATGAATCTCAGTGCTTATTCCGTTACCACTTGCTCACAGGAACCGAATATTAAGTTGTCATTTGGTTGCCAAAAGTTGTATGAATCATACCCTTCTTCCTTCTCCACACCCAAATTTGACTCACTACATTATTTGCAATAAAGCTCCTCCTTCTCTAAGTTTCCACAGAGGTTTCTAGATTCAAACTAGCCATCTTTAGTTTAATCAATTTTGCCCAAAATCCTTGAAACCCTTCAAACTAAAATATGTGCACACTTCAAACTTAATTCATACATTTAGATGACAACAAGTTCAGCTATTAAAAGGGGCCGCATTTGATAAATCTATGAGCTTTCAGTACTTTGCAGGAATGACAGCATATTCAACCTACCATAATAATATAATTGTGGAACATACATATCAAAATCAAAACAATAAAGTTCCAAACTTTTCGAACAATAATCGCAGTTTTAGATGACGATTCATGTTAGCCGACCCCAAATTACTCTGTTGCTAAGCCTAGGTTGTTGTTGCTCTAGTTTACACAGTAAATTTCACAGAATTTAGGCAATGTAGTAGAAAGGCTAGAAAAAAGTTGATACCTTGAGGAGAAACTTGCTCAGCCCTCACCAAAACAGACACCCTTTTCCAAGAAACACCATTATTATTTACCTGTTTCACAACATTTTGACAATATTAACATAAAACCCATGGTAAAAATTATATTACAATGATCAAAATTCAACCATTTTTGGAAACCCATTAAGAAACACCTGAGGAGAATTAGTAGGGAGAAATGAATGTGGAATACAGTGCAAAAAAGACTGTTGCAAAGACACCATTGCTGTTGCTGTATATTTGAGCTTCTAATAAAAGGGTGGTGCAGGAAGAAAGGGAAAGGATGGGAGTGGCACACAAGCACAACACAAGAAGAAGAAAGAATTTATTTTTAGCCTTTTGTGGCTACAACTCTAACACCAACTCACCCTTATCTTTTCTTGCTAATCTTTTTCTTTACTCCCTCCGTCCCAGCTCAA
Organism: Spergularia marina; assembly: GCA_963680865.1. NCBI lineage: Eukaryota > Viridiplantae > Streptophyta > Magnoliopsida > Caryophyllales > Caryophyllaceae > Spergularia > Spergularia marina. The sequence goes on along the minus strand of OY804548.1, from coordinate 23,914,964 downwards.
ACGCCCCATATTCCGTTTTACGATGTCCCATCTCAAACACCCCATCTATTTTGGGACATATTTCTCTCTCCTACTTTTATTAAATTATTACATCATCTCTCACATATCTCTCCTACTTTTATTAATCCTCACATTCTCTCTGCTTCTTTTTCCTAATATTATCCCACTCAACTTACTATATTAATTTTTCTTATTCCACTACAAAAACGCTTTGGGGCGTTTGAGCTGAGACGGAGGGAGTATATACTATTAATGTCATTTTGAGTACCACCTGATGGCACAGTATTCCACAATATTGACTGTATCGTTATCCTTCACTCATTCGACCTATATAACTTAATCAATTACTCGAACTTGACTCAAAATGGTATAATGCATTGTTGGATTAACTCGAATATGACACTCACGTCGTTTGGATTATAGGATAAGGATAGAAGGATAAGAGGGTGTAATTTGGAAGGGGATTGAGGGTGAGATTTCATAATTATATCATGTCCCTTATTCAGTTGTTTGGTATGTGGGGGGATTAGATGATCGAAATTGTATTAACCCACATCCTAAAACATACCCTAGGTATTACAAACGTGGGATAAGATTATCCCAAGTAGTTTTATCCCCTTTACTATTCCTATATACCAACCATGGGAAATTAAACCATAGGGACAACTAATCTTATCCTGCATTTCCACACTCTTATGATTCTTAACCCTCAAAATAAACATCCCTAGTTCGATGAAATTTTGTTTCTTTCAACATTACTAATAATGTTTTAATAAATTGTTATCTAGATTATCTTACTCTTTAAATACTTTTTTTTTCTTTTTTCTTTTACTGAATAAGATATTCGAATTAACACGATAATTTGCCAAGATAATGGAAGAGTTACTTTCGCTAGTTAATTGTTTTTCTTGGAGAGTTCACTACTGATGATTCTACTCCGTTGGTTAAGTAAAGTTTAAGCCTTTTACAAATAACATGCGCGAGTATATGTGTCCCAGAGAAATGGTGACATTTTGCGGCTTCTTTATCGGGGCTTTACATTTGCCAAAGTCCCATGCTTTGCCATTTTTGAGGTTTCCAAGAACCACATATCCAAAATGGCTAACATGATATGGGTTAAATCTTAAACTCTCGCGGATCTTCTATCGAGTTCATGCCAAACATTTTGTGATTCAGTTATTACATAATCGAGATTTTTCACAGCCTCTTAAGTTCATAAAGGTTAAGCCTCTCCGAATTTCACAAAGGTTTAACTTGTTAGGTCAGCAACACTAAAAAATAAAAATGACCAAGTTTCAGTACATAAAAATTACAGCCAGTTACTCGATGGTAAATTGTATTTTTTTTTTTTTTTTTTTTTTTGGTAAATTGTATTCACTATCGAGTATTACAACTCGTTTCGATACAATAGTCATACGCCATGCCGAGAAGCAGCCACCTATATGTATATGTGAAGAAAACACAAGCACTGTTATACAAGAAAATTTACAGTATGATGAACCTGTTCTAGGTCCGGGTAAATGTCTGACGATTTTATTTTCTAACAGGTACAAAATTTGGATGGTACAATGTAGTATGAGTGTGGGGGATGGCAGGGGGTTGTGAGGTGTTTTGTGACGTGAGTATGAAGTTCCTAAAACGGTTAGGAAGATCGTAAAAGCAGAATTGAGGGACACCGCTGTGGAAGTGTTTAGCTGGTAGAGCTACAGAACTGTCTCAGTCTCGCCTCATTGTTCTTTCCAGAATCGTACAGATCGGTCAGTTCCACAGGAAACAAATGCTGATTCTATAGGTGAGTGCTCTATCCACCGAGGTGGCCCTGCATGATTTGTACGAAGTCTTGTAACCTCCACGGCAGTTAGGGCGTCCCAAACAACAATCTGTCATGTACCAAGCATCAATTTATAAGGTCCACAAATGTACAGCAGAAGCACAACGAACGACATTGTTAAGAGTTGAGACGGAAAACCAACCTCATTTCTCGGTTCATCTATGGATAATATGAACTCTTCAGTGTCACTAAAAACAGCCTGCAATGCAATACAATAAGGTTCCAAATCTTACAATCACCAAAGACGTGGTATACAACTTCACATAGACAGAAAAAAACGCCAACAATCTTGACCCCTAATCCGTCTTAAACATGCCAGGGTTTGTAGAAGTGAAGGATCTCAGTCAAGGGAAAATGATTGGGACTTGTATTAATTTTACTTCAGGTACATGTTAAGCGACTCCTCTGCTGAAGTTCGCTATATTCATTAGTCCCAATATGTTCTCTCTGAAAATTTCAGATGTGGATAGAGCCAGGTGGGTTTCTAGATTTATTGACAGAAATGTTGAGTTAGTTGGGGTCTGAGGAGCCTCCTGAGCAGGTGCCTTCGAGATGTGTTGTTATGGTCCTATTGAGGGTGTACCTATCGAATGTTAGTGTACTTTCTTTTGTGTGCTCCTCCCTGCCCTATACCTCTTTATCATGCATCTTCATTTCTTTACACTAGAATTTCCAGGTGGTGGCGGTCATGGCTCGCCATAAGTGTAACTTAGCTTATAGACAAAGATAGCCAAACTTCATAAATGCCAGCCCACCGACATACCTGGCACCGTAACTGAGTGTGTGTAGCTCCAACATACTGCTTGACCAATCTTCCAGTGCCCACCTCCCATAATTTAACTGTGGAATCCTTGCCACAGGACAGAACAAACCTGGGTTCAAAAGGAGTTTAATTAGAAGTATGTCGAAGATAATCACAGTACAGAGCCATCAACAATCAAATTTTATACCTCAAAATAAATTTACAAAGAGAAAATATACACAAATACAAAAAACTCAAATACTAGCTGAATATTTTTTTTTTTTTTTTTGGGGAGAAGGGGGGGGGGAGGTTAGGAACGCCCAAACCCAAACCAAAGCAAGTAAATTAGTAAATACAAGATGCATTATGGCGTACCTGTGATCCTTAGTAAAAATTCCGCTAGTTGCCTCAGATCCATGCGCCCCAACTATGGGGCGTACACATTTGGCGCTGACCCCATCCCATAATCTAATTGCTCCATCTTTGGATGCTGTGACGTACATGCCACCAGTGGAAGAATACCTAATCTGAAGCATGGAATAAGGTGGATAGCATGATCAACTTCCATATGGTCTACATTAAGATGCTTAAAAACTGACAGCAGTTCAACATTTATTGTTCCTTTTAATTTCAATGTTCTGAAGCTCTATAATACGCAGTTACATATAGATTAGCATACTTGGTTTATGGCTGCGTTGGCAGGAATATCAACAGTATTAGCTGACAGATAACACTTGAAAGTGTTGATATCGTACAAATGTGGGATAGAATGGTCTGTCCCTGCAAGAAATCAATTCAAAACCAGTAAGCAACAACAGATATTGACTCAGACTCCCCCTTCCCAGCGCCCACACACACACACAGAGGCAAAATTTGACTGGCAGCACAGATAAGCCAAAAGCCAAAAACCATCAAGAAATCTTCTCTCCGCTTAGGAACTTTATATTTTTTTAACAAATTTGAACAGTAGGAGGATCACATAGAAGGCGAATATATTGGGAGTCAGGTATTAAGAACTTAGCCCCTAACTAGGAACCATATAAATAAAAACCACGATCGTAATTCATAGTGGTTTTAAGGTTTTCCAGTTCCCTGCTTTTTTTCTTCCTACTAAAGACTTGGTGTTGATTTTCCTGATGGTGTTGTACTACCAGTCTACCATAATGTGATAAGCGACACCCCATGGCTACTAGAAGAGATCTCGTGTTTGTTGCCTCGTTCCAAGAACAGTGCTATCAAGACGGTCCTTATTTTGTTGACCCCCTTGTCCTAAACTACAAGCCTCCACATCCTCTGAAGATCCTTCGCTATGGTTCAACTAGTGGGACACTGAGCTACATATTATGAACAACAAGATTCAGAAAGATAGTCGCTTCCACCATATACTCCTTGTGAACATTAGTCATCAAATCCCCTGATACATCAGTTCTGACCCTAAAACTCCACCGACCATCTGCTTGTTGGCTCAAACCCCTCTTTCCTACAACATAAAGGAACTTATAGGTTGACTAACTTCCTCATCCCTATCTTCTAAGTCAGACCCCCTTCCTGCACCGTCCACCTTTAAAGAATTATTACCATAACAATCCCCAATTCCATGGAAGTATTAGAAAAACAAGACTAGAGAAAATCATCAACAATGATCTGATAAGATCTCTAATCAGCTCTAGCAAATTCGAATGAACACCCCATCTCTCCTGCAACCACACACGACACCTCAAGCACCACATTCCCCCCCCCCCCCCCAAAAAAAAGAAACAAAAAAACATGTGTAGGTTACTACCATGCTATAATACTAGCCTTCTCACACGCCACTGCGACTACCTCCTCCATATTAACTGTAGTAATGTGATTGCTATCTATCGCTGCCACCAGACCATGCAATGCAAATTCTCTTCTTTGAACTACAACGATAGGAACATCCCTGCAACTTCTCGACATATGTTGTATTTACAACCGGGAAAAAGATAATAAGAAAAAAAATAAAACATTTTCTCATTGGAGATTTTTTCTTAAATATTTCTCATACATCCAAGCAAATTTTCTATCTTACCCATTTTCAATTTTAAAGCCAAAGAAGATTACCAATGCAAGAACATACCTGCCAGAAGATAATCTCCAGAAGGATGAAATGATACAGAGCGCACATTGTGGGTATCCTGCACTTTTAAGTTTCACAGATTGAAAATTTGAAAATCTGATCAACCTAATTTGCAGTTTAGGTCAATGAGAAGACAAAGACAGAAATTTGGACCTGGATGACTCTGAAAGCTCTTTTCGCTGTTGTTTTGGAAAAATCGAAAAACCTGAAAGTGGACAAATCAAAAAATGCCAAGGACAGAAAAGATATATCGGAGTACAATATATTTAAAAGAACAGGACTGGGTGTTGGACTGTTGGGGGGTAGGGGATCACATGGTCACAACAGTGAAGTCTCCATCATGTCACTCCCACATCAAGGAAAAGAAGAAACGAGATTTGGAGAGATTTTCAGCTGAATCAGTTCCTTACTTTATTGTATGGTCTTTAGCTCCAGAAATTAAGATTGTATTCTGCGGATGGAAATCCAGATCATTTACTGGCTGTAATACAAAGGAATTAGTTAGATATACACCAGATCCAACGGTTAAGAAACCTACCAGTTACTCGAAAAAAATCCCATCGACATTCCCAAAATCCAACATAGGAATCACCCAAAGACAGAGATAATTGCAATCCAATGAAAGCTACAATATCTATCCATAGACTGTTATGTAGTTTTGCATAACATGTGCCATCTCAATCAATAAGTCATCAATAAATCAACAACTCATCATGCTTAGTAACTCGAACATTATACAAATGATCATGCACTTATTGATCAGATAAGTGGGTAAATTAAGCCATTAAAATTGCGTCAAATGTATTTAGTCTGATCCAAGCAGTGCAACCACAAGTCCGAAACTGTAATCATAGGGAACGAACGAGTATTGTATATACTCCCAAAGCCCCAATGATATGGACACACATATTCCAAAATACATATAAGCATCACGGAAACACCTCAGAACCTATGATGCAGGAAGCTCGTCATGACTGCTTAGATCCATCTTAGGATGCCAAAACAAAGGTTAATCGGGTCTCAACCTCCCAGGCAAATTCATAAAGCGAAAATCAAGTTTTCGTACCGCAGAAGGATGATTAAAATTGATATTTTGGGTCAATTGACATTGTGCGAGACTTTTGAATTCTAACGGGCTGTAAGACCCATAGCAAAAGAAAGGTACAAGGAGGTTCTAAACATAGGCAACAGGAGGGGTTATAGTATATAATTCCTGTGTATACAGAACCCGATATAGTTTTATCAATTTCGAATGTTTTGAAGTAATACAATATATTTGTTATAAGACCACTTAAGGGATGAATAAAGAACAATTTAAAAGATCAAAACATCCGGAACGACATCACAGTTATGCACAGCAAATTTTATGGAGTCACAAAAATAACTTATTCACCCAACTAACATTTCCTAAAGTAAGAAGGATATGACTGTATAAACCAAAAGGAAAAAAAAAGAAGGAATTACTTGTATGTGATCATAAAATGTCCTTATGACTGGACGGACAAGACCATCCCTAGCCTCTGGCAACATCATTTGCTTTACTTTTGCAACCTGTTATTCAAATTCCGTTAGTGTCTCAGAAGAAGTCGGTCCTGAGAAACTGGAGCACCAAGAAGCACAAATAATTACATAGTAATTCTAAATATGCTAAGAAAACACCTCAAATAGCTTAATGGACGTGTCTGCGCTTCCTGTTGCAACATATCTTCCATCAGGACTGAACCTCGCACATCTTGCAACATTCTGACATATTAATCAACAAGTCAAATTGACTGTCTAAACCCATCCGAATAGTACGCAAGAGAACATACCAAACTTGTGCAACCCAAACCCACCTTATGTTCTGATATATGTCGGGTTTCATGCTCCGGATAGTTCTTTGATGAACCTTTCACGTCTGACTGGGCACTGATTTGCATACACACAAGCACACATTCAAGCAGCTTCAATTTTTAGATTGTCCTAATTCTCAATTTAGAAAACCAAGCTAACAGCAGATTTACACTAGCACCCAGCAATCAATCACTTCAATGCATATTTCGCTGTCAGCTCTGCCATTAAATGTGAAAGCATGAAATGTCTTGCCTGAAATCAATGGCAGAATTTCGAGGAACTGGGATTGACCCGTAAGCTGCAGGCACAGCAGAGCCACTATTAAACAATATGGATGCAGAAACCCCTCTTACCGGCTCACCTTTCTCCACTGCAAGACCCTGTAAACATATTAGACTAAATCTAAACAAAGAAACATCAGAGAAAAATCCAGTCGAAACATAGTTTCCAAACGACTGTCAGTGCTATAACTGAAAAATAAGTTCCATATCTGAAAGCAAACCTTAGAGACAAGATCAAGAAGTCGATTTGGAGGCACTTCGACATCCAATGGGGTCATAGTAGCTGAAGCTACAGCACTGGCAGCCTATGTCAGACACGAAAACCAGTAATAAGATCACGGTTGCACAACACGACATTTGGTCCATAAACAACATCACAATCTTTATAAAAACATAATTTTTAAGATGTCAACACTAACTATACAGAGGTTTATCAGAAATCAACTACTGTGTATTGCTGCACCAGGCATTAAAAGCAGCATTGCGCCTCAAAATCAACAATGCTGATATAGCTAAAAATTACTAGTTATCCAACGAAAACTTATCAGACAAATATTTCCCAAAATCAAAACTTTCTTACACAATGAAATTCAGCTGATTAAAAAAATGTAATCCAAAGCTATACATATCTAATCCATCACATACCCTTTATAAAATAAACAATGAATAATCAGAAACAGCTCCAAAGCAATCAAATTTCGATAAGTTTAAGCTAAAACTTAATCAGAAAGCTACCAACAAATTAGGGACATTGAGAAACAGAAGTTATACCTGAGATAGATTATTGTCACGAAGATGGGCAACAATCAATGCATTAGCGTCACGAAAAAGCTTGCCTTCTTGAAGAATTTGCTCAAAAGTTCCTTCCATTCCCATCATATAATATACTCCCTACAATAAATATTCAATCGGAATTCTTAAACCCCTCAAAAAACTTAAAAAAGATCCCACCTTTTTCTATTATTATGCAAAACCCAAGATGAATTTGTATGATTTTTTCTTGACGAGGAAAGTGTTGGTAGTTAACTTGCTGCCGCCATTTCTATGCGACTTTGAGTTCAACTTCGAATTTTCGCACAACAATTCGCAATAGTTGAACTTGAAGGTTGGTGTTCTGTTCAGTTCACTACTTGTTGCCTCGTTTGGTATGGTTACCAGTTGAGAGTCTTGAGACCCTTCTCGGGCCAGACAACATGAGTTGGGTTTTGGTTTGGTTCCCAACATTTAGTCTCGAGTGTGAGCCTTATCGTTAAGTCTTTACGAGTACTCCCTCCGTCCCGGCTCAAACGCCCCGAAGGGTTATTGTAGTGGAATATGAAAAATTAATATAGTAAGTTGAGTGAGGTAATATTAGGAAAAATGAGGAGAGAAAATGTGAGGTTTAATAAAAGTAAAGAGATATGTGAGAGGTGATGTGATAATTTAATAAAAGTAGAAGAGATAAATATGTCCCAAAATAGATGGGGTGTTTGAGGCGGGACGTCCCAAAATGGATTATGGGGCGTTTGAGATGAGACGGAGGGAGTAGTTTATTTGGGCATATGCTCGGTGAGTATTCAGAAGAGAAACTTCATATATTACTCACTTGGATCCGTCTTAGTTTCCTTAGTGGGGAGCGGGGGATAACATTCATTAAGCACCACAACATGACCTAGATTGTCTAAGTTGGCTCATCGAAGTATTAAAACCCTGAATCATTGAATTATCAAAAATTGTTTTAAAAGAAGAGAGGAGAGGGGAGGAGTGTGGGGTGGGGTGGGGAATGGACGCCACCACCGGCCGGTCACCTTGGTGGTAGTCGCTGGGGTGCGGGTGTGGCAGCGATAGTGCGGGGACATGGATGACTGTTGGGTCATGAGGGAGAGGGGATGAGAGAGTGATAGAAATTTGTTTAGATTAACCAATATAATATTAGTACCATTCCCAAGTTAAGCTTCTAATTAATCATTTTACTTGGTGTAGGAATAAAAGTCCAAGAAATGATCGGAATGGGGGGAATACACGATGATGAAGTGGTGAAGTGTACAATTTGAAAAGTTGTACAACGATTTTTGCACGTAGGCTTTCCTAGGAAAGTCATTCGATGTTATTAGTATGAAAGGTAATGCTCCATCCCTTTGTTTGGATTGTTTATTTTGAAAAAAAATTCTCTCACATGTTCAAACAAAATATAAACAATGTATAACTAGAGAAATTATAATTTCCGTCATGTAATAATAATCTCGTCTACCTATACTATGATCAAACATCTCATCTAAAGTAAAAAAAAATGTGGAAAGCTTAAAAACAATGATCTGAAATTTCCGACCGACGAACTTTGGCTATAGAGTGCTTATACAATGATCGGGACAAGATAAAATAATACCTAGTGGTTGTTACTAACAACGACATACTATTCTTCCGCAAGACCAAAAGTTGTCTGGAGCTAACAACATGTGCCTTCATAAAATAAAAATATTCAAAGAGAAGACATTTCTCACACACAATCCTCTCCACCGACGCAGTGTCGGCTCTTTAAACATAGACTATCGAGGAGTTAACCTTTGCCCCCACCTACTCGCTGTAAATACTTGTTCGAAACTGTTAAATACAACAAAGAACATTTAAACTTAAACGCTGTTTGGGCCCGTTCAGTATCATTGTCGTTTTCAGTTTTTGTTTTTTTTGTGTAAAAAATTTAGTTAAATAAGTTGTAAAAATTAATTTAAACTGTATGTTTCTATAATTGTCATACAGAAAATGAAAACTGACAACTGAAAACCACTTTTTCTGGTTTACAAAAACGGGACTTTGGTTTTCAAAAAAACAGAAAATGATACCAAACAAACCCTTAGTTCTCTTATCGGTAAAAGAAAGTAACTTTACACGGACATGAAAGTTTAAATTTAGGGCCCATTCGGCATCACTGCCGTTTTCAGTTTTTGGTTTTTTTTTTTTTTTTTTTTGTTGCGTAACAAATTTACTTAAATTAGTTACAAAATTAACTTTAAATTGTTTGATACTATAATAGTCATATGAAAAATGAAAACTGACAATTGAAAAATGGAAACCATTTTTTTTTTAAAACCGGACTTTGGTTTAAAAAAAATAATAATAAATAAATAAAAAACTGAAAACTGAAAACATGATATAAAGTTATGAAAATGAGTAATGAAGTATTTCAGTTGAAGAAATCTTAGTATACAATATTGTTAAAATTATAGGGATGGGTCTAGTCTAAGTTAACTCCTACACTAATCGATAGGGAATGTTCCAAATGTAATTATCTACCAATTATCGCACTCATGAAAGATTAGCCCCATACATTGATGTAATTGTTTGCTTTTGCTTTGGGGGAAATTACCTCCTTGAGTGCATTATTTTCCTTTATTGGTAAAATAAAAGTTTAGGTCTAATGGTGTTTTTTCTTTTACGGTTTATACTAGAAATCGAATGTTGAATTTCTCTCTCACGAGATAAATATTCAATAAATGAGTTAACCTCTTCAAAAAATTAGTTAACTTCTAACTTAATAATATTGATTAATCATTATTTTTTGAATCTCCCTCGGAAAGAAAATTAATTAGTCACTCCCTCCTATCCAAAGAGTTCTCCTCCTTTTATTTGGCCATTTTGACTATGTTGAGGGATACTTGTAGACCAAATGAAACGTTCTTAAAATTTAGTGGAGTTGGCAGAATGCATTGCAGAATTAAACATAGAGTGATTTTTACAACAAATGAACATTTTATTTGATCCAAAAGTACCGTCCAACATGGCCCGACAAAACAGCCAAACAAAACGGAGAGAATCCATTGAATAGGAGGGAGTATATAACATGGTAATAAGTAAAAAATCGACTTTAAATATGATTATAGCGGAGAAAACCCGATATACTAAATAAACTCCCTAGTCAATTCATCAACAAACACATCCAAATATCAGCATCATGTGGTGAATTATTTGTGAAAATTGAAAGGGAGATTTGGATCTCCATTTGGATTACAGCTTGCTAAAGACACAACCTTTAAAATACTCCTAACAAGTAAACAGAACAACACACACTCTCATATGTTGACAGTTGCTTGCTGTTTTCTTCCATTTTTATAAACTCCAGCAAAACAAAAATAAGGGGGGCAAAAGCTCCTCCATTCACAATCTTCTTCTTCAAGCTTTCACTACCCCATCAACCCCCTACTCTCTCTGTCTCTGATCAGTTGCAGATCTTGAAGTGAAGAAGAGAGCAGTAAAAATGGAGTCTTTACCTTTTCATAGTAGCCGCAGATCCATTAATAAACTCACCAAGTTCACTCCTTTTGTTCTATTCTTGCTTTTCTGCACATTTTTTACTTCATCAGGTAAAATACCCACTTCTTTTTACTAATTGTTACTCCATTTGTTGGTTAAAATTTGCATATTTTTTTACTTGGTTGTCAATTTTGGGGAAGATCATGTTACTGTGTGATTGTTTTAGTTGTATTTGATTAGTTTTAGCTTCTGGGTATATTGAGAAATGGATCCTTGTGAATTGTATATTGCTTAATTTTGATAATTTTGCTGTCAAATTGTGGGTTTGTTGCTAATTTTGTGTATGATATGATGAAGTATGAAGTTTGTTACTTGTTCATGAAGCTAAAAATTGGAGTGGAAGATCTTGTTATAGTGCAATTGAGTTAGTTCAATTAGATTTGTTTTTATTGTGGGTTTTTCCAAAATCTGATCTTTTTGGATTCACTTTTTTTGCTGAATTTTGATCATCTCAGTTGCTTGTGTTTCCAATATTTGTCATGAATTTATGGGTTTGTTGCTAATTTCGGCGCGATGAAGAAGTATGTGTGCACTAATGTTGGATTTTGGGAGAATTATAGGTGTGATTATTGAGTTGGGATTATTACTGATTTATTTGGGTTTGTTGCTAATTTTGGCATGTTGAAGAGATGTGTGTGTTACTAATATTGGATTTAGGAGAATTAAAGGTGTGGTGATTTAGTTGGGAATTGGTGATTTGTGAATTTCGGAAGGAAAGACTGGATTTTGTGCTGTTGTTATTGTGTGCTAGGTTTCATGTTTAAACTTTGCTAAGATCTGCTGACACTCTTTGCTGTGTTTGCTTAAATCGTCTGCAGAAGCTTATGATGCACTCGATCCGAATGGAAACATTACTATCAAATGGGATATTATATCATGGACTGCGGATGGATATGTTGTAAGTACTGCTAAACAAATTTTTCTGTCAGTCTGTCACTATCTTTAGTTCTTTGCCTGGAGTTCAGAATCCACATATCCTCGGTAATATGTGTTAATCAACGACCATGACCAGTGTGTTTATGCTCAAATCGTGAAATCCGTGTAAGGATTCTAAGAAACTCTTTGCTTTGTCTCATTTTCTACTTTAATGACTCCTTGTATGTGTTTTATATGGGCAGGCTACTGTGACAATGTTCAACTTTCAGCAGTACCGTCATATTCAAGCCCCTGGATGGACTCTAGGGTGGTCATGGGCGAAAAAGGAGGTTATATGGAGCATGGTGGGAAGCCAAACCACGGAACAGGGAGATTGTTCAAAATTCAAAACAAATCTTCCCCATTGCTGTAAGAAGACCCCAACTGTCGTTGATTTGTTGCCGGGGACTCCTTACAACCAGCAATATACAAACTGCTGTCGAGGAGGGGTATTAAACTCATATGCTCAGGATCCAGCCACCTCTGTCAGTGCTTTTCAAGTAAGTGTTGGCCAAGCAGGAACAACTAATAAAACAGTCAAGGTCCCAAGGAACTTCACACTGCTAGGGCCAGGTCCCGGATACACTTGTGGGCCTGCAAAGATTGTGAAGCCTACGCAGTTTACGACATCTGATAAGCGGAGGACCACTCAAGCTTTGAGTAAGTATATTGTTTACATATCTCAGTCATATGAGATTGTTGATTCTTGAGCATCACTATACGATTATACTCAAAATCAGTGTTTGAACGTGGGCGGTATACTAGTTTTTCAGTTTATGCTGTCTGTTGCTCGTTTAGGTGCTTTCTGACTCTGAAATGACTTGGGATCACTTACAATATGTTATTTTCCTTTTTTTTGCAGTGACTTGGAACGTCACTTGCACATACTCTCAGTTCTTGGCTCAAAAGACCCCTTCTTGTTGTGTTTCGATCTCCTCATTTTACAACGAAACAATAGTTCCGTGTCCCACTTGCTCCTGCGGATGCCAGAACAACGTAACCAAACCAGGAAGTTGTGTCGAGTAAGTAACTTCATTGCAGTGTTTTTGACATATTTGAGAATTTGACATATGCTTTTTATCGCGCTAACATAGAGCTTGAAACTGTTATGGCTGTGGTCACAGGCCAGGCAATCCATATTTAGCTTCAGTCGTGTCAGCAGGCGAGTCTAAAACTGGCGGGTATAGTGCACCTCTAGTCCAGTGTACCAGCCACATGTGTCCTGTCCGAATTCATTGGCATGTGAAGGTCAATTACAAGGATTATTGGCGAGTAAAGGTCACTATTACAAACTTCAACTACAGAATGAATTACACACAATGGAATCTGGTTGTGCAACATCCCAACTTCGATAACCTCACACAAGCTTTCAGTTTCAATTACAAAGGATTGACCCCTTATGATAGTTTAAGTAAGTATTATCTTAATCTAAAGGTGCATCACCAGCCTTGGTGATTTTTTGTTTCTTAGGATTCTAAAATCGGATGTTTGATTTTTTTTAACAGATGATACTGGCATGCTATGGGGATTCAAGTTCTACAATGATCTGCTCATGCAAGCCGGGCCTTTCGGAAATGCGCAGTCAGAGTTGCTGTTTCAGAAGGAGAAGTCAACATTTACTTTTGAGAAAGGATGGGCTTTCCCACGAAGAGTATACTTTAACGGTGACAACTGTGTGATGCCTCCCCCTGATGCTTACCCATGGCTGCCAAATGCCAGTTCAAGACCTTCGTCGTCCCTCCTACTGGCAGTCATAGCTATACTGGCACCCCTTGCATTCTTACTGGCATATGCTTAATAAAGTGACTCCTTCCTTCAGAAATCTCTTGAAGCCCCAGCTCTATGAATGTTTACCTTCATTAACCTGCTGCAGTAACTGCTGCTCTTAGTGAAATCAAATCTGACCCGGCTCAGGTGCGCCATGCATTACCACTGGAATGAGTGTCTTTCTTGATCATTTAAGATGTCGAAAGTCCAAAAATGATACCAATTTGTTTAGGTATAGGATCTATAAACAAGTATCTATACAATTTATAGTATTCTTTGTATTCTTGTTTAGATAATTTTTGGAGATGCCCATTTTTAGTGTTGTAACTTGTAATAACTTTCTGGCCATGAATATGAAAACGTATGCATAGTTTTTTCTTCTTGTATCTAAAAACATTGAGCTTGTTTGAATACTCAGACCTGTAATAGAATTCTGTGAAGAATGGTTTCATTTCTGTAGCGCTTTCGGATTTATGACAGTAGTTTGCATCAGTTCCAGAGTTACAAAAAAACCTATTCTACAACCTCTGTAGTCAACTACTTGATGTCTTATAGCTTGATGCGTTGTATATGCATACCCTGTGAAGTAATGTCATGGAAAAACCTAAATAAGAATTGCGACCAAACCCAAAATAACAGCTACTGTGAAATAAGTTACTGAAACCATGTTGGCAGTATTTGGAAGAAAAGGATAGGCATCTGGTGGTGGGAGCCTGCATTCATCTCCATTGAAGTAAACTCTTCTAGGAAATGCCCATCCTTGTTTCAAAGTGAATGTCTCTGCATCTTTCTGTAGGAGTACTTCAGACTGAACATTCCCAAATGGCCCGGCTTCCATTAGAAGATCGTTGTAGAACTTTGTGCCGAAGAACATACCAGTATCATCTGCAGAAAAGGGTAGAAGGAATGAGTTTCTTATAATCAATAATCTTGTAGGAAGGGGGGGGGGGTGTGGGAGTAATTTAATTCGAGGCACTTACTGATGGATCCGTAGGATACTACAGGCTTGTAGTCGAAGCTGAAAACTTGAGTGACATTGTTTAGGTTCGGATGCTGGACCACCAACGTCCACTGGGTATAATTTAAGCGGTAGTTGAAATTGGTGACAGAAATCTTAGCGCGCCAGTAATCTTTGTAGTTAACCTTGACATGCCAGTGAATTCGGATAGGGCACATATGACTTGTGCATTGTAGCAGAGGTGAATTATCTTTCTTTGGAGTATTTATTCCTGTATGGTGCAGTTTCTTTGAGTCGCTCCTGCATTTCATCAGGTTCATGTAAAGTTCCTTCTAAAGCATGGTACATGTTACATTATATGTAAATCTTGATAGTGTTCTTTTAGAAGCGAAATATGTGAGTTTCGTACCTGATGCAGCTGTCTTTGTTGTGACAACCACAAGAACAAGATGGGCAAGGAGTTATTGTTTCATTGTAGAAAGACGAGAAAGATACACAACAGGCTGGGTACTTTGAGGCCAGAAACTGTGAATGCGTGCACGTCACATTCCATGTCACTGCAAATTAGAAGCATTTAATTTGCTATCGAGAATACTTGCATGTTCATATAGATCTGCTGAGGAATAGGATTGGGATGTAGATCTTACTGAGGGCCTGAGTTTGCCTCCTGCGATCAGGAGTAAGAAAGACTGTGGACGGCACAACCTTTGCAGGGCCACATGTATAACCAGGTCCTGGACCGAGCAAGGTGAAATTCTTGGGCAGTTTCACTGTTTTGTTTGTTGTCCCTGCCTGGCCAACGCTCACCTGGAATGCAGAGACGGCGTTTGCTGGGTCCTGTCCCCAAGCTGCCAGGACGCCGCCCTTGCAACAGTTCGTAAACTGCTGGTTGTAGGGTACACCAGGGAGCATGTCAACAACTGTAGGGGTTTTCTCGCAGCAGTGTGGTAAGTTTGCCTTAAACTTAGAGCAGTCACCTTGTTCTGTGGTTTGTGCTCCCACCATTGTCCATATGACCTCTTTCTTCGCCCATGTCCACCCAAGTGTCCATCCAGGATTCATTATTTGTCGATACATTTGGAAGTTGTTCATTGTGACCGCTGCCTGTTGCAAAAGGCGATGTTAATGGTGGATTTCGATCTCTTCAGATCCATAAAAAGATAGTAGAACGAGATTAGGTTACAATGCTTACCACATAACCATCTGCTGTCCACTGCATTACATCCCATTTGATTGTTATGTTTCCAGTCGGATCTAAGGGATCATATGCATCTGTTTTGCGGGGATGAGGGAAAAACCCGAGAATCAAATGAGATTAAGTTGATGGGATGGAGAACAGAAAATTAGATGCATTTCTTCTCAGTAGTAACCATGAATAAATTCCTTACCTGCATGGGAGGAAAGCATGGCGATAGCAAATATGGCAGAGAGAGTGAACTTCAGTTCTGATGTCTGTGCCAGTGCATAATTCGACTGGTATCGGACATTTCTTTCTTTTGGGGGATGCTTATGAATCAGAAGTGAACATCTTTTACGTTCCATTTCCGATTTCTTTCACTGGAACTGTGATCTCAAGGCCGCTTCTGAGATGGGGAACTAGAGGTTTTGATTGGAAAAACAGGAAATGAACAATATTTGTATAATTTCACCTAGAGGTTGTTGAGTTTATCATAAGATATATGATCAGCCCAGTTCAGTTAACTTAATATGTCAGTTTACTAGCATGATGAACCAGTTGCTGTTTTCTGAAGTTAAGAGTTCAGTGAGAAGATGAATGTCAGGGACAGCTGAACCCATAACAGGTGACCTGTCCTTTTTTTCATGTCAGTGTCATCATAACCTCATTTCTTTCAGTAAGAAGCAAGCTTGGTTTCCAAATCTTCTAGGTTGGTCTTAATTAGTATCCAAGTGTGTATCTATATTATTTTCCCCTATTTAGCAAAATGTAGATTTACCTTCCACTGAACCAAAGAGTCACCATGTTTTGGTCTGACCCTGTGGCTTCTTGTATTGTAAATACTAAATAGCAGTCGGTCAGTGTGATTTTCGATGTTGTAACTTGGAAGGACTGCTATTGAACGGTTTAACTGTTTTAACACTTGGTGTTCCGGTATGAAAATTGTATCTCTAGATTGCGTCTGTCTGTCTGTCTCGAGTTTTGGATCGAGCTAGCCCATTGACACATAGTTCATGTCCGGAAAGTGAGTTGTTTGAGCCTCGGAGTACTATGGGTTAAATTTTCGTAGCCAATGATATCTCATCCCTAACACTCATGATCTCATATCCTCCGGTAGGACTTTCTTTGATTATCGATTTTCTCATCAGTCTGTCAGCCCTCGTGTTTTTTTTCCCCTGAAAAATGTAACATTTCTGGTTATTATGTACACCTAAATTTGCACTATATGTCTAGAACGACGGTAGAAACACAATCCCGTCGCCTGGACATTCTTACGTCTGTAACGTTTGAATCTATAGGCATGATCCCTGATTATATTTGTATTCAGTATCTGCTGCATTCTTCATTGCAGGTAAAATGACATATTTTCCCAGCTGATGACAGATGAGTACAGTTGAAGTAACTGTCAGTTCACTCAGTTTCCACCTAATTAAAGCCTGTTTGTTGTAAGGTCATTTTCAGTAGTAGTACAAAATTTCCCAAGGAAATTCATAATATATCAAGGGTGGTTACCCTTTGCTTACTGCATACTTTTTTTTTTTTTGCTGAGTGCTCACTCAATGATATTGTGAGCTAAATCACACCTTGAGTTACAACAGCAGAAACGCGCTGCAGCAGACGGCTCAAGACGTCCCCAAGGAATGATCTAGCTACAACGTAAATTGCACCCAAGTGTTCAAGTGATGTTCGTCACGTTCACGTTACCTAGTTCTAAGACGGTATCTTCTTAGCTTGGTCTTTCCTAACTATTTCCATCATTTACTCTCACTGAGTCACTGAAGTCCCACTGTGGCACTGTCACCCTTTTCTCTTTTGCACATTCGGCATTTGCTAATGTACACGGAGAAATCACGAATATAAACACTCATCAATCAACAAACCAATAATCTGTCATTGCATTTAATCAACTATGATTTTTATTATAGACAAACTTTTAACCCTAGAACAAGAGTACAGGACTTATAAATTGTACTCGATTTGACCATTTGAGCTAGCTATCGAAAACGAGAGTAGACCTGGCTAACGGGTCAGTAGGGTCGGGTTCGTATCAGTTAACCTTTCGGATCATATATTTCGGGTTGGGGTTTGGGTCGGGTCTAGTAACTCGGGGCAGGTGTTCGGGTATGGGTTAGTTTTGCCGGGTCAATCAAGGACTGTTTGGAGGTTGGCCGCAGAACAAAAAGAGAACATAAAGGAAGGACAATCATACAGAAAAAAACAGCCATTAAGATGTCGGTGATCCAAGAAAATGGGGCAGGGTGAGTACAGGACGTAAGTCCGGTCATTAATTGGGCCACAATTTTGGAAAAAGAAAAGAACAAAAAACAGGTCTCATTTGGTAGTCCAATGCCACCCCATTTGCTCGTCACTTGAATACCGTATAACGTGAGTGAGGTGACCGTTGCCCCGTTGGGTTTTTCTAATCCCGATTGCTTTTTGTCGCCCTAACTTTGTTGCTCGTATTTTCGTATTTCCAGTTGTGCCCTTCACTAATTATATTTATTTAATCTTTTCTACCCTCCCTCCCCCATTATTCCTGCTATACATCTCAATTTCTATCTCCTCTCTTCATATTTCCCCATTTTTGTCCTCTCTATTCCCCATTGTTGTCCTCTCTATTCCCCATCCTCTCTCTTCATACTCCCACATTTTTATGAAAATTTACATGTAGAATTAAAAATTTGAGAAGACAAACATGAACTCAAATACTTATAATTTCGATCATTAAAAGTAATTACACAAACTTTCCATATATTGATTCAGAAATGAAAATTTTCATTCTAATCACACATATATTGATTCGCAAATGAAAATTTCCATTCAGATCACAGTTGTACAAACTAATATTTCTACCTTAAAATCGATACATGTGGGTCACACCATGGTTTTTTACACAGCCCAACTATGGTGTGGCCCACATGTGTCGATTTTAGGGTAGGAATAGTGATTTGTACAAGTGTGATCTGAATGAAAATTTTCAACTCCGAATCAATATATGTGTGATGTGAATGAAAATTTTCATTTCTAGATCAATAAATAAGGAGTTTGTGTAATTACTTGTAATGAAGTGTATTCGAAATTAACACTCTGAATGGAAGATTTTAGTTTTGAATGTATATCATAAGCAAATTGTGTAGTTTTGTATGTACAAGAGTTACATTCTGAATGGAAGATTTCAATTCTGAATCAATATATAAGGAGTATGTGTAATTTCTTATAAAGAAATGTATTCGAGATTGACACTTTAACTGAAAGATTTTAATTTAAATGTATATAGTAAGCAAATTGTGTAATTTAACTTCTTATAGTGAAGTGCTTTAATAAGATTTATATTGTGAATGGATTATTTATGCTGTGAATGGATGTAATGAGCAATTTGTGTAATTTCTTACAATGAAGTGTATACACAAGATTTACACTATGAATGGATAATTTTAGTTGTGAATTGATATAATAATCCATTTGTGAATTTTCTTATAATGAAGTGTATATACAAGATTTCACTGTGAATTGATGATTTCAGTTGTGAATCGATATAATGAAGTGTATGGAGAAGATTACAATCTGAATAGATGGTTTAAGTTGTTAATCGATTTAATAGACACTTTGTGTAATTTTTTATAATGAAATATATACACCTGGGATTAGATGATTACACTTGTGAAACGATATAATAAGAATTTGTGTAATTTCGTATAATGACGTGTATACATAAGTTATGCTCGCCTTTATCTCTCTCATATCTCTCTCTCTGGATAGACTAATAGGTTTGACGATATAATCAATTATAATTGATGTATACTCTTGGATGGCTTACAAATGAGCCGAGCAAGGTTTTATATGACTTATTAATTGTATAAATTGGCAAAAGCAAGACACTATATACAAATTAGTATCATTCTCTATATTTGACAGACTGATAGGTTTAATGATATGGTCAATTAGAATTGATTTATACTTTAAGCGTACAAATGAATTGGGAAAGTTTTATGTGACTTTTTTATTTTATAAGTGAGCAACTGCACTGTAAATTAGGATCATTATCTACATTCGATAGACTGACAAGTGTAACGATAACAATCAATTAGAATTTATGTATACTCTCGGCTTATGAACAGTTGGAGTTGACAGCCCCAGTCTTTTCTAGATTTTCACACGACATAACGTAAATAAAATAGAAGTCACATGGGTGATCTGTTTAAGGTTGTATATGAGTTTTTAATTCAATAAGTTGGCTAGAGTCACTATAAATTAGGACCATCCTCTATGTTTGACGATATACTCATTTAGAATTGATGCTAACTCTTAGTGTATACAAATGTATCGAGTAAGGTTATGTGGCGTTTACATAGTAATTAGGTTGGCAAGAGTAAGTTCGCAATATTTGTGTTCAGGTTTTATACATACTCCGTCCGTTCGCCTTTAAACTTCATATTTTCTATTTAGGGGTGTTCATCTTTAAACTTCCTACTTGCAATCTTTCCTTATTTGTACATATAAAGACCAAAGCACCCTTACTTTTTTATTAAAAGTTCAAGTGGGACATACCCCTATGTGTAATTTTACATCAAGTGGATCCTAAAACTCATTCTTTATTTTATTTTTTTTAAAAACTGTGTTCCGGCCCTACGCATTTTATAGCCGAACGGAGGGAGTATATATAAAGTATTCATATATATGTGAGTATTGAAATTAGATTAGATTATATAGTATTGATAAATCCATAGACTATAATAACTTCAAAGTTTAATTGATATAGGTTTATTATCTTTGCGGTGAGACCGTCTCCTACGCGTCTCATCGTATGAGATCGTTGCATAGGTTACTTTTGTATGATTAACATGTTACTTTTAAAATAGATTGGCTTTGAAAAATAAAAGTTACTTTTCAAATAGGTCTTATCGTATGAGACGGTGTCACGGTAGAATTTGTGATCCCATCACCCGTTATAATGTTTCATTTTCATTATACTCTCTCGTCACCCGTTATACATCTCATCATATTTAAGATCATAACTATGAATTAGCTAACGAGCATATTATATTATTTTGCTTAGTACTATATCACCATATGATATTATTTTAGATTTTATATTGTAAACTAAATTACCATAATTACCTAAATTACAACCCTAAATTATATTATTTACCATCAATTAACTAGTACAGGTGCACCAATAAATTTGGACGTCATGACCTACGACTACTGAGTTCAAGCCACAAAATTGGCAGGGGCACAAGTCGTGTCAAATTTTACCTAAAAAGATATATGTCAAAACGGAGTCAATATAGCATGGGTAACGGCTTAATGTCTAAAAAATAGCATGCCCGTGATCTGAAAATAGCAAGAGCCTCCATCTCTTGAACTTTTAGTGCAAACTTAGAACCTAACTTATGGGAAGTAGTCTTTCTCAGATTAACAGGTGGTGCCTTATACTTCTAATTTCTACAGACATTCTCACAATGTAGGTAATACCTCTATAGCCAGTCACTCCTTTTGTTCCTTTTTTTTTTGTAGCCTTTACCAAGAAAAATCCCTTGATCTTTCCTATTTCGTTCGCCCAACAAAGGCGTCGTTG
The DNA here is from genome assembly GCA_963680865.1 of Spergularia marina. Classification (NCBI taxonomy): domain Eukaryota; kingdom Viridiplantae; phylum Streptophyta; class Magnoliopsida; order Caryophyllales; family Caryophyllaceae; genus Spergularia; species Spergularia marina. Next base: position 23,893,494 of record OY804548.1, on the reverse strand, counting down.
AAACACGAGAAATATTGTTCGTCAAAAACAAATTACTATAATCACCGCGGTCTTCACCATAATCTCACATATACAATAATAAAGACTAATAACAATACTTATGTAACATGAACATTATAATTTAAAAGCAAATACTATATGAGTTAATATTTTTAGAATAAATATGTTGTCGTAATAGTAATTAAACAAATTAATTTATATAAACTTTCACAAGTGAATTATAAGATACTACACAGTTCTCGAATAAAATTTATTATAAGAGATTACACAAACTTCTTATTTTATTGATTTAGAAATGAAATAATCCATTCAGAGTGTAACTCTTGTGCATACAAAAATACACAATTTACTTATTATATACATTTAAAACTAAAATCTTTCATTCAGAGTGTCAATCTCGAATACAATTATCTGTAAGAATTACACAAACTCCTTATATATTGATTTAGAATTGAAATATTTCATTCAAATTAAAGTGTAACTCTTGTACATACAAAACTACATACACGATTTGCTTATGATCTACATTCAAAGCTAAAATCTTCCATTCAGAGTGTTAATCTCGAATACACTTCATTATAAGTAATTAAACAAACTCCTTATAAATTCCTTATATATTGATTAAGAATGAAAATTTTCATCATAGGGAACTAATATTTCTATACAGAATATCTCTTGAATTTTTAGCGCAAACTTACAACCTAACTTATGGGTAATAGTCTTTATCGTATTATCAACCGATGCGTTATACTTCCGTTTTCTAACGCCATTCTCACAATGTAGGTAATGCCTCCATAGACCGTCACTCTGTTTGTGCCTCTTATTAAACTTTTATCAAGAAAAACCTTGCTCTTTGCTATTTCGTTCGCCCAAACAAAGGTTTCGTGGAAAGACGCGAATTCTTGGTTCGTCACAAAGACATTACTATAATCGACTTTGTCTCCACCATAATCTCTTGTATTCACCTACGTTACACATACGTAAAATCAAATATATTTTAAATCTAATTGAAATTAACAATTAAATCAGAAGAATTAAAGATATTACAAAACTCACGATTTACACAAAGTCCATATTATATTGATTGAAAATTTCAATTATCCATTCAAAGTGTCAATGTCGATGTAAATACATAACTAATATGAAATTATATATTTTGCTTATTATCTTCATTCAATCATAAAATCCTTGATTCAGACTGTCAATTTCATCTGCACTTCATTTATTCATTCAAAGTTCTATATATTGATTTAGAACTAAAATTATTCATTCACATGGTGTATAGATAACTAATATTCCTTACACGTAGTGGACACATTCTTCAATGTTCACTTTAGCAGTAGTGGGTCATGTTATGCACGAAAAAACCAAAAAAATAAAAAAAAATAAAAAAAATAAAAAAATTGTACGGCCGTGTAGAAAAGACGGCTCGACCATGGTTGAGCCGTGTAGAAAACACGGCTCCACCATGGTCAGGCCGTCTTTTATACACGGCTCGACCATGGTTGAGCCGTCTTTTCTGCACGGCCAAAGCTTCACAAAACCAACAATGGTGAACAATTCATAGCAAAATTTATTAAAAAAAAAAAAAAATCTGGAAATCAAACTAATCAATTACAAAAATAAGATTTTTGCAACTTACGTTCTCATTTGAAGCCATCTTTATCTTCTCCGAATTACATGTGAGTTTCTCCAACACTTCACTTCAAGACTTGCACAAGTTTGGGATGATGGAGTGATTTGGAGGAGAGAGAGGATGATCAGTGAAGCTCATGAATTAAAGTCATCCATGGCATTGCATAGCATATGGGGTAGAGGAAATTAGTGAAGGGTGAGGAAAAAAGAGGGAAATGAGAGGGGTGAAGATTAGTAAGATTAATTAGTGAAGGGGTATAATTAGTGAAGGGGGGGTATAATTGGAAATACATGGAAATAATACGAAATACGGGCGACGAATAGCAAGTCCCTTTCTAATTCCCTTGTTGTTGGCTCTAAATCTCATTTGGTAGTCCAATGCCACCCCAGTTGCTCGTCACTTGAATACCGTATAACGTGAGTGAGGTGACCGTTGCCCCGTTGGGTTTTTCTAATTTCCTTGTTGTTGGCTCTAAATCTCTAATGACCGTCGCATTTCCGAGGTTGGAACCACGGGCGATATTATAGGATTTAGTGTCTGTTTGGCCAAATTTTTTCAATTGTTTATAGAGGTGAGAAACGGAAACTTGACCAAACAGGCCTGTTTAGAGAAGCACTTCTAATAACTTGAGAAGTCCAAAACAATTTTTAGGATGTCCAGAAGGCCAGAAACACCAAATAATTAAAATAAATTTTGTTTCTCCTTCTCATTCTATTCCTACTTCTAGTCCCCATTAAAAAATAATTAAAATAAATTCTCTCTCCTCAAATCCAAATCACCCTCTTACCACCAGTCACCACCATGGATCTTCTCCACCACCAATTGAGTTACTCTCGACATCATCACCAAGACTCAAACGTCTGGTCGTCCCCCTTTCCATCTATGTACCGTCATTACTCTTTCTTTTGATTTTCTCTATCCTTGATTTTTTTTTTTTCGCGTTGAGAAAGAATGAGGCAACGCCAATGGGCGGTGATGGCCTATGATCGGTCGTCAGTGTGCCGCCAGCCTGCTGGTGGTTGTCGCTGGTGCAATGGTTGTGTTGTGTGTGGGGTGGCGGGTGGTGATGGGTGGTTCCAAGGAGGGGAGGGCAGTGAGGAGAGAGAAAACGATGAGTTGGAATTCCTGGAAATGTTTTTGTTTTTTAATTTTTGTTTATACTCTCTTATTTTTGTACAATGGCCCAAACTGTTTTAGAAACACTTCTAAAATAAATTTACCACACACTCAATAATTTTTCCAAGAAATAGTTTCTCGAAAACTACTTTTGAGAAACACTTCTAAAGAAGTTAGAGTTTGGTCAAACTCAAACAGACCCTTAATCTCCTAAGTCGTACATTTAAGAGTTGTACTTTAGGGGTGTGGCTTCTTTGTTAAAACCAATCTTAAACTCTCCCATCAACTTCTTTGTACAAGATGTACGTTGGTATGTTTGTAATTAGTTAGGTGAGTCATTTATAAGTGTCAAGTTTTTTGTTTGATTTGTTGTCTTCACTTTCATATGCAATTTAAAAGTACACTGAGGAGAGGAACTTGTGTGAACAATTCGTGAACTTAAAGCCAACGTGAGGATGAACGCGGTACTATCTAGCTATTTTTAGTCATTTAAAAACTCGGTATAACTCTGATTATGTTGGGTGGCTGATTGAACGCAAAATTACTAATACATACGAAGTAAGCGATTTAGCATTTCTATTGGATGTCTACTGTCAGATTTAAACTATGCGAGATAATACTCATAACATAAATTAGTCAATTAGGAGTAATTTTGTACTCTATCTATGAGTGAACTTTTGTTTATTTTACTACGATGAGATGCATGATTTAGTACGACATGATTACAATTACATGTTTAATACTATTCCTCGGCATTTACTATTCCATCCATTTCTTTCATTTCTTTACGTATTGATTTTTCTAGCAATTTCAATCAATAGTATTTATCACTAATATTTCCCTCGAAATTATAGTCAACCAACCTGTTAGGAAAATGCCTTGAACGACTCATACCATTTGGGTATGTCGTAGTGGGTGACCGAGGGGGGAGCTCGGGGCATTTTTTAGCTACGGTGTGCGGGTGTTGGGCAAGAATCGAGAACAAGGGAAAACAGGGACTTTTGGCGGTCCGCGGAGGTGAAGCCGCGAACCGCGGCTGGATTCGTAAGCTCGGGATGCAGGAAGTTATGGCGGCCCGCCATGGAGGTTGGCGCGGGCCGCGGTGGCCATGGCGCGGGCCGCGGCCCACTGGGCCGTTTGTCGGCTATTATTCTGCGGCTTACGCGTATTTGCTTCATAATCTCGTTTCTTCGGCCCTTTTAGGTTAATTTGTATGTGGTAGACTATTTAAACACCCTAGTCTCCTCATAACCTCCCTAAGACACAATTGAATGATTCTCTTGTAATTGTGAGTACCTAGAGTCATAGTTGCGGGTTTTCTCAAGGTGTGACTTCTTTGTCAATTGGGTAGATTCAAGGGCGTTTGTTCGGGTTCTTGGTTGATCGCAAGAACGTTTGGCTCTTAGATCTCGTTCGTATTCGGTGAGTTCTTTTCAGATTGGACTCACGTTTGTATTCGGTGCTATTCTCATATAGTGAAGTGTTTATCCTCTGTTTGGTGGATGTAGCTGGCAAATTGCTGGTGAACCACGTTAAATTCGGTGTCTTTTTCTTTACGTTCTATTGCTTGTGTTATTGTTAATATCACGTTTGTTACTACATCTATTCACGCCCAATCACACTCATACTGTTCGCTGTTGGAACTGGGCGCCTTTGTCACAACACAACCCAATCATATTAAATCTTTGTATGTGCGCAACACCTCCAACTAAATACTCTTGCTAATACAATGATACTTATTGGTGAAATAGGATGCAGGAATCCAGTATGCGCCATGATGCTTTTTATTCTTTTTGACAAGACCATGACCATGATATACTTTGTTAATGGAGTGCAAAAATGCATTACCATTATTGACTGACTAGACGGCTAATCGACTATTATCGAACTTAAACTAGATGGGGGTGAATTTTAAAATGGATCGAGAACCTATACTGTTCAAAGCTAACACTATCATGCATTTAGTTTGTTCAAAGTAGTAAAAGATTACTTGCACCAGGAGGTTGACATTCCCCTTCCTTTCGCCAGTTCGGATCACCTGTTTCACTTTCCTATCCCACACCGTGTACCCCACCAATCATCTACTACATTATTGGTGGGGTACACGAAATGGGATAGGTAAATTAGGCAGGTGATCCGCACTGTCTCTTCGCTCCCTTCTCTCTCCCCCCTCGCCCCCCCACCCCCCTTTCCTCTCAATTTGCTATCCAAATCAAACACAGTTTTAGCGAAATATAAAAATATAGACCTTTAACAGGCAATTATCGACTTTAAATGTGTTTTTTACACATAGATATTATAGATATCCATCCAATTGAGTTTGATCAACTTCTGTCTTCTCCCTTGTTTCTCATGTTTTTTCATAAGTCATAGGTTCACAAGAATTGATGGACCACGACCGGAGCCACCCCTCTCTCTCTCTCATCTCCAGTTGCGTGAGAAAAGAGGAAAATTATACTATGTGTTTTCACAAGTCGTAGTATACTTCAAGAGGCATACGAAGTTTTTGTTGGGGTGTCAACCCAAGTCCCACATTGAAGAAACAAAGACTAAAATCCTTATATAGTTTCACCTCCGCAATAAATAGTACGAGGCTTTGTGGGTTGAAAAGATATCCATGTTGAAAAAAACCGTGCGGGCTGGTAGCTGGGCCCAAAGCGGACAATATCATACTAATTGTGGAGCCGGTGGTTTAGCAGTCCACAACAGTTTTTGTAATAAGTTTGATGAGCAACTGATTAGTGCGATTTGATTAGCAAAACATACGCCGTAAAGTATCAACATATACTCATATAAGCCTATAAACATACGTTTTCAATACTATTGAATTATTGATCGTTTTAACATTATTGACTTAACCAATGAATGTTCAATTATATTTCTTATTTGCTCATCAAAATTTAATCTATTGCTCATCAAAAATGTCCCAAGATACAAAAACTGTAGTTATAGACTTATTCGTATAGCATAGGAATTGAAGGAAAGAAGGGGAAAAAGTAGTGGGGCGTCGGTGAGTGTGTGGGTAGAAGAACAGAGGAGTTGAATGCGTGGTGGTGGCCTCCGAGTTAGTGGGGACGGGGGTTGTCGCATACGCTCGGGCTTTGTATGCAACGTTGACACTTCACTCAATACTCTCACCAACGTACTCTTTACGTGTCACCTCGCCACCTTCTTATGACTACCTACAACTTTTCTTTTGATTTATTCCTCATTCAATTCAATTTTTATAGGTAGATATTTGATCTCATTATTTCTAGGTAGATATTAATCATCTTATATCATTGAAATTGACACTTTATATAAACTCCTCTTATTCTATTTGATATTTCACCAATAAAATAACACGATTTTTTTGTAAGAAGTAAGATATGGTGGAAAATGAAAGTTGGAGGGTCACAAACCAATATATAGGACCACAAATAACATTACAAATAAGGAAAGTGGAAGATCATTTAGAACTGACTCAAAAAGAAAACAGGAAGGTCATTCAGAACTTGAGGGAGTATAAGTATCTCACTTTCAGTTGCCACATTTTTGGGTTGGATCTTTGTAATTGTTAGTTTCTTACTCACTCATAGTCTCATATGCTAAAATTTGTAACAATAATCACTTACCTCTCGGCGTAATGAATAAAATGGTAGTGCTTATTATCTTTATACTCGAGGTCTATTAGAAGACCTTATATTCAGATGTAGACTTATCAAAGACGATAAGAAACTAGGTATTAAACCAACAAGGGATTCCATATAGGGGCCTCTATATCACTACAACATAACAACTACCGGTAACAACGACTGATGAATGATACTCCACTTGTTTTCAACCTGTTGGTGATCTGATACACTCAAATTAATCGTATATTCGTATCAAGTACACTATTTATATATTTTCATTATTCAAGTATAATCCCTTATAAACACGCAATCTCCAAAATATATCTACACAAACTCTTTTAAAATGAGGTAATAGTCCTACACTTTCTGTACAAGTACTCCAACTCCATGAAATTTGAATATTTTACGGTTTTACCTCGTCGGTGGTCTACTTTTAACTATATAAAAGCTAGCTAGTACATAATTACCATGGTGTGTGGGAAGTCACATGAAGAGACGGCCCTATCTATGTCCAATGTACATGAATGTAATAAAAGTGGTTGAATCTAAGCATGTGATTGACTTAGATCCCGATATTTTGTGACCTTCCTTTTGAATTTTAAAATAAACTTTTTATTTGTAGAGGGCAGGTAATAACATTATTGAATTTGCATCTGGAGCCTTGTGTTTTCTCTTCATTCTATTCGACAAGTTACTATTTTGATGCTAAACAATAGAATTTGTGTGACACTTATGCATTTCTGTCCAAAGGTTTGGAACAATGTAATTAGTGGGATCAAGGCCAAAAAAAAAAAAAAAAAAAAAAAAAAAATTTAGTGGTAATGTGGTGTCATTTGGTGGGATCTCTGTTGTTTCAACAATCTCACTTACTTATGTGGAAATGCCAGCAAAAAAGTATAGTTTATAGAGTGATAAAGTAGTATAATTAGATCCGAATAATTAAGATTGAGGTACTTACTTAGTATGTTAAGAGTATCGGAATATTAGACATTATTGTCACTCGATATTCTAACTGAATTAGTCTAGTGGTAAATTTTATTCCTAGCCTACTGGATTTGTATTCTTACTTGTCCTAAAATATTGAACTCGATGAGACTTCAAAATAGACAATATTTCTACATGTGAAATACAATGATTTAAGTACCGGTTTTACAAATTTTACGGTTACATTTACATTTATCTAACTTATAACTTAAACCTATTTCAGTATATACTAGTCAATATCTAGATATGCGTAGTAGAATCAATTATATATCAATTGGTTCAAGAAGTGAAAGCAATTGAGTACTTGGACAAATTAAAGAAGCGGTCAATGAAAAAGACGATCGATGTTTCGTATATATGTACTCCTTATGAAGCCGTAATACAACTTGCCTAATGAGGCAATAATGTAAAGAGCTCGTTACTCCATAAACGTAGCATTTGGGTCATTGTTAATCTGAAGGTGATCGAAGCCGTGAACCAAAGGTCTGGTTCTTAAGGTGATGAACTCTCGATCTAGTCTAAACTCTTTGTCCATCGTTGAATGTAAAGTCCTTGTAAGTACGTGGTTAAATTGACACCAGATAAAATAATTTTAATATTAATTAATTTTTACATATGTGAAATTGCATGTAAAAATCAACGGTTAAAATCTCATGTAACTACTCCGTATGAGTTAAGGAAAAAAAAAAGAAAGGAACATGCTAGCCCACCAATAACTTATAAACTAGTTTAAACTCTTCTACTCATATTACCACTATTCACACGTAAATCGTTGTCTACTCTGACGTAGAATTGTTACTTAACTATAGATCTTTTTAATGATCCGAGATTTTGAGGTATACGGTTTATATTATCCAATAATTCAAATACGAATTCGAAGTGATGATTCACGTACGCCTGGAAAGAAAAAGAAAAGGATAATTTTCAACAACGAACCCAAACTCTTGAGATTTAAGAACGTTTGTTAGTACTATTTTGTTTAAAATATGGAAATAAGCTAAGAATTTGAGTTTCGCAAAAACGCGGAAAGTCTTAAACAAAAACAAAGTGACCCTATACAATACAGCTATACTTTGCATAGTTGCATTGCATTTCCTAGAAAAGACGTAAAACAAACAAAGAGATCGACTCTATGGTTGAATAGTTGTATCTTGTAATTTTAGTTCTTTTAGGGAACCTTGTACTTGTATTTGTTTTGTCTCTTAGTATATTTCTTTGCATTTTATTAAGGGGAAATTTCCAATGTACTGCTGAAATTTTCGAGTTTTTCTGGTATATCTCTTTGGTTTTCGAGTTGTCTAGCGTGCCTCTAAGGTTTGCAAAATGTTGTTTTTCACTAACACACTCTAACACCGTTAGTCAATTAGTTCATTTGACTTATTTAACAAAAAAAACCCAAAAAACCAACCCAAATTCCCTTTCATTTTCTCTCATCTCCCCTTCCCTTCCCACACCACCGCAGCCACCACATCAACCACAACCATTCGGGAAAACTCCACCACCATATAGGGAGCACTGCTCCGGAGACCCCAATATGGCAACCCTCACCCCGCGCCACCGCCTCCCTTGTCCCCCGCTTCCTCTTTGTCTCATTATCTCTCTCCTCTCTCAATCTCTTCACAATCCCTTATCTCCATGGCCCACATAATGGTGGCTTCGACGACGTTAATGGGTGGGCTTTGATCGGTTGCTGGTGGCGCTAGAGTGGGGGTAGGTGACTACTAGGGGTGGAGGGGAAGAGAGAGAATGTGGAAAGGAGAAGAAATAGAGGTGGAGAGGACAGGGTGTCGGGCGTGGGTGACGGCAGCCCTGACCTTGGAGTCGCCGGAGCAGTGCGCTCTAGATGGTGGCGGAGGTGACTCGAATGGTTGTGGTTGATGTGGTGGCTGCGGTGGTGGTGTGGTGGCTGCGGTGATGTGGGAGGGGGAGGGGAGATGAGAGAGAAAATGAAAGGAAATTTGGGTTGAGTTTTTGGATTTTTTTTCTTAAATAAGTCAAATGAACTAATTGACTAACGGTGTTAGAGTCCATCGGTGAAAAACACAAAAAAAAAAAAAACCACTATTTTGCAAACCTCATGGGCACGTTGGACCGTTCGAAAAACAGAGGGCTATGCCAGAAAAACTCGGAAACCTTAGGGGTACATTGGAAAATTTTCCTTTTATCAATACAATAACAAAAATTGAAAAGCTTTAATGATTTTTCGTGTTATATGCCGATTTCAAAACACGTATCTTGTTTCGCGTCACAAAATTCGGTATAAATTAATTCTATAATAAATTAATTAATTCCAGAGTAACATTTAAAGATCTAGCTTATTTTCTTCCTTTTTAGTCTTGATCACTTAATAAATAAATATTCATAGTAAATCGACGGTGAAAATAACATATGAGATACAAAGAATTGAATATCATAAACACGCAGTAATAACGTATCCCAAAATTTAAAGGTCATAGAGGATTCATACGGAGTAGTACGTAGTATAACATCACAATTTCAGATACAAAGGCTACATACAAACTATCCTAAACTAGTAGTAATACTATAACGAGAAACATAATATCTATCATGGTCCAAATGTCACAGTATACATACACAGCATAAGCATTGATGTTTGAGATACAAAAAACTAAAAAGTAAAAACGTTCCACAAGTAGTAATACTCAACAATCTTTTGTAGATAGATTTCATCATAAAATGTTTTCTCTAACATTAACATTAACATTAACATTAACATACTATTAAAGACAATATAATAAAGACATAGAAGTGTATTAAATTAAATTAAATTTAATTAAATTGAAAAAAAAAATACTAAACCAAAGTAAGTGTTTTACTACTAACACACTACATTTATAAAAATAAAAAATAAAAAATAAAAGAAGCATATTCCCTTGTTAATAATAAAATAAAAATGTAATGAAAATTTCCAAATAAGAATTTCAAAAAAAGTCATGTTTGACATACAATGCTAGACTACCACCATAATTCCACCAATTAAGGACCCCCTCCCCTTCCCCTCTTCCCCAATAAATACACCTTCCCAAAACCCTCAATTTTCATTCACTCATCCTCCCCCCCTCTCCAAAAAAAAAAAAAAAAAAAAGCTTCTCCTTCACACTTCTCAGACCAGATCTCAGCCATGGAGGCTGCAACCCCAGTGAAACCCACACCTCTTTTGAAAGATGAGCTTGATATCGTGATACCCACCATCAGAAACCTCGATTTCCTCGAGATGTGGCGCCCTTTTTTCCAACCATACCATTTAATTATTGTTCAAGATGGCGATCCAAGCAAAACCATCAAAGTTCCTGAAGGTTTTGATTATGAATTGTATAATCGTAATGATATTAATCGTATTCTTGGCCCAAAAGCTTCATGCATTTCCTTCAAGGATTCTGCTTGCAGGTGTTTTGGTTATATGGTTTCTAAGAAGAAGTATATCTACACCATTGATGATGATTGCTTTGTAAGCTTCTTCTTCACTCTTCCTTTTTTTTTTGCCCTTTTGATTCTGTGATATTTTTGAATTTTGTTAAAGTTTTGATTTTTATATCTGGGTCATGTTAAAGTTTTGATTTTTATATATGGGTTGTGTGAAACTTACGATTTATGCTGATCAATTTGAATTCAATTTTTTTTGAATTATTTTATTTTATTTTTTAATTTTTGAGATGTGGGTTCTGTGATGTTAAAGTTTCGATTTTGTTAAAACCGATCAATTTGAATTTTGAATTCGATTTTGATGTGGTAGATGTGTTTTTATTTTTATTTTTTTTGATGAATTTGTGAGATTTGGGGTTTGTTCATGTATAAAGTTGAGATCTTTCATGTGTAGTATGTTTGAATCATGGTGAAAGTAGCAGATCTTTGATTTAAAATTTGAAAATTTAAATTTTTTTGGACTTGAACTGTCATATAATTTGGTCATTCACTTTTGAGATTTTGCCTTTTGAGATTTGATTTTTTTTGATAAAAAGCTTAATTATTGTGCCCACTTAGTCTTGGATCTCCTGCTTTTCCCACATTTGAATAAGGAAGTAATTATATAATCAATTGAATTTTGAGGGTTTTGTATACTTTTGAATACTTAGTTTAGCTATGCAATGCAGATCTCAAGTGTTCAGTTTGTAAGAGTTTGTTTTAGTGATAATGTTGCTTTCATTTGGGTCTTGACCTGCTGAGGACCCTCTTGATATCGACTTTTGATGTGTGACTTCCTCAATAAGTTCGACATTTGTAGGATACCATTACCTATTCGCTTGCTAAGGTCCCCATATTTTGCATTTGTCTTCAGCATTGCCAGATTGCGTTATTGCCGAGTTATGCCTGACCAATTTTCGACTGGCTGAGTCGATCTAGTCTGTTTTCGAGGCTGTAGTGCCTTGGAAGTGTATGGTTGTGGTAAATTACAATGTGCAATGCTTGAATTTTACCTACATTGTTGTTGATCATTTGCTTTGTCCTGTTGTCTGGTTTAGTTGTTATATGATAGTGTAGTGCTGTGTTGAAAATACACAGAATTCCGATGTGCATTGTGGTAGATCTAATACTGTCTTCCTCAACTCTTCTAGGTTGCCAAAGATCCTTCTGGACACGATATCAATGCGCTTGAGCAGCACATTAAGAACCTGTTGTGCCCATCAACCCCATTCTTCTTCAACACCCTCTACGACCCATACAGGGAGGGTGCTGACTTCGTCCGTGGATATCCTTTCAGCCTTCGTGAAGGTGCCCCAACTGCCATCTCTCATGGTCTGTGGTTGAACATTCCTGATTATGATGCTCCCACTCAACTTGTGAAGCCCCGTGAGAGGAACACCCGGTATGGAGCCTGAAGTGTGCATGTTTTGTGCTATCCCTTTCACATTATATATGCTGATATTTGATTTAGATTAACAGCATGACATTAATGTGAATTATTATCGTTGATCGTTTGCAGGTACGTTGATGCCGTCTTGACCATACCCAAGGGAACCCTCTTCCCGCTGTGTGGTATGAACTTGGCTTTTGACCGTGAGCTCATCGGACCTGCTATGTACTTTGGACTCATGGGTGACGGTCAGCCTATTGGCCGTTACGATGACATGTGGGCAGGCTGGTGCACTAAGGTATATTCATTTTCAATCTCTTCTCTTAGTACAATTACAGAAGTGTTTGCTCATATGACAATGATCATGTCCAAAGAATATTCTTATGCAGCCAGCAGTAATGGCATTAAAAATATTCCATTGCAAATCGCGGCGATTCCTTTCACGTTTTAGAACGTAATCTGAATATAATTCATCAGCATGACCAGCAATCCATCCATGAAATGTTTGAACATTTGTAACGTTTTCTTTCCGGTTGTTTCGTGTATATAGGTTATCTGCGACCACCTTGGTCTGGGAGTGAAGACTGGACTGCCATACATCTATCACAGCAAGGCAAGCAACCCTTTTGTGAACCTGAAGAAGGAATACAAGGGTATCTACTGGCAAGAAGAGTGCATCCCGTTCTTCCAGAGCGCCACCCTCCCAAAGGAATGCACCAGTGTCCAACAATGCTACCTTGAACTCTCCAAGCAAGTGAAGGAAAAGCTCGGAAAGGTTGACGAGTATTTCATCAAGCTTGCCGATGCCATGGTCACATGGATCGAGTGTTGGGATGAGCTGAACGCAGCACCCGCTGCTGAAGCCGCCAACGGCAAAGCCACCACCAAGTGAGAGACCTCGCTTGCAACGGTCTGAGTCAAGCCCTCGTACCGCCATTCCGCAAACTCCTACTGGCATTGCTGCCTGTAGGCTTAGGCTTTATTTAATTTTGCAGGGCAGGGAGAGACAGATTTATAGGGTTTAAACTTTAAATTATTAACAGTCGTATTTGTTATTTTTATTACCAGGGTGTTCAGCTGTCAGAACACCCATTCTATCCCTTCATCCATAGTTCATTTTACAAGAATTCATTCAGTAGAGAGTGAGGATTTCTAAATATTTATTTTCTGGGTATTTATTCCTAGATTTGTATTAAAAATATTTTTCATGATTATGTAAGAGATATTAAAGTTCACTCAATTTTTGTCGGTGATGTTTTAGTTTTAATAATTTCCAAGTAAAAGTCTGCAGCATTTTTTTTTCTTCTTCTGAAAACTGTGACATTGATTGATACACAGTTGATTTCAGGTCATGGTCGGTCCACCGCAGTACCAGTAATTTGTCTGCTGTGCTCAGTCTCTTTCTTCATTAAGAAAAGACCTTGGTCACAAATCATGGCATATTTTCCGGTAAATTTTAACCGGAACTGAACTCTTGTAATATACGCCTCTGATTCGTAACTCGTAAGTCGATATATGAAACAGTTAGTATACAATACGCCTGTTGATGTCAAATTTTGATACTATATACTAGTATTGTTTTGATGACATATTGACGCTCATGCCTATTGCTGTTGGATTTTGCTATTTTAGTGACTACGCTGAGTCCGAAAGTTGAGATGAAAAAAAAAAAGACGGAAATATCTGTCTTCAATTCCTTATGGTACGAGCTTTAAACTCGATATGGACGAGTTAATTTTTGAAGAATTGGACTACCGCATATGAGAAAATGACTTAGTTGAATAGTCGAACTTCTCTCAATGATCTGCGTTATTCATTGATCACATAATTTGGAATTCGGGGCTAGCTACCAAAGCATTAGTGATCGTACATGCTAATCAATCGAACGAGAAATGAAGCCAAAAGAGAAGAACGTGCTGTTATAGTTAAGACTCTAGAATGTAGATGAGACTGCAGTAGTATTAAACTAGTTTATGTATCCGTGCAAAATTGTACGAGCTGTTATGCTTGTGTTTATACTGCATCTTTTTATTATCCGAAATAAAGTATTAAAAAATAAATAACAAACTAATCGATGTACATTTAAAAAAAAAAGACACAACATTAGGCATGTCATTTTTTATTTTTTATTTTTTTTTTTTTTTTTTTTTTTTTGTGAGTGACACATTCACTTTATAAGATTCATGACCCGTTATTTTCCGATGACGAACACATTTTTGAGTCATGATTCACGATCCTGTTTTTTATGACCAGTGACCCATATATCTTTAGTCAAATATAACCCGACCTGGTGACCCGTGATTTTGGGTTATGACCTGATATCTTTTTGGCGCATGAATCTGTATTTCTTGGTTATGACTCATATTTTCCCAACCCCATTTGACACGCATGTTTTTGGGTGAAACCTCCCCAGATTTGGTTACCAAATTTGCTCATATAATCAAAATGAATGGGTTAATATTAAAACTTCTTTTGTTGGACAACTATATTACGGAATAGAATTTTGTGTGAATATGTCAGATACACTCATATATAGTATAGTGAAAGAACCAATTACAAATCAGTTTTAACATTTTTAGTAGGGAAAGATAATGTTATCTAACCCGTAGGACATTGGTATTTTCAATACTAAGAAGACAATGTTTTTCTTAGAGGGCTAATGGGTTACTATTAGATCAAGGATCATATTCTGTCATGTAATTTCATCAAATATTATGTTTTTTTTTTTTTAATCTACAAATATTATGGTTTGATGGTGACTAAATTGAAGGAGTCATAATCTAAAAAGTATGATATCACTGATGATGTCACGTGCAATTTTGATAGTTTATTGGGCCATGCAAAATTGCACGGGATGTTATACGAATTTAGTTATAACTTTATTTTATTACTCATAATTAACACAAAATATTAGAATTGTAAAAAACTTAACCGACTAGATGTGACCCGTTGTTCAATATTAATACCCATTTTTTTCTGATCAAGTTCTGGCCATAGATAACTCAAACCCGTCTTGACCAGTATTCTTTTGGGTTAAACATGAGATGGACTGTTGTCCCAGTTTTTCTAAAATTAAGACGAAAAGAAACGTGTTTAATTTGGTATCATCTTAGAGAAGTTATGTTTGATTCAATGAAAATAATTTAATAAGTATAGCAAATTTATTTCAGTACTTTATATTTATGTACGAATTACAATTTATAACCCGTGACCCGCTATTTTCGGGTCCCTTTTTTGTGAACTGTAACTCATATTAACCCCGACTACTTTTTAACACACTTTTTTTTTTTACTCTGACCTCACCCGTTGACCCGTATTTTAAGTTAAAACGAAACAAACCCAAGATGTGTTATTTTCTAATATATTGCGCATATATATATTACTTCATAAATTGTCTCCAAAAATAAAATGATTTGATATGATTCAGATTATCTCGTCCAAAGTTGTTTCCAAAATTATCTCCTAAAATCTCAAATCCTTTATATATAACTTTGTTAATAAAAGTATAAAAAAAATCAGTTGTCTTGGTGGTTGAAGTGTTAATATTGTAACTTGTGTGTAGTCAAACACATGGGGTGACTATTTAAATTAATATAGCGATGATCTTCATATTAACATATGCCATTCTGCAATAACCATGATACACAAGTGTAGTTAAATCAGGCTTCAGGTGAGTTGAAAATGGCTAAATCGCGTAATGATTTTTTTTTTTTTTTTTTTTCACTAAACAGATGCTAGAACGATGAAACTCAAACTATAGACTACTAGGAAGAATTGTCACTACTAACTTATTTAAGAGTTCACTGATTCGGGTTTCTTTCCCATCTATATCGACAGTTATGGACCTGAAGGTGTAAGGGTGTTGGAGACGATTGGTATTTGCAGACACCGAACAGATCCAAGCTTTGCCGTGGATGCTGCTCCCTGTCTCCACTTTATTACAATTTGATTTCACTTTCAAAGATCTTCAATTCTGAAAGACAGACGATAATGCAGCAAATTCAGTTCATGTTTGAAAGCAATGGCATTACAAATGGAGAGAAGCTGTAATGAATCTGAAATGTGTATCCGACCAATGAAGATCGCTTGGTGCAGGACTGTTACGGGAAATCGAGGTGTATGCATCCTTTAACCTTCTTACCAGTCAAGACTAATGAAAGGGGTACAATTCTAAGGCAACCTGAGAAAAGCTGTTTACTATTAAATAAAATCGACACAATATGATCAAAACTGACATATATTGAGCTTACGCATTAACGTCTGGTAAGTTTGTGTCTGCTAACAAACCAACTCATTTCAATTTTATCTTGTTTTATTCTATGTACTACAGATTGGAAGAGTTAACAGGACGGGAAGGGCGTTTTATCTAGGGTTTCAATGCATACAATTTTCAAACAAGTCGGAGTTCAGTTCCATGTTTTCTCAGGCAGGGAAGAAACCCTACATTACACTTAGGACAGTCTTTTGCTTGTTTTTGGTACAACTAGTCGATTTTTCAAGTCATCAGTAACATCTGATTTGAGATTTCTTACGCCTCTTAAAGCTCAATCAAGTTTGTATGGTGTAGAAATTGTGTGCAGGGAAACACAATGGCCTAAGTCATAATCACGTACATGCTGCCATCTGTGAGCTTAGCTAACAACTGATTAGAATCCCTAGAGGCTCTAGAAATGGGCTTGGTCTGTTCTTTCAAAATGAAACAATAATGACTAAAGATAGTTTCTTACTGAGCCTAGATATAAGTAAATTATATATCTTATGTACACCATGCTCACAGCTTGCACAACCAGTATAAATGTATAATGGATAAAGACATATTGCATAGATAAATCCGGGAAAGTTAATCTCATACCTCATATGTTGATTGTTGCCTATCACATCATTCTAAGAGACCCGAAAATTGCAGGATCCTGCTTGCCAGTTACCGGTTGCCTCTGGCTTTCCACTCGTTGAAGCTGGGATGACAACTGAAGCAGATTAATAGTGGTCCCATCTTCAGAAAACAATTGGTTATTGCCATTCACAAAATCGGAACCTTGGAGAATCCCATTGCTGAAGCTAGAGTTAGCAGCATCACCATTACTAAGCACTGGCATGGCAGCATCATTATTTCTGCACAAGGGATACCTGTTTTGGTTTCCACTTGTCATACCCTGTGAGCCAACTCCAAGGAGCTTTTCAGACACCTCGCTGACGCTATAGTGTGGACTTCTATTTGGCATATTGAAAGTATGAGCTCCAGCTATTCCGGATGGATGGACAGAAGAGTTCTGTGATTGAGATGACAGAAGAGAGAGAGCACACCCGGACTCTGATATGCCTGGTAATCCTTGAACGGTTGATGCTGCGTCAAAAAGTGTGAAGTCTTGACTCCCTAATGGGTTCGTTTGCACCAAGGAGCGAGAGACTAATTCACGTGGAATCTGAGACACATTTTCTCCTAACAGACTTTGCGACCTATTGCTACTGGTGTTATTAACAGATGAGTACTGGTTTCCTAAGAGAAGAGGGGATATAACTGAACTTTCCTGATGCTGTCCATTTGTATACATGTTTGACAACTTCTGTGAATAGTCTATTCCATCTTCGGTCTTGACATAAGTGCCCCAGCCACTTGTTGCAGATTTTTCAGCATGAGACGTGCCTCTTGGAAGAATATCTTGGCAAATAAAAGATGCCGTTGTTAGTGGTGTTCCAGTCTGTTGAAACTTGCTGCCAATAGAGCCTGCATGACATTTGCTATGTTATCAGAAAGGAAAATCAGAGTAAGAAAATGGCTATCAATCATCCGTTTCTAATGATACTACCTTAATGTTCAATGACACTGCATGGTGTTGGAGTGAATTTTGTGAAATATATAACCATACGCAATAACACAGCAGTACAAGTCACAGGACGGAAAAACTACCCAGAATGAGTGCAAGTGACCCCAAATTCCGACATGCAGGTAATGTATGTGCACATAGGAGTCATGGGACTGGAGTCAACAAGCAACAGAAAGTGTCGAAGAAAGATTGTCGAAATCACTGAACCATATCATTCACAGCAACAGGCAACCAGCACCTAAATTTGATCTTCCCAGCAAAATTTCATAGTATCCCCAATCCCCACGCCCCCAAATAGAAGTGTCTAATAGCTTACATCTGCCAATCTGAAAGAAACAGAATTAAGATACGATCAAGCGTAGGTTTTTACGGAGTATTACCAGTGTATGAAAAAGATCTGCCAGCTCTGCCACTGTAATAGCCTACTTGAGGTTTCCGCCTCCTTTCATTATGCCCTGCAAGACGTTTACGACAACTGCGCTTGCCATCATCAAATTCACCCAGCAAATGGAACCTGCATGACAAGCATCTAGCATCTATCAACAATAACAACACAACACTACACTAGTGACTTAAAAGCTTCCGACTACAACAAGTAGCTAGGATCTATTATACAAAGAAAAAGCACTTGCATCCGATAACAATATATGCGATCAGCTACATTTTTTATAAAGAACAATTAAAACCAAAACCATCTTCCCTAAATGGCACAGATGTTCTTCTATGGGTTCTCATACAGTCTTGCCAGATGAGGTGGATAGTCCGAAAGAAAAGAGAGAAAATCAACTAGCAAAGAAAAAAGGACAACAGAGAATATGAAGTGGGGAGACTAGAGACAACGGATCCAAATAATCAAGTGTGAGGGACCACATAATAATGAAGAAAGCTGAACCATAAAATTGAAGGCAAGACAATCAAGTAAACTTTTGATAAGATACTCGACTGCCGACAAAATGCCTCGATCAGATGTATCAGACCGAATGAGATAAACTGTAAAAGGCAAGCAAACAATTTTGGGACATTTTGAAGACGAGTACACGATCAAGAAGCACATATGGAAGTTACTACTACATACGTAGACTGATAACGACAAAGCAAAACCATTTTCGAAACCTAGTGAACTCGGAGTAGGTAAGTTATCAAGAAGCAAAAGTTATGGAATTTAATGCGTAAACAACCTGAACCTGATGATTTCCCTGAACTTCTAGTTACAAGATATTGTGCAAGCTGAATTGGCAGCACACTTTTCGGTATACTGACAAATCAGGGCAAGAAAATGGAGGTTACTAACTTCATATGACTTTAAGGAAGTGATTTATAAACACTTAAGAAACCACAAATCAAAAGTTTAAGCCTGTCTAGGCGTCTAGCTAGTTGGTGGGTTCTTTTGGCAACTCATTTGAACTTCTTGTAGTTGCTGTCTTCCTCCAAAAAAAAAAAAAAAAAAAAAAAAAAAAAAAATCTAAAAGTAAACAAGATAAATTTCGTGGGAGCTTCTCCTTTCCAAAGCATTCAGAGAACAATTGTGAGCTTGCATTTTTCTGAAACTACCGAGTAATTTCCGCTAACTAAACAAGCCATTGTATGAAGATCGAAAAAGGGTGTTTGAAAAGGAAATTATAACACTATAAGTCTATAACAAAACATCATGACTAATCAATTTCAACTCAGTATGCTGCTGTCAATCTCGAATTTCGACCTACTGCCTAGAACACGAACAATTTATATAAAGGATAGACAGTAACACCAACCTGCTACACTGCTGACAAAACCTCTGGTCTATCCCATTAACAATAACTTTACTGGTTTTTGAGTGAACATCACAAACTTTATGCCTCTTGTGGTAATCCTTTGCTGAACTAAGATCTTTCTTGCATCCATAAACTTGGCAATATGCAGTCTGAGAGCCAAAGCTTGTTCCACGACCTCTTTTCGCTGGAGTCGAAGACTCAGCTGAAGAGGGTGCTGCTCTAGATGAATTACAGTTCAGGTTATCACCAAATCCACCCAATTTCAGATCAATCAGTGACGATTCTCGACTATTCGAGTCCACTACTGAACTCGAGACCTTCGAGCTCGATCCCTCCTCCACAGAAACAGGATCAGAACTCACTACACTAGGACTAACAATGTCTCCAACAGTAGCATCAGTGTAGAACACATTCTTTGGTGAATCTGGGGGGCACTGTTTACTTATAATTTCAGACAAACCTACTTCAGGAAAACCAGAATTTTCCACTGATTGACTTGGGACTAACATACTATCCTCATAACTAAAGGGTGCCTTGAAATCCCACCCAATTAACACATCTTTGCTTCTAATAACTGAACCAGATGGTGTTATTGTTTCATTTGATACATACTCCTTGTCTAGAGAATCAAAGCACCATGATTCCATTATATTGCATATATCATATATACACAAACAAATACAAGAAAATCTTGATCTTAAAAAGTTAAGTTTCCTCTAAAATATGATAATTGTACCCAAAATAAAAATCAACCTTATTATATTCAACAGCTAAGAAATTTACAAACTTTGGAAGATTCATTATTCAACATTTGCATGTAAACCCCAGAAACTGCCTAATATTGAAGCTGAAAACTTGCAGATAATCATTATTCTGAGAAAACCCATAAATAAAAAATGCAAAAACCAGAAAACCTGACTAGCTCAAACCCACCAGAATTTCACCCAACATTAACTAACAGATCCTTTTAATGTCAAAAATCAGCAAAAAAAATAAAAAAAAAATTAAACAAGGAGTAAAATGCAGAGTAAATGAAATACTATATACTACTCCATATAGACATGTAGTGTAGCTTAAAAGAGTGAGCTTGAAGTATCCTACTTACTATGTGATTATTGGAGTTTACTCAATAATTGAGAGAGAGGGAAATTATTACCAGAAGTTTGAAGAAATAATGAAGAAAGATTGTGGGTTTTTTTTTTTTTTTTTTTTGTATCCTTATTGTCAAATGTAGAAGCTTAATGGATTGGGTTTTGAGGAACCTTTTGCTGGTAGCTTTTCAGCAGACAGCCACACTGAGAGAGGGAGAGAGAGAGAAGGAGGGAGTGGCACTTGGCAGGCCTTTTCTTGAGTTGTTTTTCTTTGAACTTTCTGTGCAATCATAGTTGAGGTTTACATGATTTGTGGCTATCAGACTTGAGTGTGAATCCAATAAGTGTGATTTCATGATCTATGTAGTCATTGAACATAGGGGTTATACAGTTTACTGCTAGTAAAATACTCGCTTCGTTTAATTTATTTCTTTATAAACAGGTCTCGATTATCCCTTATAAAATCTCGCTCAATGTAAAGAAATGAAACAAATGGAGGGAATAGTATGATGTTTTTCTTCTTCTTTTCTTTGGCTAGTTCCATAATCTCCTACACTAGTTACTCCACCCTTCAACCACCTCAGGCCACCAGTCGATAATTGCTCACCACCACCTCTATCACCTACGCCTCCAAAACTTTTGATGGCTTTTAACGTCGAGCCCACTAGACACTAATATATCCTACAAGGGTGAAAACTCTAGCCTCTAAGCAAAAAGAATAAGAATCTCATCGTAAACAATTACACTAATTTTAATGTTAGCACTAAAGTTGTGTTGAGTAGTATATATCTCATAATAAAGTTAGGCGGTGATATCTATTCTTTAGATCTTTTGTATTTGATTTTCAATACGAGGGACGATAAATATCACATATTCGTAGATATTAATGTCCAAAAAGAGGAGATTGGTTATTTACAAAAATGGTATGAAAAAAAATGCTAATTTTACACCTCAAAAACCTAGCGAAAGAGAGAGAGAGATAAATATCCATCTTTCTTTAGACTTTAGAGGGTGCCACATAAACAGTAAAAGAAAGACAAACAAATTTCACAATCCATCCAAATCAATGGGCGCAAACAGCCTAGTGCAACTTGATCCAACCAAAGTTGACCATCACCATCTTCAATAGGGGCAGCGGAACACTGGTTCTAGCCACTACCCCTGCTCGGCCAGAATGAAAAACACTTCAAACATATTTTTACCAAAACTGGTTACATGTTTACCCGACCCATTTGACAAGTCTACGGTGTTAGCTCCGCGCAGCAGGCCCATAGGAAAGAAAGGGCACAAGCCCAGTGAGATTCCATCTCAAAATCAATTGACAATGAGAGGAGTAGCCCACTAACTTATAAACCTATCTCCTCACAATTATTTTACCGATGTGGGACACTTTTTCTGCACACACACTTGGGAATTGACTCAACAATCTCCCCCTTTCACATGTGTGTGTGGCCGCAACTCCCCCTCAACCGAGCCAAACCTATCGCGAGACTGATGCCCCTAGCACCGTTTCTCCTCTGTGGTCCATTCCAACGAAGCTGCGTACTCGGCCTACCGATGCCACTGCACCAGTGCCCCCTAGACCAAGAGAGCCCAGCCATCACCACATCGGATCTGCGCGTCCCCGGCCGAACCATCGGCTCTGATATCACTTGTTAGCTCCGCGCAGCAGGCCCATAGGGAAGAAAGGCCACAAGCCCAGCGAGGTTCCATCTCAAAACCAATTGGCAATGAGAGGAGTAGCCCACTAGCTTATAAACCTATCTCCTCACAATTATTTTACCGATGTGGGACACTTTTTCTGCACACACACTTGGGAATTGACTCAACATACGGTCTACTTCTAGCCATTGAACTTATAATGTAAATTAAATGAGATAAAGGTAGAGACATCAAACACGTTTTTATTTTCTACTAAGAGAACAAGTAACCCAATATCCAAACTGCTCAAAGAGAAACCTACAATAGTTTTCGCGGAATGAAATATCCAGATTTATCACAGTGGCGGTTTCATATGACAGTTCAAGCTAAGTTATCCAACCCCAAATTATATTGGCCCTGAAGATTTGTCGATATAGGTATTGCAGTAAATCTTTGTATCATGAGCACACAGATACGCACTCACTCATAGATACAGACACATATAATCCGTGAACAACACCATTTCATGCAGTCACCACAGTCCGCGAGAACCTCAGTTGTTGATGTGGAAGAAAGAATAATTCTAGCAATGCAGACTCTGGAACATACGACTGTTGAGCGTCAGTGCAGCTTTGTAAGCACAAGGAGGCCGTTTTCAGTCATTGCGAAAAACCAGAACAATGCCAACAGCCTCTCCAACTGTAAGAAAATGTCATCAGACAAAAGTCGCAGATGACAGTAGACTTAATTACAAATCACTCAGTGACAAGATATGGACAATTTACCAATTACTTGTACACATGAAAAGAACTAAATGCCACAAACTGAGTTTCTAACATGATCTCTATGAAGCCCTTCATTCCAACTAGCCAACATACTCTCGGAAAGGAAATTGGACACCCATTGTGCATAAACTCAGCCCGCCAAAGCACAGGAGTTTCAAAACAAAGCCAAGCCCAAGGACTGGAATTTAGTACTAGATCATTCTACATAATCACCAACAACAACAACAACAACAACATCCAAGCCTTATTCCCAAAATGATTATGGGATCGGCAGGGGCGAAGCCAGGATTTAAAATCCGGGGTGGCGGATTTAAAATTCCTTTTCGGTGACGGTTTCGGTTTGATCACAGTGTAGGACGGAAGGCGAACGTCGCGGTCACATGTATAGGCTAAATGTTAACATATTAGACATATCGGTCGATTTTTTTCCTTTTTATGGCATCCGAAATATCGGCTAAACCCAAAACCGATACATATCGGCCATTTGTTTGAAACTATTTTTTTCTTGAAGAAATCATGTTACTCGTGTGTAGAGACACAAGTAATTATTTAGTTTTATTTAATTTGGTTATGTAAACGTAAACGGTAGACCTATTAAGAAAATAAAGACGGCAAATCAAATAGATATGATTTTTTTCCTCTCTACTTATAAATGCATTAAATACACACATTGATCATAAGGTCATTACTTGTATCAGGTGGATTGTTGTTAATTTGTTATCAGTTATCTAGTTTAGGTCGCGGGTTTGAATCCTAGTCATAGTATACAGAGATTAGTTTTTGTTGAGTTTAGAGAATTAAAGCAAAAAATACTGAAAAATAAAATGCTATACATGCTTTAGCAAGCCTTCGAACCGGTGACCTCTAGGTTAATGTTTTTCTATACTAACCACTGGACCAAATGCAGTTATTGATTATTGTATCTCGCAAAAAACCATATATTAAATAATTAGCCTACAAAAATACACAAAAAAAAAAATCATCACCGGGGTGGCGGCCGCCACCCCTCGCCACTAACTGGCTTCGCCCCTGGGGATCGGCTAACATGAATCGTCATCCAGTAACCGTCTTATGCGCGCCATAAAATTTCAAAAACGTGGTGAACCATTTAGAAATGTTGAAACACTTTCGACAAGAGTTTTAGAAAGTCATCAAAATAAATAAAAAATTTGAAAATTAGTGAAAAACATATGAACTTTGAACACCAAGTAAGGAAAAGTTTTGGAACAAGTTAGGAAAACCAAACAAAGAAACCAAAAAAGAGTCAAATTAAGTCACACCATACTCTCGTCAAGCCCAAGGACTGGAATTTAGTACTAGATCTGTTAAAGTAACACCCAAAATACTCCACATATGAGTGTTCCACATTGAAAAAAAAGAAGAGATTTATCTACCTTATAAACCAAGGAGTTACTCATATTGCCAACAATTGGTTTTAGGATGGAACCTCCTTGGATTTATGAAGCGAACTCTCTCTCCTCCGTGCCGGTGTGGCCCAGGCCCGCGTGATTTCACAAGATCATTCTACATAATCCCCAACTAGGGAAATAGTAGAGAGGGATACACATGTACAGTTGCTAGATAAAGATCCTTATGTTTCATTCCCAAGTGTCAAGGCTGCCTGCTTACTTAGATGTCCTGCTCAGAAAATCCTTTTCCAGGAAGAGTAAGTAATACCGGTGAGAAGTATGTTTCAGCAGCCCTAGTTTGCAAAGAGGTCAATGGCACATATCAATGTGAAGTGGATAGGAACTGGATATTGCATAAAGACCGGAAATTAAAGCTTGAAATTACATGAAAGATCATCTGGAGCAAGCGTTCTCACTAATGTCGTTTATCTAGACTTTTTTTCAATTACAGGTAGGGAAGTGAGCTGGATTGATCACTCGCTCACAGAAACTGGTTCCAAATGTAATCTTACCACTGGAAACAGAGCAGTCCACTCCACATTCTGTATAACAGATATAATTCTGAGCAGATAGATATAAGATGATAATGCTTCTGATCTATGGGAGCTTTCCAACCAATGTTTGCCAATAACCCATCCTACAAAGACTACTACAAGCCTTCTTAATGTTGGCAAATTCTCATTTTTAAGAACCTATTTCAGTAGTACTCTCTTTCTCTCTATATATACTCATGCAAGGACGAGAAGCAAACATGAGATGCATTGTGTTCGTCTATGTTACCTCGACACTCCATATACCTGAAGTGTCGACAGGTTATGTGTCCTATACGACACGACCCTTAGACACTCGATTTTAGACCAAGACATTGTTTTGCAAACTCATTAGGCCGAAACAGCATTTGCTGGACTATAGCCTTTTCTCCGTGGATCTTATAAAACATAACCAGGACTGTTTTTGTCTCCCTATTCATAGTACTCATATTTCTAATATAATATGTCCTCTATTACCTTTGTGTCCTCTATTGTTGTACATTTGTTCTTGACTTCTTGTTTATCAATAATCACCCTACGAGTCTCTCTCATTCAATTAGGTCTACCAAAACAGCCTGAGAGAACAAAAAGATATGAACAACTTAGAGGTCAGTTTCCTCAATCAGTTTCAGCTACCCCAATGGTGTCTATAAAAAACCCTACACACTGAATTGCCTCAACTTACTGATAAAGGGCAGCCCGTTGCACATTGGCGTCCCGCTAAGCGAAGGTCCGGGGAAGGGTCCCACCACAAGGGTGTAATGATAAACTGTAAAAAAAAAAAAAAACATTTCTTATGAACACAAGTAATCCTTTCATTGGTTTTATGAATATGACTCGATAATGCAAAATGGCTCACATTAGACGCAATTCACAGTTTTGGTCATTCAGAGACTACTTCACCAGGATCTGACTTATGCAGTCTTCGCTCAACTTAAAATCCCCCTATATTAAGTGAATACATAGTAATTATCATCAAAGGTGACTTGAGAGTAATAGCTACAATGCTACGTATACATTGTTCTTCCTAAATTGTTCGGCATTCCTAGGCTGATAACCCATGATAAAATGGCCTCAGGTCGGGCATCTTATATGAGAACAAAAGATGTTCTCTTGACGCTAGTGTAGCTGATAAAATACACCAAATAACAACAAAACTCTGCTTTCACCAACCATCCACCTATAACCACAATGCAGTAAAAATGTCATTTGAATAGACAACTACCCTTATTGCAACGCCGCCTACTCAGGCTCAAGACTAAAAATCCCTTCCCAGATAGTGAGACGTCGGTCAGAAGACTCAGAACCATCCCTAGCATGTAGCCATTTACATTGGCCGCACTGATGTAGGGATTGGCTTCCCCTTTGTGAATGATTATACAACCTCAACAGTGCTAAGTGTAACCAGTGATCACAGACTTAACTTAATTCATCAAAGTTAACTTTGGAGAAACAAATACATTGTTCTTCCATCACAAAATGCCCCCAGCCTGACCATCTCACATGAGAACAAAAAAATGTCCTCTTGACTCTAGACCACCATAAACCTCTTGACATAATACTGTCCAATAACACATTGAAGAAGAGACTCGAACATTTGATAATTGGCGATGAATGAGCCATACGAGAATCATTAGTCCACCGGGCTCCAACACTAGTATGATACTGTCCGGTTTGGTCCAAGCCACAAGTCTGCACAGTTTTGAAAATGACCTCTCTCCTATCCCAAGAGGCCTTATACTAATGAGCAAAGGTGGACACTTACAGACCAATTGCTCTTTCATTGTTTTTTCAACGTGGAACTCGGGTTGATTTGATACCCAACATAAAGCAACCTTGATATTGAGGATCATCTATCAGTTTACGCAATCGATTACTATCATAAGCTCAGTCTCACCAATGTTGTTGCCATGGTTTTGTGCAACACAATAACCCTAATCTACAACATTTTTTTAATTACTTCATCATTTTCTTAGGTGTTCAACCTAACAATCACTCACTCACTCACTCAGAAATCAAGGAATCTCCAACCTCATCTTAGTTAATTCCTATGAAAAATTGCTAATTAACCCAGAATTCCTACAAATTCATACATCTTCTGGGCACAAATTTCCCCCCCAAATAATCAAGTTAAAATCTCAAAAAAAAAAAAAAAAAAAAAATCCAAGTAAATGTGCAAGAAACTTATAACCCACTCAAAGATATAATGTGAGTAATCAGGAAAAAAAACTAGTTTCTATGATTAAAAATTAACACCAGAATGATACAATTTATCAAGAACAAAGAATAGTGAAACTTCAACTATACTCCACTATTGTATTATCACCAAGTACTCAGAAACAAACAACATGACCCACATCATTAAGTAGATAGAGAGAGCTTCTATTAACTTACTGAAATGAGTCTTATGTGAATTGGAATTTGGAATTTTGTTCTTGGAATTGCTAGATTCTGGTGGAATTCATTCAAAGGTCCATAAAGTTTTGAACTTTGAGACAGCAAAATTGGCGGAAAATTTCTCAAAGGGGACACCTTTTTTTTTTTTTTTTTACATGGTATTCAGTAAAGCAAATTGGTAGAGGTCTACGGTGTAAATACATTTAATTTGTCTACAATGTAAAATTGAGTTACTAGTAGTAAGATTGAGATCGGAGTAGTAAAATTAATTGTAATGAAAATTTCAAGTAGTAAAAATTAATTGTGTGAGTAGTATAATTTTGATAGTATGGTAAAATTATAACTAATTGTAGACACTTTTGGGTGTCTACACTGTAAACCTCTAGCATTATCCGTAAAGCAAATTATACGGTTGTTACCGAAGCCGGCTTGCTTCTTCTAGTTACCAGTTTTTTACATGGGATTCGGTAATTTTTTTTCGTATGTTTTCTAATTTCTATAGTACTAGGTTGATGGCCCGTACAACGCCTGAGCTACTTATGTTTAAATTTTAAAATTATGTAAACAAATTTTTTATCTAAAACCTAAAATCTGATTTCAAACACCCTTGTGATATTTGTAATGTAGTTAGATGGAAACTCACCTTTAAAAACCTAAAGTCATATTTTGAACACTCGTGGGATATTTGTAATGTAATTAGATGAAAACTCACTTTTAAAAACTTTAAATCTCATTTTGAACACCCATGTGATATTTGTAATTTAATTAGAGGAAAAGTCACATTTCAAAAGCCAAAGTCCCATTTTGAAACACCCGTGGGATATTTGATCAAATTGCCATAAATCAAGTAATTAGTATATTACATAACTATTTTCCATAAATCAAGTAATAATGTTATTTTATTAGAATAATATTACCATGTACTTACCATATCCTATTTTGGATAAACATTATTTACAATATGATAATATTATATGCCACGTGTCAGCGTGAGAATTGAGCGGGTTCAGGATTACATATATACTAGTTTGATGGCCCGTGCAACGCGCGATCTACTTATGTTTAATTTTAAAATTATGTAAATGTCAAAAACCTAAAATCTCATTTCAAATACCCGCGTGATATTTGTAATGTAGTTAGATGGAAACTCACCTTTAAAAAATCTAAACTCATGTTTCGAATACCTGTGGGATATTTGTAATGTAATTAGATGGAAACTCACCTTTAGAAACCTAAAATCTCATTTCGAATACACGTGTGATATTTGTACTTTAATTAGAGGAAAGGTCACATTTCAAAAGGCAAAGTCCCATTTTGAAACACCCGTGGGAGATTTGATCAAATTGCCATAAATCAAGTAATTACTATATTACATAACTATTTTCCATAAATCAAGTAATAATGTTATTTTATTTGATGACTATTACCATGTACTTACCATATCCTATTTTGGATAAACATTATTTACAATATAACAATATTATTATATGCCACGTGTCAGCGTGGGAATTGAGCGGGTTTAGGATTACCGTAGCATGGTTACATTAAAAATATTATATGTTATATACGCACTATCAATTACCGAAATCATTATGATATAGTTAAAAAAGTTTAATTTAAGCTTATAACTATCCCTATGTTAATATATAGAATATATTTGTAATTCGAGTATTATATATTTTAGGATTGTGCATAATTTTTTTTTTAAGCTCTAGTAGAATTCCATTTGCGTTGTGGGATTTTCCTCATTTCCAGACGCATTCAATACAAAATAAAAAAGTTGAATTTCTAAGAAGATTACATTAAGGTGGATGATCTAATAATTTTGGCTGATAGCAATAGTTTTAGTGCAAAGAGACCTGCTCATCCAAATTAATTTCTTCCATTAAGGCATAACTCACCTAATTAAATTCAGTTATTTTTCTAATTAATTTAGAACACTTGACATATGAAGTATGCAAATCAGATCAAACAACTTCCGATTTAATCATATAGCTTCATGCCAGATCATGCAGAATTGAAATAACCGAGAGATAATAAATTTTCATGCAAATAACCTCAAACTTAGGCTCTCTAATTAATTACAATTCTTTTTTTTAATCAATTTAGATCAATTAACATCTGAAATGTTCATTTCACATCAAATAATTTCTCATTTAATCAAATATTTTTTATCAAATCATACAGGCTCTAAATGACTAAGACATAGTCAATTTTCATGCAAATAACCACAAGCTAAGGTAGGCTGATGTTCTCTTGATTTTACCATTTTTACAACAAAATATTTTTAACAGTAATTTATCAAGATGCGTTGATGTAAATGAAATTAAAAAAATGCAAACGATGACAATTATAGAAAATTTTCAAAAATAATAATATGAAAAAAATGGACAATGATGATGACGGTATATTTTATATATACAACATTTGCTCTTCAAAAATATGTTTCAATATCATTTCATTTTTGGAGGTGAGTCATTAAAATGAAAAAAAATATTAAAATAGATAGCCAAAAACTACAAATTTTTGAAAGTAGATAATATGTTATGAAAGTAGATACCAACCAAATGAGTATAACTTTAAGTACATAAGTCATTTTTTTTTCGCGAAATCAATCGCCAATACCTTATCTCGCAAAATGAAATCGTCATACATTTTAAAAAGGACTCAAAGGAGGGAATATCTGTTTTTATGGCTATGATAAGTCCTTATATTGCATAAATATATAGGACTTTACGGTGCAATAATTGCTATATTTGACCCCATTTACACTCGATTATCAAATATTTCACGTCCTTGGTAAAGTTGTTGGTTTTTGAGCTTTTCAGGACATAAAAAGGAAATTTTGGAACATTGAAGATGCGTGATTGAAGTCTTTTACACAGTGCCAACTTTGGAGCTCAATATCTGCCAAACCACTTTGAATTTTGAAGTGAAACCAAATGGAGGTGAAAGATTATGATCTTAGCTTTCTAAAAAGTGGTCAAACGCCTTAATCCGATAACTAACGAAGAATTAGAGGCGTTTGAAGTTGGACTATCGGAGCAGTTTTACACGAATCGTGCCAGAATTGCACGAATCGTGCATAAACATGAATTGGCTGCTGATCCGGGCACGACTCGTGCGCTGTGTTGCATGACTCATGTAAATGCACGAGTTGATTTTTTCCGGATTTTCCTTTATTCTAATTTTGGGGGTTTATTTCCTATTTTCTTTAAGGAAATATAAAATAACCTCCTAGTTATTCATACCTAGTTGAACCCTTGTACTATCTATCTAAACTTTCATTAAATTCTGCAGCCAACTTTATTTCAAGATTCAAGCATTTTTGTACCAGATTCAGAGATGTATTTTCTTTATTATCCGGAGTATTATTCAGACCATCACAGTATTGCAATTCTTTCTCTACACTTCTTTAATTATGTTTTTCAATTCAATTATTATTGTTGTTGTTAATTTGGATATGTGTGAGTAGTCTTTTTTTAGGGTTTGGTCGAACCCTAACATGCTAGTACTATGATTTAATCCGTAAATTTGCAAGTCTTTAGATTCATATAATTAGGGCTTATTATGGCTTAGGTTTAATTACCATCTTGAGTTTGATTACTGTTGTCTAATTTATATACTTGTTGCTGCGATAGATTTATACTAATTTATGTTTGTTGAGTGCTAAACGGAGTTTATAAACGGCATGCAGTTGCGATTCTTGTTTAGTGATTAACCCTCTAATATTGATTAGGATTGTTTCATCACGAAAGTGGGTTGTTAGGACTAATTGAGAAATATATGCGTTCTTAATGCTTCTATTGCATGATCATTTCAGTACGGAAGTAGGACTTATGATTGTAATTAGAATGTCTATGATAGTGTTTGATTATCGTAGTTGATGCATGTTAGTGGGGATATCTACGGCCTAGGCTTTTAGTTGATTGCATTAATACACCAATCCATTTAAATTCTTATGAGTTTTAGTTGATAGAATCACCAACCATTTCGACCATAGCGTACGTGACTTCAATTCTTTAGACGATTTAGACATTTTTCACACCTCCTTGAGATCAACCCGTTAGCTACAATAACCCGTACGCTTGCGGTTAAATAAACACGTAACTGGCTACAATAAACTCAAATTTGGAATTTCATTAACTTATAAGAAAAAAAATTGTATTATCATTTGTTGCTTATATGTACCAAAATGTAAAAAATGTTATATTAGACTTTTGACTTATGGAATATTATTTTACCATAACATATACAAATAATTTCATAATTATGAAAATGTCATATCTTCATGGTTACCATAAGCTTATTTTCATGATTACCATAAGCTTATGTATGGTATACTATATTTTCATAACTAATATATGAATTTTGTACATGATTACCATAAACTCACATATGATATAACAACAATTTCATAACATAAATTAATTCCGTATTTACCATATTCCATAACATAAACTAATTCCTTATTCACCAGAGGCTGTAAGAAAATTCGAAAGGCTCTAGACCTCTTCAATGCTCCCTAAAAAAGGTTCGTTATAAGATTAGATGTCAGACGTCTCTTCCAACCGTATTACGACACTTCTTACACTCAAGAACTCATCCCATTTGCTCTAAACATTGTGTGTGTTTGGCCAAACTTCTACAGGTGTTTCTAGGAGTGAGAAGGAGAAACTTGGCCAAACACCTCATTTTGAGAAAGAGCTTTTCAAGTTTCAGAAGCACTTCTGAAACAAAATACCTCCATAGAAACAGAAGCCCCAAATTGGAGCTCCCAACTTCTACTTCTGTTTCTCACCTCTTACATTTCCTCAAATTTTCAATCTTTCAATTCTCTCTCCTATGCTCCATTTGTTACTTGAAGATATTTCCAGCTTTTTTTCATTTGTTCTTGGTCTCTTCAAATGTCTCATTCTCTCTCCTCTCAAAATATTAGGCATTGCTTTTTTCCACTTCTTTCGGAAATTGTGGTTGAAGATTAATATTTGGTCCTGCTCTTTCTGGAATCTAACACTTGAATTCTTTGAATGTTTTTTTTTGGACACGAGAAGTTGGTACGTACAATAACTATTTTTGCTCATTTTTTCCCAATTGTTGAATATACATATTTATTGTGAGTTCGTTTTAAGCAATGCTTCACTTGTTAATCTAGAAGATTTTAGAGTTTTGGGTGAGATTGAATTCACATTGGGTATTTAAATTGGACAAAGTTTGGGTTTTAGGTTTTAATAGTAAATCAATTGAATTTTGATGACATTATTTTTCTCATAATGAATTGATATAAGATTAAATGAACGTTTTTTTTAATATTTAATAAATTCATTTCCTCACCATCATCAAAATTAAATTGATAAAGATGAGAAACAAAAGAATAATAAATTAATTGACTTTAAGTGGATTATACACAAATCAGCAAAGAACAAGAGCTACTTGAAATTTTGGCCAAACAGTCACAAAGAGCTTCTGTTTCTTAGAACTACTTCTATAATATGCTGGCCAAACACCTACAAATTTCTACAGAAACTGTTTCTCAAAAACTGTTTCTAGGAAGCACTTCTGGAAAAGTTAAAGTTTGGCCAAACAAGCTCATTCTAAGCTTAGGTTCAAAAGCAAATGAGAAAAATTAGGGAAAAAAATGGAGTAGTCCAACAATTAAATACGAGGAGATAATTCGAGTCCTTACTCCTCAGTCTTCACCAAAATCCAAGGAAGGTGTTCTTTCACACACAAAAAGGACATGGTATCATTCATCATGGTGAAATTGCACGTTATGTTCTAGGTTATGGACTCAAGTGCTAAGCCCGGCCCCCTAGTTTCTTTGCCAAAGTTAGCCATCAAGCCGAAACGACTATAATTTATTCTTATATACTCTCTCTGAAAGAAAATTTCCTATTTTTCTTTACAGTTTTGAGTTGTCATGTTAGGGTTTACTTTTACACCAAATGAAAAATCTATGAAAAATCTGTTTGTCTTAAAATTAAGCAGAGTTGATAAACTGCGATGCATAATGTAATATTTACTAATTTTTAAAGCAAGTGAGCGGTTCATTTGGTATAAAAATAGTTCCCAACATAACACCTCTCAAATCTGCAAAAAGAAACAGGAAAATCTTTTTGAATCGGAGAGAGTATTATTTTCCTATGTATTTCTTGAAAAAAAAAAAACAAATTCATATTCTAAATTTTACTTCATTTTGTTAACACATTTGACTAGAAATACAAGAAATATTTAATTAAATCCATTCCAACAAACTAGCAATTTCGTCTCGCATGTCTATGACTATAATACGGATTACGGAGCGTCGGATAACGTGATAATTTACATGGTAAGAACTAAGAAGAGGAATGGCAAAAGAAGATGCACATAATAAGAAAATGGCATCTTAGACATGGAAAATTAAAGGAAAAGGTGAGTAGTACCAAAAAGAAACTGAGAGTTCCCTAAAAAAAAAAAAAAAAAAAAACAAACTGAGAGTTGGAAATGATTGAGGAGCAAGCAAGTGGAGAAACGGGTGAATCAGGTGTCAGTCAGGTTGGAATAAGGTAGCCGCCTTTTCTCCAACGGTCAATAAGGTGTCCCCTGGCCGACACGTGTACGGACCCTGTACGGACGAGTCAGAAAAAAAAGGTACGGAAAACTGGTTCGCCCTGTTTTTTATACCCACGAGAATTACACTGACCCAACCAATGCTTTGCCGACACATAAAGATTACAGAGTTTTGCCTGATTTCTTTTATTTCGCATGGGGAATTTACACTTTTGGTTAGAATTAATAAGTTTGTGCAGATTTTACTACAGACATGTTGTTGGAGGCTTGGAACGGCCTTCGAGACTTGGGGATCAAATAAAGTCACTTTCTTTGTTTCTATAGTTTTATTCTTGTTTACGATATTTACTCAGTAACTCGTACTTTTATTTAGAAATAGTGGCTCATAAGATTCTGAATGAACCTTCAAAGAAGAAATGTTTCGGGGAAACGTGAATGACATAAGAGTATTGTGGTACTTGTTGTCACTTCATTATTACTCGCAAAATTAATCACGTTAGCGATGATGTATGTTTAGCATTTACAAGGCAACCCCAAGTGAGACATTTCAAAAAGATTATATTATTGCTGATAATTTTTTTCTTTTTGTAAAGTTTTTGGGCACCAATGTGAGAGTTAGACAAATTTTGATGTACCAATATGAGATTTTCTAGTTTGGAACTCAACCTCTATGGGGATGTCTCGGGTTCAAATCCTCATGCCCCCACTCCTACGGCATTAGCTGCTCATTTGTACAAAAAAAAATATAAAAAAAAAAAGATTTTCTAATCAGTATTATGGCTTATTGGCTACCAGCTAACTATCTAGCAAAGTTCTATTATCCAATCTCAATGTAACAGAAGCATGAAGAAATACACTCTCACTGAATAATTAAATTGATACGTAGTGCCGAAGTAAATATTTAAACCTAAATGTTAATATAGATATAGATTTTGCCGTGCATTTTGTATGAACACTATTTCATTTACCAACAATTTTGTAAAAGATTAATAATCCATAAGTTATTAATACTTATAATATTATCATGTAACGCCTAATAAAACTCTAGAGACTAGGATTATCCACCATCAAAATATGTCATCACTGATTAATTGTTCCCATAAAACAAGGTCATCCAAAAATATGCGTCGTGTAGCTTAAGATTCGTGTGTAGTCAATTTAAACAAATAGATATGGCCCATAAAGAGGGCCAATGTGCTGGTGTAGATTTTTTATCACTTGGAAAAGGACTTGATCGATCAAGTTGTCACCAACGATTGAACCTCTCACTCGTCATCACTCAGCTCGTGGGTGATTTTCTATCTACTCTTTGCTCTTTCTTCCCAACTTCTTTTTCTCCCTTTGCTTTATTAATTTCAATCTTTATCAATGTTTCTCTTTCTTATCTTTCAATAATACGTCATTGATACTCCATATTATTAATGTTGACCATTTAAATTTAGCATGCAAGAAAAGATCAAAAAATGATTAAAGCAAGAAACATCTCCACATACATGGCTTCCCTTACATCTATTCATTTCAAAGTAATTAAAACTCTCAATTAATAACCCAAACATTCAGCAAAAGTCTAATGAACATGAACGTGCTAATAGCATGATGAGTATGTTTTCTTTAAAGATAATAAACGTTTATTTTTCATACCAATGGAACGATATTTTGACGTACAATGCCATTTTTATAGACGGTGGACATATCATGCGGAGTTTATAGTAAGAAACTAGTTTATGGACCCGTGCCATGCACGGGGATCATAAATGTTTATATGAAGTAGTTTTAATAATACTCCCTCATTCTCGGAATATGTTACATTTTCTGTGTTTTGAGGTGGGTTTTATTTTTTATGGAACAAAAAAAAAACCTAATTGGATTTATAGGGGCAAAATAAAATTATTAGATTGATATTAGAATAATATTCGTAATAAGTTTAAAGAGTTTGACTGACATATTTCTAGTTAGAGATTTTTCACTTATTAACTTGTTCAGATAATGTGTTGGACCCTATTTAATAGGACTTAGACCCTGTTTGATAAGACTGTATCATTCTGATTTGATTCGATTGCTCTTGATCTGATTTGATCTGATTTGAATGACTTTGAGCTGATTTGATCTGGATTGGTTTAAAATTTGATTGAATTTTCAACGAATTAGTATCAATAATGGACCAAATTCATTGAACGTTATTTGGGCATTTCTGATCTGATCAGAATTAATTTGGTCTGATCTTATTTGAATGACTTTAAACTAATCCATGTCCATGTTAAAAACATTTATATTTTTTATTCATTTTATATAAGGTATAAATATATAGCTTATATACTGTAAAAAGTCTCGTATGAGATCATATTTTGGTATAAACAATTGTTTTTACTAATAAATAAATTATGTCCGATACACCTCATTTTTATTGTGGTCCATACACCTCTATCGCGAGAAGGACCACATACTCCTTGTGCTCGGAGCATGGTTAAGCATTGATTTTTCATGGGTATTATGCAATTTGATTTGATATATTGAGGTATGTGCTAAAGATTAAGCAAATAATAAAAATAAATACTTACACTTCAATACATCAGGCTGTTTTCTTTTGAAAGCATTTGATCAAGTATAAAATATTTCTTCATCATTTTTAAACGTCCTGAATGTTTGCCAATCTTATATACTTTCCCATATATAGCCATATAAGTCCTAAATCATACTCCCTCTGTCCTCTAATGATTGAGACACAATATATTTCCCTAATCATTCTAAACCTCGTCCTCTTGTGATATTAAGGCCCTGTGCGATTGGACTGCATTTTTCTGATTTGATTTGATTTGATTTGAATTGAACTGATCTGATTTGATTTGATTTGAATGAACTTGATTTGATTTGATCTAAACTGAATAAATTGATAAATTAAATGCATTTAGAAGAATTAATAACTAAAAGTAGGTTAGATTCATTGATTTTTATTTAGATAATTCTGATTTGATTTGATTTAAATTGAATGAAGTTGATTTGATTTGATTTGATTTGATTTGATTAAATCTAATCTGATTTGAAAACAGTGTTTAATAAGTTGAATCGCACAGGGTCTAAAAGGTATATTAGATTCGAAGATTGATTGCCTTATTTTAAGGTGCGATCAGGTTTAGATTATTTGTTCTTTGATTTTTTTTTTCTAAATTAAGCTATATTAGAACCGGATATGTGATTTGGCGATTCAAAACTTGAACTTTGTTTTGCACCATTTTGCGCGATTCCTTCGTTTTTTGTTTTGTAACTTATTCTTTGAAAAAACATACCATTCTATCATTGTACCATTTTAAAAGTGACTCTCTAATGTTAGATCAAGTTTTCCAAAACAATGACGCATGATATGAATACAACACATTGTCATATGATTAATTTATGTGAAAATGATAGAATTTCAAGTACACAACGACACTACTACTACATTTCATTTGTCAAGTTGAAGCTCGAGCCAAGAGTATGTTACTCAATAAGACGATCCTCATCTATTGAACTCGTATGATGGTGCTTATATTAGGAGGATTCCACTCTGCATTAATATGCATTGAGTTGCCTTCAGTCAAACCGTAACCTTGTACGTAGTTGCTCTTCTTTCTCATAAAACATTAGTCTAAATCCATAATTTTATGATCTCATCATTACTGAAATCAAATTGGAGGAAATAAGAACGTAAAGCACAGATAATATGAGAAAAAAAAAATGACAACTTCTAATGAATCACTTTGATATGGTAAAATTTACTATGATATAATACCAAGAGGTTTAGAAGAAGTGACCCAGAAAAAATTCTGATCGACCAATCTAACATCCAAAAAAGTACTGTAGTGTCTCTGATTGAACGCAAGATCGATTCGACACACGATTATAATCATCCTACCGAGCAACAAAAGAGCCTGATAAAAAAAAATACCTCCAATCCAAATGAAAGTGATCTTGGAGGTTTTCAACTTGGTGCTTGCTCAACAAATATACCTGAAACAAAATACCGAAAAGAGAGAATCAATTGTTAATCCTTGATAATATTAACTAAGGTAAAAGTAATACTCGAATGAAATATTGAAGATAAACTTTTGGGGATGAAGATGTGGACTGAAAATTTGAGTCTGATTATTATACTCATGGTAACCTTTGAGAATGTGTTGCCAACGATTTTTTTTTGCCTAAACGAATGCTCTAATTACGGAATTTTATTTCCTAAGTTTTTTTTTTTTTTTAATTGCAATCAAGTATTTTGCAAGATTTCAGAAAATGGGTATCTTTTAAATATCTTGTTTTGATTTATTTACTTCCATAATTCGTCCAAATTTTCAAAAAAAAAAAGATTTGGTCATCTACATTCGTTTGGATTGTTTCTAACGTTTTTATAGTCTGAGCATATAAAAATATGCATGAAGTAACGGTTAGCACACTGGTAATGTGATGAATAAGTAAATAAGAGGTCAGGGGTTCAAATCCTGATAGACACATTTTTGGCTGATCTACCAATGAACATACCGATGTGTTAAATGATTGCGGACATGTCAATCGTTTAACAAAGTCGTGCCACATCAGCTTATTGGCACGACTTTATTAAAAGATATAGATGTCATATAAAACAGTTTAATTAATATATAGACTAATATTTTGGTCAGAAGCGTTAATTAGTTAAAAACTTTCAATTACTTGGTGTCAAAATAATTTTTAAACTAGATGGAAAACCCTTGCGCTGCACGGGACACTTTTTTCTATTATTTTTTATTAACTAGTTAATCTCAAATTAAATGTTGGTTAGTTAATATGTCTACTAATCTCACTAAATAACTTACGTAGTATATCATTGTATCGAGTATTACTTTATCTTTAAATAATACTCCTTTTTCTTTATTTAATATAACCATTTTCACAAAAGTTTTAAACTTGTCGACATATCTCAATCTAGACATATCTCAACCAAAATCATACTTAAATTTTCAAAAGTATGTGTAAATGGATCTTATATTGAAGTACAATTCGAAATAAACTTAATGATACACATATCGTAATATTCTAGATACACGCAACCAAATTATAACAGTTTATCTTATATTTCATGTTGATAACTAGTTTACATAAGAGTTTTACAAACATTGCACTCTCTTTGTGCATTTTTTAATGTGACAGTTTTGCAATTAATGGACTCTCTATGTGCATTTCTTGACTTTCCGACACCCTGAATACGCCCCAAATTATTAGTTTTTAAATATATATATATATATATATATATATATATATATATATTAGATTTCTAATATCATAGCATGTTTATAATGAATCCTACTTTTTTTGTCAAATTTGTCATTGCACGCACTCATAAAAAAAAATCACTAAAATATCCTTAACACTTACTCCCTTCGTCCCAGCTCAAACGCCACATATTCTATTTCGTGACGTCTAACCTCAAACACCCCATCTATTTTGAGACATCTCCTACTTTTATTAAATTATCACATCCTCTCTCACATTATTATCTCTCATACTTTTATTAATCCTCACATTCTCTCTTCTCCATTTTCCTAATATTACCCTACTCAACTTACTATATCAACTTTTCTTATTCTCCTACAAATATCGTCCGGGGCGTTTGAGGTGGGACGGAGGGAGTAAAAAAAATCATTAGTTATAATAAGTGAAAACACTACCCTTTCTCTATATCAAAAGTGTTCATTTTTTTTTATCAAAGGACCAACTAATGCTTGAGGGCATGAGGATTCAAATTCCAGACAACCTTCATGTAAGTTAATTTTTCTAACCACTAGGCCAACTCTATCCTCTTTATATCAAGTATTCATTACTCGCGATAATGGTAGATTAGAAGTAATTAATCGAGCATACCAAAGAGAAAGTGAGGTTTGTGGTAGCTTTTAGAATCTATCTTGTCCAGTATACGATCATACATTGGTTGAATTTCACGAATAGGCAATGTTTCATAAAAAAAAAATCGAACTGAACACTACAAGAAAAACGTTCATTTGTGACCAAATTTACGACCGGGCGGGATTCTCGTCGCAAAAAATGCATCGTTTACGACGAGATTTTTGATTTCGTCGTAAAAATAGTATCATCTACGAAGGTCAAATATCTCATCGCAAAACGTAATATATTACGACGAAAATCAGTTTCTCATCGTAGATAATAGATCAGCTACGGTGAGTTTCAGTTCTCGTCGTAAATAATAGATCAGTTACGACGAAAATCTAGTTTTCGTCGAAGATAATAGATTAGCTTCAATGAGAATCTATTTCTCGTTGTAGATAAACAAGTTATATACGATGACACCCGATCCTCGTCGCAAAAAAAAAAAAAAAAAAAAAAAAAAACATTAGAGAATTAAATTTAGAGTTAAGATGTAGTGAAAAATATTCGGAATTTATTTTAATCAATTTGTAATGCAACTCAGTGCATTGATTATAAAATGTTTGATTTCATTTGTTGAACTCATTGAACCACTATGGAATAGTTGTCGTGTGATAATAAGTTTGAAAAAAAATCACAGCAACAAGTTTAAGGGTGAAAAATGATCGTGTAATTGTAATGAGGGTTTTAAGAGATTTAAAGGCTCATATGAGTGTTTAAAAGAAATGATAGTGCTTATCATACAAACAAAGTCGACTTTCAAAGTAGGGAAGTCATGTGCTAAGAACTCCATAGTTAAGCGTGCTTAATGGGGAGTCGTCTTAGGATGGGTGACCTCCTGTGAAGTTTTCCAAGGTATGCATGGGTGAGATCAAATTGCGCCAGAACGAACTACTCCCGGTCTATGTGAGTGAAAAAATATTAAACTGTGTTATTATGTGTTGTCGGGAAAAAGAATTGCGACGAGAAAAACACCTCGTCGCAAAAAGACATATTACAATTGCGACAGAGCCTTTTGCGACGACTCGCGACCGGACGGGATTCTCGTCGTAAAAGACCATTTACGACGAGTTTTGGCTGATTTGCGACGAGTTCGCTCCGTCGCAAATCAACGTGTTTCTTGTAGTGGAATTTCAATCGAACCCCACTTATGAAATCTATAATCGAGATTGAAATCCCGGATATGTGATTTATTGGTAATTAGAGGAAGTTAAAATTCGAGCATACCAAACAGAAAGTGAAGATCCTAGTAACTTTTAGAAAAAGCTTGTCGATCCAGTTGACTATATGATCATTAAGCTAGTTGAGTTCCATGAATACAAAGAAATTTTTTTTAACCACCAAAATAGTAGAAATGAGATTTAAAAGCCACCAATATTAAAAGTGAGATTTATTAAACACTAAACTAACTAAAATGTATCTACCTTTGGTATTTAAATACTACCTAATAATATGACGTATTTTCAAAATCAATTATATATGTTTTAGTTGAAAATTTTATTTATCCAGTGTTTCCTTAACTAGGGGCGAATCCATGAATTTCTTTCAAAGTGTAGGGAACTAACCAATCAAAATTTTTATTATCCCGAAAAGTTAATAAGTCAAAAATTTATATTGCCATTCAGCCTATAATAACTTAAACTCATAGTGTTGATGCAATATTAGTCAAATTTCAAGATGAACCAAAATATTAGCATTCCTACGAAACTATAATGATATTGACACTATTCTTTAGATAGATGGTAATTGATGAGCCTAAAATGTGTCTTAACCCAATCTTGTAACACCCCCTATTTTTGGGAACTTAAATAATTAAGGGTGTTTCATTTTATTAATTAATAATGGATTAAATCAAGGTTTTATTGGAATTTGATTGTACTATTATGGGTTTCTAATTATAAAAATTACACAAGATGACTCATTTATACTCATTCTGTTTTGGATCATGTTTGTGGATCACTTATCTCATTAAACTAATTAAACTCAAACCCGAGTCTACCCTCATACCCATTTATGAAAAATAAAGAAAATCCTTGCTTCCCTTTCATAGTAATCCGGCCCCCTCCTCTCCCTCTCTCTCCTTTTCGTAGCATCCACCTGTATAAGTTCTCAGCACTACTGTGCCAAATTCAAATACACACAACTCTCACATATGATCTCTGATTAGGACGTGGTTGATGGCGTTAGAGCCGTGTTTTCGATAAGAATCCAGAAACATGTAGATAGTGCCAAAATTCCACCGGATGCTTCCTGTGGAGGTGTTTTAGTGGAGCTGTGTCTATCTACCCGAGAACTGTTCTGCCCCTCGGTTTGATGATTTCTGTTGAGTTCTAAGGTCTTTTAGGACAAGATTCCATGGAGATGTTCTTAACTCTATTTTTGACAACATATCCAAAATTGGTAATACTTAGATTTGTGTATCAAAAGTTATATTATAATGCGTGGATAAACCCTAATTTATGTTTATGGTTCAGTGTGAGATTGATTCTTGTTGATCTACTTGGAGTTTGTGGACGAAATTTGGAGGAGACGTTCCTGACTTAATATTTTATGACATACTAAAAATTTGGTAATAAACCCATTTCTTATAAACATCAGTTATGTCTATTTCTTTGCTACTGCACTGATTTGGGTTCTTACTCAATTAGTGTCGTTTGTGGTTGTGTAGTCTGTAATTAGGCTTGATGGAGTAAAGCATTATGATTAAGAAATTGGGTATGATTGATTATGGGAAAATATAATGTTAGAGTAAAAAGGAGAAATGGATTAGCATTTAAGGTAAGAACGTTGACCCTGGCCTCTAAAGTTGAGCATGTTTGTACTGTTCAATCTCTTAATCCTTGTCATTTGATCACCTCTTATTGCCTACTCATTGGTATTCGCTCGTAAATCTTGAGATTCATACTAGTATATATGTATACCCTCTTGTGTGGCTATGTCATCCTTTATTATTGATTCCATATCGTTGTTACGACTACGGCCGTTTATAAATCGAAAAGCATGCACAAATAATGTACTTTAATGACAAACCGAAATCGAAAGAAAGAAATGATAAATGAAACCCATCTAGAGGGACAGACATAGGAGCCGTCACCACGTCATGAGCATTTGGCTTTTGTTTTTCCCTCTGAATAAGGTTGTATTGTGGGTCGGAGATGAGCTACCGAACCCCCTAACAGACTTCCTCATAGAGGTGGTTTCGTTCTACCAGCCCTCTATTGAGGGGTGTGCACACTCGAGTCATTAGGTTGCGTTACTATCTAACTCTAAATGTGGTAGTCTTGGGGTAGGACCCTTGGCTTGTATTAGGGACCTCACAGAGGCCCTCGAATAATGTACACAAAGAATTGAAAGTTTGAATTGGCACGAAGCTTGGCCGGTTATTCTTACTTCTGTTGCTTCGGCTTTTGCTCTTGCGTAGTTTTGTCTATTCTTTGTCTATTGCTTAAACTTCTTACTCAGCCTGTGCTGACGTTCTTTGTTTTAGTTTGTGTCCCTACCCTATTTTGGAGCCGGTGTCATCCTTTGATGGCGCAGTTCGTTGACAGGTTGCAGATTGTGATGCATTGTATGGTTGAAGCGTCAGTGCATATTGAAATTTGTTATAAGTCATCAAACATTAAAATTGGAAAAGATTTTCATTTTTGGTTCGATTATTTCTGATTTGTAGACTCAGCTAAAAATCTTCCGCTGTCATTTATTCTTTTGGATTATTTTGTTGTGAAGTTTGTTTCAAATTAGCCTTGTTGTTGACTTGGTAGTCAATGACGGCATAACAATCCTTTATTTTTGAATTTAAAGATAGCAAAAATTTAGGGTTGCTACAAATCTAATTTATCCTAGTATAGCTAGGGTCGAATCCACAGGACGGGGGTGATTGTCTATCGATTATTGTCCTAATTTTAGTCTAATCGAACTAAAGATTG
Organism: Spergularia marina; assembly: GCA_963680865.1. Taxonomy (NCBI): domain Eukaryota; kingdom Viridiplantae; phylum Streptophyta; class Magnoliopsida; order Caryophyllales; family Caryophyllaceae; genus Spergularia; species Spergularia marina. The sequence goes on along the minus strand of OY804548.1, from coordinate 23,849,544 downwards.
AAACTTTAATCTAAACAAGTAACTATTTTCTTTTATGAAATGTAAGAATAAATTGCACTCAAACCAAGCGTATTACATAATTAAAAGGGGCATACCCCAGGAAATTACATCAAAGGAAACATACAAGAGCATAGCACTAGTATATTCCCCTATCTCTTAACCACTTTTGATCGGCCTTTCTTACATCATTTGTTATTTTCTCAATCCTTTTCCTCACTTCTAACATAACATTGTTGCTGATCATAATAGGCATAGCCATACTACCCTCTATTCTACACTTATTCCTACACCACCATATGTGGTAGTACATGTTACTCACTAGCGCACCCATATCTTGTTTCCTGATCTTTGAACCCCATTTCTTCTTGGCACACCATTGAAATGCATTGTCAAGTGGAAAGGCAATACATGTTCTCCTCTTCACACGCTCTATGCATCTCTTGTTGAACCCACATCTAAAGAATAGATGTTCATGCGTTTCTGCTTGCTGCAGAGTATGCATGAATCCTCAATACAAACTCCAATTTTTTTCAACCTATCTTTCAGGTGCAGGCGCTTCCTCAATGCTATCCATGAAATGAACCAAGCTTCAGGAATTACATGCCTGCACCACAACAGCCCACTCCATTCAACCTTCCTATAATCCTCTTTCATCCACTTGTATATTGTTTGTTACTCCATTTTTCCTCGGTAAATTGTTGTTTCATTTCCTCCTTAATCTTACAAATTTGTCTCTAGTGCCAGCTTGTATCTTGTTGTGGGATATAAGTTTCCTACTGATCCTCCTTTGTGTAGATACTATGTATCCATTTCACCCATAGATTGTCAGTTTTATCAAAGACCCACCACACATACTTTGCTATACAAGCTCTATTCCATGTCAATACATCCCTCATGCCTAATCCTCCAGCCTCTTTTGGTTTACACAAATCCTCCCAAGCCACCGTTGGGCTCCTTAGCATATGAACACAGCCATCCCATAGATAATTTCTGCATACACCAATAATTTTCTTGATTACAGTTTTAGGGAGAATGAATACTATTGCCCAATAAGAGTTCAAATTAATCAACACAGATTGGACCAAGTTTAAGCGACCTGCATATGACAATTTCCTAGCCTCCAGTGCCCTAATTCTCCCCACAATCCTTTCAGTGAGCATATTACAGTCTAGCACAGAAATTTTACCTGCAGTTACTATCTATTATTAATTATCAAACTAATTAGGCAAACAAACAATTAATCACACAAAAACAAGAATTTAGATAACTTATAACGGGTACTAGGGGTTTAGAGAGGTTAAGAGGTCAAAAGTCGGAACCTTTAGTTAAGGGGTTGAATCATGAGCCAAATCATGCATACTAGTGATTTATTAAGGCCAATCAAAGGGGTTAACTCTCTCTCTCTCTCAAGCAATTGACCTAACCCTAATTACTAATTAATTCATTATCATCCAATCAATCAATAATCCTAAGCCTAATTAGCCAATTCTAATCTCAAGTCTTTTATGTTGATTAAAATGTAATAACTTAGCAAATTAGATCGTCACCTAATTTCACCAATCGTTAAAACATTAGTCAAGACAATAAATTAGCATGTTTTTCAAATAGTTATAATTAAACAACCTCCATAATCATAAAGTTCACAAATTTAATCCATTAGCCTTACCCCTAACTATAAAACTACTCACACATAATTAAATCAACACTAATTACAAATAACAAGGCCTTAAACATGATACTAAGCATGGAAATTGGATAAAGATTCAAACTTGGGTGAGCAAACTAATTAAACAACTAATAAACATAGATTTATAATAAACGAACAATAATTAAAACAAAATAAGTAACAATAAATACAAGAGAGAAAAATTGTTACCCAAATGTGGTGATAAAGAGGTGAGATGAAATGAATAATACTTGAATTATATTGATAATAAAACTTGTAAATTGTTGCAATAATGTTAGATGAACATTCAAATGAAAGATAGAAATATTAAAGGTTTGCAAAGGGGTGGAGAAACCAAATCTGGAATTAGAAGAGAGAGAGAATTCTAGAGGGTGGTTGAGCTTCCTAAGAAATATCTAAACAATGAAAAGTCTCCCAATACAATTAGGGTAGGTGAGTATTTATAGTGGACAAAAGAAAAGAACAAAAAACAAGTCAAAATGCGAGTCCGGGACGCTCCCCGCTCAACCAGGTGCTCGGCGAGCTGAGTCATGCGCTCGGTGAGCGGACCATTACGCTCGGTCGAGCGTTTATACGCTCGGTGGTATGTCCACTGGTGGTTATCCACTCGCCGGTACGCTCGGCGAGCGGCCAAAAACTGGAGTGCGCAACTTGAATTTGAAATGCCATATCTCACTCGTTACCTGGTCAAATTGAGCTTATAATATATTAACGGAAATTTAACGAGATAAGCTTTCATCTCCAACTAGAATTAACCCAATATCAGCTTTAGAACTTGATATATGATCGTTTGAAGTTACCCCTTGTGCGAAGAGTCTTCAACTCATGTTTTTGACCATTTCTTTACTTCCAAGCTTATATCCTCATCCCTTACTATCGATTACCATGCATATGGTCCCGTTCTAAGATCCATTTCCTCTCTTTGGCTCTCTAATACCTCGGGTTCCGCTCCAACATGCTCAGCAGGTGTCCCTACAAAAGCCAAAAGCACACCACAGAACCCGTTTCTCGTACAATATAGGAAATGCAGTAGAATTTGCAAAATGACATTGCATTGAGCCACGAAAAACACACATATGAAAAGAGAGGAAGAACTACTATAAAATCACCAAGAGTAGGAGAAGGGGGGGCACGAATTACATGAAAAAGTGACAAATTAATCATATATCAGTAAAACAATCAACAACAACATCTTTACCCCAGTAAAACAATGAATGAAGAAAAAAAAAAAAAAAACAATTTTCACCATAGATGGATTCTTTCACTGATTAGAAACGATCAAGCAACATTTAAACATTTACTTAATTTTTTTTTTCTTAGGTTCAGAATCCTTAGATACAATACAACATTCTATTTTTAGAGGTACGATGACATTAGATAAATAATTTTTTCAACTAAAATCTATGTAATTGATTTTATAAATTAATTTCTAATATTTAGTGGTTTTTAAATTCCAAAAGTAGCTAAGTGGTTTATAACTACATTTTAGTTACTTTAGTGTTGAATAAATCTCACTTTTAACATTAGTGGTTTTTAAATCCACCCTCTACTGCTTTGGTGGCTAAAAAATACTCTTTTAATTCGCCGCGAATAGGTAGTATTTCACAAAATGGAAATGGAACTGAAGTGAAACTAAAACTGATTTATGCAATCTTCAATTGCTGATAAAGTCATTGTTCCTATGCCGGAAATTTAATGTAATTCCTCATTTGCAATTCGGAGATAGAAAAGAAAAAGAACCTTCATTTGACCAACAAAGTGGATAAATTGGAAGAATAACAAAGACTCAAGAATCAAATATTAGAAGTGATTTATCTAATCTTTGAGCTTTAAAAACCACTCTTTCGGCGATTCGCCAGTAAATATAAATTGGTCTAAGTTGGGTATATATGCTTTAGGCTATTCAGTACCAACATCCATTGCTTGGCTACAAATAGAAATATCAATCATCCTCTTATCAATTTTATTCGATTTTTTATTTTTATTTTTACCAGTGGAGTGCGACGCATTTCCCAACTTTAAAGGGTACTTATGATTTCTACAAATACTAAATGACTAAAGTGGTATCCAACAATTTTACAGTTCTATTGTGGAACTTGCAATTTCTGTGTTTCCATCACTGTCTTGTCTGATGACATTGCATCCATAACAACGCCTTGCACCAAATTAATACAACGCCCTCTCATCCACATTAATTGCATATACCATGTACACAAAGTTTTGTAAGGTTTATTTGATTTTAAAGTCAAATTAGGCAGGATTAGGTCAGATCAGAATTGTACAAATAATGATTAATGAATCTAGTCGATATATATCTTGGTAATAATTAATCCATTTATATTCAGTTAAATTTTCAACTATTTTATATCAAAAATATACAATCCTATCAAACGAGACATAAGTAGATCACACAGGGCGATAAAACGTCTATAATAAGTATATTCTAATTCCGTCTCTCTTTAAAAATCCCAAATACAAAAACGTAACCTTATTGTGGACACTCATCAGTTTATCTAAGTTCCAAAAAATTGCATGAAATGTTTGCTAAGATTCTTATATCTAACTTGTTATGTTACTTTTATGGAACTTTGATTAATTCATCTATTATTGTGTACACACTCCCCAACACGGAAGTATTTTAAGTATGAGATGTTTAAAGATAAACAGAGGGTGTAACATTGTTGCGCGTGTTCACTAAATACGGATTCAATACCTTTAGTGATTGAGAGGTTATGCGGGGTTGTGGTCTACAAACTCATTAAGTGCATTTAAATTTGTTCTGAATTAAGTTCATTGAATGTACTTAAACTGAATCATACAAGGTCTTAATAAGGTTTCATCATACATACCTAGAACTTTTTTGTGCCAAGTCCTACAACATATGACTAGCCCAATCACAGAGTGCTACATACAAACATTCCTATATGTGAGATCGAGCTTTATACTAAACTCTCGCAAATTAAACAGTGTGTACTAGTAACTAGTAAGGCATTTTTTTTTAATCATAACGGAGTTCTAGTGCGACGGTCGGGGCAAATAGTTGGATGAAAAGGATTTTCACATGAAAGTAGTGTGAAAGATAGTGATACTAGAACGGATTACACGGATGCCTCTTTCGAGTCATCATCATTGTCATATACATGCACTACGATCGACGACGTACGTAGCTTAGGCTCGATAATGGCCCCATCCTAGACTCTATATCTCTACTCCTCCAAAATCTCTTTGTGATCATTTTTAATTTTTTTTTATGGACAAGGTGAGAATTATTCCACCAACATACTGTGTTGGGGCATAACATTAAAAGAAATAGGGAAACAAAAAGATGGGGTTTGCACTTGCCTGGCCCAGTATTATTGGGTTAACTTTTTTCGGACTCGAGGCAACCTCTAGGCAGGTTGATGTCTTAAACATAAGGCCAACATGGATTCTCCCTACAGTTAAGACACTATGCTTGTAGTTGTACTTGTATTCATTCTCTATTCTAATAATATTATCTTCTCTCACTAAGTTGAAATTTCCCACTAAATACGCTAGTTAGACTTAGGGGTCGTTTGGATTAAGGGATGAGAATCAAGGTGATAAGAGATGGGAATAAGGGAAGGATAAGGAGGTGAAAATTGGAAAAATAATCTCACTCCCTTGTTTGGATGAGGGTGAGAATTAAGGTGGGAAATTTAACAATTTTACCCTTTAATAAACTACTCTCTATTTCTCACTTAAGTAATGACAATTATGTCAATTGCTCCTTTCAATACTTGTGGGGCTACATTTCACGTAGAGGCAAACGTATGGGGGTTATAAACCACTTTCGCAAGTTTAAAAGTGAGATAAATAATCTCATCCCAACTCTTATTCCCACAATCCAAACGACTCCTTAAAGTCTTAGACGACATATAGGACCGTAGGCTGTAGCATAGTATGTAGGAAACTTCTATGACTTGGCTTGTAATCTTCAGCCAACGTTTTCCATGAGCTTGCAAATAAACTTTATCACGTAATGAGACTTGAGAGTTGAGAGGTTTTTTTTAGGGCTATCACGTATTGAGAGTGATATTTGTACAGTCGTACCCAAAAATACCACTTACTCATTAGTTGCTGGTCTTAACTTTGTCAAACTGATCACGCAATAACTCAACATGTGTAACGAAAGAATAACTAGATTAATAAACGATTACACTCGTTTCATTCTTTTCATACGAAAAAGATTGAACGAGTACATATTTTATATACTTCCTCAGAAGTAACACGAAATTTTTTGTAGGAAGTAAGATGTGGTGGAAATTTAAAGTGGATGAGTCACAAACCATTAGAATCACAACAAAGATTACAAATAAGAAAAGTAGAAGATCATTTAGAACTGACTCAAAAAAAAAACAAGAACATCATTCAGAACTGGACGAAGTATACAGACTTATCTAGATAAGAAAATTATCACCGAAGTTTAGAGGTAACTGATCGATGATTATTAGTCATAGGTCCTTCTCTTGCTGATGTACTGATGTGTGCACAGGCACAGTGGTGATGAGTGGGCGTGACATAATAGGAAGAAAAGGGCAGTGAAATAACCAGAGTGTTACATCCCTAAAGCACCAAAATGCCCGGACTCTGCTATAACTTTTCCTTGTGTCTATTTGACACGTCCTATGTGCAGGAATGAATAATGAATTACCAAGACTCTTACTCACTTAATTATAGTTATAGCCTTTTGGTCAGCATTGGTAACTTTTTTGCACTTGCTTTATAAATTGAATTACAAATTTAGTTACTCTGATCTATACTCCTTCGATTTAAAGAGATCGATTTTCCTGTTTCATTTTACAGTTTTGAGGTGTCATGTTGTGGTCTATTTTTAGACCAAATGAATCGTTCACTTGTTGCAAAAATTAGTAAATATTACATTCTACATTGCAGTCTACCAACTTTACTTGATTTTAAGGCAAACAAGTTTTTCAATTGGTCTAAAATTAATCGCTAACATGGCAACTCAAAACTGCTAAAAGAAATAAGAAAATCTCTTTAAATCGGATGGAGTATATATGAATTGATTTATACATAGAGTCTCACTACGAGTATGATCACCAACCTTCAATATCATTTATCAGAGTCGTCATGGGCCAATATCGGCCCCCTCATGGAAGACTAGCTCACAAGTTGGTGGACTTCCATCTTAAAACCAATTGGCAATATATAGGAGTAACCCACCACCTTATAAACTAGTCCCCACTCTTTTATTTCTCTAATGTGGGATATTATCCCACAACTCACATGTGGGTCGTTGTCACTCCAATATCATTACTCTTAGTGTATATGGAGTATACGAGATAAATGTGAAGTAATCTTAAGCTATACTCGCTAGCTAGATTGGACCATTCTAAGTCTTATAACGAGTAAGCATATCTTCATCAGTATCATTATTCTTATAGTACTTGATATAATAAGATTCCAACGTACACGTACATTTGTCGCTTATATAAACTTCAAGTCTTCAACTAAAATGGTCTGTATACTTTATGATAATCAAGCTTGATATATAATTGTAGGCAACATCAAGGTAAAGAATAATAATAAGATAATGGTGCCATAACGTTTACAATTTATTTTTTGAAGGCAAAATTTACATAATTTTGACACAATACATAAGAACAAAATGTAGCTCAACAAATTAAAAGCACGAAATAGTGGAATATATAACTACACAGAAAAACACACTATGAACGAAGAAGCAAATTTACGTATATCTCGAGTAACCGGCGAAAATAGTTTAGTAGCTACATGCATTTGATATTGTTATATTTCAAGTACTGTATATGTATGTAACCCTAAGCATACATATCAATCCAAGAAAAGGAAATGGAACGTATCATTGTCACACATAATTAAGCGTACTACCACTCGACATTTCTCGAACAAAGAACCTCTCAACGTAACATTCAATACCTACACTTTCAAATGTACCATATGTGGGTAATTATTGATCCAAGGCTGATAATGTATAAAATTGACTGTTATCATATGTGGTCCGATGACTAAAATGGTCCATCTACATTGTAAGATTACTCCACTTTTATTCAAACCACATAAAAGAATGAGGCAGAAAGAGATCTTACACGATGCAGTACACCCATTATTTAACCAGGTTAAAGAATCAAAATACCTTGGGAAGAACGTGATTGGTTAACCATTAAACCTCAACCCCGTTGTGGTTAACCACCTAAATTTATAGGTAGTTTTCAGACGCGTACCAAAACCAAAGAAAGAAAGAAAAAATCGAATTCTTGTGTAAGACGGTTTAATTAGATAACTTATGACCAGGTTAATTAGTTAGTATATATATAAAGTACCATCACCTGGCTAGCCTCACTCATTAGCTTAGGTTTGGCGGAGATGGCTCTTTTTCATGATATCGCTCTATTGGATCCTTAGGTGTGTTTGATCAAGCTCTTAAACTGACTTCTAGGTCTTTGGGCCCCGAAGAAAGCAAATTGAAGTAAAGTGAAAACAATTTCTCTATTTTTCCAGAAGTTGCACCTAAGTAGAAGTTCTAATTTGAACCGTAACTTGCTTAGCACGAACTCTTTCGCATTATTAATCTCTGAAAAAGTTGGAGTTCGGCAGAACACACTCTTAATTGGCACAAAAAGTTTCAAGTTGCAAGTGGACTCTAACACACAATATATAATAGACTTTTAGTTGAGATAACTAATCAATGATTTTATATCTTAATTAAGTTTGAAATGCAGTGCTATAAAGTACTTAATTAATTACCTCATCAAAATTTAGAGAACTTGCGGTTTAGTCCTATTTAAAAACCAGTGCATTATGATAAGACGGTCTCATCATACGAGATCAAAGTTTTAGATAGATCGAGAAAAAAAAAAGGGTTAATTAAACAATGCACAAACAAGATAAGCAAGCAAGGTGTGTGTTAATTACCACTTACCAATTAGAGTAGTTGGTGTGCAGAAGGTTTCCACTTTATATCATCCTAAACAATTGTGAGTATGTTTACATATACAAAAATACTCTTACATCCCTTTTGGTAAACTGACCTTATATACAAATATGGTTACCCTAAGGACAAGAAGCACATAAAAGGAGACCTAACTCTTTCCCAAAGAGATCAGATATATAGATCATCAGTAGTGAGTAAATTAATATATACTTCTTCTGATCTACTCAGTTTAGTGAGGCAAAACAAGAAAAAAGGGAAAGAAAAGAGAGGAGAGAGAGAGAGAGAGAGAGAGAGAGAGATATCATATCATATCATAACATAATAATAATAATAATAATAATAATATGGGGAGAGGAAGAGTTGAACTGAAGAGGATAGAGAACAAAATTAACAGGCAAGTCACATTTGCAAAGAGAAGAAATGGTCTTCTTAAGAAAGCTTATGAGCTTTCCATTCTCTGTGATGCTGAGGTTGCCCTCATCATCTTCTCTAATCGCGGCAAGCTCTACGAGTTCTCCAGCTCTTCTAGGTCTCTCTTCCTATCCTCTCCATCTTCTTCTTCACTCTTTTCTATCATCACCTTATTAATTAATTCTTCCTTATAATACTAGTATGTAGTTCTTGTACAATTTGCTTGCATTTCGATGTCGTTTCGGCCCTTTTTTTCAAGATCCAATTGTTAATTATGTGTATGTATGTTCATAAAATTCATGAAATTGTGTGATTTGATATGCAAAGAAGTTTGTACTAGTAATTTTAGGTTAAGGGATTAAGTGTGTTGAGTTGAATTGAAGTTCACACATTTTCATGTCATTAGGGTCTAATTAAACAAACATCCTAAACTATTGATGACACAATTTCTACGTAATTTAGGATAATTTTTGTAATATTTCATAGTACTCAATTTGATGATGTTCTTCACAATTGATTTTTTTTTCTTGGGTTTTTGTTTTAGGATTTGATTATATAATATTTTTCTAATTTTATAAAACATTTACATGGTTAAAAGTCAATTTTAAGCATTAATTCTTCATCTTGATTTTTTCTTTCCGGATTTTACTTTTGAGATTTGATTCTAATTAATTTTTTCTAAAATAACTTAATTAGAAGTCAATTACGGAGTATATAATGTAAATAAAGTCTGTAAATTGGAGTTTATTCATACACAACCTAAAGTAAATTGAAAATTGGGAGCATTATTATTGGGGTAAAATGTGATTTTGAAGCAGTTAATTAATTTAGCAGAAATTTTGTCCTATTTTTCAGAGAAATTAAAATAATAATATCACTGTTGAGATTTGATTTCAGAGATGTGATGTGTAGCAGCATAGCATGCCTGCTCAAAATGTTAAAATTTTGAGCAAGAAAAAGAGACAAAGGCTGCTTGTTTGGTTTCAAGGCTGTGAAATTGTGATGCTATCCTTAATCTTCCATGTAATTCATTTATCTATGGGGTTTTAGTATTAATTGATGAATCAATAATTAATAATTGATTATATGTTTGTCTTTTCCAATTAATTAACTTCTTTCTACTTCTTCTGCAGCTTTAAATTCATATTCTTTTAACCAGAATATATAATGTTTTCTTTAATGAAAATTGTTTTATAAAAATATGGTGTACTTTGTGAATCATGGATCAAGTAACAAAGGATGTGATTGCAGAACATACTAACCTTTAAAGTTTTTCTTGATTTTTTTTATGGATATTAAATAATCTTGCTTGTTACTCAAATGAATGCTTGGTTTTTGATTTTATTATTTTTGACGTATAAAAAGATATAATTCTATTATTTGGTTACTTCGCTACATTATTATCTTCCGACCTGTCACTGTTTTCTATCATCTTCTTTTTTCTCTTTCAGACTGAGAATAAACTACGAACTTTATGTGCGACAGTAACACACAGTGACACTGTCTTTTACAAAGAAAATTGAACTTACTAGTCCCCACCTGACCTTTGTGTTTTCATTTCCGAAGTAAAATGACAACATTTATCGGTAATTATTAAACTTCTGATATATTTTAGATAATGATTAAGGTAATAAATTCTGGTTGATTAATTGTTTTTCTCTAACTAATTAGCTAGTTAATTAATAATAAAGGTTAATCAAGACTGCTTGAATTAACAAAGTGGCGCTTTTAATTAGTGTTTATACAAACTTCATGCCTGATCGAGCTCAAGTTCACTAGTTCACTGTTAGTAACTTACTAGTATTACCTTAGTCTCAAACATATAAATGTGGACATGTTTCATTCAATTTGCCAAGTGATTCCATTATTAGTAAGTTTAGAGAAGTATGCATGATATATTTAGCATTTGGTAAATAATTCGGTTGGCCTGTAATGTGCATATATATATATATATATATATATATATATATATATATATATATATATATATATATATATAGTAACTCTCTACCTAGCTAATTAGACCGTCACTCGATCAAAAGTTGTTCACTAGCACGAAATTTACTGATTGAGAGATTATTACTAGATCTCTGTTGTTCATCCCTTTTAGTAGCTTAGAAAATTCTCAATTAAGTTTGGTAATTTGTTGCATGGTGTGTAGTATGTTGAAGACAATTGAAAGATACCAAAGATGTAGTTATGGCGCTTTAGAAGCCAGTGGAATTCTGAATGATTCACAGGTATATCATATACATACTCGATCGTATAAATGTATATCAAGTGTGTATGTCACTCTTTATTATTCATCATATTCTTCCATGCTGCTGTTTACTGTTGTGCATTAACCTTTGTAAATTCAGAAGCTTCATGTCCACGATCCCAATTACAATAACTTTAACAACCACCAGATCTACTCGCTATTAGTATGTTCAAATAACGCGAGTTTAGTAATTAAAATGTATACAAGCACGACCCTGACGAAGAATAATGTTGTTTGAAGTTTTTGAAGTTTCAGATAAATTCCACAATCTGATGTATATATTAGATCTTGTATGTGCATATTAGGGTCTTATATATTATTAGGGTTTACTGTTTACAATTCTCTGATTTTCATTCAAATTCCTATATATTAGGCTAATTACCAGGAATATTTAAAGCTGAAGGCCAGAGTTGAAGTTCTTCAGCAATCTCAGAGGTAACTTTCTCTGTTTACTAGGATCAAGTAGCCACAGTAACATGCAGTAAAAATCTGTAATTTCAGACTAAACTAATTAACTAAGTTTATACTATATATGATCGGCTTTATTTGATGTGGTTATTGATCAAATTATAAAAACTTATGCAGGAATTTGCTGGGAGAAGATCTGGCCCCACTTAATATAAAGGACCTAGAGCAGCTTGAACACCAGCTTGAAATGTCTCTTAAGCAAATACGGTCCACTAAGGTTTAATTTTACATTATTTTTCCTTTTTTTGTATATTTTTCGTTTCTTTAATGTTTTTTTTTTTTTTTTTTCCCGCGACTATAATTAACACGAGCACACCTGATCGACCTATTAATTTGAATTTTTTTTTTCATTTTTTTTTTCTTTCTAATCAAGTATAATTTTTCATTCATCGATATCATTTACATGGTAATGCCACTATAAAGTAACTAATTAGCTTATGCTTTTCGCGTAATTTTGATTTACAGACCAATCAAATGTTTGATCAGCTGGCTGATTTACAAAGGAGGGTATGTACAAATATATGAACTACTAAATAAATTGTTCAATTCGCTTATGAAAGTGCAATTTTTTAGGCCCTTGATTTGATTTTCCTAGCTGAATTGGGTATGTTTTCTATGTTGCGCAGGAACAAGTTCTGACTGAAAATAACAAGAACTTAATCAAGAAGGTATGTGTAATTTTGCCAACTCTCTCAAATTCATGACATTAATTTATGATGATCGAGCTGCGTTATCTTTTCGAGTCCGAAGAGCGTTTCATTTGCTTGAGTTTGAAGTGTAAAACCATTGACCTTACCTAGCTCAACCACTATGTACGTAGCTTAACTTGTCACATACGTATCAAGTAATACACATATGAATGACACTGTGCCCTCTCTTTCAGTATAATACTAGTAGTGTAGTCATAGTATGTAACAGATCGTAATTATTAATTGAATTTCAGTTGGAAGAAAGTAATAGCCCAAATCAGTACCATTCAAGACTTACATGGGAAGGTGATCATCAAGATCAACAAAACATTCCATTCAGTCGCATTCCTACCCACTCTGAGGGTTTCTTCCAACCTCTTTGTAGCAACCAGCAACCCTTGCAAATCGGGTCAGTCCAATTTACGTACTAGACGGTTTATTATATATAGTAGTTTCATATGACGAATTATGTTAGCTGATATGGTTATGCATTGCATTTGACTCAAAAATTTGCAAACAGCTACCACCACCACCATCCTTTGGGCTCAAATGGAGTAAGTGTGGCAACAACAAGCCAACAACAAGTCACCGGATTCAACATCCATGGATGGATGCTTTGAAATAAGACTTGGATCAAATTCAAATTTGCGACAAAATCTTATATATGTCAAGGTAAATTTTGGGGTTGTTCTATACTTCAATTTAGATCATTTATAGTATAAGTAATAAGACTTTATTTTTAATTGTATCAAATTTCTAAAATTATTATAATGATAAGGGACAATTAATAAGGAAGATTGCCCATTCAATTCTGTAATGAATTGAGGGATGTAATTAATCACTTATGTGTAATGGTGAATTGCATCTTTTTGCTTTGCATTTCCTTTTCGTGAAAATAATAATTTGCTTGTAATTGTATGTATGCATGGAAACGGAAGCTTCTTATTAATTAGGGTTTGATTATAATCCCAAATTTTTCGTTTCTAGCTACATGTAATCAGTCTTCATTATTGTTAGCAGTACGCATCATCTATCTCACTAGTTTGCATGCCCGTCCCGCGCCTGAACTGCATTTATACTTGTTTTATAAAAAAGTCGTCGCGGCTTATGTCACATTGTATGTAAAATTATTACCATAATGTATAATTACTTAGTGTTATCGGTAAATGAGTTGTCAAGCTTTTGAGTTTTTTAACGAAGAGAGACATAGAGTTAGTACTACTCCGTACGATTTAGTTGATATTTTATCCAATTATTACATGTTATCGATTTTCAAAGTCATGGTAGCCCTTGAATAAAAGAGTTACGGAAAATCTCTAGTTAATTCAAATACAAGATGTAAGCCCGCTAATGTAATAGCCCGAACCACCGTCCATCGTAACATAACCCAATAAAATAGGAAGTCATCCCTTAGGCCCGAATATCTTCTCGTGGGCTTTAAAAGGTAAAAGGCTTGTTGGTAGTATAATAGTATAAATTTATTATAAACTGATCATATAATAATCCCAAATCAGACAAATAATACTTAGAGAAATGCTTACCATTTTTTTCATTCCGAAAGAAATTAAAATCGGAGGGGGTTCCTCTATAAAATCGGAGCATTAAATCAGATCAGATTCAATTGGTGTGGGTAATTAGAGCGGTGTTTCATGTGATAAAGACGATGATTTTGAAGGTGGGGTGGTGGGCAAATGGGTAGTTTGTGGTGGTTGTGTCCCAAAAATGTGATTGTCGTCCACGCCGACTATTTGTGGTGGGGAAATATTCGAATGGTTATATATATGAGAATTTTGGAGTGGTATTTAGTAGGTGATGTAATTGTGACCGATCGTGGTGGCGGTACCGGCTAAAGGAAGATCAACCACCATTTCTGGGTTTATTGTAGATTAAAAATAATATATTGGAAAGATTAAATTGTATATGCAAAACGTGAAATAGTATATTGTAAAGATTTAATTGTATATGGCAGAATTAGAAAGATTTAATTGAATTTGGGTTGATATGATTTTCTTGGTGGGAAGGTTGTTGATTTGTTGTGTTGTTTAAGATTGGAGGTTGATTTTGGAGGAAGTTGTGAAGAATGGTTTGGAAGCTTTTCGGCGTTCTACGGTGGTCTTGAAGGAAAGTGGTGTTTTCCGGTGGCCTCAGGTCGTCGGTAAGGAGTGGGGGCATTGGTGGTGGTGATGGTAAAGGGATGGAGTGTTTATGGGAAGCGAGGGAGGAGAGAGAAAAGGTGGGAAAAGGTATGTTGATTGTTGAGGTTGATGACACGTGAAAAGCTAGATGAGTGGCTAAGATTGGCCAAAAACTGTGATTAGAATAGCCATTCTAATCACAGTGATTGACCTAGAATTCCTCTTTATTCAGTGGGAGGTAGCCAATAGCTAGCTGATGATGTTTGCTATTAGTAGTTTGTTGATTGAACTAACAGATTACATGTTCATTGGAATTGTTGAAATGTCAAATTTACGAGAATGGGCATTGAAGTATGTCTTTGAAACTAAAATGCAAGGGCATTTGAAGATAATAAAAAAAAAAAAAAAATTTGGAGTGCGACTTTTAACTATGAAACGTTACTTTGAGTAGCAGACCATCGCAGTCTGCCACTTCAAATGCAGATAGTGTAATTGCGTAAACAATACTTCCTCCGTCTTCCTTTAAACACCTCATTGCTTATTTTTGTAACAACCCTAAATTTTAAAGTTCCATAAATAGAAATAATTTAGAATTGTCACGCCGCAATTAACTACCAAGTCAATCGCTAGCAAGAGAATTCAATTACAATAACTAAACGAGGAAGAAACAGCGGAAGTCTTAAACAAAGTCGAACTACAGTTTTCAAAACCGAAATCTCAAATACATAATCCAAATGAAATGAAAACTCAATAAATGTTTGTGAATCCCCAACCATGCGACTCGACTCCGCAAGCAAGCATCCAAGCATCAAGACATGGCAATTACGCCATCGAGAATGACGTAGGCCCCAGAATATGGTAGGGAACAAACCAGAAGTAGAACGTCAGCATACAGGCTGAGTAAGAAATCACAGAAAATACAAGAAAACAGAACGATGTGATAATCAAAAGAACGATGTGATAATCACCATATCACTACGAGGTCCATCAGCCTCGTTACATAACACGAGTTTAGTAAAGGCTGGGCTCCTACCCCACATCCACCACAATCTCGAGCCAACGCGAGCTAGAGTACCTAAAACAGATCCTAAAGTCTTGAAGTGTGCACACCCCTCACTAGAGGGCCAGGTAGGATGCGAAGCCTCTAGGAGGTAAGCCTATTAGGAGGTCGGTAGCTAATCCGACCTAGACTCCCTTATTACAAGGTACAGAGGTGACCGGTTCGGCCGTGTCACCTTACTCTAGGTGGTAAACATTATCATACTTTTCTTTTCATCCGTTTTAGATTCATTATCCAATGATATGTTATTTGATAATACAAAATGGATCGATCACAATTGATAGACAACAAAACAAGCTCAAGCCGAAACAAAGCAATCAAAAGAGGCGTCGGCAACAAGAGGCCGAGGGGCCGAGAGCAACAAAAGGGCCGAGTGGCCAAAAATAGTGGAAGCCGAAGGGCTGCGAAATGGTTAACAATTCGAACAACAATACGCTCGAAGTAGATATAGGCGAAGCAATAATCAAGATTGAGCGAATAAACCAAAGGTAAGGCGATCATACGAATAAACATGATGGTGAATCAAACGAGAGTAGAGGTTAGCCAAAGGGTCATGATCAATGTTCTTACCTTACTCGCACAGTTTCAAAGATCGATTCAAGACTTAGAATGGTACTTCCTCGAACACACAACCTAGAACCAACAACAATACCAAATTACCAACCATCAACCTAATAAGACTAACAAGGTAACTCTAACTTTAGATTTAAATACCCAAATGACCTCCAAACAACACCAAATTCGCACAATACCTTCCCAAGTATACTAACAACATTAATTCACCATTAAATCACCAAAACAACAACATAAACATCCGATTTAGGCAAAATTCAGAAATGGGCAGAATACACTTTCATAAATCAAAACACCATAAAACGTTCCCAAATTAACTATGGTTTACCCATCTCATAATAAACATCTTCTCCAACTTTCACATAAATCCACCCATAAAATCATCATCAAATCATCATAATTCATAATTACAAGAACCCTAATTCTAAATCCAACAATTCATGCACCAAAACCATAATTAAGCATGATTGTAATCTAAATAAGCAATATTCATCAACACAATCATGTTTTAACTTCAAATAACATGATATTAAACAAGCCCTAATCTGAAAATTATGAGAGGGAGGGTTTAATCTTACAACTCTTGGTGTGGAAACCAAGAGAGGCAGCAAAAGGGGGCGACGGTGGCGGTTGGTCGGCCGGCGGCGGCTAGCGGCGGCCTCGGGGTGCGTGCGCTGCCCTTTCTCCTCTTCTTTTCTTCTCCTTTCTTTCTCTCTTTCTTCTCCTGCTTCTCTCTTGCGACGTGAGTGATGTGAGGGTTTTGTTTTTCTTTTGTTTTATTTATTGTAGAAGTAGGATGAGATTTAGTAAGGGTCTTTTGGTAATTTTACCCACTAGACTACCCGATTAGGAAAACGACCCTAAAAAAGAAAGTAGCCTAAAACTTCCCAAAATAGGATTTAGTACCCCAAAACGAATATTCCTCGACAACCTCAATAATCAGAAGTCCCAAAAATATAGGGTGTTACAATTTTGATAGGGTTAATGTAGTTTGAATTGTTTATAATAATTGTAGGAGATAGTGAGTGGTTTGTTTATTATTGTTGAAATAATTGGTGGTTTGTTTATTATTGTTGGAGATAATGGTTGGTTTGTCCATATGTTATTTTTTGAGAAAATTGGTGGGTTGTTTATTATTTTGGAGATAGTAGATAGTTGATAAGTGGTGAAAACTTACCACATATAGTAGGTTTAGGAGTGGGTGTTAAGACACCCCCGAAAAGGAAAGTGAGCTGTTTAAAGGAAGACGGAAGGAATGTGGTTGTGTAGTAAATTTAACATATTGCAGTAAATTTATAACATTGATAGTAAAATCAACATTGTTAAGAATCTATCAATAGAAAGAAATTTAGATTGATTTATTTCCTTAAGGACACTTGATTCTCTAACTTTCCTTATAATCCATCATTTCGTAAATCATGCAACAAAATTTACTACACCTTTGATTAGGTTTACTAGTTACAAACTAATTACCATAGACACTTTTTTATTTGTCTACACACTACGCCAAAAATCACATATAACACCGGAACATATGACACCGGAACGCTAATAACCGGTGTTAGAATTTATAAAGACACCGGTTTGAGAGCAACCGGTGTTAAAAGCAATCAAAATTAAAAAGAATATTCTTGGGAAAATATAAGACACCGGTGTCTTATGTGTACTCAAATATAAAATATAAAATAAAAAAATTATTATTGCACACATATGACACCGTTTTTAGACACAACCGGTTTCTTATGTGTATTCAAAAATAAAATAAAAAATAAAAAAATTATTATTGCACACATATGACACCGGTTTTAGACACAACCGGTGTCTTATGTGTATTCAAAAATAAAATAAAATAAAAATTTATTATTGCACACATATGACACCGGTTTTAGACACAATCGGTGTCTTATGTGTATTAAGAACATCTCCGAGAAAATTATTATTGCACACATATAACACCGATTTTAGACACAACCGGTGTCTTATGTGTATTAAAAAAACATTTAATTCATATAGAACCCTAAACGTTTGCCTCTTATTCCTCCATCTCAAAACAACCATTTTCCCCATTTCTCTTTTGTCTCTCCTCTCTCCTATCTCTCCCCTCAAACGACCCCTACATGTTTGCTTCTCCATTCTTCAATTCCTTCTCTGCGGCAATCCTTTTTTCTCATTCCCCATTCTCTCTCTCCCTTCGATTCATATAAACCCGACCCATTGCCTTTGGTAAGTATTCTCCCCATGCAAATCGTAACCGCGACGGAGGGTTCAAGATGGATCGATATTTTGAAAATAAAGTCATATTTCCCTTTGATTTCACATTAATATTAATGTATAAAATAAAATAGTGATTATATTTCTCCTCAATTCATTTGTGGTTCGATTTGATTCAACTAGAGTGATGTGTTTACAACTTTCGTCTATAATTATTTATGGTAATTTGGTTGAGATGATGTACAAACATTGTTTGATTTAATTTTAGATCTGAAATATGTTGATTTTTGTCATGATTTTAGTTTAATCGCGCTTGATGTTTAGTTGTTAATTCTAGTTTTTTGGTAATTAGGTCGAGATGAATTTGATCTAGAAATATTGAGTGTTTTTTTAGATATAGAAATATGTTGTTTTTTGTGATATTTAGTTTAATCGTGTTTGGTGTTTTGTTGTTAATTTCAGATCTACTAGAAGGACAAGAAGAAGGCGGAGGAAGAAGATTTTGAAGAAAGAGAGTTGCAAATTATTGTGACTTGTGAGGCTGTAGTCGACGATAAGCTGAACAATATGCATTGCCGAGGACGTTGAATTTCGGAACTGGGTGCGAGCATGGCCACATGAGATTATTAAGTGGCACATATAACACCGGTTGAGCTTATAACCGGTGTCTTATGTGCACACTTTTAACACCGGAAATTTTGAGCGAAATCGGTGTCTTAGCCTAAGACACCGGCATTACAGACACCGGGTGTAACCGGTGTCTAATTAAATTTGTACCCGGTGTTAAATCCAGTTTCTGGCGTAGTGACATATATACTCCAAACATTTTTATATATATTAGCATTCTCACTGGCTAAGCTTAGGCAATTTGCTACCCTTTACTTTCTAGTGTACTACCGAACATACGTAAACCCTCTATGAGTTCCAAAGGAAATGAATTTGCATGCTCTTTATAGAGTCTAGTAGAGTAATGCTTCCAGGCATATTTGTGTAATTATGCTTTGTATAATTTTGGGAACTCATCTACTATAGATGAGTAGATATATTACAATCCATGTTATTAGTGGTAGAGCTTTAGGAGTACTCAAAAGCAATGTTTCACGTAGAGTTGGTGGAATCTAACATATATGATAGATCATTTAAATATTTGTACGTCAAATAAACCGGTAAATAGATAAACACATACAACTAAATATCTAACCCCAATGTCTTAAAGGCTCTCGTTATAAGGCGGGGTAAGGGAGGGTCTGATGCACGCAAGTCTTGCCCCTATTGAAGCATAGAGAGGTTGCGCACGGATGACCAAAAATGAAAATTGCTTTGAGATAAACACATACGGAGTACAAACTAAATAGATAAACACAAATAGATCTTATTCACTATTTTGGATAAATTGTAATCCGTAGTAGAGATATTTTTCGATCGTAGAGAGTTTTAGTCTCGAAATGCCATAAACACATGGACACATAAATTTGAGATATTAATCATATCATTTGGGAATGGAATAGAGCAGCGGATTTGTTAGCTAATTTGGGTCACTCTGTCCTTAATTTGCAGGAAGAGTACCCTTTTTTATGGTTTTCATGTAATTCTGATTTTATTGTAATCCTTAACTCTGACAAGATTGAGAATACCCTGATTAGAAGAGTGACTTGATCTCGTTACTTGTACTCCGTTTACCTAATAACTAGGTAACACCGAAACGGACACGGACACGAAACGGACACGGGAAACGGCAGTCCGAAAATTGTAGGACACGGACACGCATAATTTAAATTATATAAAATACATATTTTATGTTTGAAAAAGTATATAACTAATTGAAATATTACTTTAATATTATATTAATACTGAATATATTATAAAACTTAGATTAAGAATTATATATATTACGATATTCAAATAAACATTGATAGCATAATTAATTTTTGATGATAAATACTCTTCAACTCACGCCTTTATTATCAATCTTCTATTAATTTTAGATTCTTGAAGTGTATAGAAGTGTCCTAGAGTTTCCCAATAAGCAAAAATATCAATATAATAATGGACACCGATTCAAGAGTTTCGGACACCTATTGTTAGGTGTCGTGTCGGTGTCGGTGTCGGACACGGACACGCTAGTTCATGGAAGTGTCCGTGCTACCTAGCCTAATAACAAAAAACAAAAAAAAAAAACAAAAATGGACACATAAATTTGGACTCTTGGGTCTTGGCCCGGTTCTTGTCCAGTCCACATTTAAGACAGCCAAAGATTAGAGACCAAGGAGGGCCGAATTATCAACAACGGCTATCAGAGCTACAGTACTGATAACATAATAAGACAAATTAGCAAAGGTCTAAACTACAAAAACAGAGGGACAAAAAAAAAAAAAAAATCTCTCTTTCCTCTATCCAAGTCAATCTAAACCCATACTCCCTCCGTCCCAACTCAAACGCCCCATATTCTATTTTGGGACATCCCATCTCAAACACCCCATTTATTTTGGGACATATTTTTCTCTCATACTTTTATTAAATTATTACACCCTCTCTCACATTATCTCTCCTGCTCTTATTAATCCCCACCTTCTATCTTCTCTTTTTTTCTAATATTACCCCACTCAACTTATTATATCAATTTTTCTTATTCCACTACAAATATATTCCACTACAAATAACGCCCGAGACATTTGAGCTGAGACGGAGAGAGTATTCATCTCCATCGTACTCCGTATTGTTGTTCATCAACCCATGTTAAATTTAGTTACATTACCATCAAAATTTTGATTAATTAACAAAAATAAAAATAAAATGATACTCAACCAAAAAAAAATTGATTATTTGATGATGAATTACTTGTTGACCATGAGTTTATGAACAATAACATAAAATTCAACACGACCAGACATATAATCAAAAAGTAAAAACCTAACGTGTTGAAGAACCTCACAAAACCTTGATTGGCTAGAATCTTTATCACCTCCATTCGACGAAAGTGAGATGGATCAAGGATAACAATAGAAATTATATGAGTTTGGTGATTAAGATTATTTCCGTATAATGTGTTTCCTTGTTTAAGAAAAAGATTCGTATTTTTATTTTCCATTTCAACTAAACTCCAACGAACTCTAGGAAAAATAACTTCGGATGATCGAATCTTTTACGGTCTAATGTGTAAAAAGAAATTGAGAATTGTTTAAAAAGGTATAATATTATTGCGAAGACACAATAATTATTTTTTTTCCACAATAGCGCTCTAAATGTCACGAACGACCCTGATTGCAACGTAAGATGACCACATAAGTCATACAAGTATACAACTATACTAGTGACTTTGGGGTAGTAATTGATTGTTAATTAAAACTCCTGAATTAGATTCCTTTAGCCCTGAATGCAAAAAGATATACGGTCAAAAGCGCAGCCAAGTGCGTTTCTTTATTTGCAACATCATAGGAGTCTTAGTCAATAATCAACGATAATTCATTTCGTCCCTAAAAATATCCTTTGCGTTTTCAACAGTCTCGCAATCTCACTAAAACAAGGGAGGCCTGTGTATACTATTCCATATTTAAAAATACATTTTAGTTCGTGAGAATCTTTAAGGTCCGTCTTTTAACTCGCGAGTTTGACAATTTGCACATAGTACACTCAGAGTTATCAACTTAGGCACTATATCCCCACATTGGGGGGGTTATTCCAGCTATTGTTAAATTAATGACACGACATTATTAACGTAGATTAGTTAGAGTTAGTTAACCCCCAAAAGAAGTTACAACATCCTTGGCCGTCAAAGGAGGCATTTATGATGGTAAAAAAAGGCTACACATAGCAAAACGAGTGCACCAAAAATGATGAAATTTGTGAGAAAGTGATGTGTGCAAAGCTGCCCCATTCACTCATACCAAATTTAGCCAATCATGCTACTGAGTGAGTAGAGCCCGACAGAAATGGGAACTCTATACAAATCCTTGAAAATGGTGGGCTTGAGCCCAAGAAAAAAAAGCCCACGTGAATAATACACACAATTATGATGTTCAGTTGATACACAAAACAAGCCTAAAGATTTGGTGGTCTGCAACATTGAAAAATACTTACTATTTTCATCTCTTTTGCATAATTATTGAACCTTCTTTTTCTTGCTTATATTACCAAGTTCAAGATAAAACAAATTGCCATACTTTTCTGTCTAACAACAACTAATCTAGAATTTTTGTATAATATGTCCTGTTGTTTTCTGATGGGCCTTGTTTCTGTATGCTTTGTATTTCCACACCTAATTTACGAACATCGTACTTGCATGATATGTTCCCCATCCCGAGAAACTATGAGCGTGTTTTGAGTGAGATCGTCATATGATAGCTAATCGTAACTAGTACGATCAGATGAAATGGGTTGAGTTTTGAAATTGGAATGACAAAAGGCCAAAAGTTCACTCCGAATTATTGAATACGTTCCCATAATATATAGTGTATTTTGTTATTGTAAGATGTTTTACCTTAAAGTTGACAAAATTGCTTTCTCGGACTGAATTTCACTACATAACTCAATTTTTCTCAGAGTGCCGGAGACATTTGAGGAGTGTCAATAGCCTCTACTATAAATTAGCCGCATTTAGTCTGAACAATATACCTCCGAAACTAGATTGATTTGATTCACTCGTTCCCGCAAGCTAGGATGGAATTTTTGAATGACCCAATTTGAAATTGACAAGGCCGACATATGACAACCCAAATTCATATAAAGACTAGTTTTTATACCAGTGCAAATGCACGAGAATTACAAATGCTTATATAAAATAGTTTTGTGGCATATTACTTTAAAAATATTAAATAAAAGTATCATATTATTGACAAATATAAAGGAATTTAAAACATAGCATTGGCAAACATAAATTTAAAATTTGTAAAGAGAATTTATACATGTTGATAGAAAAGAACACCAAAATTTATAGATATAAAAATTTAAGACCAATGATAATGATTTCGTATTTTCCGTTTGATCAAATATGTTTAAAAAAGCAAGCATCATATAAGATATCCTCCCTACCAACTTATTTCGTTTTAAATCTCCTATTGAACGCATAAACCAACAATCGACTTTTAAACTTGACAATAGTTATTATCCTGAAACTTTCTTAGTTAATCCCCTCTCCCCCTTAAATTCCCTAAGCGTCCCCACAATTCGTTTCAACTCTTATACAAAGATCCTCAACCGACAATTTCCACCCCCCACCATCAATTTCTATTGCCCACATACACCTCCATGCTAGTATCCCACCCACTTTCCTTACCAACACCCAATCACCCGTCAACATGTTACCCGACACTGTAACAGTCTGATCTATCATACGTCGCAACACAAACCAATAAGATTAAATGTCACCCCTTAAGTTCGTAAATACTCGCCTAGGTTTTAAAAGGTGAAAGACTTGTTGGTAATATATAGTAAAAACCTATTATAAACATATCATAATAAAAACCTTAGTGTCCCAACTTAGGACAAACCAATTCCATAAACCACTTTCCATAATCTTGGAGTGTTACAAACACCCTCTCCCCTTATGTCACATGTTCTAGCCGACCCTCAACCTCAGTCGATGCTTACTTGGCCCCTTAACCAACACTTCTTCACTTGTAAGATTTTTTAAACGGCATTGCCACACATGAACTCATTTGAGGCCCCACTCCAAGTGAATTCCTCTACTACTGGACCCCCACCCGGTCAATTCCTATGCACCCGTTCTCTTTACCCGTGTCGATTCGTATACTCGACCCTCTATAACACACATATTCTCGACTTCTCCACTCGCCCTGATCTGCCTAAGCGACATATGAGGCTCTGCCCCACACGAACTCCTATGCTCGACCTCCAACTCGGTCATTTCTTTTACTCCCAGTCCCCTTTACCTATGTCGGTTCTTATTCTCGACCCCTTATAATACACATGTTATCGACTCCTCCCCTTGGCACCCCTCATCTCCCTATGTAACATATGAGGCTCCTCCCCACATGAACTCCTCTACTCGACCTCCAACTCAATTCTTGTACCCTGTTCTCTTCACTCGTGTCGATTCTTATGCTCGACCCTTTTTCACACACATATTCTCGACTCCTCTAGTTACCACCCCTGATCTTCCTGTGCAATGATCCCACCATTCTCCGAAAAAATTATATCTTACTTTCAGAGTATATGGAATATTTTAAACTCTTCTAATAATATAATTGGTGAGCAATCAATATACTTTGATAACCAATGACATCTATTGTTGTGCATCAACTTATAAGTCAATAAGCATATATTTTCAATGTCGGTCAATAAGCATATATTTTCTAATCCATTTGTTTTCTCGGGTTCTTCACTCTATTCACTCGCATATTCCATCATTTGATCTAGTCCTAGCGTCTCTCCTCGAAAGGCCGAGGTTACCATGCAAAAGTGATAGAGCGATCTAACTGTACATGTAGTCATGTACCAAATCTTCGTTTAAAATTGCTGAAATACCTAGGGTTTTAAATATTTGGTTCTTTTCTCTTTTAATATTTAGTATGTAGAAAAATCTTATCAACATATATTCTTGTTCATATCTTCATTTTGAATTGATGAATTGATTTATGTAAATGTAAATAAAAATTAGTTTATAAATTCTTTCGTTTTTTAAGATTTCTAGATTTGTTTCAATAATTAACGAATCATAATACGAAGGGAATTAATCTTGGGCATTCATTCACCTAGATCTAATGGCTAACAAAATACTCCCTTTTATTTTCTCTCTCCTCCCTTACCCACCACCACCACGCACCACCCATTCGACACCCGCCTGAGATGTTGTCGCCGCCTCGACCATCAACCACCTGAGACATCACCGCTGCATGCCACCACCAGGTGCGTAGAACACCGGCGGATCTAAGTTGGCTCATGACCTCCCCGTTCTCCACCTCCTATACGTCAATGCCCCTCACTTTTGTTCTCCCTTTCTCCCCATTTCTCACAACGATTACCCTCCCCACCTGTCTCCTCGCCTCTCTCGCCACGTTCTCGGCCCCTTCCTAAAGCGTCGCCGCCAGAAACAACAAAAAATTGCCGTCTATAATGAGTTTTTCGTTTTTCTTCGTGTTGCATAGAGGTGGTTTAAATGGCGGTGTTGTGGGCCTATTGTTGGTGGTGGTCGCGGGAGGTGGCCATATCTGGTGGTGTGGGCCGATCGTTGGTTGGTGGTGGTTGGTGCTAGTGTGTGGAGGTGAGGTGGTGGTGGACGTGGGTGGTTAGGGTTAAAGGGAGATGAGAGAGAAAATGTATTTTTTTTTTTTCTTTTTTTTTTCCTCTATTTTTTTGAAACATTAACAATCTTTTGATGAACATAAAAAATTGATGAACATGTACTTTACAATTGACGAACATTGACTAATATTGATGAACATGTAATTTAATTAAATAAATATTGAATTTTATCGTTGTACATTGAAAATTTGATCAACATTAAAAATTTGATGAACATTAGTTTTTTTGATGAACTTGTAGTTTTAATATAATGAATGTAAACGGAAGATTTAGTATAAAAGATTTGCTCATCTACATTTATTTGGACTGGTTCTTTCCTTTTTTTTTTTATAGAATAATGGGTTGTAAAAATATGTATGAAGTAACAGTTAGCACATTGGTAATGTAATGAATATGTAAGTGAGAGGTCAATGGTTCAAATCCTAGCTCACACATTTTTGGTTCATTTACCTATGAGCATTGCTAACGTATTGCTGACATGTCAGTTGTACGCAGAAACTCGCCACGTCAGCTTTTCATGCACGCAATTATTAAAAGTAATATATTGTTTAAAACAATCTAAAATTAAATCCCAATAAACTATTAATAATTCAAAAATTACTATCCCAAGCATCAGTGATTCAGATCTAAAGTTACTCAGGCCAAACTCAATTAAATATTTGAATCAACATGGTTCGATTTTGCCTCGAACTATAGACAAACTAAATCTAAAGTGAATTTGAATATGGTCCCAATATTCCATTTCTCAAAGTCTTGATTATCTTCAGCTCTTCAAGTAGTAGTGCGCGTGGCTTGTAAATGAAGTAAATCTTATGGAAACAATCTACTCCTAATTGAGCACATAATTGGAAAGTTAGCTTTTCATTTTCTTCCAAATGTAGCGACGAAGGATTGGCTTACAATTTGCCAAGACAAGCTAAGAAAGTCGAGGATCGTACGTACAAGGCAAGTAGGCAACAAATTAAACAAGTAAATATCTCGTGTTCCCAATTTCCCATGAGAAGAGAAGGGCATCAACGTCAATGTCCTCCTGCATGCATGTCTAGCCTTTCAACTTAATCAATCAGTGTAAGCCACTCCCTATAAAGTTAGGATCATCAAACTATTGTATTTAGTAGATCAAAGGAATTCGATCTTTTGAGTCAGTAACTTATCAGCGTTATATTTTAAACTATTGTGATGAATCAGATGATACACATATACTCACATAAAAGTGTACTAAGGTACCTAACAAATTATACTTTGTAAATGATACTCCATGGTTAACCTCTAGAATATTACTATTCCCTCCAGTTTTAAATGATCTTCTTATTTTTTTTTTAGGTCAGTTTAAAATGATCTTCTACTTTTCTTATTTGTGATGTTTTTTGTGGTCCTAATAGTTTGTAACCCACCCACTTTCATTTTCCACCACATCTTACTTCTTACAAAAAATTCCGTACTATTTCATTGTAGAAGATCAAATAGAACAGGAGGGAGTATTATCTTTCTAATACAATATTCCTATTATATTTCTCTATTATAATCTACTAAAATATTTGTGCATAGTGCATAAGTGCATAACATTTCACTGTAGCTTTAGTTTTACGATTTCTTATAAGCTTATTATTCCTCAATGCTTTTATCATGCTTCCGTGAGCACAAGGAGCATGATGGTCATTCTCACGATAGAGGAGTAATGATTTAAATCTATTTAAATGTGATCCTTACTCCTCTATTGTGAAAAGAACCACCATATTCATTGTTCTCCCGAAAACATGATATAATTTGCAATTATTCCCCGCTAATTGATTTTTTTTGGGCCCAACAACTAAGTGACAAATGCTCGTAGTCCGTAACTTTTATTCTACAAATTTTCTACCAACATCAAAAAATGTACGGAGTACTACTCCCACTGTGCTACCCCACAAAAAATACTTTCTAATTCCTAATAGTGAAAAACCACTGTCTACATTTCTACACCTGAGCCAAAAAAAACCACTCTAACCACTAAGAAATCGACAACGCATATGCAAAAACCACCCTGGTTTCTCGAAAACCGCTCATAAAAAATCTCATCAAAATCAATGTAACATTTCCATTTCCCAATCTAAACCATGATAAAATTCCAGCATCTAACCATTTTGTTGCCCCAAATACTCACTGCATGACTAAATTTTCTTCGAAATAAAAATTTATCACATTACTACATACAACGACACATTACCTACGTATATTAACGTATATATATATATATATATATATATATATACCACTCTCTCTTTCCCACATTTTCTCTCTCCCACTTCTCTCCCTTTTATTTCTACTACTGTACTGTGATTGTTTTGTGTTGTTGTCATATATATAAACCATACATACATATAAGCTTGTGTGGGAAAGAGAGAATGATAGGGGAGGAGTAGGGGAGCGAGAAAATAAATCATAGTTAGAAATTAAATAATAATAATAATAATAATAATGGGGAGGGGTAGGGTTCAGCTCAAGAGAATCGAGAATACGATTAATCGGCAAGTAACGTTCTCGAAACGGAGAACCGGGTTGCTGAAGAAAGCTCATGAAATTTCTGTGCTTTGTGATGCTGATGTTGCTCTTATCGTCTTCAACACTAAGGGCAAGCTCTGTGAGTATGCTACCGATTCCTGGTATATCTTCTTCTTCACTCTAATATCAATAAGATCATTTCTTAAAGCTTGTTTTTTTAAAAAAAAAATAATTGTATGCTAAAAGACCCGATATTAAATTAAATCGAAGCTCTTTCGTTTTAAAAAGGGTTTAGGATCGACATACTAATATGAATAAGTTGTCGTAATTTTTTCTTTTTTTAGATCGAATGAGAAACAGTAGATTATTGAACCCATGTTTTTGTACTTATTAATAGGAATAAAAAATAATACTAAATAAAATAATATTAAAATAGTAGTAGTATATAATATTTGGGAGAATGTGTACAACTCTAATTTAGCCCTTTTAAGTAATAATCTTGCTTCTCTAGAAGAGATCTCTGATTATACCTAGCTACTAATAATAGGCATTTTGTCTTCATAGAAATTATTTGATCCGGTGTTTTCCTATGGGACTCATTTTTTTTATTTTTTTTTTCTTATAAAAAAATTATGCATAAACATTTGTACTACATCTAGTTTAAACATTTCCCCCTTGCTTAAAAACCTATCAATTTGTACATCTGAAGATCTAGATTAATGATAATATAAGAGTGAAAATTTGGGGAGGAATGTTTAAGAAGTTGCTTGTCAATATTTCATGGACTTTTTTTGCACAATGTAAATAATTAATTTTGCGATTCACATCATACTAATAACATACAACATTAGATGTAAACCTGTCACTATATCTTGATTAATTAATACGATATCATTGCATCATTTTATGTCAGTGATGCAATAAAACTACAATTTTTAATTATGAACCGTTACAAAATACTACTCCGTATATTACATCTTTGTTTTTTTTCAATTCGTTATGTTTGATATGAATTTTTCTCGTATATTCAAACTATAAAGACGTTGATTATAGCGGATGGAGAGAACACTTGCTAAATAGGGAGTATAACTATAATGATAGTTGTACTTAGAGGAGTATCTTTTCGACGATTTAAGAGCTTTAATATTTTAGTTTATGAATATGTTTCACCATTTTGTACGACACATCATATATATGTAGTGTAGGCATGCACGGAGCTGTATCAGTATCACTGTACCAGTATGAGAGTATCATGGTTCTATGCATAATTCATCACAGTTATACTAAGTAATAACAATTTCATGAATATACTAGGTACAAATCAAGAACCAAAATGTCATTAAAAAAAGCTGACACGACGAAACAACATTATATTGGATTTAATAAAATGACAACACGCTTGCAAGATATTGATTCCAAAATTACATACAAAGTGTACCCCGTATATTATAATAATATTACATAGTATTCTTTTTTTTATTTTTTTTTATTTTTTATAATTAAAGACCTAATACAATAGTTGGATATATAGCTCTAGAAATTCATATATGTAAAGACTCGAGTAGCAATATACGAAGTATACTATATATGATAATAGTTGTATAGTTAATTATAACATGAGTTTAAGTTGAATTGAATAATCGAGTGAAATTGGTATTACATCCAATCGCGTTCTCTTCTTATTTATTTTACCCCGATCGATTACGACGACTAGTATTTATGTTGCAAAATGTTCCACCTACGAAACAAGCTAAGCCCTAAGTATTATCGGATATACTCTAGTGCCATAAACTAGCTTAACGTATTCATTGTTTACACGTATATATATATGAACTAAATACGGAGTATGATATGACAAAGACGGTTTGATATTAACTAAATGCTCAATCCTTAATTCTATGGTTAATAATAATGTAAGGTAATAACTTATGACTAATGACTAATGAGTTGACATGTCTGGACGAGTGTGATTAATACATTTCTATCACTGCTACAACTTTATTAAAAGTTTAATTTGTACAATCCATCATGAGTTAAGCCATAATAAAATCGTAAAAGCTTCTTTATTTACGTATAGTATGTATAGTATAGACCTTGAAATATTATCTATCTATTAATCTATAATTATTTGGATCATCATACGAGTCTATATATAGACCGATATTTCTACAGTCATTACCGCTAGTGGTAATCACCATTAGAAAATAATATTTTAATACGATTGTATATTACAGTAATATTGTATTGAATTTTTTAATTAAGGTAAAATATTTTTATAGAATACAAAATACAATTTAAATATTTATTTTTTTGTGTTGTGTTTGGAATTTAATTGGGCAAAGTAACATGACTTTGCATAATCTAATACGCCCCAAATCTAAATTGTCCTCTTTTCCATCCAAACTCATATTACGTGCGTATAATCACCGTTATCAATTTTATTGATGCTTGACGACCATGGACTAGAGTACTAGTCATATAGTATCAAGCCTTGTTTTACATATGAACGACTCCTTTAAAATAGTGATGATACAATATGTCGTTCAATCCCCAAGCTTCAGTACTACTAACCAACGTGCTATTATTATCTTAAAAGCAATATTTTCTTGTTCGTTTGAATGTGAAAATCTCTTAAAAGAAAGGGTAAATGTACCCAAATGCTAGACGAGCAAACCAAAAATAGTGATGAAGATGATTGAACAAGGTTTAACCATGGTCTATGGAGACTTCTAGTCATCATTAGATTGTAATCCATGGCAGGGGGAAGGGAAGGGGGAGTCTAAGGATTTTGTTATTTTTTAAAAAATTTAATTAGGTATAGTTTTGTGGGAGTCTAACTTAAGTAGTACCAAACATAACCTTGGTATAATAATTTTCTATCACATAAATTTTAGATATTCAATTTATATATTAATAAAAGAAAATAACAAACTCAATTAAAATATTATTTTGTTATGGTGATTACCACAGGCGGTAATGACCATAGAATCATCGATATATAGACACGTAGAAAATTGTCTACAAGTCAATCAGCATACAGCAAGTGCAGTAAATAAATTTGATAGATAGTAATTAATTTGATTGTGCAGTAAATTTCAAACAATTGCAGCAAATTTTTGTCAATGACAGTAAATCAAATAAGTTATTAATCTATCAATGGAAACAAAATATAATTTGATTTATTTCCAAAATTATTACTCCTTAATTTTCCCCCTTTCCTTAAAATTAATCAAAGTTATACACAAAAATTTACTACA
The DNA here is from genome assembly GCA_963680865.1 of Spergularia marina. Taxonomy (NCBI): domain Eukaryota; kingdom Viridiplantae; phylum Streptophyta; class Magnoliopsida; order Caryophyllales; family Caryophyllaceae; genus Spergularia; species Spergularia marina. The sequence goes on along the minus strand of OY804548.1, from coordinate 23,818,097 downwards.
CATTTCATATTATTTACTACAAACTAAATGTAGACACTTTTTAATTTGTCTACATATAGACTCCTAGTATTTTCCTAATTATTTGGATCATCATACAAGTCTATATATAGACACGTAGAAAATTGTCTACAAGTCAATCAGCATACAGCAAGTGCAGTAAATAAATTTGATAGATAGTAATTAATTTGATTGTGCAGTATATTTCAAACAATTGTAGCAAATTTTTGTCAATGACAGTAAATCAAATAAGTTATTAATCTATCAATGGAAACAAAATATAATTGATTTATTTCCAAAATTATTACTCCTTAATTTTCCCCCTTTCCATAAAATTAATTATTTCCAAAGTTATACACAAAAATTTACTACACATTTCATATTATTTACTACAAACTAAATGTAGACACTTTTTAATTTGTCTACATATAGACTCCTAGTATTTTCCTGATTATTTATATATAGTTCCTGAAACAATGTCAGCGATTTTCAATTATATATCAATCGTATATACAAATCGTTACACTCGTCTGTTCACTTTTGTTATGTTATATTATGGACTTTTCACATATTTAAATCGAACTTTAATAATTCAAAGATGAAATTGTTGATTGTTATTGTCAGTTTCATCTGTTGTATGTACCTTGTGTTTTACTCAAAAATAGTATGGAGAAAATTCTGGAGCGATATGAACGTTATTCATATGCAGAAAGACAGCTGATTGCGCCAGATCCTGATTCCCATGTATGTAACACAACATTTTTCATATGAGATACTTGATTATATTCAATGTAACATTTGTATCAGCAACTAATGTGAAAATGGGAATAATCCATGCATATGTATAGGCAAGCTGGACTTTGGAGCATGCAAAGCTCAAGGCTAGGCTGGAGATTCTGCAAAAGAATCACAGGTAGTAGGATTTGGCATATACATCGATCAGTACATATGCGTATTTCAATTTGTCGAAAATTTTATGAGAAAATTGTTGGTAAAGATGTCAATTTCGTCTACAGGCATTACATGGGAGAAGATCTGGATACCTTGAGTTTAAAGGAGCTTCAAAATCTAGAGCATCAGCTTGATGGTGCTCTTAAACATATCAGATCCAAGAAGGTGATGGACTTTTCAAAATACTACACTAGTATAGTTTCATGTCTCCTGACTCCTATATAGCAGTATAGCACTAGCATGTCTTGGTGTTTGTCATTTGGCATAAAATGTGTTCTCCCTGTTCTTTTGAATTGTTAATGGTCTCATGTTTGGTTATCTTAAAACCTTTTCGGCACACATCACTTGTTGACGCGCATGTGTGTGTGTGTTTTTTTTTTTTTCCCAATTATACATCCTCCTACCCAAAGAGCTCTCCCCCTTTCGTTTGGCTGTTTTGTCGGGCCATGTTGGGAGCTACTTTTAGACCAACACTTGTTTTAAAAACCAGTGTTTTATTCTACAATGCATTCTACCGACTCCACTAAATTTTAAGGCAAGTGGACATTTCATTTGGTGTACAAGTATCCCCCAACATAGTCAGTCAAAACGGCCAAACAAAAGAGGTAGAACTTTTTGGATAGTAGTCTAATGTCCTAGACATTTGTCATTGATCTAGGAGTTCATTTGTCAAAATTATGGGTTGGTAATTTTATTTCGGTATTTTTTCAAGTTCAATTTGCAAACGTCACCCGATGAGGTTAGCGTGTTTTTTTATTTCAAATTTTGAGAATCTACTAGAAGTTTATGACCCTAATCTTTGGCTAAAACTCATAATATTAGAGCTAGGGGGTTGCCACATAGATTTAGTCATCTTTTTTGTTCCAATGCCATTTTGCACTAAAATATGTGGATTGTAGTCTTCGGTTTTGTTCAGGTTTGGTTATTGGTGTCTTTATCAAAGTCTATAATTGTTTCTAAAACATTACCATTAAAATTGCAGTGGCTTGATGAAGTTGAGGTGCTAATTCCCCTATTTGGGATCATTTTAAGCCTCTCCGCCTCCTCACACCTATTAAGGTTACTCACCTTTAATGAACTATTCCTCCATGCAAGTACATACAATTGAGGGCATAAAGTACAAAGTGAAGATTCAATTCTCAAACAATAGTGGCTAGGGTTTAGCAAATGAAACATGGGAGTAGTGGGATAGAGAGGGGGGAGGTGTAAAAATCTTGAAGACAAAAAGCAATGTGGTTTAAGGGTTGTAGGTGTGGATGGGGGATAGTCGGATACACATCGAGACGTGTCCTAGAAAAGTCCTGAATGTGAGCTTGATCAAGAACTCAACAAATTGTAATTGTAAGCTCACCACTAAGGATGAAGTATGGATAATGCATTAGCATTTCTCATAGCTTGTGTTAAAAGCTTCACTATTGAGAGGTTTGGGGGCGAAACTAGGGAGAACAAGTACAACATCCTTGTACATACTTTATGCCAATGTGATAGAAAGGGGGGAGGTGTGCTTCAATACAATGTGAAAGGACAATCATTCCGAAAGCCTAGGTAGAGGGATGTGGCCTAGACCCGTTTGTGATTTAATAGTATATCAAGATCTTTTTCGGTCCTCCATTGAATAGAGTATGAAGAAGCTGTAGTAATCAAAGTTGTGAAAATGGGTTGGTCCAACTGATGAAGTCCATGAATGTCCCCATGCTATCTGATTCGCCAAAATGTTTGTAGGGGAGAAAATGTTTAGAGCTAACATGCAAAATTTTATACTTGCAGAGCCAGCTGATGTATGAATCAATTTCTGAGCTTCAAAAGAAGGTAAGTCTGAACTAGGACGCACTTATTATAGAAACAAGCAGTTCGTAAGCAACTATGTATGTCATCTGTAACAGTTTTTTTTTGTGTCGACAGGACAAAGCATTGCAAGAGCATAACAATGCCCTGTCGAAAAAGGTGAACTAAACTTGTATGTTACCTGTAACCCTTGCTGAAACTTGTGTCGCGAATGACTAAAAAGGTTGCACCTTAATCTCACAAACAACAGGTGAAGGAGAAGGAGAAGGCAATAGCTCAGCAGGCACAATGGGATCAGCAGAATCATGATCTTAACTCTACTGCATACTTTGCTTCTCAGCAGGGTTTGCCCTCCTTGAATATGAGGTTATAATCCTGATAACTGCCCTCATAAACCCGTCATTATTTTCATGCATACGGTACACTGTTTTCAACATAGTGGTAAGACTTCCAAATCCTCAGTACCACACCAGGGGTGGGGGCTGAGGGAGTCACTGCCTCACTGGGATAATGTTGTTATTATTGTATCTGTACCTGTTTCAAATGAAAACAGAATTTAGCAAAATTAAAATGCGGCTGATTATTGCAGTTGATACCCTGACATTACGAAGAGTACGTGAACTTAATTAAAACTTCTAAATTGCAGGGGCAGCTATGAAACTGGCAACAGTGTTGTAGAAGATGAAGCAACACAATCGCGAAATAAAAACAGCACCAGCACCCTAGTTCCCTCATGGATGCTCAGTCACATTGCGGATCAGTAATAAAGGAACAAATGCTTAGCAAACATAACATTTGCATTTCACTCTACAGTATTTATTAGTCGATAAAAGGCCGATGAATCTGGTAAAAATCTCAGTATCTCCTAGTCTGCATAAGTTATAGACTGAAGTCTTCATGGATGACTTACAAATTATGTAGGAGGTGAAGCAGAAAAACTAAAGCATATGCTGATAAGTGATAAGTGGTAAACTGGTAATGTATATACCCTCTGTGTACTGAGTATTTAGTATCATCCCTGTGCATTATTAGTATGCCTTGCATTGGTTTTATAGGTTGCAACCTGAAAGTGAAAACCCACGTAGTACCTTTGAGGTTTGAAAAATTGCAGGTAATGTATCCTGGGTTTAAGCCAAGTTGCGTGTACTGTGTACGAAACTTGCACAAGGTTGGTGTCCACAAACCTTAGTGCGTTACTGTGTGGGCAAATGCCTGTTCCGGAATTATCCAAAGGTTTCTAAGACAAGAATGACTTTGAAGCACGTCGATTTATACCACCCATCGACAATCCTACCCACTATAAGGAAATATATATAATTCTAGTATATATCATAATAACAACCTACCTATATTAGCTAGATTACATCCTACAAAATAGGTAACAATATAAAGATAATACAATAAATAATTATTATTCTAAATTACAAAGATTATCCCAATATTACATTGATGATATATACTAGAAATATATATATTTCCTTATACCAACTAGCTAGCTAGCTGATACTAGGTAGCACCAATACGGATTTGGACACAGACACAAACACCGATACGGATACGTGACACGGCACTTTGAAATTTAGCGGACACAGACACGGCAAAAAACAAAAAATAACAAGTATTTTAAATGCATATTTTTTCAATTACGAAACTGTGCGCGGATAGGTAGAGGTGGGGTTGGTGCGGCCGGGTGCAGGTGGGGCGGTAGCGGTGGGGCCGCTATCGAACGTCGGTTAAAAGATCTCTGCTAAGGCGGCGCTAGCCGAAAGTGGAAGAGCCGTTCGGAGCAGGAAGATGGGAAACAGAAGGAGATAGAGAAATAAGGCATGTAGTTGAGCTACCAGTTAGTGTATTTAAAATAGGAGAGAGAAAAAATAGTTTTTTTTTTTAAAAAAAAAAAAAAACTTGACGAAACGATGTAGTTTTGTGTCGTGTCAGGTGTGGTCCGTGTCCGGTTCGTGTCCAATTAAAAAAAAAAACTGTGTCCGTTTCCTAAAATTAAATTAAAAAACCGGACACGATTTTTAGGCATGTCGGAAACGTGTCGTACCGACACCGTATCCGTGCTTCCTAGAGCTGATATTCGCTCTAACATCCAAATAAACCACTAGTATATATAATCGAGCAATGTCTGCAAAATCCGGCATTTTATGTTCTAGCCATGATTCCATGAAATGCCCGATTTTGTCAAGACAAGAATTTACTTGGGTACAGATTTTCTGTAATTACGTAGTATAGTATAGTATACTATATCTAAATGCATGACGCAAGGATAATTTATGCGTTTACTTAAATGGGGTTGTGTTATTGTGAAAATTACTTTGCAGGCCTGAGAAAAAGATGTGATTTTTAATTTTAAACATATTTTGTGACGTTTGATCGTCCAAACTTAATTATCATCAGCCGGCACTACTACAGTAGCATGCTAAGGATATACTCCGTAGTACTCAAAATGATTGACCTCATATATAAAGCCAACATAATGCACAAAGTTTGTAACTATCCACCACCATATCTATTTATCTAACACTACTCCATTTATCATAATTGGTCGCTATAAGAGTTAAGCGCTCTCATCGCTTGAATCGATAGTTAGGGGCTCGATCCCTGACTATTTGAATGAAGCAACTTATATGGGGTATGCCCCTGTGGAGTACTCGTTAAAGGGAGTAAAGGTTGTCAGAGTTGTCATGTGTCAATATCGGCCTCCTCGTAAAAGACTGACTCACAAGGTGGTGGACTGGTGGGGTTCCTTCCTAAAATAATTGGCAATAGAAGGAGTAACTCACCATCTTATAAACCAACCTCCAATCTTCTATTTCTCCAATGTAGAATAGTTTCCCACAGCTCACATGTGAGTCATTATCACTCCAACAAAGATCGTGGAATACTCTTTATTAATATTAATATTTTTCAACGCCACCACAATTATACTTCTTCATCAAAACGAAAAAAATACAATAAAAAATAAAACACAGCTATACTTTTCATTTTTCAAAGAACAAAGAACAAACTACATGGGAAATTCAGTTCCACAACCATCCGTCTAATAATTATTTTGCCTTAAATGTGGAAAATATACTCTTGTGTGCAAATGTGCAATTGAACCCAACTGGTCAATGCCTTCACATCGTTTGGGGGATGAATTAATGATGAGGGAGGGAAGAAGACTATAGTCTTGTTCTACAATGTACTACTATAACAATAATAGTTTGCAACTTATTCTCATTAAGAATTATTGCATTTTCAATAAATTTGTTTTGTTACGTAAATAATGTTGATATATTCGCAAATCTAATGAAAAAGCGGTGAGCTAGTAATATTCTAACGAAGAAAGCACACAAAAGGACGCATATACACTGGAGGCATTTTCATGTCCTTAACTTCGTCTTGTGTATTAAACAACGCCTTCTAAATTTGAAATATTATTACCTAAACAATGCAAAATTATACTCCGTACAAATCAATGAATCATCCACATTTATTTCCAACTTGAAGGATAAGAAAAGTTTCTGAAACAGAATGAGGCACAAAGTGTCCGACTTCCGAGTCATCCATAATCTATGGAGTAATAGTTATGAAGAATGTGACCAACCAAAGACATTATTCTTAGAGTAATGAATACGGTTCACAACCGTATCAGAAAATCCGATTGAGCAAGCTGGTGTGTCGCATACTATTACTCACATATACTAGTAGTAGACTAACAAATGAGAATAATTAAACTGAGAACAGCTCAATGTGAAAATGAGAGGTATGTAGACTAAGTTAGGGGCGTATGAAATGCAATATCAAAGTAGACAAGTATGCATACATCGGTACGTGTTGAGTCCAACTATGACGACTTTTTAAAGTTGACTTTTTTTTAATACAAGTGTAATGTCATTGTTAATGTTGATATAAAAACAGAAACAACCAAACACAAGAATTAGTAGCTTGGTCTCATTCGTTACCAAAGAGGAAAATAGGCTAATTCCACATTAATATTGGGTGCGTACTTTAGAACATGAGTCCATAACATGGGGGGAAATTGCCGACCTCATAAAATCGAGCCATAAACTCAGCGATCTTATCAAATGAAATAGCTGACATCTGTGCGGAAGGTAACCTATTCATTGATTCATTCCACATTAATGGAAATGAGAGAATGATTCCGTACTACCATTTATTCTAGTTTCTAATGTTTACAACTTAGGTTGGTAAGATGCACATCACACGGTTGCACCCAATCAGCAAAGGTCAATATGATTAAATTATAAACCCCCAAAACTAATCAATACACCCTAAGAAATTTTGCAACTACTATGCCCTTAATGCTGAGCACGTTTATGGATACATGTCCCTACAATTAGAAAAAAATACCCAAGAAACAAACAAACATTACCAACCAGAAAAATCGCCTCTTCAACTTAAACTTTAACAAGTCGATCTATGTAGCCTTCAAAGGTAAGAAAGATTCCCATAAACACCTGGTCGAGTTGGCACAAGACTCGACTACCTTAACTATGAGTTCCTAAAATCAGGGGTGAACGCAGTGCCTTGCAAATGGTTGACCCTAATATATTCTTAACTGCACATCGACGATGTGAAAACACAGAGAAAGAGTTTTAGCTCAAATATGTTCTTACTCGACTTGAATCTCGGCTAAACCGGATAATGAAAAGAAAACAAGTGTAAGAGAGAGAAAGAACAATGGTGACTGGTAAGCACGTCGTCCTTCTCTTAAAAGAATGCTAGCCCAACAACTGCCTGTCCTTACTGTCTTTTAGCTCAGCCTAAAAGTTTATGACTTATCCTCCATACCTTATTAGAATATAATTAACTTAATAACATTCCAACTTGTCCCTTGTTTCATTTCTAAGTATAATAACTATATATAGCAAAGTTTTCTTCCCAAATTTCCTTTGTTATTATTGCATCCTTAGAGCACATAGATTTGGGGTGTGACATTCACGATTTTATAGGGTACTGAGTGAGGATGGCCAAAGTACGTACCAAAATTCCAGCGATTTGCTTTAGAATAAGCAAAGCTCGGATTCGAGTGCGTTCACCGCCTTTGCAATCGAATCCGGCGTATAATTCCATCAAGTCTAGCTCTAGCCAGAAGAGTGAGTACTATGAAGACTGTAGTTCAAGCTTCACCAGTGGTACACCGAGAAGCAGTGACGAAAACTCGGAAAAGGGCGAGTCCAAGAATGGTAATAGGATCATGGTTGTGGTGGATGCAACCCAAGAGGCTAAGGGTGCCCTTCAATGGGCGCTTTCCCACACTGTTCAGAAAGAGGACTCTATCATTCTTTTGCACATAACTAAGCCATCAAAAAGAGGTAAGTTTACTAGTTTCGTTACGTAACATATAAGATCATCATATTATAGTTCAATTCTATATTACCTCGACACTTCATATAACTAGGTGTCGTGTGTCCTACACGACACTTAGACACCCCACTTTAGGCCAAATATATGAATATTTCATAACATGGCTGTCTGTGTAACATAGGTTCATTTATTATAAAAGTACAGCAACAATTGCAGAAGAAATATGTAACCAGGGACATTTCATAAATGCAGGTGTAAATTCCGAGGGTGAACTCAATCCCAAAGCTTATGGATTGCTCTACTCCTTGAAAAATGTCTGTGAATCCAAACGACCTGGGGTAAGTCAACCTAATGTTTTCAGGAGTGATCTTATACCAGCATTGCCCCTCCCCCTCTCACATCATCATAGGCGGAAACCTTTGAGACACTCGTGGTGTTGTTGGTGTTGATCATCTACCAACATATTCGGTATACCATATTATATGGAGGTGCCTATATATTGCCACAACCCATAGTTCCACTCCTAACGTGAGAGAGTATGTGCATTTGCACACCTAGTGTGAGTCTGTGAGACAATACGTGGAATTGCACTCTCGGTCACAACTCACAAGGTGGCCGATGATCAACAAAAAAAAAAAAAAAACTAAAGACGATGACTTGATAACTGTATTCACAATTCACGCACTTGCCCATATCACTAGTTTGAAGATCATCTAGAGTCCTTTCTAATAACTAAATCGTTTTCTGACAAGGTGTATTGCGTACTCAACAGGTACAAGTGGAAGTAGTAGCACTTGCAGGAAAGGATAAAGGTCCGTTAATTGTAGATCAGGCAAAGGAACAGAAGGCCTCGTTACTAGTACTTGGCCACAGAAGACGATCAATAGCGTGGAGATTCTTGATGAGGTGGGCAGGCAGGAATAGGAGCAGCAACGGCGTAGTGGATTACTGCATCCACAACGCTGATTGCATGACAATTGCTGTGAGACGGAAGAGCAAAAAACTTGGTGGGTATTTAATTACCACTAAACGGCACAAGAATTTCTGGCTCTTAGCCTAGATAAAAGGCAATAGGCTCAAAAGAAAGAATTCTGGAATCTGTAACTGATCTATTTATTGTATAATGTACATTCGGAAACTCTGACTCCATACACCTCATAAATTCTATCTTAGAAACTGTAAAACTAATGGATCATCCTTCTAAGGGGGATACAGGATACTTGACACGAGAAATCACCATTTTCGTTCCATCTGTTAGTTCATTAGGTAGTGCTAATGCAAGTTAATAAACTTAGGGCAGCGGAAAAAAATAACAAATTCGAGACATACAAAATCTAGTAAGACATTACAACCTCTTAAATTCATATATCAAAAGTCGCAGAAAACATACCTCGGCATGAAGGTTGGCCTCAACAAGAGTGCAGCTTGGTGAAGGTATTTAACCTGCCAAATTATAGGCATGCAACTATGTCTGCCAATATACTCCAAAAGAAACACAGGCTGATGATGATTAAAGATTGGTTACACTAAAACACAAGGATCAGCATAATACGCAATCTCCACAAAGCTCAAACTTAGTTCTGCATCGCTACGAACTGCAGCTATTTCACCTTTTGTTTTCATTTCATTGATTTCCCTGATAAAAAAAATGAAATGGAACAGAGGCATTCTATTCTACTACTACAGCAGCGTTGTCTATGAAGAAAACGGAGTCAGATACACCAGCATGTTTATCGAATCTACCAAACTATAACTTAAGTGTGACCCCAGAGCAACAACTTCCAACTTATTTTCGTCAGTGTCTGTCCTAATCTTTGGTAACAACTTCCAACTTATTTCCAATGGAGCCAAAAACTACTTATTCTTTGGTTTTTGGGATATTATGGAATAAAGCAAAATGGCTCATAAAACTGTTTGTGCTTCTTATTTTGTGAAGTAGCAGGCAGTGGGTGCGATTCTTGAAGCAATTTTCATTTTGGGTCATTTGTGCGCAGCCTCTCTATGTTTCAATAGGGGTAAGGCTTGCGTGCATCCGACCCCCCCTTACCCCGCCTTATGGCGGGAACCTTTAAGGCACTGGGGTTAAAGATGTTGTCTGTCCTAATCTTTCCAATACATCATAGTAACTATATAAAGCTTCGGGTATATCATGCCTCTTTACTATCTGGGCAAATCTAGAATTTGCAATGAAACATTTAACCACAATATAGACTTAGCAGCACTTTTGTACACAAGGGAACTCTAAACAGTAACTACCCAGAAAATTGATGTTCTGGTACTGATATTATCATAATACCCATATGGCTCACGGATTAGTAAGATGTATATCAAGATCAAACCGATGTTTCTGCCACACAACAAAGAAAAGTTTTCGAAGGTCAAAGAGCGCAGGAAGTTCTATTACCAAAATGCCTCTCTTTAAGACTTCAATTACGTTCACCAATAACCCAGCTAAATACATCATCAAAGAAGCCCTTACCTAATATCATCAGGCCTTTTCACCAAATGGCTCATCAAAATTCATCAAAGCAAGAATCAAAGTATGTGGTCTGTTAACTATAAGCATGATTGCTCACAGCCAGGAGAGCAATTCTACACCTCCGGGATGAGATCATAGATATTTCGGGGGATGCAAATTCAGCAATGCAGAAGGTTACTACCTGGGAAAGTAGTAAAAGTCAAGGTAAAACTCCGTACGACTATTTTCAGAGCTAAAAAACCTCCTGTCAAGTGGTTCAAGACCATCTGGACCCCTATTGTTCTCCAAAATGTCCTGTGATCTCTGCTTTGGCTGTGCATTATGCTCTACCAACATTTGTTAAGTTGCAAAGCAGAGGACTATACATCCCTAACAGATGTTGTCTTTGTAAGTGTCCGTATGAATCTGTCAGCCACATCTTCTTTGACTGCATGCTCTCCCACACCACCTGATATTCTGTCCTAACTTGGCTGGGATATAAAAGAAGAAAATGAAGCCTGGTGCATGAAATGTGAGAGGCAAGCATGGGAAGCACCTTCTGTTAAGGACTGCACTTACACTCACTATTTACGAACTATGGCGGGAAATATACAATAAAAAATTTGCTGACATAGAAAGATCCCTAAAGCAGATTGTACTTAGAATCAACTAATCAAAAATTGTGTCTGTACTAGAGTCATAAACAATTTTAGTGCCTATATTCCTACCTAGTAATCCCTTTGTCCCAAACTCAAACACCTCGATTTCCTTATTTGGACTTCTCACCTCAAACACCCCATCTATTTTGGGACATCATTATCTCTTCTACTGTTTTCTAATCTTCCAACCCTTTCTCACATTCTCTCTCCTACTTTGTGTTAATCCTCGCATCCTTTCTCCTATCCTTTCCTAATTTTCTTCCACTATCACTACTTTACTTTCTTTATTAATTTTCCTTATTCCTCTAGCCCACGGGGTTGTTTGAGCTGGGATGGAGGGAGTAGAAATTTTCGCGTTTTTCCTAGGGTAGTTCCTTGCTATCCTTTGGAGAACTTTGTAATACTTCTTCTCCCCATATTGTGGATAAATAAAACTATGCTAAATCTTTCCAAAATATAATAATAATATCATCAGGCGTCGATCAAATGTTAGGAGCATAAAACAAATTATTTACACATGACAGGAAATAGTATCAGAAATCACCATGCAATTCTTAAACGGTGGTATTTATCAAACAATTATTAGATAAGCGTATAGATGAAGAATGTAAAAGTGATAGGAGAATATAAAATCATCTTACTGATTTATTTTGCAAGACTAAGGGCTCCTTCCAACTTTTGCGCTCCTAAACAGACACAAAGAATGGTTAATGTTCTCTCGAAACCTCCAGCATCCACGAGGAGTTGCATACGCTGTCAAACTAGGAACAAATGTGAAAAATAATAAGAGACTGAATCTTAAGAACACTAAAGATCCAGGCTTGGGCTGCTGCCACCATGTACAATACCTCCAACTATAATGCAGAAGTTACAGACACAGTATTGCTACTACATTGGAGATAGGAGTTTTCCTGGAATTCCGTGGGAACGAAGGAATATATGCTAGCTCTACATAGTTCAACACCCCAAAAAATGACATGTCAAATGAGAAGTGGAACTAAACAGCAGGAAACACAAAGTGATCTAGAAAATGGGCTCCGGAGAAAAATAGAAGCAAACAAATTATGAACCAGAAGCCACAAGTAAAGAAAGGTCATGGCATCTTCCAAGTGTGACCTCTGAGAAAAGGACGTACCTGCAAACTGCTAAGAATACCATCCTTTTACAACTTACTGCATTATGACAAAGAATGATGCTAGTTCCAAAAAAAATAAAAATGATGCTAGATTATACCTCCCTGAAAGAATATGAAGTTAACATCACTAATCTGGCAGGTTTCATAAGTGCATATGATATACCAAAGATTGCTAAAGAAACCACCCTTAATTAAATTACTGCAAATGAAACTGAACAGGGATGCCAAAATACCCTTCGGTCAAAATTAAAAAGCCAATGTTAAGAAGGTGTTTGTTCAAACTGTACATCTAATACAATTGGGTAAGCATTTGTACATGCATCCATAAAAGAAACATGATGTGATCAAAATTGCATACACTTTCGCAATAAATAATTCCTTTCCCACTATTTCCACCCATTACTGAGTATCAACAGACCCTAAAAGAATGATATCATAGCTATACAGTTACAAGAATCTTGTATGAACCCTTCATAACTTATGAGAGGGTTCAAACTTACAGATGTGTCCATAAGCAATACGCTGCAATTGATCATAGCCAGCAAGTACTCCTGCCCCTGCCACGCCCAAAAGAATGTTTGCTGAGACACCACGAAAAAGTGCAAAAAACCCTTCATTGTGAATTATCTCGCGAAATGCATGAACTGCATTATGATACTTTATTGGTTGTCCAGATGTTAGCATCATCCTTCGTCTCACTGTATCAAATGGATAGGCACATATCCCAGAAGATGTTGTCACGCCCCATCCTAAGAAAAAGCTTGCAAAGAAATTTCCCTGCAATAACGTATAGTGGACAAAAAGTCAAAATACGAAAGGATTGGGTAAACTTGTCATGCCACCTCTACAAGTTGCAGGATGAAAGTTTAACTTGAATTCATTATGTCAACCAGAAAAGTAAAGTTATAAAAGAAACTTGGGGGGGGGGGGGATGGGATCAACATGTAGCAAACGGATGAACATAGAAAAGGGTAAAAAGATTACAGGACACGAAGCTCAACAAAGGATGTTGACTTGAATGCAGCAAGATCCCGAGTGATAATAATATTTCAACAACTTAGCCATCTTTGGAAATTATAGCGGAAAGCCCACAGAAAACTTTTACTCAACTATGTTTAACTAAGTTCCCAAATATTCTCACTAAAGAACATACTAGTCATACGCGAGGCAAAGCGTAAAACCTTAAGAGAAAGACTGTCGGGGTTAACCAAAACCATTTAAAATAAGGATTTTTGTTGCAACACCATACATGGGTTGCTTGCTTTACCATATTGAAGATTTTACAACCACCGAATCTGAATCCTTCATGACTGAAGATGTTACGCTGTATTAAACTGTATTTGGCCACGGTTTACAGTGTATTTAGTGAATTTCAAGTTGACAAAGTAAACTACAACAAAGTGTCACACGATAATGGGGAACCAAAATGGAGAAAGCACTGCCACATGCATGAACTTGAGGTTAAGAAGCAGATGAAGTAGAGCATTTCACAATTGTGTTACTGTGACAAGACTTCATGTACATGGCATCGGACAAGGAGGCTAACTTAACCTTCATAAAAGTGGCAGCAAAGGATTTCTTTTTCAGAAAAAATATTTTGAAAATTGTACACTTTGTCTCAATACGGATAGATATCTCAGGCAGAAAAGAAGTTTTGGTGAGAGGGGACAGGCTGGTCCTTCCTGTCCAACTGGTTTTTTCTTTACTACTCCGCCTGTAGTTTACCTGAATTGGATGCCAGTATGGAAACATGAGTGAAATGAAGTTATAATTCTTATAAATGTCCCCTTTCTGCTACAGGTTAGTAATTATTTTTGAGCAACCTTGCTCAACGCCCCTTTACAGCTGCAATTGACATGTTGAAAATGCAAAAGGGGTAAGCTGCATATATTAGTCAAGTTGAAAATTTCCAGAGCAATGATTTTTCTACCAAATTATCTTGATTGACCTCTAGTTAGCTTAAAGTACAATGAGACTAAACATCAAGAGAAATTTCTTTAGACTACATAGGATGGTAGGCAGGTCTAAGCAATGCAGATGAAAACATTGAGTAAACAGAAAGGGAAAAATAAGGCCAACGATCTGAAGAAGATTCACTCATGAACTTCATCTATGCGATTGAACATATAATATTTTAACAAGATGTGAGATGCGATCACTATTAGCATTTACACTCTGTTGATATGCAGAGCTTTACCCAAGTACCGGACAGATGAAATGAAGCAGATAAGAAACTTCTAGAACCAAGCTTAAAACGGACAAGAAAATGGGAATCTGTAACCTACCTCCAGTGGTCCAACCAGCACAAGAGGTTTAACTGTGTCATATATCCCAAAGTACATGCCCCGGTATAGCGTAATTCCAACAATTGATACACTAAATCCTCTATACAGCCCAGCAATCCCATCAGTTGAAAATGTTTTACGATAAACATCTCGCAATCCTTTAAATTGTCGCTGTCCCATCTCAGAAGACCCCAACGCATCAGTAGCCAGTCGAGTACGTGCATAATCCAAATGGTAGAGAAAAAATGAAGTAGTTGCTCCAGCAGCACTCCCAGACGCAACATTTCCGGCAAACCATTTTAAGTAACCGTCTCTCTCCTTTGAATATCCAAACAAGCTCTTGAAGTAACCTCTGAAGGCAAAGTTGAAAGCCTGCACACATCTGATGGCAGCATCAGAAGACCAAATTCCTGAGCTTCTATTAGTATAGACACAAACACAGACTAAAGAAATTATTGAACCAACGAGATAGATTACTAATGGAAACATGAAACAACTCCAATGTAAACATTATTGATTATTATTTTATGTTAAAGTTATTGTTGCGGCCAATTCAGTATTCAGTAAGTCATAGGGAAGATAGGAACAGTTGCCACCGCGGTAGCAGAGAAATCGAAAAGTCTCTTTTGTCAGATTTCGCTGCAAGAAGCTAATGAACAGTCTAAACATGTTGAAATTTGTCCTCAGCCAGTACTACAATGAGCAGAGCAGTGGAACACTGGAACCTTGTCCACAACCAACAATAACACATTGGTATGAAGTCTGCTCTAGGCAAACTCTAAAAGATGCAGTCAGTCAGCCTTAACCTTAAGAAATCTAGGATGGTTAGCAAAGAAAATGGTTCCGTTAGTGGTAACATTATCTTAGACCATGGAATATTGGATGTAGACTTAACATGTACGGAGTATTATAGTGACCATCAGTTTTAGTTGTACATATGCATCAAACAATGCCTATCTTGACTGTTGAGATACACAAAAGAACTTAAATCCTTGATCATCGACACTGAAATTCGTACAAACTTGCTTCTTCCCTAATATCCATCTGAAATAGATAAACTAAAATATCTGAAGTCATAACAGTGGGACAACGCCCTAACAAACGCCTCAGCATAGTTCCTCAAGTGAGCCCCAGATAGACTTATATTTTTAAAGGGCATAACCAACAACGGTGTCTATTCCGCCAAAAGGATACTTCTTCATGTCTACCATCCGTCAATCAACCCATTACATGGTTAGTAAAGTTGATCTCATGAAACAAATTACTGAACCAAATATGACCAGATATCGATTAATTCATACCTCAGGTAGTTATTACTTCGCGGTGTCCCTCAATCACAAATCTCTGAAATATAATCATCATGTCCCCTGCAATTTCCCCATCCAAATATCATCATCAACGTGATACCAATCGATGAATTCACCGAAACACAATTGTTTCCAGTGACCCTGCACAACGTGTTTAAATATCCACTTGAAACTTTGGTTATGCCCACAACTCAAAAGGCCTCATTATCACCCAAAACACCTTTTAAACCTCAGACATTGGATTCATTATTCTCAATTTAGAACGTCGTAGTGGTACCCAAAGTCCCAAACCACTGCTACCCATATCTTGTCTACAATTAGATCAGTTCACTTATAATTGTTCTCTTCAAAGTACCATGATAAAGGTATCAATACAAACCAAATAATCAGCTGAAAGCACCAAAGTGTGGGAAAGGGGGGTTCAGAATAATGATTGAATGCTACACAATACCAATTAAGCAAGTAATGAAAGGCCACCAATAAGCTCCGACTTGAAACTTGGTAGGAGCTTTTCAAAATGTTTCACAATGCCCACCCAATACTGCCAAAACCAACAGACAAAATGTCAATGCCCGCAACGTCTGATACAGCCCCCAAAAGAAATCCCATTTTACAACTTTCCCTTCAAGTTTCATCATACATTCCACAATATTGTCAAAGTCTAGATACCAATGGCTCACATTCAGCGAAAAATGTTTCTAAGCCTTACATGAAACCCAACAAACAATGCATCACTACAATGCTAAGACCGCCTGAAAGCATATAAAAAACTTCACACACCTCAAAACACGTCATCCTCTTCATAAACATATCTTCATTTAATCATCAATGTGTATATAACATGGAGTACTACACCGTGTGCCGATACAATGCAAAAAATTAAGACTTGCTACAATACAATGCACTGCACAACTTACTGCACTCAGCACAACGCCTCTACAATCCTCATCTTGATACTCTATCAAACTCCATAATTTCGATAAAGTTTAGACTTTCGTCCCACGAAACAACTCACAACTCACAACAAACATACCAAAACTACAATACAATGCAAAATCAAATCTTTCACAAAACCCACCAAAAACTTCATCAATACATTCCTAAGTGTATAATATTCATCACTAAACTCCCTCACAAACATCAATTTTCATCATGTTACACCAAACAATGACAATAAAACCCACAAACAAGATGTAAATTAGATTAAAAAAAAAAAAAAAAACAATGCCAAAATCCAAACTTTAACAAAAACCCAATAAAAAGATGACATTTTTAAGAGAGAAAAAGACCTGGGTAGGGAAATAACGGAGGACATTAGCTTGATTACCCCTCCAAAAAGCTAAGATGCCTTCTTCTTGAAGCACCCTTTTGAAGCAATCAGAAACACCAAGGTAAGGTGTATGAAGACGGCCTCTTTTGATTAATTCACCTTGATTTTGCAGCAGTAACTTTACTCTTTCTATTGGTGCCGCGCCGCTCTTCGCCACTACCGCCGCCGTCCCTGCCATCACCCAATCCGCCGAGAACCTTTCCCCTCTTCTCGTCGTTGTCGCCATCTTTCTTCTCACCGCAATTTGATAATAGTGCGTTGCCGTGTGTTATACTCCGTATGAATATCAAGGTTGATATATGTGTGCTAATTACGCCTCAAATGTTTTTTTTTTTTTTTTTTTTTTTTTTTTTTTTTTTAATGTGTGACTGTGTGACAGTGTGAGTCTAAAATTCTTTCAAATTTTTGCTTTTCCGGGTAAATTACGTACCACAAGTCCACAACCTGTCGTGTTCAAAGATATGTTACGGACTTGCGTGCCTCTGGCGCATACGGTCACACCGAATCATCGGTGACTAGATGAGCCACCCGCACAAAGTTAATTAATGTTCAGCTCAAGTTTGATGTGAACAATGTATCCCTACGTGTGATAATTATATGGTCGAGTTATATCATATACTTCACTCCCTCCGATTCTTTAGATTTGCCACATTTCATTTGGACACAAAGTTTAATGGTATGGGCTACCCTTGGTTTTTTTACAATAAAGGGCATTTGTCTCATATGCACATGGGTGTGTCCAACTTATCATGAAAAGTAAAATAAACTTATGCCTATACAAAAGTTACACAAAAATAGAAATGACACAAATCTATTGCACCATCAAATAAAAAGAATATGGATGGGGCAAATTTAAAGAATCGGAGGGAGTAGTACATGGAATCGATTTACTCGGTCTTTGTCTGGTTTTCAGTTCGAGTGGTTGTTAGGTTTTCTTCGGGTTGGAATATGCTTGTACCAAGACATTATTGAAAGCAAACTTGTGCCTAGAATAATACTTTGTTTTCACCAACTTAAATAAATGTCTTCAAGACTTATCACTATTTGACAATAACTTAAATTCATGAAATAGTATTAAACTCATGTTTAGTGTTTACAGCTTACGCGGTTGTCTAAACTCAAATACATAATTTTACATGACCATCTAAAAGCTTTTATTTGAATTTTAAGGTTAGACATATTGTCACTCCCTTTTAACTTCTTCCAAGGTCATAAAACAAAACATCCACCATTATATATATCCTATGAGTTGACGCATTTTAGTAATAAAAATAAGAACGCTACCGTGGCAAAGTATTAAACAGCCGTACATAATAATAAAACTAAATCTATAAATTAGATACCCCAACACTATCACAAAAAGACCGTTGTAGATAGCATACCTACGATAGTCGGATTACATCGACAACCAAAACAATTACACATTAAGCGCCAATAAGCGAGGAACATCCTATGCAAAATCCACCTGTAATCATGTGATTGTGAAACTCAAACAATGGAGACGGTATGAGCATAGAGTCATAGACACGTTCATATTATTATTTGGTACTAACTCTTTATTAGAGTTTAAACACACATTAAACATTGGTCTTCCACTCCCAACTCGGAATAAATAAAAAACTGACATAAAAACCAAATCTCTTTGTTTCTGTTCTTCACACTGTTCCCCTTCCCAAATCTCTCCCTGATAAATTCACCATTATTATTATTATTATTATTGGAGTACTTCACTCAAATCAGCATCTTCTTCTTTACTCTTTTCCCACTCCACCACCAATCTAACACAACACTTTTTTTTTTTTTTTTTTTTTTTTTTGTAATTTTAATTGCTGTTTTTTCATAACTAAATAAACAAACCAACCCCCATCTCTTGATCATATATCTTGGGGGCTGTAACTTACCAAATAAGCTTCCTGGGCACCATTTTTTACCCGAAATTTGAACTGAGTTTTATTTATTTTTACCTTTTTACGCCAAATTATTAAGTGGGTCAGTCAGCTCCCAATTTCTCAAGCTGATATCAAATTTGTCTCCTTTACATAATTTTGATTGACATATATGGATGATTGACATAGAAGCGTGTTAGTGAATTTTGATTGCGTGGGGTTTAAAGATGCGGCGACGGGCTGCCGATTTCCGGCGCCCGGTTCGAAAACGGATTCCGAATTGGATCTGGGCACTTCTCGGGTTGTTCTTATTTGTTGGGTTTTTGTTGTTTGTTGTTCAGCATAATTATGATCAAGATCATGTTCCTCAGCCGACAGTAGTAAGCTTCTCGACTAAGATTTTGCTAATTGTTTGTACTGATTGTGTGTGTGTGTGTGTGTGTGTGTGTGTGTTTTTTTTTTTTTTTTTGTCTCTGATAAGTTGACTCTGAATCGAATTAGTTGTTATCATAGAATTAGAAGTCCCCATTTATGTATTGAAGAAGTTACATTGTTTGTCGGTGAGAGACAACCTTTGATGTACTTTATTGGTTGTATCTTGTGTTAGTCTTGTTTAGAATTGAAGAGTTGTTTGTTTGTGGTAGCTAATGTTGGTGTATGAGTTGTTTGGCTGAATCGAATTTGCGCTTTGATTGGGGATGTGCGGCCACCCTTGGTATTTATCGAAATTAGGTTGCTTTTGATTGGAAGAGAGTAGAGTTTTATCCGAGTTCGGCTTGATTAACGTGGAATAGATGTGTTGTTACTATCGATCGATTTATAGGTTGATCATAGTAGTGCTGGGGTGCAATAGTCTTTCAATGAGACCAAAATTCTTTACAAACTACTTGAATGGGATTCCTGGGGGGGTTATCTAAGAGTTGGACAGATAAGTATTATGACCTAAATTTTCGTCTTTGCAATGCACAAGCTGTATTACCGTGTCAAGTCTAATCGGTTGATTCATATATACTCTAAAGCGGTGTACTTGATTGTTAGAGGTGTAGAAGATACGCTAAAGCTGTGTACTTGGGCGCTTTATTAGCTTAAAAACAATTAACGTTTTTAACAATGAATATCTTTTTATTTCTTGTCTGTATAGAGCTGTATTACGCCGTCCTATTTAAGCTGGTTATACCAGTTTCCGTACACAATGTGATTTAAAGATATGGTCACATTTGAAATGGGGTATTACAGACGAAACCCAACACTTTGACTCTTTGAGTAGGTCAACCACTCCTGAACCATCTAGGTTTTGCATCAGTGGTTAAGATATTTTTATGGAACCTCTTTTTGTGTCAAAGTTTTAGGACAAGTTCGCCAACTGACTTTCATCCTCCGCCTTGTGGTGTGGAGACTGGAGAGTGTTGGTGGCACAATTGGCCTTGGCCTAGACCTACCTTAGTCCTCACTAGGCGGAGCTTTGTTGTGGATCAGTTTCCATTATTGTTGGTGGCCTCATGGTTGATGACTGGAGTATTGTATAATTTTTTTTATTTTTTTTGAGATAAACCTACTTTATTTGTTAGCATATCTTCAGAGACCATTTTAGTTAGTAATTGTTTGAAAGTCTATCTTTCAACAAAATGATTCAGGATCTTTACTAAATTACACAGGAAGAATTTTTATAAGATGTTGAGTCCATTGCCGTTAGTTTAAATGATTGATAATATGATAATTACTGAATAATTCATTTTACTGAATGTTTTTTGAATACAAATATAGTATATTTCACCAAAGTAAATTGTAAAGTGAATAGACAATGCCTAGATTTTACTCATAGGATTGATTAAACTAATTGAATTGCGTGAAGCTGGAGTGGGTGGTAAGGCTTTTCTGTTACACTCACATTTCTATATTGACCTAACTATTAGCAAGTTAATATGATTTTTTGACAAATACCCATTTACAGGTAGCCTTGTAGAAATATCAAATATATGTCTGATACATTGTGTGTGTTAGCTTAAGAGCTAAACTTTATGTTGAATGTAGCGTGTGACTCTAGATTGATTTCTAGCGAGCACTTAGCAGTCTTCCCATGTCAGTATTTCACTTTTTATTTTGTTCTTGCCGTCAAGATTTAAGTGTGTCACCTGTCTGGCTGTGCATTCAAATGAAAATTTGATGGTTTAAGGTCATAGTAGCATCTTAAGCCTTCAGATCGTTTCAAATTTGGAACTCTTGTACATTCTACATCATATCAGGGATAGATCTTTCTGATGTTCTTTCAACAGTGTTCTTGTACAGTTATACACCTTTTGTCTTTTTAATAGATATTTATGCTCTCTCTCTCTTTTTTTTCTTTTTTTTTTTTTTTTTGGGATATGGTAGCTTTTCATGCATGACCAAAAAGATTTACTTCTGCAGAAATTATTAGCTGAATCTTTGGTAATCGGTTGAATGGTCTAATATGCATACAGGCTAATCTTTATTTATCTTCCAGCTTTAAGTGTATTTTTCTGCATATGCCAGAAGATGAAGGAAGGGTAGGTAAGAGAATGAGAGGTGGGGAGACGGGGGTCTTTTTTAGGTTTATCAGAAAGGGAATGAAATGGATGCTTACTTCTTTCTCCCTTCCTCTTCTCCAATCCTTTGGTATTTGATAAGAAAACACAACTCCCTCCCCCATTCGAACTTCCGTCCAAATCTACTTATCTAACTAGTCTCTCTTTACAAATGTTTCCATTGCCATTTGCCATGGTTTTAACTTCTTGTGTATTTAATTCTTGACAAATGAGGGCGCTCATGCTTGTTAATGGCATAATTTTCATGCCTTGTCGTTGTCTGACATCTAGATCTGCACTTGTCGTGAAGTCATCGTCAAGATAACAATCCATACGTATATCTGTAGATAATACATATTGGAACTAGTGTACCTAACTACTCAAGTGTTGTTTGGCTTCTGATGAAGTTTGAACCACACGCCATATAATTGCCTTTTCCTTCTTCCAGATTTCTTTGTTGATGGCATAATATTTTCGTGCTTTGCTTATTGACATCTAGATCTATTCTTGTCTTAAATGATTGCCATGATAACAGTCTGTAATTATGTATCCCTTGCATATTTAATAGTGTGCTGTGTGGCTTGTCTCAAGATGAAGTTTATTGAACTACGTGATTTTTTCCTTCTTCCACTGTTCTTATCATACTTCAACACATCTGTAATTTAGCTTGCAATTGTGTGCCAGTGGCTACTGTGTTGCTGAGTGCCTGAGTCTGTAGCTTCCATCTTATTGCTTTGATGTTCACCAGATACATCTGGCTGAGTAACTTATTTGGATAGAAAGGATTGTGAACCTTTTTTTGTATATGAAAAGATGTTGCATATACTGTCATCGTCTACAATGTCATTGGGCCTTATCTTACTTCTATTCATTTGTGATAGGAAAAGGATGAAGTTGTTGTTCCTGTTCGGGAGCGATTAAACTTTACCGAGCATTTATTGAGTTCAGGCTCAGTTGCCAGGCAATTAGCTGACCAGATGACCCTTGCCAAGGCATATGTTGTCATTGCAAAAGAGCACAATAACCTTCAGCTTGCCTGGGAACTCAGCTCAAGGATTAGAAGTTGCCAGTTTCTACTTTCTAAAGCTGCTATGAGAGGGGAGCCTGTATCACTGGAAGAAGCAGAGCCAACAACAAAAAGCCTTTCATCGTTGATTTTTAAGGCACAGGATGCACATTATGACATAGCTACCACAATAATGACTATGAAATCTCACATTCAAGCGCTTGAAGAGCGTGCACATGCAGCATCGGTTCAAAGCACAGTATTTGGGCAGTTGGCTGCAGAAGCAATACCAAAAAGCCTCCACTGTTTGGACATCAAACTGATGGCCGATTGGTTGAGACAACCATCATTACAGAAGCTAGCAGATGAGAACAAGAATTCACCTCGTCTTGTGGATAATAACCTGTATCATTTCTGCATATTTTCGGACAACTTGATGGGTGTTTCTGTAGTTGTGAACTCTACTGTCTCGAATGCTGACCATCCAAAGCAGCTTGTCTTCCACATTGTTACCAATGGTGTCACCTATGGTGCCATGCAGACTTGGTTCCATACCAATGACTTCAAAGGTGCAACTGTTGAGATCCAGAACATTGAAGAGTTTGCCTGGTTAAATGCTACATACTCTCCTGTTGCCAGACAGCTTCTTGACCCAGATGCACAAGCCTACTACTTCAGTGGATCCCAAGATTTTAATGTTGATCTCAAGTTTCGTAACCCCAAGTATTTGTCGCTATTGAACCACCTGCGGTTCTATGTACCTGACATATATCCACAGCTGGAGAAGGTTGTTTTTCTGGATGATGATCTTGTTGTTCAGAAGGATCTGACACCGCTTTTCTCATTGGACTTGCATGGAAATGTGAATGGTGCTGTTGAAACATGCCTAGAAGCATTTCATCGATACTACAAATACCTCAATTTTTCAAATCCAACGATCAGCTCGAAGTTTGATCCTCAGGCTTGTGGATGGGCATTTGGGATGAACATTTTTGACTTGATTGCATGGAGGCAAGCAAATGTGACTGGTCGTTATCATTTTTGGATGGAACAGAATGCTGATCGAACCCTGTGGAAGTTAGGCACTCTTCCTCCTGGACTTCTCAGCTTTTATGGATTGACTGAGCCTCTTGATCGAAGATGGCACGTTCTTGGGTTGGGTTATGACCCAAATATTGATAATCGATTGATAGACAGTACAGCTGTTATTCACTACAACGGGAATATGAAACCATGGTTAAAGTTGGCCATTGCCCGTTACAAACCTTTGTGGGATCGATATGTCAATCAGAGCAATACATACCTTCAGGAATGTCTGACAAGCTGAATAGGGGTATACTTGGCTTTTGCGGTTTACTGGGGTTATATGCGATTAACAAGCACTGAGATCTGTGGTTCAGTCAATTGTAGATTCAGAAAGGAAAATTTTGCCTTGATTAGGATCTCTTATTTTCATCTTACTTCTCCAATTTACACATATTCCAACAGGAGGAAGTTGTTCTTACACATTTTAGGAGAACATAGACTATGTTCATTCTTTTTGGCCATTTCATACAGCTGTAGAATCGAGTTATTTTTGTAACAATTTGTGTAATAAACTCTCAGAAACTTTGGATCTCAACTGTAATTCTGTCCAGATAGGTAATTATCTGAAAATTTATATAGAAAAGCTACTGTCACTTTGTTCTACAATGTTGTATCACCTTCACATTTTCACAGTAAGTTATTGGATAATGAAGCATATTCACAAGATGTCTATCTGCAGTTTCTCAGACATTATGCTCTGACACCATCAGGCAACACTAGGACAGAATTTCTAGTCCTGCAGCTGTTAAGGGTGTGAGATAGTTTTATGGTGACATTGACAGAACTCAGGCTCGAATTCAATCCCTGGACTAATTTCTGCATTGCTGCAGATTTATCTTTGTATTTGTAGCAAACTCTGGGTCAGTCTCAGAGATAATTTGAGGATCAACAGAAACTAATTCTGGCGGAAAAAGCTCATCATTTCAAGACTTGCTGATTATTATTGCTTCACCAATAAGAATGATGGTTTTACATCAAATTTGTGAACCACTTGGTAACAATTTCCACTATGTAATGTAGTGTACTGAAACTGGCTAGTGATACAATACTTTCAATGTGAAGATACCAGGTCTAATCGACTTCAGATTTTAGACAGCTCAATGTATAGCAATTTCGGAGTGGCCATCTTCAGTAGCACAAGCGCGATACATGCCAGTAGTATTAAAAGGCATGGCAATCTCCCCCTTGGCTGATACAGCAATCAGGCCAACAGTGCCAGTTGGGGCACAGTTTTCCACTGCATATGCAGCTGCTTCTTTCAAGGAAAGACCTTTGTACTCCATGAGGGCTGCCACCTCTCGTGCAATGGTACCGCGTATAATGTGTTCCCCTCTTCCTGTGGCAGACACAGCACAGTAGCTGTTAGCGTATGTGCCTGAACCGACAATTGGTGTGTCCCCGATCCTGCCTACCATCTTGTTCACTAGACCACCTGTTGAGGTTGCAGCAGCCAAGTTCCCATCACTGTCAACTGCTACACATCCAACTGTACCTAATTTGCTGTCAACGTCTTCATTGGCCGTGTGCGTTTCTGGTAACACTTCTTTGCATTTGGGAACAGTATAGTCGAGCTGCAAAGAAAATAAATGCAACTCACAATACTATCCAACATTATGACTAAAGAACAGGACTTTTCTGCTGAATCAGGAGACAGATGCCATTACCAGAACCCCGTTTGCTTCTTTAGCAAGCTTCAATCTTTCAACATTATCTGGGGTGATGAAATGACTCGGATCTAAAGTCTCAACACCCTGCAAAATATTACTTAAATCAATAATCACACAAACAACATTTTAAAGTACGTAACGTACCCCATGCCTCAAAGGCTCCTGCCTAATACGAGGTAAATGGGGGTCGAATGAATATACAGTATTATGTTGAAAACATAAAGAAGCCGTTAAAACTAAAAGGAGACACGATATAAACTCACTTGTTCCTTAGCAAAGGCCTCAGCACCCTCAAAACCAAGATATATATGAGGGGTTTTTTCCATAACAAGCCTTGCAAGAGAAATGGCATTGACAACAGTTTTCAGACCAGAAACAGCCCCACAATTCTTAGTGTTACCGTCCATGATACACGCTTCCATTTCGACAGTGCCCGCATTCGTTAAGACTGACCCTCTGCCTGCATTGAACCTAGGATGGTTCTCCAGTTCACGTACCTGTTCAGATCACACAGTTAAATTTCTCAGTTTTACAGCAGTCAAAACTCAAAGTTACATTTTCCCGAAAATTACCCGTGTGTACAAACTCGAAAGTTGTGGTATCACCTTAGAGTACTAACAAATGTATACAAACTCGAAAGTTGTCACAATAAAAAAAAAAAAATTAAAAGATGATCACATGATATTAGAGTACACACTAAATTAAATTCATACAACAATTTTAATACTACCATAAAAATGAAAAATTTACTGTGGTGATGCACTCTTAAAATTAGAGACGTGATGAACTCTTAAAATTTTACCGTGCTAGTAAAACTTTGATAACAATTGGAAATAAAGGAGGTAAAAGATTTATTACCACAAGTTCGACAACATCAAGGGGAGAACGGCCAGCCTTGAGAGCAGCGACACCGACATCAAGGCAATGGCGCATTCCGGAGAGAGAAGCCTCCCGGCGTTGTTGGAGTTCTGGTGATAGATTTACCGGGATATCTCCGGCCCCACCATGCAAAGCAATTGACCATACCATGATCACGTCTCAGTATAGGACGTGTTTAGTTGGAGAGTCGATATCGAAAATTCTAGGGTGGTTACGGCTACTAACAACAACGTTAATAATGAATTGTAGCCTTGTAGGTATATATGGTGTGACAGGAAGCAATGTTGTTAGTGGGTTTTATAAGGAGTGTTGGTGACGGTAGCGTGAATGAATCTTGCTGGAATCCTGACTAGGAATCCTGTCACCTAATTGGTATTTACAGTAGATAAATCTAAACAAATCATATCCAATTGATTTACAATTAAAATCAATTTGATTAGCTTCCTTCTGTACATGGATTCTACGGTTCTTATTTGACTATGCAAATCTGCATTAATTTCGATCATATGCTATACGTTCCTAACAATATGGTCCAATTTGAACTTCTTTATTACTATTGCGTAGTCCCATCTTTTCTTTTCTTTTTTTTTTGCGTTTGCGTATAGGGGAAGGATCTTTAATTTTACCCTCTAGAGGAATATGTTAGGTTCTTGTATTGGATCATCTTTCTCGTCATGACGTCATCTCTATTTATTTTATTTTCTTTTTGGTTCACTTCGAAACTTTATTATTATGTCATCTTCCATCTACTTCTTATATTTATTATTCCTAAATTATGTATTAAAATTAAAAACGAAATATATCACCCTTTTAGATACAGTGGGAGTCTTTTTTTTTTTTTTTTTTTTTTATTTAGGTAGCCCTAGCATGGACAGTTTTATGACTTAACTAGCGTCTCCGTGTCCAAGGTGAAACGGCAATAGACAATATATTTCCGGAACTTCAATATCGGTATCCATTTTGGAGATGAACGTCTAACACCTTCAGACACTTCAAAAATGGAGTAAAACTTACACAATATTGTTGGCATAAATGTTATGTTAGAGAGTATCTATTGTAACAAATTGATGGATTGTTTTCTTGATAATTATCGATGTTTCCTAGTATACGGAGTACTATGTTGCAAACTAAAATAAAAATCTAGACCCGTAATCAGTGACGTTCCTGACATTTTGAAGGCCCTAGGGCGAATGCAAAATTTTGGGCCCTTAGAAATAAAAGACGCACAATCTAAAAGTACTCGAATAAGAAAATACAAGTAATGTTCAAAAATAATACTATTAGGCATTGATTTAGTCCTAAATGACCCACGTAATAACTTATTAACAGTATGCAACGAAATTGAGGAAGCCTACGCAAATTGCATAAAGATTTACTTAAAAATTGTCTATATTAGTCTTTTAATGTAATTGAGATTAACATATGCAATTATAAGATGATTAAGCAGTAATTTGACAATTGGTATAGAGAGTTTAAATTCTAACCTTTAGAAATTGATAGTTGTTCACAAATTAGGGAATAGAAAACTGAATTCAACCCAATTTCTTGATGGAGCTTGCTACATATTTTCTCATCTGGATAATTGCTATTGCCTATTGGTATGAATCGAAGTTGCATTTTTTTAAAGTTAGAAATGAACTTGGTGATTTGGTGAATATCAGTCAAAGAAAAAACTCCCTTATTTAACAGCAAAGTAGGAGAAATTAGGGACTCCATCCAAGTTTATCCAACGTAAATATGCCCTTGAATAGTTGCTCGTTTGTTGTTACAATAGAAATATTTGGAAGGGGATGGAAATATAAGATACTCAAAGTATTTTGTGCTTGTTTCGTGGAGATTAATATGGAAGGTGAATCGTGAAACAGTATCATTTTTCAATCTAAGTGTTAAGCGTGATTTTTAGTTTAACAAATCCATAGTTAGAGACTCAAATGTTGGACCCTTTCTTATCATGAGCCCAGGGCGCCCTCCCTTGCTCGCCCTAGCTCAGGCACGACCCTGCCAGTAATGTCATAATTATTTCACTTTATTCATATAAAATAAACGTCTCCCGTGTCCAACATGTCACGTGTCTACATAACATCTGTCCGTTTCCATACTACCTACTGTATTTCTAAACATTTTTAGTTATTTTATTGGGTGAAGTCATCCCTCAATTAGATTTTAAATTGAACACTTGATAATACTATTGCTGAAGTCATCCTTCAGTTTGATTTTTAATTGAATTTTTTTTTTTGAACAAGATTTTTAATTGAATTGACTAGAAATGTGATAAAAGATTATGTCCTCTTAAACTACCATCAGATGGCCTATTAGCTCAGTTGGTTAGAGCGTCGTGCTAATAACGCGAAGGTCGCAGGTTCGAGACCTGCATAGGCCACTAATTTTTTTCAGCATAGATTTTCTTTTTGCATTGAAATTTTTTTAATGTCCTTGAAGACGTAATTACTGAATAATTGAAATTTTTTTAATGTCCTTGAAGACGTAATTACTGAATAATTTCAACAGACCAAAAGTGAATAATTTCAATAGACCAAGAGTGTGGGGGTCTAGATTGTTTCGCGCCTTCCAATCAACTGCTTGTAATTTGTAATTTGTTATTTATTATAAAATATGTGTACCATTAATGTATAAACCATTCATTTGTTATGTACAGAAGATCAATACGAAGCTGACATTTGTGTGAGTTCATCAAAGCAAGAAGTCCTCCAGGTTCATATTACCAGAGCTCTGCTAAAAAGACTCCAATGAAATTGAGAAGCTGAGGCGAATTGGAGAAGTGGTGCTTATGTCGTTCAGGTTCAACGTAGAAGTGGCGACAATGGCAGCCTTGATGCTCTTTCGGAGATTCATGAATTCAGATGGTTGTCCAGGCTCTAAGATGGATATAACCAACCCAAATGGAGCAGGAATCCCAACACTCAATTCGTGTACGACATTTTCAATGTTATGAATACCGTGTGAGTGAAGGATCCAACATCCAAATCTCTCTGTAGATGTTATTCACAAAAGACCAGCAGGATGTATTTCCATACAGTCACACTGATGCAGTTTCCTCGGAGCCATGATGTTCGCTGAAATACAAATCTTCTGCCTCTAGAACTCCCTGCATTAAAGGAGATAGCACATTGTGGTTAGTAAGTACACTTAAACTGGAACTGTGGTTGCCAGTTGCAGGTCTCAGTTTTACCTTAATGATCATGATAGCAGCCTCCTTGTGCAAAAGCTCATTATACTCTTGACAGCTGAGATTCTGCAGGAACAGAACAGAAATATTTATCCTTGATTGAAAAGAGGAGAAAATAAAACTGAAACATCTTAGAAATGTTACATACATGGACGCAATTAGGGCAGCCAGTTTCAGCCGAACAGTGGCAAGATGTGAGCATGTCCAAAGCAGCAGACAACAAATCTCTGAAAAGTGGTCGAATCTGTCCCACATTAAATTGTTCAACATCAGCTGGAATAGAAGTAACTTTCTATCAACTTTCAGTGAACAAGCATGGGAGGGGAGTCCTATGGGGAGAGAAAAATCTGTGTTTCTTCTGAAACAGAATACATACTCCCTCTGTTTCCCATTGTCAGTTAGTATCATTTTGAATATGATGCAGCTTTGACGGCAATTTTCTCTTAAGATTCTTTGATGAAGGAGTAAATTATGATATTGAAATCACTTTCAATCATGAATGAAATCAATCGTTCAGTAAAGTAAAATGTGGTCAAAGTTGAACTTCCATAGATGTAAGCGACATGAAAAGTAGTAGCTTTCAGGTCACTTACTCGCATTGAGATGCCTGTTCCTCCAGGCCGTTGATCATAAAGTAAGATTCTTTCAGATACATGGCGTGTCTCGTACGGATTTGAGCACTCTGGAGCCACATCTGACAAGTCGCAGATTATAAATCTGCACATTTCCAAGTCATCGGCCAAGGAAAAGCATTCTCTCCAAATAACATGTACTACTAGAAGTCTAGAACTATGAAATTGCGTGATTCCTGATGATACTATAAAACGCCTCTCTTTAATTTTTTTGAAGTTTTAATGTAAGTGATAGTACTATAAAGCCTCGATATGACAACTTACAGAGGAACTACATTGAGGACAGCATGAGATGCAGCATGTAAGCCAGCACGAAGTGAGATGTTGAGTCTCTCTGCCTCTAATTTCACTGAAGGTGGAACTTGTATCCAGACAGCCTGTAAAGTAGTTTACGGGCACTTATAGATTATTGTAGGAAAAAAAAAACATCTGAAAGCTACGTGAAAACATGAAAAACGTCGAAGCTTGTATATGCACCTGTGAGTCATAAGAATATTTAGGAAGTACGAGATCAATTGTATCCAATACTATGTGCTTCTTCTTACAAATACGACGAAAACCAAACCAAGTAGTGGTTACTTTGCAGGATGCTGTAATGGCAGTTGTTGCACCAACTGAAGTCTTTGAAGCCCTTGGCGGAAAAGCCTATAGAATGCAGTCATCATCATTTCCAAGTATATGCCAAGATAGAATGAAATAGCATGTGCCGATCACATTGGGCCATTGGCTATTGAACATCCATTAAAATATATTCTGCAAAGAGATTCTAAATGTACAAGAGGAGAGGAAGTCATACCTAATTCTTCTCCTCTTGTACCTTTCATGTTCAACTCAAACCTATTACTAGTATCCAATATTCAAACTATTGCAGGATGCCTGTTTTGCAATGTTGTAGTGATAGAAAGAGGTGGAGTTTGTTGCTTTGCTACCATCACATTAATAAGGATGCAGGACAAGAAAGAGTGCAGAAAAGGAGACAAAGGGCTGAAATAAACATACCAGACAACCTCCGACAACGTCAATGTCAGTGTAGTCGCGAGTCTTAGTATAATATTTCAGATCTGCCTTTTGGCAAACAGCAAGCTTACTTGACAAGTCCAACTCCTTCACTAGATAAGTATTACCCTGATTCATGTAGACTGCACCTTCGTATACCTGGAAAAATTAGAAGAACTTGAGAGGCAGTAAAATATAAGCAAGCGATAAGCATATGAAAGCAGATACGAATTCTAGATTATAATAAAGGATGACTTTTGCAGCATCATAAAGAAAGTGATTTTTTAACTACACAAAAAAGTCATTTCAAGTAATTAATTTAGAAGAAGACGTTTACCTGGAAAAAAGCTTTACTCTCTTCAATCTCTTCTATAACTTCATTGGTTTGCCTGTCAATCACTTTGTATTTCTCCGACTCAATTGCACGAATACTGACGGCGCGTGAAGGCGATTTCTGATGAGACATTACAATGTGGATTGTGGTTAAACGGGTGAGCACCTAAGTCATATTTCTCTCTATTCTATTTTTAATTCAGCAGTAATCTCAAGTACTGAAATAGATATCTACGGAAAGAAAAAAGGAGTGGCAACAATTGACCTACATTCTACCTTTCACCTCTAACAACAAGGGAGCCTTGTTTCAATAAAATCGACATAAAAAGATCTCAACCAGCAGTACCACCTACAGGCTACAAGGTAGCACCTTGTAGCCAACAGAGACTTCGGTGAGGAAAAAGGCATAATGAAAACTAAAGTATGGATAATTGGGAGGAGGGTCATGTGATAACACACTCCATATTGATATTGTCTAACCAAATACATATGATTTTGTCATTACGTATGAAACCTCAACACACCCAAATTTCTAAACATACAATGGCATTGTTCTTTTCTTTTTTCTTTCTTTCTTTTGTAGGGAGGGGAGGGAAATGGAGCTTCACCACCAATAACCTTAAAGCATACCTCTATGCCAATGTATTGCCACATTCTATTCAAAGAGTCACGGGAGGGATCAGAAGAAAGATATCCCCTGCTCTGTAGAGCTGCAACACCACTATTTAAACCACAGCCAAAGTACTTCTCATCATATATCAAACTCAGTGGATGTTCAATAGCAGCACAAGTAAGGTGCTGTTGAAGAACCTGCAAGAAGAGACAGCCGTGAAGCATGAGAGGTAGAGAAAAAATAATAAGTTACAATTGTATTGGAATTTACACGTCTATTAGCTTTTTAAATTTCAAGATGAGACCATGATATTAATTATTTGAGTTCTAAACAGAAAGAGCTGTAGATACCATTGTGTTTTGAGAATCTACATGACAACACTCTATAGGGCTCCGAAATAATTTTAATGGATGTTTCATGAAATACTGATCTAGAGGTCCTTCAAATGCAACATACACCGCAAGTGATGGCTTCCCCCTTCTACCAGACCTTCCAGCTTGCTGCCATAAGCTGGACAAATGATTGAGTTAAAGAGACGCAGACTGAGACACTAGTAGAACAATACAGAAACAACTACATCAATTTACCTAGCAACGCTACCAGGAAATCCTAAGTGCAAGGTTGCGTCAATATGTCCAACATCGATACCCAACTCAAGAGCATTAGTCGCAGCAACTCCGCAAAGATTTCCACTGAAGAACTCACTCTCTATACGCCTCCTTTCCTGGTTCATCAGAAGGCCAATAATATGTGACCATGCAGTTTAGTATTAGTGTTCAAGAAAATGGCTCACTTATGACTACTTCGCGAAAAAGGGACGACAACCTTTCTCCAGCAAATAATATTTTAATTTTCAATTTTCAAGTCACAAGTGCTGTGCTCTTTACAATGGCTTTCTGCGAAGTAGACCTATAAATGGCAACATCGACCAATGTTCATTAAGTTCACTTGATGATCCACTCATCCACATACAGCCAAAATTTTAAGCTTCCAAAAATTTCATTTCATCACAACCATAGGAACTAGGATGGCACTGGAAATAATCCACATTCAGACAAATGACTGACAATAGATCAATCAGGAAATCAGGAAAAGTTGGCTTTCAATTGATGATCATCAGCTTTCACAGGCATTTGGTTGTCCTATTAATTAAAGATAGCTCTCTTACGAGTGCATGATGTTTTGTTAGGAAATATGGATCTGCGAGTGCATGATGTTTTGTCAGGAAATATGATCTGCATCTTCACTACTCTTATAAGCTATGTTACTCAGACACAGCTGGAAGTGTCAAACGCGGATACGTGTCGGAATGTCTGACACGACTATTTTATGCAAAATCATGATTTTTTTTGCCTGAAATGGAGTGTCGAGGTGTCGGTGTCGTGTCGGACACACGACACGGCAGGTATATGGAGAGTCGAAGTAACATAGCTTGTAAGAAAACTCATCAGTTCTGTACCCTCAATGTAAATTACTTACAGATTTTAAATCTCTTCAAATCAGCGGAGGTTGGACTAAGACGTCTGTTACAGTGTGTCTCAGTCTCTCAGCATATGGCAAGAGTAACCAGGGTTTTAAGTCGTTCAGTATGAAAAATCAGAATTTATGATGAAAACTGACCTCAGCTACATAGCCAGCACGGTAAGCACAAATGGAATTCACAAGCTGAGGTGCAGTATCCTGGAGAATCTCACGTCTGTCAGAGAATTTAGGTTAAAACCAAGAAGATACATGTAATTGTCTCAAAACATCCTCACGGCATGACTACTTGACAGGGCATAAACTTAACCCCAAATCAGAGGGAAGTGCAGGTGTCCGAAATATTAAGGTCCTTTAAGAATATCGTAGAACATCTGTTGTCAAGCATGGATATGCTAAATTATAGAATTCAAAACTCCAATATGTGCTCAAGTACCAGCATTACACCGACATTTTAATAGAAAGCGGAACAATTATAATTATATGGGAATAGGATTTACTTACGTGTAACACAAGACAAGTTCACAAAGTTTGCGTGTCTTGCAAAAAGCAATAGTGCGCAGTCCATGCTGCACGAACTCAGCAAGGAGACACGAGACCTCTACTATTGGGCTGCAAAAACCAGGAGAGGACGGTGACTATCAAATTTCATACTCTATAATCTATATAGAGAAAGGTAGCCATATCAACAACATTACCCTAGTGCCACTGTGGCTTCTGCCTGTGGAGAGGTAAGAGGGGTCAGATGTACGCAAGCCTTACCCTATGTTGAAAACATAGAGAGGCTAATCACAGATGCCCCATGACGAAAATTGTGTCGAGAACCGCACCCACTGATTGTTGCTTCACCAATACAAGAAGTGAAGACGGTTTTGTGACCCATAATATTGACCCATATTGTAATAGCCCGATCCACCGTCTGTCGCAACACAACCCAATAAGATGGGTAGTCACCTATTAGGCCCATATATCCTCTCCGGGCTCTAAAAGGTGAAAGTCTTGTTGTTAGTATGATGGTAGGAATCTATTATAAACTGATCATATGAGTCTTAGTTTCCCAATGTGGGACACACCAACTCCATAATCCACTTTCCAAATTCCGTAGTGTTACAAACTCCCCCACTTAGAGAACGCAACGTCCCCGTTGCGCCTCGGTTAAACCATACCAACATCAACACACGTCCAAGATCTCCCCCGCTAGACGGCTGGTCTGGGCCTCGCCCCAGCACCCAGCACGCGGTCGCAGGGTTGCTCTGATACCATCTGTAATAGCCCGATCCACCGTCCGTCGCAACACAACCCAATAAGATGGGTAGTCACCTATTAGGCCCATATATGCTCTCCGGGCTCTAAAAGGTGAAAGCCTTGTTGTTAGTATGATGGTAGGAATCTATTATAAACTGATCATATGAGTCTTAGTTTCCCAATGTGGGACAAACCAACTCCATAATCCACTTTCCAAATTCCGTAGTGTTACACATATGGCCCATATCCTAAAGTATAAAATTGGCAATGAGTATACAGTATACTGCTGCTGTACACTATAACTCATAGTCAATCTTTCACAGCCTTAAAGGCATATAGGCCTTAACAGGTCAAACAAAAGTTCACATCAAGCGTTGATTTTGTTTCAACCCCTCACCCCTAAATAAAAAATTAAAAAAATACCTTGTTCGCCCCATGACGACAATTTTTTTGTTGTTCCCACCCTGTCGTACCTAAATGCAATAAATAAGCAATTAGCGGCACCACAAAATAATGGCCACGGCAATAAAGATGTGACGCAAAAAAGGCACCCACAGATTTTTGACACAACGTTGGATTCCAAAGAATGAAGAGCTTTGGACCTGAAGGACTTCCATCTTTGTGAATAAGCTCTACTGCTGGTAAATTTGCAAGTTCCTGAAGAGATAAAATAGCTAACCTCAAAATTATTGGAAGGGGTAAAAAAATTAAATATGTATTTCAGTAGCAATTAGGATAAACGGGCCTGATAAATATTTGCTTTTAAGTCACAGATAAACTCACCATAACATGCTCACTGGGGTTAGCAGAAGTGGCAGTCGAGAAAACAAAAGAAGGATCAGTCCCGTACACTGCATGATTAAGAAAAATCTGCATTACATGTCAAACTGCTACAAGTATGAAAAGAGGACGTTATGACTTATGACAGGCCATCAATAGTTAACAACTAAATGTCATCAGGTATCTTTTAAAATTTTCTGTACTATTTGTGGGTGATAAGTAGGGAAAATGTGTGTTGAAGGGGTGCCTTTCATAGGATTTGTCGGAGGCAGAATGCTTTAGGTTGTCAAGAACCAAGGAACCACACCATATGCTACTAAATCTTAAAGCTCCTTAGTGATATAGAAACGTAGCAAGTACCATGAGAACATAACCGTTGCAGTCTCCTCAATATAAGGGCAGTATGACAACCAAAAGATCCTTTATAGACATGTGCTTCATCAATGATCACAAACCTAATTGATAAATGAGAAATCGCACATTAGAAATTCAAAACAAAATCATTTGGCACTGACATAAAAACACCAAACCAAACGATCAATACATAACAAAGCAGAATAGTTAATAAAACTGGTTGAATATGGCCAACGAATAAGGATTTAATAGAATACTAACTTAAGGTTTGATAACATCCGCTGAAATTGTCCGTGAAATGGCAAGATTGACAAGTGTAGCATATCTGGATTGGTGATCAACTGCAACAAACATGAGAAGACAATCAGTAAATCATTCGCAAGCCCATAGCACATTGTCTAAATTCTCATGGAATGTTTGGATTACCATTCTAGCATTATCACGAAGCCACCTCCTGTCTGCTTGGGACGTGTCACCATCATACACACCAACGTTAAGGTGTTCAAAGTTTTTAGTCATAGCCAGCAAAGCACGTAACTGATCCTGCGCTAAGGCCTGCAAGCAGGAACCAACAAAGTTTTTCTTCAGCGGACTGTGAGGGGAAAAATAGTAAGCAAAGAGAATGGATATGAAATGAGGTTAATGATTGCAACAGGGAGCAGTTCCACTGCACTATCTAATAAATACGGCTACCATTACCTCAAGAAAAAAGAAAAAGAAATATGGCTTCCAGAGGACCAAGAAAGACACCCATCAATACCCTTTTGTTGGATGCAATCTTTAAAACAAAAAAATGTATAGTCGGGATCACTTATGGAAAAGGGTCCATGAAAAAGTTACATACTGGAGTTCTAGAGTTTCAAAAGGCTCAAAAAGTTTATCATGAACGTGAACGAAAGCTGTGAATCTCCTGTGAATCTATACTTGGTAACCAAAACAGGAATGACAAAGGGTACATAAAATAATAAACGATGAACTGTTGTTCCGGAAGTCCTAAATATGTATAGAAGACTGGAGAATTTGAAAGCACAGGACTTTCTCTAGGAGTCAGAGATCCCTATATCATCTGTACATACACCTTACCTTTGTTGGAAACAAATATAGAGCACAAGAAATCATATCTTGAGATAATGCTTCTAAGACTGGGACATTGTAACAAAGAGATTTCCCGCTAGATGTCATGGTGGCGACAACAACATTTTTGCCGCACAATGAAGCCCTAATAGACTCAGCCTGCACAAGGTAAAAATAAACTCTTGCTAGTACCTATTACGGAACATTTACCAACTTTGAGCATCAAGGCAGGACAGATGCAAACCTGATGGCTGTATAGCTTAGTTATTCCTAAAATCTCTAGAGCAGACTTCGTATTTTCGGATAACTCATTTGGGATCTCAGAGAAGTCAGGTATTCTGGCGTTGATTTCTTCCACGTGTACTATCTGAGCACAATGACAACAGAATTAACAACTTTTCTTTTGAAACAATTTATCAGAACCAACAATTTAGTTACAGCCTTTTGGATATTGACACGTTATTCTTTTTATATTCACTCCCCGAAATTCAATAAAGAGAAAAAAATTATAAAACAGTTTATGAATTTAAACGAACTATGAGAAGAACAGAGAAATTTTTGGAAGTTATCAAAGTAAAGGCCGAAGGAAATTGCAGATATTTACAAGTTGTAGCACTTTCTTTAACAAAATTTCTCTAGATATGCCTTCTAAACAAGCTACCTGTCCCTTGGATCCTAAGTCTTTCCTAAGATGTTCAAGCATCGACCATGGTGATAGTTGATGGGTCTCCTGTTTAGTCAAGTAAGACCAATTAAAACAAAGGGTGAGCTAGATCAAACATGATACAGAAATGGGTGTCAATTCTATCAAACAAACAAGATTAGAGATATCAGATCTAAATTAACCAAGTTTGCAAGTAGTGAGATCGTAACCTTCTTCACATGCATCAACGAAAAGGTGGAAATATTATTACCATCACAGCTAAAACACTGACAGATTTGCATGATACTATCAAACTATAAACAAGAATTAAACATGTAGGTAACGAAAAGTACTAATCCTGCAGTATTTATAAAATAGTTGTTGAGGGTCTTAAGTTTTAACTGAAAGATGGCATAAGTTCATCCCGAAGTGAAAGAACAATGAGCACCATCAGATCCTATCCCTACAACATAGTTTAAAATGCTGTATACTGACAGAATAGCAATTCGAAGCAAACAATATATCCTCTCACTTAATGACTCTGCATATTAACTAAAGAATAGGGCATGAGACAACACAGGAATTCAAGAAACCTATTCTTTCATTGGAGAGGAAACATACACAGCACCGTGCATCAGCAGCATGAGATGCTGAGTTTCCATGTGACAAAGGGGCAGCATTCTTCATAGATGCAACTAGTTGTTCCAAGGAAAAAAAGTTCTTGCCAGAATGATTCCCTTCACGCTGCATGAAAAGTGATACAAATGGCAAACAACTCACATTAGAGCCTGAAGCATGGTGGTTATACTGGATAAAATGCACAGCTGCGATAAAATTATAAAAGCCTGAAGCACGAGACAATAATACATAGCAGGATAGCACAGCAGATTACAACTGTTGATAGTTCAAGTTTGAAGGAAAATGATGACACATACAGCCACAACCGCTAAAACTGTCCTTCTAGCTACTGTTTTATAGTTAATCTAGTTGATGAACTATGAAGCTGGACAATAAACATTATATTGGGAGCCAAAGCTTACGGCCTTGAATCACTCACCAAAAATACATTGAAAGCAAATTGTTAGCCAGCACTTCACTCATCAAAGCTATGTATAGTCAGAGATCAGGGGAAGCAATTTAGATCATCCTGTTCTGAGAAGTATATCTTTTTTCTAGTTTGTATTCAATCCCTAGTCCCTTTCATTTCCGATAAAAATCCATCATGTACCAGACACCTCCAACTGTGCAGAGATATTTTGACAATTAGCTTGGACTAAGTTATTGTTCGTTTGAGACATGACTCCCACATCTGTCCTAGTTAAGGATTGGTGTAGAGTTTATTAAGTATGGCCCTCCCACTCTTTAAGTAGCAGCTAGGGTCAGCTCTGACCATGACATACATCATAGTTATCAGAGCCAGACAGGGACACCCGACACTACAATAGTAATATTGAGTTATTGACAATAAGAACAACAGTAATGATAAATGTAATGTCATATAGCAGTGTACTAGCGCGACAAGACAAATATAGATTGTAAATGCGAAACTTCAGTTCATAGGAATAGTGCAGCAATAACGCTTCACTAGGTAGCCCTAAGAGATCGGAAATCAACGAAATTATGGGCTTTTAGTCCTACATACCACAAGTAGCCTGAGACCCTCCTCTAACGTTTTTCTGAAGAGTGTTTGCCTCTTCTTTATTGAGCCGACAATCTTTGACATACGAACCGGCTTGCGAGCTGAAAGCATGAAAGCTCATATATCAGAGACAACAACAACAACAACAACAACAACAACAACAACAACAACAACATCCAAGCCTTATTCCCAAAATGATTTGGGGTCGGCTAACATGAATCGTCATCCAGTAACCTTCTTGTGCGCGCCATAGCATTTCAAAAACGTTGTGAACCATTATCAGAGAATCAATTCAAAATCCACAGCAACAAAAGGGGCATGATGAAGTGAAGACACACATCAGTAAGCTAAATGGGCAAATGCAGAATCATTAATGTCATATACTATTACCTGACGTGCAATTATCTTCAACCTGATCTCTCTTTCCACCTGACGAGTTGCAAATGATAATGGCATCAAGTGACTGTGTTGTCTCAGCCTCTTCGTCCACAAAATACACAACCTGGAATTAAACAGTAGTCAAGGGGCATGAAGACAATGATTAATCAGTGACTGAGGAAGGTAGAGTATAATAACACCGAGTCATTGAGATATACATCAGTTAGACATCAAGGTCCATGTTCTTTTAGAATGAACTGAGATGATACATGAGAACCTGTTTTATAGGGAAACTAAAATTTTGTAAAAATCAGTAAAAACGGGCGATGGAACTCCCAAACAAACACAAATTTACAAAAGAGGCCAATACTTTGTATAAGGAAATCAGGACTCCTTGTAAACACTTGAAGCCTTAAACCAAAGAGATGCAAGTCATGCAACAAACAATCCACCCTCAAATATCAGTCCAAATGATGACTTATGCAAAGTGACTTTCGATCTAATTCCTAAGTACAACTTCACTGTCAAAATTCATATATAACATCAAAAAAATAGTATCAGAAGTACTCATGTTATGCTCCATAAGTTCAATCCCATTCTTGATAAACGTATGAGGCTGTCACATGAGCTGGAAAAGAGCTAGTAAGAAAATGCACTCGTAATAACTTTTCTTACATTACCTCAATGTCTCAAAGGCTCCCAGTATGGAGAGATAAAGGGGGTAAAACACAAAGCTGGTTATGAAAAACTGTATAGATGAAGAAAGAACAAATCATTATCCCCAGACTTTATCTCTCCTAGAACCTTGGGGTACTAGTGCAAGTCTACAAAAAGGATAGGTGCACAACTAATAGCAACAAGGTGCAAATTAGGAAAGGAATGAAGCAAGCTACCCTTTGAGTGGTGCAAATAGAATGAAAGCGTGCAAAACCTAAAGAACTTATCATGGATAACACGTGTTACACAATCTTTATCATGGCTTCCATCTACACGAAAACGAGACAAGAAAATAAAAAGCAATAACCAACCTTAGGGCAAACCTCTGATAGACGTTTCAAATCCTCCATACAGATACAAAATCCAAGTTCACGAAGCTTATCAAGTGAATCCTTAATATATATAGATGTCATTGTTTCATGTCGCATTTGAGAAAAACCAGCAAGAAAGTTCAAGGATGTAAATCCCTTCACCAAATTCTTTAGCCAAGACGGGCAAAGGCATGACGAAGAGGATTGACTGTTATCCTGGATGCTGGCATTGCTCAAAAGCAGACACTTCCCTGTTTTCACATCTACTGAACAATGCACAGAATCCAAAACCTTGAGAATTCTTTCACAAACATCTCTATCTAAAGAATGTTTCTTAGCAGACTGCAAGATACAGGATATGGCCTCTTCATCAAACCCGCCTTTCATCTCCGATATGGACATCCGGCCACGTTTTTTGGGTAAGTTACTTGTGCCATGTGTTTCCATCATTGAACCCATAGTATTACTTGATAAGTGATGCGAAGTGGAACCAGGCTGTTGTTCACAATCTGGTGCATTGTTTAGATAAGACAGATCTTTCATCATGTCACGCCATAGCACTTCTCCTAGCTCCGGATTCACAGATTGCTGAGGAGCCTGTGAGCTTACTGCAGATTCCTGTGGTGGATGTTTTTGGGATTTGATTTTCTTGGTAAATGGCATAAGAGCAATAAAGTCCCCTGAGTTAATGGAGAGACTCCCAATCTGACTTTGCATAGCCAGTTTTTCTCCCTAGCATAAACAATACAGCCCAATTACATTGAGAATAAGAAGACAAACTATCACATAACCATTGTACAGGACGACCGAACAACAGTCATGATTACATATTTCTCTCCCTCAAATAATTAAAGTTCCAAATTCAAAGTCCATTTTAATAGATAATTGCCAAACAGCCGGACCAAAATTCCACTAGCACAAATAGAACATCAACCTGAAACATCGAAAATGGGGTAAAAAACAGCACCTGCCATTACAGGCAATCAACAAGCCAAGCAATAACTCGAACAATCATCATTCCCAACTACGATTGGCAATGTCACAATGCTGATATCTTAGTTAAACCTAAGGCTCCCAACTTCCTAATCCCATGTCCTCACCAACAAATCAACTAACTTGAGCAAAACACTGCTCCGGTGCTCCATCCTCTCTCCCGCGACCAATGCTTGCCATCTCCAGGCATAACCGGTAACCTAACCATGCGGCCGCCTCTATGACACAACAAACCTAGTGTTCTCAACACTATACCACCTAATCCCAACAAAACCTTTGATCCCTCCCACCCTTTACTCTCTCAACCGAGCAAGATTTCGACACCGGGCGAGCTCTTATCAATCAATTATCACTTAACAACACCCCCCCACCCCCAAAAATATCCCACCTAACAGGCTAACATCAATTAAATAAAAATCACCATAAAGTTTCTAACTTTTCTACGGAACATACAACATAATCACATAATCCATCTTCAAACAACACTAACACATTAAATAAAACAATACCCATAAATTTAACTAATGAAACAAATCAAACTAAAGTGAAAAAATCAAAACTTTTTATAAAAATGGGCAAATTATAAAAATACATACCCGAAGAAAAAGGTGAAAGTTGGAACAAGAAGAAGAAAAGGCGGGAGGAAAAGAGTCGTGTAGAAGAAGCTTCAAATCTGCAACACATTTGGCGGGAGAAATGGAGATTGTTGTTGATTCTCCGCTTAATGTTCTCACCTCTATTTCTTTTTCCACCATTGTTGTGTGTGAGAGTGGAGAGAGAAAATTGTTGGTTTAGGTTTTGGCGGGCAGGAAATGACCGAACTTGAACCCGGTTCATCCGCTTTTAACTTTTTTTTTTTCCCAAAAAAAGTCATTGCGAAATTATTATTTTTAATTTTTAATCGTGTGAAATCATTTTAGGAAATGTAATCATTCAAAATCAAGTCCCTTGATTTTCTCTGTTTCTAGCCGTTATTATATCTTAACTAACTAATTAATTAATCATATGGTTTCTGTTATTAAAATTTGAATTCGAATCTATTCATGCAAGTCCTTCAATATTTTCGAATTTAGTTGTATTTAGTCATTCTCCATTTGAAATTAATCGACTTTTGTTTTGCACTATCTATCCTATTGAGAAGTAGAGCGAGCTGGGGATAGAGTGTATAGTTCGTAGAAGTCTTGAATTAGACAATAATATATAGATGAGTAATGTGCACATTGTGGATGATCAAAAAGCTAGTAAAGGTGCAATGCAAAGGTATGTAGACTCGAAATCATTGATACTCCGTACTATTTGTTTTTATGTTTGGATTGGTTGATTGCTTCAAGTGAATTATCGAAATCACTTGGTCCTATAACCTGAGTTCTACTGGTTTTACGGATTTTACGACTTTAAAACCTGGAATAGTCGATAGATGCATTTTACTATCGTTATCTTGTTAATGCATGTATATGTGAAGGAAACAAAGGACTGATATACCAAACCCTTGAATCTACAAGACTACAAGTGATATTTTCATCTTCTGAGACTTACAGCAGATCATAGTCAACCACTCCCAATTTTTTTATTGTTTCATAATTTCTGTTGCAAGTTTTCCTGACTGGTTCTTGTGATTGAGGTGTTAAATAAATAATGACACAGACTGGTAATTTCAAACTGTTAAATTAATCTGCTAAACACCTTAAAAAATACAGTATTAGTGTCCCATAGAATGTTTTTAATAGAAATTATCTTATGTAATACTGTGATTAGTACCTTAATATTCTTTTAAGCAGTCTCCTGAATAAAATACAGCAGATTTCATCAACTTCATCATTCAAAACATGCCAACCATAACTTAGAAAATTCATGTAAATTTTCA
Organism: Spergularia marina; assembly: GCA_963680865.1. Lineage (NCBI taxonomy): Eukaryota > Viridiplantae > Streptophyta > Magnoliopsida > Caryophyllales > Caryophyllaceae > Spergularia > Spergularia marina. The sequence continues at coordinate 23,774,566 of OY804548.1, read as the reverse complement.
ACAGGAGAAAACAGACTCCTAATCCAACATATTTTCAATGGTAGATTTGTGTATATTTCAGGCGAAATCGAATTCGAAAATTTACTAAAAAAAAAGACCCAGAAATCTGAATGCATTACCATTCATTTCTTTTCTCAGTAATGTGCAAATGCTCATACATAGACAAAGAGGACGGAACAACAACAAACAGGAGGAGAAAGAAAGTCCTTGCTTCTTCAGTTTCGTCTTCTCAGCGCACAGCGCGTACTAATCGCCTGTCTTCACCCTCGTCCCCAGCTTCTCAGGCAAGGAACTCAACAGCATTCCTGTCATCACCAAGAGGGTCTCAGGGTGGAGTTGGTACCTCTAGGTTCGCCTCGTCCCCAAGGCGATCACAAGCACTGGAACCTAGGTCTGCAACGTGGGTTCCTGCCAGGGATGAGGCTAGGATTGTCCTGCCTCAGCTCAAGCGGGGGAAGCTCAAAAGACGCGTAACCATTGGCTCAAACCAGTCTGCCAGCAGTGGTTCAGGTGATGTGGAGGAGGCTGACTGGCCTCCCTTTGCTGATGAGGACTACATTGTGTTCTGTTTCGAAGAGGATGGGGCGTTTCATGTGGTTTTGGAGGAGAGTCCAAAGAATCTGACTGCAAATAATGTAAGGTTTTTTGCTGACAGGTGATGACATTATTTGTATCAGACTGTTTCTGTACTGTGTCATCTTACATTACAGGGTGTCTGTCGAATAATGCAGGCTGAATGTGAATATCATGGGACTGTTTCCTGTGCATGCACTGATCAGAACAGTAATGTCAACCATCTAGGACTTACGAAAAACAGAAGAGATTGTTTGTTATCAAATCAGCAAGTAAGCTTTGAGTATATTCATTTTCGATTAAGATTACAGGAATTCTCTGAAATTCTTGATGTCATTGTTGTATTATTAGGCGAATTTTTGAGGTTGTTTGGACGACTGTTGATACAGGGCGACAAAGAGGAGTTGTGTAGTCCAAAGTTGAAGCAAGATGGAACCAACCAAGGGAATGATTTACTAAAAATAGATGAATTGGTTATCAGAAAGGAGTCGACTGAGTCATTGGAGTGCATAAATGGTTCTGTTGAATCAACCGACTCTAGCAGGTTGGATTGGGAAGAGCAGCTCCTGGATGAAAGTACTCTAGAAGTTGCTTATTCCTCTTCCCCACGGAACATAGAAGGCGAAGATGAGAATGACGACAATGCTGCTCCTGATTTCTGGAGAGACAGTTCAGTATCTCATACAATGGTACACCTGTGACTCTACAGAACTTTAAGTTTCAGTACATTCATCATGAATCTGATTTTTCTTAGCTTGATTGTTTTCAGTTTGAAACAGAAGAGATCTATCTTAGTCCCAAATCAGAAATGGGGTTAAAGATGACGATCAATGACCTGTTGAAGGCCAGCAATGACGATTCTTACACAGGGTCTGATGAATCAAGTGGTTTCAGTGGATCAGATGCCAAGGATGATTGTGGTGATCAGCTCGTTGAGAATGAAGAACTGAGCTCAGAGTCCCCTAAATCCAGTGTTTCAAATCAATCAGTTAGCTGCGCAAGCTCATTCGAATTCCCTGTGTAAGTTGAAATGCATTTCATATGGCTGACAGCACAGAGAGATATAGGATATACATTGGTAATTTCGGAACAATGCTAGAATGCTCATTAGCTGAATGTTGGTCTAAAATTTTGCAGGTTGCAGTGGGAATGGATAGATAGCCCGGTCACTTGGCCAAAATCAGGAAGAATTCAATTCAGAAAACAGAAATCTAGGCCTGCATATCTAAAATGCTGTAGATTCTGAAAACTCCTTTGTTTTTCGCCCTTGTGAGATTCAGAGATCTTTACACTAGACTAGTGGCAAAATTAAGCTTTTATGGACCATCCTTAGTGTTGAGACTTTCATGTAAGTAGTCCAAGGTACATTTTGTTTTCTTTTGCAGATGCATAACGCTGCTTTGCACATAACCATTGGCTTATCATGCAAAATAGGCTGCTCAACAGTTGACACTAACTGCTGTCCTGATCTTCAATTGCTATGTTTCTTTAGCATTCACCTCGAAAAAATTATGGCAGACAATCACGAAAGAAACATGCATGAAGTAGAAACATGCTTCTTGTTGGAGTAACAGGGAACAGTGAAAACTTCTTTAACGTCTATCTTACACACTAAAAACTGTTCATTTCTACAAGACGTCTTTCTAAACTGTAAAGACGCTGCTAAAGTTGATCATTAATCTAACTTAAATCTATCACAATCAGGAAGCTGTCAAACATTTCCGTTGTCCCTCTACTTCAAATGTGGACATACTGGTTTGAATGCAAATCAACAACGCTGGACCGCTTCCTGATCTATGTATGTGGAGATCATTCAAACACAATGCTGAGAAGCTGAGACTAGTCTACATATTTCTCCATCTGTTTCAACATATTTAAGAGCCTTGCATGATACAGATGTGATCACCACAAACCTGGGCTGCATAGTTTTATAATACAAGAGTGCCAACCACCTTTTAATGCAAAGACCCAGAGTGAGGACTTCTTCAGCGCGTTTTTTACTTCAAATCTCAGCCTTGGACCTAAAAACGAATGACTGAAGATGATATCTTGCTCTTGCTGCGGCAAAAAGTGATTGTTCATCTTGTTTCTCTTTCGCCATTTCAACTGCTGCAAGATAAGCTTCTCTTGCGTCTTCCATATTCTGTATCTCAATCTCATCTAAGTCATCCTGATTAAAACCAATGTTAGAGTTTAAATAGAGAAATACCGCAGAAAAATAACAAGTCTAGGTGGCATTTGCTTCTTTTCTGAAACTTTTTCAAAAAACCACATGTTGCCAATTGCATGAGCATTGGAACATGGTAAAAGCAATTGGACAAAAGACTCGGGCAGGAAGAGTATTTTCTCTAACGGTGCTTGACAATAGTTAAGTACGGAAGGTGAGAGATTTAAAACTCACTATGTCAGGAAGATTATCGAAAAAGTGTGGTGTAACATCATAATCCTCAGTGGTCGTGACTGGGGCATCACTCGATAACCCTTCAAATATATGCATCAGGGATGAAATCTGTGACTGCATGGAATCTAATTCTTCTTGAAGCTTTTCCACCAATTGATTGGATGTCGTTGCTTCCCATTGTAACTTTTCAAGAGCAGCTTGTCTGTCTGCCAGTTTTATCTGAAATAGCATAATTCATTACAAAATGAACATTAAGTTTTCAATAAAATATGGCAAACTACAAAAGATACTTTTAGTATTTGGGGCCTGATTTAACTTTGATAGATGTTACATTTTCTCCTTGATTCAAAGAGCATCACCCAAGGACCATTGAAATGCCATAATCATATACACTCGAGCAGAAGTTACTTCATTTCTCTTGCTTTACTCATATCAGTGAGAGAAACCTGATTTTTGATAATCAGCTAGTTCACTTCAATTATTGATAATAAAGCTTATGAATTTCTTGAATTATCATACGCAAATTATCCATGACAATACACCAGGATCACTATTCTGAAGGACACGATTTCTCGCGATTTCTCGTGCCCTCTAAAAAGCTAGTAGCAGATTTGGGATAATGGTCAGTTACCAGACTTGATTGCTGAGGCTCAGAACACTTATAGCTTTAAAGGTTTCAGTATCATGGACCACTAAACAATGATGAACTCAATAGATCTTCGATACAAAAATTGGTTGGGTAAGAGAAGAGAAGCAATCCTATTATCATGACCTGGAAGCGTCTGAAAGGTATAGCCAGGTGTATACGCCCTTAGTCAAACACAGAGAAGAAGCAGGTCATGGCATGATGTGGATCATCATTAACACAGCAGTGTTCGCTAAGTTGGATGATAATGCTATACACGAGAGATGCCAATGCTTAGGACTCAGGTGTGAATGCGGAAGCCAGGTTAGAGGAGGTTTCTGCAGCTACATTAGAAATATACCAAACCAGACCATCGAACCAATACCTCATGACAAGAATCCAACTTCAGGGCACGAGTAAGGAGTGTAAATCTAGCTTCAGAGTTCAGACAGTACATCATAGGTAAAAATCGCACAGAGCAAAGAGTACACTGAAAAATACTGATGAGAATCTCAAAGAAGAGTAAACTAGGGCAAGGGTGCATGGGTGAGGGACAAGCCAAAGGAAAGGGCAAGAGTTTTGTGAGCAATATTACTCTTACATTTCCACCAAAGGAAAAAAACAAAGAACATCGTCCACCCACAAGCTGGAAATTCCTATAAAGTTTAACTGCAAATATCTCACACGAAATTGGAGCAAGCCCAAGCAAGTTCCACCATAAACACCAAATGTTTGAAGTACAGGAACCTCCTAACTCAACTAGGATCAAAGGACAAGTTAAAGTAAAAGCTTACACACTTCACACAACATTTCACATATAGTATCTACGTTCTTAAAATACCCATTAAATAAACAAATTTCCACAGTTAATAATGCAGTTCAGATTCTCACAGTGACAGATTAAGAAGCATCTGTATGACTATGACTCCATAAGCACTCATAGTAAAACACCCTATTGCAATCCCAATCACGAACAGAAACTACAAGATGAAGCCATTAAATCTAGCAGAATTACCTTGGCATCATTAAGTTGCGTTTGACTTGACTTAACCAGAGCATCTTTTTCAGAAGCATAACGCTTCAGCTCATCAACCTGCGATTGTACTGAACCCATCTGGTTCTTGGAAAGCTCAGCAGCTTTTAAGAGTTCATCTTTTTCCATCAATTGTTGTCGTAGCTCCTCCAACTGTTCTCTCAGAGCATTTAACTCTTCTCTATCATTTTCTGCAGCCATATTTGCTGAGAAAGCTGAGCCATTGTCTGAAGCTCCATCTTGATCATTCTTAGACTCTTTGTCGTGTTCTTTATCTGCGCGCTTCTTTCCATTCGTAGACTTAACTCCATTCTACATTCATCAGACAGAAGCCATTAGAAAACTTAAGCAGACAACTTTGATATACATTTACATCAAATGCATTGTATACTACCTAATTTAGACTAACCTTTGCCAGAGTTTCAAACAGATCTAAGATGCTCTAAATTATACTACCTAATACTCTAAAATGTTTTATCCTCATTCCTCGTTTAAGGGGACAAGTCGTATTTCTTCAGATTCTCAGGTATACAGCAAAATTTCACTTATCCATCAGTGTCGTCAAAAATCTATAATCATCTAAGCCAACACTGCATTTCCACATTTGAAAGGTTAGGGCTTCAATTGCAGAAACACGGAAATGACTCAACAATACCAAATCATAGTATTCCCACTAAAACAAACTAAAGATAGGCCGATTCATATATTTCTCAACAAAGCTACCCCAGCCCCCAAAGATAACTTAAGTAAAGGTCCATTCTTTATCCCGAACAAGATAAAACTAGTCTAACAACTAACTCGAAATCACAAAGCCGTACTACACATTACTTAAACAATGCTGAAAAGGCATCAAACCACAAATAGCCACCAACATAAACAACATTTTCGAAACCAGAAGTTTTCAATATACACCAAGAACTGCATTTCAATACCAAAGATCCCCCAGCAAATTAACCAGCATTTCATTTCGAGACCATAATTCGCAATGCACAACAAAACAACATCACTATGAAGCCAAAATTCACAATACCCACCAAAATGAACAACATTTTGCACAGAATTTCGACATAATCTAAAATACCCAACTCGAAAAATCAAACAAAAAAAAAAAAAAAGATTGCAACTTTGGATTATACCTTTCTAGAAGGAGTCTTGGTATAAATCATGGAACCCCTTCTGGTAAATGACCCGCTTGGCTTCCTTTCCTACACACACATTCACATAAATATTTGGCGTATTCAAACCAAACGTAAAGAATACAATGAAACGGAGCGAATATGGAAAGAATTAGAGCGAGAGAGAGAGAGAGAGACCAAGAGGGTAGTGCCACAAAGAGAAAGACAAAAACGAGAGAAAATCCCCATAAACAAGAAATCAAAAGAAGGGTCTTCTTCTTCATCCGCATTTCTCGGGATCAAAAGTGAAGAAAAATTGAAGGAAAATGATAGTAAGAGGAGAGAGAGAGAGAAAGTACAATGAGGGATTGAACGAGAGGGACCATCTGAACAAGATCATAGTAGAGATCTCGATCTAAATTGTTGACTCTGCTTGTGTTTGAAGCTTCTCCATTGAAATTCTCCGTTGATCTCTCCTCCATTCCCACGTATTCTTCTCTCCTTGAATACATCCTCACTCTCCTCTCTCCTCTCTCCTCTCTCCTCCTGATCTTTCTCTCTTTCTCTCTCCTCTCAATTTTCTGCAAGAATGTAGTGAGTGAGTGATTGAAGAGTGTCACTGTGGAGTGATTGGTGGCGTATGTTTTGGATTTTGAATTTCTTTGGAGCTCAATAGCTGCTCATATAGGGCAAAACGGTCTAAACTCTGGACTGATCGGACTACTGAAGTTGTAGAGGACGGGGTGTTCCGAGGTATCGGTTCGGGTCAGTTTTTGATGCGGGTTTTTTAAGCGTATGTACCAAATACCAATATATGATTTCAATTTGTGTTGATTACGGTATGACAATCGATGTTGTCTTTCTTTTGTTCTTTTTCGACATAAAAACCTTGAGGAAAACCTGGATACAGAGTATTAGGTAATCCGTATCTGCTATATCAAGTACATGAGATGGACCACTATCAACCCAGACTCTCTAACTGTAGTGGAGCGGTTTTAAGTGAGCAGCTACATGAGTGGTGGAGAACGAGGTGTTTCGAGGTATCGGTTCGAGTTTTCACGTATGTGGGAGTACGTGCGAGTACGATTCAAGTTTGAGTTGATTAAGGTATGATCTTAATCGATGTTATTCTTTTTTTTTTTTTTTTTTTTACGGAGGATATTGTCTTTCTCATGTTAATGACGAAAAGAATAAAGTGAGGTTGGAGTACTTTACTCCTCTTTTTTTTTTTTTTAGGTAATACTTTGCTCTTTTTTTTTTTTAGTGACTAAATAACATCTCCCTTTGAAATATATGAATTATAACGTACACGGAATATTGCTCCGTAAAAAAAAAAACTCAAAGCGGCCAAATTTTGATCGCATTCTCGACCAAAAATAGATTGCAATTTTTAACGTTTTCGCAATTACGGGATCAAAACTTGACATCGTTACTAGTGCAGAAAGAGATGATGTTGGTTACTATAAGTAGTTTACAGGGTGTTAGGAAGACAATGATAATGCTTTGGTCCTTTTGTCCTTACGAATTTGCTTTCATTTCTTGAATGCACCCACCTGCCCAAGTGCCCAAGGATTATGACCAGTATCTTTGTTGAAACTAACTAGTACTCTTTTACTCTCCACAAGCGTATTCTCCACTCTTTTCTTAATTTAATTTAATTATTTTTTTCATCAAAAAGTACTTTGTTTTTTCCACATAATTAAATGCTTATGTTTTGTGGCCATGCACAACCACCTTCTTATAACTCACTTGTTATTATTCTCAATGTTTATTTTCAAAGCTAAGGTGAATAGGTGATGAGATGATCACTTGAAAATTCTACTACAAAATGTAAGCTACAATTTCTTTTATATTTTTTTTCTGTTTCAAAGATTTCTTATAACATTTTGTTGTACTTCATGTCCGTCAACATTAATATATACTATCCGAATAAAGTTGTAATAGCATTATTGTGATTACTTTTGTTATGACAATGTGGGTTGTACATTGCGTTATGAACTTTAGGATGTACTTAATTTTGTAATTAGTGGCGAATACCCACTTTTCCTTCAATTTAGATCATTACATGGTATCCAAGGTTTGAGGAATCCATAGCTCAATTATCCAACTATAATTATATGTTTTTGAATAATAACCAAGAGAGTTGGAAATTGGTTTTTTTTTTTATTTGGTGATAAAGCAATGCACTAGGTAGAGTTTCTAACTTTCTTGAAAAAACTTGCATGTATGAGCTTTAAAATTAAAGTTGAAGAGATTAGTAGAGCTTAAACAATGTTTAACAGGGCCCATATCACAACTAACTTTAGAAATCAATACTTTCATAAATTTGCACTTGATTATGACTTTAGAAATATTTTTGGGAGCTTTGAGGTATATTGAAAACATTGATTGGAACCTAATTTTATGATCATATGATTTTTTATGAAATTGATTGGTGATGAATTTTGCTGGAGGAATCTTCACGACCAAGGATCTTATAGTACAAAAATGTGTTGACTTGATTCTAGTGCTCATCTACATTTGATTCTTTTTTGCTTCAATCAACAATATACTTGTCAAATTCTATCTAGTATATATTATGTTTTTCTTAACATTTGTTTCATTGATATCAACTATCAAGTGATAATTTGGTGAATGTCATATTAATGTTGTAGTCACTAGTTGCTACTGTTTTAGCTTTTATGCAAATGTGGTAATTATTGAGAATTCTTTGGTAAGTGCATCTGTTTGATGTAATTATCAGGACTTCTCTTCTTACTTACGCGAGGCATGAAAATAAAGAGAACAAGGCAAAGGTGTGGATTGCTGGTCACATTCGAACTCTAAATCTCTTGGTGTAACAGGAGTAAGTTGCTGATGAACATTGCCTACATTGGATCATTGGTGGAAAAATTTACAGCACTTCCACAAACAGAATTTACCTCCACAGGTAACTGTTTTTTCTTTGAGTCACTCAGCCTTTTATTACATATGAAGTATTGAACTTGTCAAGTACTGTCATTTATGCTCTGATTAAATTTCTAAATGAACATGGAAAGTTGTGTTATCATGACCAGAATCGACACAAATACACGATTCTCAATTTGGGTCATCCGAATACAGTCTCTCAGTTTGTTGTGGTCGTAATTGTTGATGTTGTGGTCGTAATTGTTGTTGTTGTAGTTGTTGTAGTGATGCAAACTTAACACAAATATAGGCATACACAATATTGGCGGCAGTGTAATGGAATGATACTTTGTTGGACCAAGACATCACCTAAATAATGGAGCATCATTCAATCAAAAAAAGGGAAAGAAAGAAAGTTTAGCTGCTTTCTTTCTTTCTTTCAGTCTTTCTACTCATATTCATAAATATTTGACTAAAGTGCTTTTTGTTTTTAAATATTCTGTGGTCTGTGACCCAGAGGAAAACAATCTCCTGTAAAGTAACAATCAGATTTCCTTTTGATTCAGCTGTATGTGTAATGAAATGCTCTAATAACATTCTCCCAATCAACCTTACACCTTTAGTCTGTAAGTCGCCTTTTTCGCAACTTTCTTTATATGTTCTGTAAACTGTACCATGTGTGTGGACTGTGGGAGTGTTCCAGGTGATGATGTTTCATCAGAACATGACAGTTTTCTAGTATAAGTTTCTGTGTTAAGTCCGATTTTTTCTGCCTTCTCCTTATGCAGCATCGAATGCACGCAGAAATTACTACTGTCAAAAGAGTGTCAGGATCAAGACCAGTCTTGTGTGAGTTCTAGATAGATAACTCTCGCATATCGATTGTGGGTTTGTACACTAACAAATAGTGTTGAGAATCATAACAGTTTCGAGCAAGGATGTGAAGCCGATTTCAGATATATTGTGTTTTGGAGATTTTGTACTAAACTTGTAATGCTTGGAATTAACCAGGTTTAGTAACACATATCCTCATCGGTGCAGCGTCCAGAATGCCTGAAGAAGGGAAGCCTGAGCTGGAGAGCAAACAAAAATTCGAGAAAGATATCTATTTTGACAGTGAAGTAGTGGAGAAGTTATGGATCAAGGATTCGAAATCCTGTGTTGACAAACCAGCTAAAGAGACACTGGAGACTTTTATTTTTAAGGGTTGTGATGATGAGAGAGTCATTCTTCTGATGGGAAGTGATTGCAGCACTGAGGACTTGATGATGGAGGATGAAGTGCTTTCGGATTGGAGTAGTGAGCTCTTATTCGGAGGTGACAACATGACTGATTCGGTTTTTCTTGGAGACAAGGTGAATGCTGATTCTTCTGTCTGTGAGCTATCTGGTAGCGATGATCATACAGAGGGAAACAAACTTTCTCAGGTAAATGTTCTGTCCGAATGACATATCATGAGTTCTTTGCTGCAATGGTCATTTGTTTGTGTGGTGACTATGTTCTTTTACGAGGTCTGAGACCTACTGTGTAGCCTATGTATGTGAGTTCAATCCTGCAATTGTTATTTGTTTGAATTATCAGAAATTCACAATTCACTGGTGTATGAATCTTGTGCATCACAGAAGAGCACTTGCTTTAGTTTCTTTCCTCGGGTTTTTTTACCTGTATGTCATATGGTTTCAGCAGTCCTTAGGAAAACCTCAGGTTTGAATTGATTGTCTATAGTTGTAAATCAAAATAAATACTTGCTGTTTGCTGATTAGTTTCTGGTTAATCATGAAAGTACTTTCATAGGAATTTTCTTTTGTTGGAAGATGTAAATTAACAAACCAAAACTACTCTCAGGATGAAGGGAAGGAGGCAGAGGTAACAGACAGCGTGCCATCATCAGTAATCGTAGACAGAAACGAGCACCAGGACCAAGTAAATGAGGATATGTTCTCCTGCATTAATGAAGTTGACAGCGAATTTCAAGATAGTATCAATATCATACAGCAATACCCAGGGACCATCCCTTATTCTAGTAGCATTTCTCTTCGGTCCACTAGCAGCACTGCCAGCACCCAATCCTTCGCGTTTCCCATGTAATGTTTCCACTAACTTTGCTTAGTTCATGTTTCTCAAGATCATATGATTGTTGCACATTGACTGATTCAAGTACTAGTACATCAACCTAACAGTTGTAACAAAACTGTAATTAGCACATGCAGTTCCTAGCACAGAAGTCCTCAGCAAGTGCCTAATGCTGCAGTAGAAATTGTGCACCAAGAATTAGAAAACACTCCAGAAAACTTGATTGTATTATATATGATGATGATGTATGTTCTGTATGTATGAAAAACTATGCTAATCCTGATGAATGGTGAACAGATTGGCGCATGAGTGGAACGTTAGCCCAGTGAGGATGCCGAAACCTCAAAAGTGGCAGCTCAGAAAGCCAAGACATTGGAAGATGAAGATGAGTTGGGTCTGCTGTAAATTCTGATCTAATCTGGTATTCGATTCTTCTTCTTTATGTAGCCGCGCTCATTTGTCTCGCCAATAGACCTGATTCTGCTACTACACCTGAATGTATGACACTGGTACTGATCATTCAGCATCAAATGGATGCAAATCTTTGTGGATAAGTATTGTACATGGTTCATGAATTTTGCTGTGGTATTAAGCCAATAAAATGCTATAGGCTGGTACTGTTTTAGACTTTTAGCTATAAGTTACTCTGGTGTGGACTTTAGAATGAAATCTTCTAGTACAAGTTTGGCCTTTTGGTGTGATCAGGTAATCAATAAAAATGATTTGGTCTAATTAATCTTTACTGTAACGACTTCTCGGTCCACACTCGATTAGAAACACGTCCGAGAGTGAGACTGATAGACGATGGTAACAAGATCACTTACTCTCACTACAGCTCGAGTATGAAACCGATGATTTATCAACTAAACCCGCCTCAGCTGAGCCAATCATCGGCCACCGGTGTTTTAAGTGTACGACCATAGCAAAGCCCACAAATTACAAACCATATGGCAAAATGTATGTAATGTGAAGCAGTTTAGGCCTAAGGGTCCATAAGAGTGAAGATAGGTCATCATTATAATATCATGTCGGTCATATGATCCGTAAAACATCAAGATCATGGATTAATTTTACAAGGCCCAGCCAGGAGTGGTGACGTTAACAACGTCAGCTCTGAACCACCACATGTGCCATTTTACCCAATTACAAATGCCACCAATGTCCCTCATCAACGTTGCTTATCGTTAGTTACTTACTTCAGTTGTTAGTACCATCTAAACTTTAAGTGTAACCAGAGCTCAAAATCCGTTTGCATCAATATCGTCTTTGTCGGTTGCATTTGCATTTGAAATGGGGTTGATGACACCATTGAGTATGTCATCAGCCACGTCTGATGTTCCTTCTGTAAGCTAGCATTATTAATAAAAATGATAAGCACAATGACACTTGACAAAAGATAGTGATCACGGATTCTTCATAGGCTGTCCTTGACAATGGTTGACATGGATATATACACGTATGAGATTTGGATAAACCGACTCGACCCTTATAGGTCATGTATAGCTTCATGTCGGCCTACTATGTCATTTTGTGTCTCGTTCTCTATATCCTATCGGGATTTAATAGTCCATTAAATTTTAAAAGCAAATAGATTCAGTAACTTGGTAATGTGAATTTGCGAGCTATGGCGCATCCGCGCATGCACTACTCCCTCCAACTCTCCAAGGATCCAACTCAATCCGAACTAAAAAAAAAAAAGGATTACTGGGCAAGACTAGACCGTTAGGTGCTAACCAAACCCACACGGAATAGACTCATGACTGGTCCTCGATCCTTCGAAATAGAATTTCAATTCCAATCGAGGTAATGAATCAAATGGAACCCTTGATTTGTAATGAACCTAAACTAAACAGAGTTTTGTTTATTGATCGCAAATCTATCAATCAATTTCTATCTTTAAAGCAGTGAATAATTCTTACTATATGAAATATCCATTAAAATACCTTAAATCGACACTTTGACCATCCAAAATCTTTGGAAAGTGAACTTTCGACCTTTACTCTGATCTAATCTAAGCTACGCCCAAGCCCTCGATTACTAGCAACTAGTAAGCCCACCATCGTCCATTGAGGAGTTATAGATAAGCTACCACAATAACGAACCACGTCGTTGTAAGTCCATGGTACTAGTAACTGCACTGCACTTGTCAAACTTTTAACTTTACTGGTGTGGTGGTGTGCGATGTCAGTAGGACCCACGGACCACATTGTAGTACCGTTTTGCATACACCAATACGACGTCGCAGTCAGAGCCTAACTCCCGACTTTCCCATGCTTTGCCAACTCGTACTACAACTACGTAGAATCAGATCGATCTACCTATCACATTCTTATTCTCCTACTCATAATAATTAATTGTCATATTAGACTTTATTCTACTTGGACCAACTTAATTGATTACTTAAAGCTACTGCATGTCGTGGTTCATCCTCAGTTTCTCGTTGTTAAGATATCGTTCATAATCGAGGACTGCTAGTTTCGTGGTCCAATGTATACCCATTGTATGTTCTAGAAATCTAGAGTACTATTCCTTATTACGTTTCTTTAATTTATTAATTAACGTCTCAGAAAGGAGAAATTAAATGATTGGTTTTAATCAGATGTTAATAATTCAAGTCATAGGAATTATCTCATTTACCAAAAGACCAAGTTTCCCACGTAATATACAGAATTCCAAGACTTAATTACCAAGATGACCTTCCTAATCCTATTAGCAAATCTGCAAATGTGATAGGTTTTGTGATTAGACATTTAATTTGTTTAACGACAACATGATATACTGATTTAGTGTTGTAAGCTTGTAACTCAATTTCACTAGTAGCACAATGAATAAAACTTCAACATTACCGCCGTTAACGACTTTTGCAAGCACAATGCAAATTGATAACACATCCGCAAACAACACAATGTGTATAAAATATGGATACAACAATTGTAATTCGACATTTTAAAAGCTCGTATAAGAAATGTAGTAAGTACCACACTCACGAGAAAACTACATCAAATTCAACCAAAGGAGAGTACACACATTCTTTCGGGAAAAGAGTACGCATTTACGTCGTTGAAAGATTACAATATACAATATTTTATCAGGAAATCAAGACATGAAAATACAGCTAGCACACTTACATTCCCTTAAAACATCAATAAGATTAACAAGCAAACTCACTAATCAGTCAGAAATTAAAAAATGCATTAACCCTAGTAATTGAGCAAATATATAACTCCAAATTAAACACCCAAATATCATCATCATTCAACCAACCCTATGGAACACCCCATTACTTCAAATCAAAGGGGGTTAAAACAAGTGGTAAAAAATAATAACCATTTTACCATGCTCATTTCACCTCATATATATACTCTATAAGCTACTATACCATATGCCTTTTTTTATATATATAAATTGAAAATATTTGTAATTCTTCAAAAAAAAGAAAAAAAAAAAAAGAGAAAATGTAGAAATAGATTAAGGAAGAAACAAAGGTTGGTCATTACTATCATGAGACCAATGAGTATGGTGATCCTGTACGGTGGCCGTTGATTGACTCCAGTACTCTTGATGATCAACGGTGGAGGAAAAATCAAACAAACCTTGATGGTCATTCTCCGCCGTTGGATGCTGCCAATCATCCAGTGTTGCAATCCCAACAGAATTTCCCCTGTTCTGCAACAAATCATCAATTGTGACCGTTTGATCCAAAACTCCGCTCATCTTATCATCATTATCCACCTCGTTGGCCCCACTCAGCTTCACCATGTCCCAGTTATGTACTCCAGCCGCCGAAAACTGCCCAAACGACGACGTTGTAGTCGTCGTCGCAGTACCATTTTCCGCGCCATCAAAGCTCATCAAATTCATAAACTCTCCGGAGAATAACAAACTATTGTTGTTGTTGTGGCTGTTGTTGTTTAGATTATTTTTTGTAAACGTGTCCAAATTTCGGATGCTGAAATTTTGATCAGCATCCGAAATTTGGAACAGATCACGGCGTCCGCTGTTGCAATTCACAGCAACAGCGGACGCCGTGACTGTATTGTTGTTGTTAGAACTCTCGCTGCTAGAGTGAGACACGGAGGTAGTAGTCTTAGTAGTTGTAGTAGACTGGTGTTTAGCCGTTTTCGGTTTCGAAGAGCGTTTGGACTTACGACAGCCGCCGCCGACGGGGACGTTGCGGAGGACGCCGCCTTTGGTCCAATAACGGCGGCAGTTCTTGCAGAAATGGCGGGGTTGTGAGAGGTTGTAGTTGTTGTAGTAGCAGAATTTGGTGTTGGAGGAGTCGCAACGAGGGCATTTCAAGGCTTGGTGGTTGTTAGGGTGGAGGTGCGGCCGTAATCGCCGGTCGCCGAATAATCTACCGCCGCCGCCGCCGTTGATAGGATGTACGTCTTGCATTTAATTTAATTTAATTTAATAATAAAAGAATGGAGATTTTTATGGAGGGAACAAATGGAGTAGAGTTTAGGTGTCACACATGTCATTGAGCGTTGGAGAGAGAGAGAGAGAGAGAGGGAGAGGAGGGAAGAGTGAGGAGTGGATGTGTGCGAGTGCTTGACAAATATCCACTTTGATAACAGATTTTCAATAGAAAAGGGTTAGGGAAATCAAACCTTCCACTTTGTAAATGACATAAATGCCCCTATAGTTGAACTTGTTACGAAACGAGTCCTGTGTCATCGGCTAGAATCGACTTGCTTGGCAACAAGAAGAGTAACTTACTTTGTCATGTTTGAAATTGAATACGTCTAAGAAGTAAATTGATAAGGCATCAGATTGGCGAGTGAAGTATTAATTAGGGGTCCAACGTTTTGATATTTTTTGAAATAAGGACCCCAGCGTTTTTTCTCGTCCGTTAAGGAACTAAAAAAAAAAACGTCTGTTAAGTTGCCAACGTGTCACTACCAAGAAAAAACTCTCCTTTCCATTATTTTTCTCTCCTCACCCTGATCCCTCCATTATTGTTCCTCCGCATCTCTCTTTCTTCTCCATTTTCCTCCACCACTAGTTCACTACTGTCACCATCTCCCACTCTACAATTCTTGTAATCAAATTTCCATGCGTGTAGAGAGAGAAGGAAGACTATGAACATCAATCGTATCTTAGTAAAAATACCGGTATGATCTTTTATTTTTGTTATTAAAATCATCAGGCATGGGTTTTTTTTTTTTTTTTCTTTCTTTTGTCATCAATTGAATAGGCAGGTATTTTATTTATTTTATTTCAAATCATAATTGGAATTTCTTATTTTTTTTTTTTCAGTTTTGTTATCAAATCAATTTGGATTTTGGATTTCTGTTGAGGAAATTTTGGTGTAATTTCGCAATTGCAACTAGATAAGAAATTAAAACATCAATGTGACTCATTGTAGCCAAGCTTCTGATCTCCTCCCAAATGAAATAGGTTTGAGAAAGTGGAATTTAATTTTGGGTAACTTTGTTTTTATTCATTGTTATTGGGTTGCAATTGATTTTACAGTTGTCTTGGATCGAAAAAATTACTGGCCATTTGATGAATCTTCTTGATTATTGCACTAAAATTTCTACATGTAATGGTACGTGAAACTGGAGATAATATGAGTGTATATGTTATGATGGTGGTGTTAATGGTGGCGAAAGCTGGAGAACGTGGTGATGTCGGAGATCAATGGCGGAGGATACAAAATTTATGCCGAGATGAGTGAGAAAGAAAGGACTCGAGGAGAATGGGGATTGGGGTCTTGGGGAGGGTGACCCAAACGGACGTTTGTTTGAGGTCTTTAACAGACCCAAAAAATGTTTGAGGTCCTCATTTCAAAATTTATGAAAACCTTGGACCCCAATTTGGTACTTAACTCTCAGGTTGGCTTTGCCAACAAAGGTGCTGACCAATCTCAAAAGCTTGTGATTCTTGAATATCCTCCATGGACCTCCGCTCTATTCACCGCAAAGATATTCTCCCGTTCTCCTATTAGTCTCGTCGTAGTCTCTCTTTTGTTTTTTGGGACCTTGCCCCTCTTTGTAACAAAAAAAAAAAAAAAAAAAAAACGTTTTACTACAAGTCAAGTAAATTCAGACTCTACTCATCTCATTTAACTATATACACATGGCCGAGCATACTCATTCTCCAACTCGATCAATCGATTATTCATATAGTGTTAGCTGTGTTACTTTTATTGCTTCCGATTCATTGAATTATTTATCTTTTTCTATAAGCTTTTTTACTTGTTTTTTTTTTTAGTTACTCCATAGACTGAGGGTGTGTTTGGCCAAGCTTCTAAAGTGTTTTTGGACTGTTTCTGGATCTTAGAAACTGAAAACTGGCCAAACACCTAAAACTGAGAAATTTAGAAACTGAAAACTGGCCAAACACCTAAAACTGAGAAATTGTTTCTGGTTTCGCAGAAACACTTCTAGTGTAAATTTGCTCTTCAGAAATAGAAGCTCCAATTTGGAGTTTCTCCTCCCGAAACTGCTTCTCAAAAACTGTTTCTGAGAAATAGTTCTGTAGAAGTTGGAGTTTGGCCAAACAGACCCTAAATAAGTTAACTCTAGGTAAGGGGTAGAATTGGGAAGATATATAGGGATAGGGATGTGTGTAAGCATGTGTGAGGAACAGTGTCATGATGAGGGAAGTTAAAGAGTAGGAGAGTGGGACTGAGGGGGCCGTACAAGCCGTGAAGAAGAGGAGAGTATGTAATGCGGGTATGACCTGACTGGATGATGGGGAGTTGATCAGCCGTCGGTGGGATGACACGTGGACGGAGGAGAGAGAGAGGAGTATAGTATAATCTACATTGAAAGTCCAGAAAAGAAGGGGTTGTCTACTTGTCGGCCACCTAAAGCTAGGTTGAGATTACTGTAGAGATTAGCATATGATGGAAAATCAGATGGATGATGCATGAGGGGCTATTATGACTATTATTGTATAGGCCTTAGGGTAATGGGGGACTGGAACTATGGAAGATATAATGCTAAGTTTCAAATGGACGAGAGTTTGGCACGTCGTCGATTGTATTTTGAGTGATGTTTGAATGGATTGTCATTTTTGTGCTTAGCTTATGTTTATTAACTTATTATCTATGCAATGTGTTTATGTGCTTATGTGCTACTACATAGATGACCTAGTGCTTCCTTTTCTTTGTGTGATTTATAATTTTTCTTGTCTTTGGTTTCGTATTCCATTTATACTAGTTTGTATTCCCGGTCTACGTCCGGACTATATATTTATATTATTATACTCATTTTATGAAATTATCAGTTTATCTTTGTTATAATTTTATCAACAACACTGTTATTTTTCATAACATAGATTATACTGAGTATTATTTTCCATAAATTAGTTAGTAATTTTCATATTATGTAATTACTTAGTGCTATTTAATTGATAAATGTCAAGTATGATTCAGCTTAGGAAATGATAAATTTAGTTTAGATAAGGGTAGATTGTATAAATATCAATGACATGGAATATGATCTAATGTGATTTGAACAAAACAAATCTAATTTGAATCCTTAAATACAGAGCACATAATCTAATTTGCCATTGGCACCTTGGCGAGCCGCCGTGCTGAATCCTCCCGGCTTGCTCACCAATAGGTGGGGTCCTATCGGGCTGGGTTGACAAACGTGCCACTCTTGGTCAGCTCGACCAGCAACTTTATATATATACGGGTCGCTACAACTTAAAATTCTCGTGGTCGACCTCCTTCGCCACCAACCACCGTAAGCACCACCCACCTCTGACCCTCCACTAACAACCCCAACAACCATTCCGCCAACACTCATGACTTTTGCACCTCGTCAAATTCTTAGGTGTGTGTAATAGTGTATTATCCTATATAATTTTCAAAAGTACAAGTAGTGGTTAGAAAGTACTAATTTGACGAACTACGATGCATACGTCACTTAATACCAATTAACACCGAAATAAAACCTCATTAAACTTACTACAAGTCTTCCTTCTCACGATTGTATAAACTGATCAAATGAGCAAATGACACATTACACATACGGGATTTGCTTGTATGAAGAGGAAATTGATGCGAAGATGCCCACAAGCACATGGGACGGTGTGGGGGGCTCTGCCCTTTTAGTATGTAGTAGGTCTTCTGGTAAATGTCTACATCGATCGTCTCTTCTTCCAAAATTCTTCCTTACATACTCCGTAATAAAGATTTTATTGAGCAGCAAATTCCCCTGTTTGGCTAAACAAACCTATCGCATTGGTGTTACATTTGAAGTTCTTCTCCTATAAGCTTTTCTTACCCAATTGACCTCATCTTTCGCCATCCTACGAGATTCATTAAGATATGGAGCGCCAATTTTGTTCTAGGACAAGGATATTTTTTGTCCATCATTCTCTACACTTTTTAAGATTTAAGGTTTAATTAGACTTTCCTTGGGAGCATATATGTACAACCGATTATGCATTCGTTTCGAGTAGATCAGACATTTAGACATATCTCGAATTTTAATAAGATAGCCTTTAGGACTAACTATTTATTTGATTACAAATTACACATTTTAGATTCCACTCGATTTAAGGTTTCGAACAATCCCATTAACAAAGACTTGTTTTTCCGAAATACCATTCCGTCCCAAATTAAACTTCCTATAGAATAGTATTATGTGAGAAGATTTCAAATTTTATGGGAAGTTTAAATTGGGCGGAGTGGTAATTACAATACAAATAAAATGGATGTCAATGTCGTAGGCCACTGAATGACTTACGTACAAATTTGGGGGCTAAGGAGTGAGGCCCTCTGAATCACGGCCCAGTCGGTGGGTGCGGCTACATAGTCTCCAAATGGGCCCACTTATTGACCAATATATCGTGTTTGGGCCCCCCCTAACCCCAGAAGTCACACAAGTACAATTGTACAAATGTGCTCTTGTAGACTTGTAGTTCAAGCTAGCGAGGAGTACGTTGATGGAATGATGTCCTGTTCGTTCGTTCGTTCGTTCGTTTATTCAGTGTTAGATTGGAAGACTGTTAGCCAGGGACGAATACCAGGTAATCCCTCGTAGTCTTGAGAGTACGATCAGTATAAGCTTAAATGTTAACGACTAAAAGTATAAACGTTAACAATACTATACGCTAGACCTGTCAGAACCTGACCCGACCCGGTAACCCGACCCGACCCGACCCGCATTTGAACCCGATTAAACCCGTTTTTTTGACCCGCGACCCGTATTTGACCCGAACCCGATCAACCCGAAAATTTGCGGGTCAAAACGGGTCGGGTCAGGGTCAACCCGGCGGGTCAAAGTCAAAGTCAAAGTCAAAGTCAAAGTTAAAAAAAAAAAAAAAAACTAACCTAACATTGGCGTTTTCAGTTTTTGGTTTTTTTGCGTAAAAAATTTAGTTAAATAAGTTACAAAATTAACTTCAAATTGTTTGATTGTATAATAGTCATATAGAAAATGAAAACTGACAACTGAAAACTGAAAACCACTTTTTCTGGTTTTCAAAAACGGGACTTTGGTTTTCAAAAAAACAGAAAACTGAAAACAGAAAACGATACCAAACAGGTCCTTAGGTGTTGTTCGGTATTGCTGATGTTTTTCGTTTTTTTTTTTTTTTGAGAAAAATAAACAAAACGCGTTCGGTGGATTCCGTTGCCAAAAACAAAATCAGCTTAATTCCATGATTAATCTGCCCGTTTTCTCAAACCACTTTTGATGGTTTCCAAAAACAGATTTAGATTTTTATTTTTAATTTCTTACCAGTTATCATTCCCATCATCCTATATAAGTAATATCAACGCATCCTGCACACTATCGTCGCCGAGATGCAACAATGATCGGCAACCGGCGTGACTACTATTCCGCCGCGGTATCCCCTGCCTACTACGACATCGATTTCTCTGGTCAACAACATCAATCATTAGGAGGAATCCGATATGTCTTCCGATCGAAAATCTCGGTCCTCCGTTTTGCCTTGTTCCTTTTACGCCGGTTACATAATCGGAAAATGGTATACTGCGGAATTAGAATGGATAGTAGATTTGCATGTGGTGGTTTGATATGGTGGCAAGGCTGGTGGTGCGGAGGAGGGATCAGATTCGAGCTTGTTGAGTGAGGCTATTAATGGTGGTGAAGCAAAAATGACGTTAAAAAGTTGTATGTAAAAGGCGCTAAAAATCATACGTAAGTCGCTAAAAATCATACGTAAAACCGCTAAAGTTCAAGGAAAAACCCTGCGTAAAACAATGTTTTCGACCCGTATTCTGAACCTAACCCGACCCGACCCTAACCCGACCCGACCCGTATTTTGACCTGACCCGTATTCGACCCGACCCGTATTGACCCGACCCGTATTTAACCCGACCCGACCCGTTTGACAGGTCTACTATACGCGGTATATATTATACAAGATGCTTGACAAATTTAAGGAGCTAAATTCGTCTACAGTATAAGGTAGTGCATGCAAGATTTCTTACCCTTGTAGAAATTTAGGAAACACTTAGCTTACAGAGTTACGGTTCTTCTACGTAGTGTCTCCATGTCGTCTGACATTGACTATGACTCGACGGTCGATATTTGAAAGTATGTGTAAATTGCATAATCTACATAATTAAATATTGTCAAATTTAAATTATTAGGAGTAACTTTTAAACATGCAAGCGAGGCACAAGAGAACGAGGAGTAGGAGTTCTAAGATCAAGTCACCCTTCTGGTGATCAAGGTGTCCCGTGTCCCCAATCGTATGAGTGTTAAGAATTAATTTTTAGATTTATTAATCATAGCAATGAATATATCGGAATTTAAGATTTTTTTTGTCTAATTAATTTTTATTTTGCTAATAGTCATAGAGTGGAGTATAGATTAGCATTTTAAATAATGGTTATATATTTTTAAATAGACAAAAAATATGCATCAAATTCAATCAAATGTTAGCGTATACATCCTCATGCATGATAGTGCCAACGTTTGTATTCATATTCTCATGATCGTGTCAACGTTTGTATCCATGTTTTAACGATAGGATGTCAATGTCCGTATCCATTAACATTTCATATGTCTACTTCGACACATAGGCCGGCCTTGTACATGCATGTAGATCGGAAAAAACTATTAAGATTACGTACTTGTAGTCGTACCAATAATCGGCGATATTTATTCGATCGGCCTCGCTCTTGATATATAAAAGAAAGAAAGATCAGTGATTTATTCTTTTTGTGCGTCTTCTTGTTGAAATTATTGGATGTTGTTTAGCAATGAAGAATCGTTTGATAGTTTGAGAAATGCCAAGAAGAGAATCCAAAAACATCCCCATTAGGTACTCATGCATCAATGGTTTTGCATACATTTGACGACACAAAATTGTATAGAAATATCATTTTCTACCTAGACTCCTGCATCACGTCCTATGCGTGCGTGCCGGCACTTAATTAATAGACTATTAAACTTGATCTTAAACAAATTTGAATTTATTGAATTTTATTAGAATCGGACTAAATCTTCTTAATAATCTGTCTTTGAATTATAAAGTACTTTACACTAAACTAAACTGAGCTGGTAACGATCACTACGTTATTTTCATCCGTTAATATTTGGTTTGGATACCTAAGAACAATTCAAACCAAAGGTAAGTTAAGAGACAAAGAGAACGTAAGGAGTAAATGTTAAGCTCAGAAGTAAAGTTATGTCAGAAGGTCAGAAGTAATCTCAGCCACACATCTTGATAATCCACTAACTTTCATAATTTTAGTTGCTCCCTAACTCCAATAACTATAGCACATAACTCCAATAACTTTACAACTTGAACTTAACAATATTTAACTAAAATACGTAACCTCAACATAACTCCGATAACTTTAATAACTAAAACACGTTTTTTAATATAACTCCAATCTAATCTAATACTATATATTAAAACCTGAAACCAAGTCTTTCCTAGGTGGACACTTGGCACTTATTAATTGGATAACACTAAGTAATCATACAATATGGTAACTACGGAGTTTTAGCTAATTTATGGAAAACAATATAATTTATGCTGATTATTGTGGTAAGCTAAGTTATAGTAATATTTTTAAATATAATGTGATATAACAAGTGATGGGATTGTGGAATGCAGATGAGATAGTAAAATGGCTGATGTAAAAGTTGAAATGAAATAATAATATGATACAGAGTAAGTGAGTAGAAACAGATAATATAATACTATCATTGCTAATAATATTATAAAAAGATAAGCCAACAATTTTATAAAACGAGTATAATAATATGAATATGCAGCCCGGCATGGGGCGGGCATGCAATCTAATCGAATACTATATATTAAAACCTGAAACCAAGTTTTTCCTAGAACGACACTTGACATTTATTAATTGGATAAAACATAAAAATAGCATTAAATATAATTATCGGTTAAGATATGGTAATAAATTACATAGATTAGTATAATATAGCTAATTTAAGGAAAATAATTATTAAGGTATTTATTTGATCAAAGATAAGCCGTAGTATAGTATTAACTAATTTATGGAATATAATCATTATGGTAATTTATTAGAACAAAGATAAACCAACATTTTTCTTATAGAGTGAGTATAAACAATATAAATATATAGGCCGGACGTGACATGGGCATGCAAACTAGTAACTATAAAACACGTAACCTCGACTTAACTCCAATAAATTTGATAACTCCAATAACTTTAATAACTCCAATAACTAAAACTCGTAACTTTAATAACTTTACGCAACTAAAAAAAAATTCATAATTCTAATTTAAAAAAAAAATCAGAAAAATAAACCCCCATTTTTTCTCTCTCCTCCCATAACCACCCACCCACCACTTACGCACCTCCTTCTACCACCGGCCACCTACACCAATCACCACTGCGATCCAGTCGCCCACCACCAACACACTCGCCGTCCTGCCGCCAGCCCAACGGTGGTTCTCCCTCCCCCCATCGACCACGCCACCGCCCCTAATACACCAATTCTCTCTCCTCAAACTCCTCTCAAACCACCACTAATTCGCCCTCCCCGGTGTACCTCCACCCCTCCCTTGAATCTCGCCACCCCTCCCTAACGTTCGCCGCCCCTTCCCCGCGTTCGCCGCCTCTCCTGGCCTTGTTGCCACCTCTCCCCCAATTTTTGAAGTGGAAAAAAGAGGAAATGGGGGAGAAGTAAGGAGCTTCGGCTTGTGGGAACGGCGGATGGGAGGTCGGGGTGGCCGGCCGACCACGTTGGCTGGGTAGGGGCCGGTGTTTATGGTGGTCGGAGATGGCCGCCGGGCGGGGCTGGGTGGTCTCGGGTGGGTAGGGGTGGGGTTGGGGGAGGAGAGAGAAAAGGGAAGGGGGTGGGTCTTTTTATTATTTTTGTTTTTGTATTTTTGTTTTTGTTTATTTGATTTAATCTAATTCATTGATCTAGTATTGATGTGTGACTCAGATTACTTCTGACCTTCTGACATAAATTTATTTCTGAACGGATGCAACCCCTATATATATATATAAATATATATAGGGGCACGTTCCGGTAAGAAGTTATATATAGGTAGGAAGGTAAGAAGTACTTATATAGTATTATCAATATCTGAGATTGAAACAAACAAAACTAATAACACGTCTAAACAAAAGACATTTATTCTTATAAAATGTGCTTTTAATTCAACCAAAAAACACTTTTATTCTTATAAAATGTTATTATTACAAAATGCACTTCTAATTTAACAAAATACACTTATTCTTAGGAAATCCATTTCTAACTCAACAAAATGCACTTTTCTTATCAAATGCACTTCAAAATTTAACAAAATACACTTGGTCTTATAAAATGCACTTTTAATTTAACAAAATGCATTTATTTTTATAAAATGCACTTCTAATTTAACAAAATGCACTTTGTCGTTTTAGTTTTATAAAATGCACTTCTAATGAAACAAAACGCACTTGGTCTTATAAAATGCACTTCTAATTTAACAAAAATGCACTTATTTTTATAAAATACAATTCTCATTTAACAAAATGCACTTTGTCGTTTTAGTTTTATAAAATGCACTTCTAATTTAACAAGATGCACTTTGTCGTTTTAGTTTTATAAAATGCACTTCTAATTCAACAAAATGCACTTTTCGATTTTGATTTTATAAAATGCACTTTTAATTTAACAAAGTGCACTTATTCTTATTAAACGCACTTTCAATTTAACAAAATGCACTTTTAACTTAACAAAATGCACTTGGTCTTAACAAAATGCACTTCTAACTTAACAAAATGCACTTGGTCTTATAAAATGCACTTCTAACTAACAAAATGCGTTTTTCTTATTCAATGAACTTCCAATTTAACAAAATGCACTTGGTCTTATAAAATGCACTTCTAACTTAACAAAATGCACTTTTCTTCTTCAATGCACTTCCAATTTACAAAATGCACTTATTCTAATAAAATGCACTTATTATAATAAAATGCACTTCCACGTTAACAAAATACACTTATTCTTATAAAATGACTTCCAATTTACCAAAATGCACTTATTTTTATTAAATGCACTTCCAATTTAACAAAATACACTTATTCTTATTAAATCCAATTTAACAAAATGCATTTGGTCGATTCTCAATAATAATAAAATGCACTAGTAGTTAGAATACAATGCACTTTGAATAAAATTCACTTGAAATTAAAATAAAATACATTTTGAATTAATTGCACTTGAAAAAGACATTTTGAATAAAATGCACTTGTATTAAAATAAAATGCATTTAACAATAAAATGCACTAATCTTCTCTCTCCTCCTCCCCTCCCCCTCCCCTTCCCCAAACCCGACCCCCCACCTGACGGCCACCCACGCAGCCACCCACGCTGCCACCCACAACCGCACCGTACACCACCTTATCCCGCACCACCTCCACCACCGTATTCACCATCCTCCGGCGAGCAGAAGACCCATCCCCTGCGACACATCCACCACCTCTTCATCCCTCATTTCCCCTCTCTCATGCGTTTTCTCTCTCCTCAAATTACTCCATTTTCGGCGCCCTACCACCTCCTTCACCTCCTCTTGAACCATCACAGTCGCGGCGACAATAGTCAGCGCCGTCAATCGAGACATCAAAGTCCAATTTTCAACGCCTCCTCCTCAATCTCTCAATCTCTTAATAGTCACCTCCTCCTCAATCTCTATCCTCCTCGGCTTCAGATTATGTGCGAAAACGAAAAGAAGATTCCAGCGAGCGTGTAGATCGACGGCGGAGAGGTAGGGCGGCGACGACCAGATGTGACGAAATCAAGAGCGAAAAAGGGAAGAACATGGTGATTTTCGCGTGGTTTACTGCTCAAATGGGGCCGATGATTCCAGAATAGGAATTATCGGAGTTGGCCGCTTCTAGTGGCGCCGTTGATGGCGGTGGTCGGAGTGCGACGCCGGCTGTGGTGGTTCTCGGTGTGCGGCGGCGGTAAGGGCAGTGGGAGAGGAGAGAGAAGAGGGAAGGAGATGAGAGAGAAAAATGTGAGTGAGATTGGTTTTGTGTTTTCTTTTTTTTCTGAAACGATATTGGTTTGAGTTAGATTTTTGTTTTTGTTTTGATATTTATTATGAACCGTTAGATTTAGGTTGAGTGGATGGATGAGATAACTTCTTATTTCTTACCTAAGACTATTTCTTACAGGAACAACATTCTAGGAAGTTATATATATGGGGCACGATCCAGTAGGAAGTTATATATGGTAGGAAAGGTAGGAAGTACATATATAGTACATCAATATCTGCGATTGAAACTTACAAAACCAATAACACATCTAAACAAAAGACATTATTCTTATAAATTGTGCTTTTAATTCAACAAAAGTCACTTATATTATCATAAAATGCAATTTTAATTACAAAATATTTATTGTTATAAAATGCACTTCTACTTTTAAAAAATGCACTTATTATTAGAAAATGCATTTCTAATTTAACAAAATCTACTTTTCTTATCAAATGCCCTTCAAATTTAATAATATACAATTTTCTTATAAAATGCACTTTTAATTTAATAAAATGCACTTATTTTTATAAAATGCACTTCTAATTTAACAAAATGCACTTTGTCGTTTTAGTTTTATAAAATGCACTTCTAATCAAACAAAATGCACTTGGTCTTATAAAATGCACTTTTAATTTAACAAAATGCATTTATTTTTATAAAATGCACTTCTAATTTAACAAAATGCACTTTGTCGTTTTAGTTTTATAAAATGTACTTCTAATCAAACAAAACGCACTTGGTCTTATAAAATGCACTTCTAACTCAACAAAATGCACTTTTCTTATTCAATGCACTTCCAATTTAACAAAATGCACTTGGTCTTATAAAATGCACTTCTAACTTAACAAAATGCACTTGGTCTTATAAAATGCACTTTTAACTTAACAAAATACACTTATTCTTATTAAATGCACTTCCGATTTAACTAAATACACTTATTCTTATTAAATCCAAATGAACAAAAAACACTTTGTCGTTTTAGTCTTGTAAAATGCACTTCTAATTTAACAAAATGCACTTTGTCGTTATATTCTTATAAATGCACCTTCAATCCAACAAAATTCACTTCCGATTAAAAAAAAAAAAAGATGCACTTCAAATGTTAACAAAATGCACTTAGTCGTCTTCTTATTAACAAAATGCACTTAGATTTTTACAAATTGCACTTTTAATATAACAAAATGCATTTGGTCTATTTTCAATAATAATAAAATGCACTTGTAGATGAAATAAATGCATTTTGAATAAAAGTCACTTAAAAATAAAAATAAAATGTATTTTGAATTAAATGCACTTGAATTTAAATAAAAAATGCATTTTGAATAAAATGCACATGAATTAAGATCAAATGCATTTGGAATAAAATGCATCTAGTAATAAAATTCACTAATTTTCTCTCTCCTCCTCCCTCCCCCTCCCCAAACCCTACCACCACAGAAACAACCCCAACCGCCACCACGACCGCTACTGACCATCGCACCAACCACTACCTTATCCCGCTCCACCTCCACCACCGTGTTCACCGTCCTCCGGCGAGCAGAAGCCCCATCCTCTGCGACACATCCACCGCCTCTTCATCCCCCATTTTCCCTCTCTCATGTGTTTTCTCTCTCCTCAAATTACTCCATTTATGGCGCCCTACCACCACCTGCACCTCCTCCTAAACCACCTCCGGCGTTTTCTCTCTCCTCAAATTACGTCAACGAACCAAGGCCGGGCTGCCTGCCGCGACTCCAGCAAAAAGCCACGGCGGCGAAAACGAGATTGATGCAATGCGGCGGCAATGAGAGTGATGCAACGTCAATCGGTGCGGAATCGTGAGGTGAGACCGGTGAAAGTGTAAATCGACGGCGGAGAGCAAAGGCGGCGGCTAGATCTGGAAAAATTTGCGCGAAACAAGGGAGGGAGAAGGCGGCTTTTGCGGTGATATGATGATCGACGAAGGACGGTAATGGCCGTTGAAGACTCGCTGTCGTCGGCGGAGTCCTCTGGTGGCGACATACCTGGCTCCGGTGGTTGGCTGTGTACGCCGACGGCGGCGTGGTGGCATGAGGGGGGTCGTGGAAATGGAGAGAGAAGAGCAAAGGAGAGGAGAGAGAAAATGTGAGGGAATGGGGGATGAGTCTAATTTTTTTTTTTTTTCCTTTTTGATATTAATTTTCTTTTTTTACTTTTAATATTGAATATGAACCATCAGATATAGGTGAAGTGAGTGGATGAGATTCCTTCTTACTTCTTATCTAAGAGTTTTTTTATCACTTCTTATGGGAACAACATCCTATATAGTGAGGATCATAAGAGTACCCCTCCTTAGGTGAGTACTGCGCACTTCATCATAGCCGTCCGATCAAGCATTTTCGACGCTTCGGATTAAGCCATCTGTCCCTCTAATAAAAAAAGAAAATAATCTTGTTGACATCGACAACTCCCGTCAATTGCTTTTTTTTGTTTCTCTCTCTACAAATTTCTCTCTCCTCTCATTTCCTCTTCTCACCTTCACGACATTTCCTTCTTCCTCCAACTCACAATTTCTCTCTCCTCGCCCTTCCGCCACCTCTGTTGCTTCTGGTGAACGCCACCGTCGCCGCAATTCTGGCACAACTTCTACACATCCTCGCCGTCCTCGCCACTGTCTCTCTCCTTGTTCTCCACCGTCTTTTATGCCGTCGACTCGAATCTATCGCCATCGGTTTTCGTTTCTCTCTCCTCTCTCGTGTACTCTGACACCGCTCCCACCGTCGTCACCACTCTTTCCTCTTCCCGTCGATCTCTTCTCTCCGGCGGCGACTATTCGGATCTACAAATGTGTCCTACTCATTTGATTATGGTATGTTTTCGGATCGATTTTCAGTTTTGATTGTTTTGTTGGAACTAATACCTAATTTGATTAATTTAATTAAATCAATTTCATTAACTTGATTTTTTCGGCGAGATTCTGCTTATAATTGGATTAATACCTTATAAGCTCATGTTATCAATCTTATGAATCTTTCAAATAATCTAAATGTTGCAATTAAATTTGATTCAGTTTAATTTTAGTTTAATTCGGTTTAAATCAATATAAATGTTGCTTAATTAAATTTTGAGGTTTGCAGTTAATTCTCTATTTATTGTCTTCACTCTCCGTCTTTCAAATCGCCGGCGATGGCGACTTGAGGCTCCGACAACGGCGATGTTTATGTTTGTTGATGTTTGAATTTTGAAATTTACAGTATGTGTTTATTCTTGTCGCACTTTTTGAGTATTGATTAATTTGCCGAATTTTATGGACTCTCTTGTGTCATTGTATCGGCACTCTACTGTCATTGTATCGACACTCTACTGTCATTGTATCGACACTCTACTGTCATTGCATGGACTGTGGTGAGCATTCTAAGTTTGTGATCTTCAATGCAACCTAATAGCTGGTGCGAGTGTGAGGCTTGCTAATTAGTAGGATTGTATGCACACTTTTATGTCGTTGTATGGAGGTGTCATTGTATTGGACACTTTGTGTCACTGTATGGACACTCTTTGTGTCATTGTATGCACAGTTCAGATTTGCGTAGATTACTTGTGAGAGTTCTTTGAGCAACCAAATTAACTGATTTTGATGACAGCCCACAATTTTCATCCGTGCTTCTTTTGATGCCCCTTCAGTTATGACATCCGATACCACACGCTGAAAGTTGCTTATTTGTTGTTTGTATCCTACCTGTGCTATTATGCAGATAAAGGTTTAAAGGTCGTTAGCTCAATGGTAGAGCGTTTGTGCTATTTTGCACATTGGTGTGGGTTCAAGTCCCACACGGCCTAGATGCCGGCTTTGTGATGTTTGCTTTTGTTGTATTATATGTGTTTGTAACTTATGGGCATCCATGGTTAAATGTTAGCTTCTATATTGATGTGTTCTTGTCACAACATGGGCTTTTTTCGTGAAAACATCAAATGTGATGCATGCTCAGAAGCTTAGCTTCATGTTCATGTCAAGGAAGGGCAGCTAAGAACGGCTACTTGTCAAACAAGAATTTTCATGCGTCTCTTTTGCTAATCGTTGCATGCATTTTAAGGCAAATAAGGATTAATACTGTGTTTTAACAATGAATAGATGTCCATATCTATTTTGGAAGATAATTGAAGTCCATCTCAAGCAAGCAAAGCACCTGCTACATTCGTTTCAAAAAGAATTCTTTTAGCGATCAAACCAAATCCAAAAAATACTTACAATACCATTTCTCCTAGCTTCAGTATCTATTTTGAGCAAATTTTTGGTGCAGATTGACGACCTTCAAGATAGCTTTTTAATGATACTAATTAAGGCCTAAGACGATCAGATTTGCTATGTCTAAACGCCCTTTCCGCACTGTGTAACAAATAGCCTATGTGGGAGTTGAACCCACGCCATTCATGCTATCGCATGATGCTCTACCAATTTGAGCTAATAGGCTGCTATTCATGCAATCGCATTATGCTATACCAACCACGACTAACATGAAAAATATGCATCTTATAACTCTAATTTCTTTCGCATTTCATTTCTCGTTCGACGATTGAGAAATTTTCAGGCATCTCCATCAGAACAGGATCAGTTTGTGAGTAGCTCACTCCGAACAAACCATAAATCATCGGAAACTGGGTCCATAGAATGACACACGTTCCTCCATAGAATGACACCGACATAGAATGACACAGCCATAGAGTGACACACGTTTGTCCATAGAGTGACACAGGTTTGTAAATAGAGTGACACACAATTGTTCATAGAATTACACAACCATACAATGACACATGTTTGTACATAGAGTGACACCGGTTTGTACATCAAGTGACACACGTTTGTCCACAGAGTGACATGCTGTTTTCACTCACAAAATTAATCTCAAACCTAGTGTCATTTTATTGTTCAACAATCGTCATTGTATTTTCCATGAAATCTAAAAGTCTCAAACCTATAAATTTAATTCTAAATTTAGATCGTTCAACTAATATTCGAAAAATAGTGTCATAATATTGTTTAGTTGGTGTCACTGTATTTTCCACGAAATTATAAATCCATGACACACGAATGTGGTATGTACATAGAGTGAAAAAAAAACAGCAAAATTCAGCATAGCTGCCTTTCGATTACTTGTGTAATTAAAGATCAAATTCGTACATTTAAGACAACAAATTCCCAAATTTCTAACCGAAATCAAATGACAGGCACATACTCATCCAATGACACTGAACCCCCATAGAATGACACAGACTAATTTGAATCTAATACAATCAAGAGCATCACTGTATTTTATGTAGTAAGTGTCATTCAATTGTGTAGTAAGTGTCATTGTATTTTCGAACTTTACCTACTGTCATTCTGTTGTGTAGGAAGTGTCACTGTATTTTCCCAGTTAACTTAGTGTCATTCTATTGTGTAGTAAGTGTCATTGTATTTTCGAATTAAAAAAAAAAAAATCTAAAACCTAGAAATTTAATTATGAATTTCGATTCTTCAACTAATATTCGAAATAATAATGTCATTGGATTGTTTATTTAGTGTCATTGTATTTTCCATGAAATTACAAATCTAAAATCTTATTAATCAATATCAAATTTGTAAAAACAAAACAAAAAAAAAAAACAAATCAACCTAGAACATAGATCAAACCGAACGAATCATTCTAGTTGTAAACTCGAGTAATTTGATCTTTTTCCCCAAATTTTCAAATCTAAAACATTCAAATTAAATGTAAAAATTTGTTAAAAAAACATGAATCTGAGTTACATACCTATTGGCGTCGCCATTGGTGTAGCGTGTGTATCCATCGATCGTTGTTAACGGATCTAATCGAAGCGATGAAGATGGAGATCGCGATTTTAATTTTTGGGGATTTTGGAAGAGAGAGAAAGAGCAAGAGATAAGAGGAAGATGAGAGAGAAAGTGAGTGAAGACAAGAAGAGGGAAGACTCCCTTTCTCTTTTTTTTTTTTTTTACTATAATACGCGCGTGTCACTGTATGTGACACAGAGTGTCACTCTATGCGGGTGCGCAGTTCTCACGAGAAGTATTAATTTTGTGAGAAATGAGAAGTGAACTCAGCTATCTATTCCACTTGATCTAATGGCCCATATTAAAGATTACAATAAAAGAAAAATAAAATTAAAAATACACCAAAATTCCCCAATCCCTCACATTTTCTCTCTCCTCCCCCTTCCCTCCTTTCTCACTCCCCGCGCACCTGCCCCGTGCCGCCCACCACCGTCGTCGGCGTGCACCATCGACAACCTTCGACGGCGAAGGAACCACCGACGACTCGATAGACTACCGCGAGTCGTCGTCGGCCGCTAGCTTCCTCCGTCGAGTAGCTTTCGACCGCCAAAAACGTCTTCTCCTCCCTTTTTTTCGCACACGTTTTCGTGCTCAGTTCGTGAGATATGGTCGCCGGCTTGAATCACGACCGTCGATCGTCAGATATGGCTCGCCGTCGCCGACTTTCGCCCCGGTGGATTATAATAGATCAAGTGATGAGGTGAGAGGAGAGGGCGGAAATGAGGGGGATGGTAGCGTCGAGGGTTGTAGGACGGAGCACGGCTCGGCCGCGGTGGCTGGTGAGGCTGATGGCAACGGAGGTGCAGGTGGAGGGGGGCTGTGGCTGGCGGGGGGAGGGTGTAACACCCCGTATTTTTGGGTAATTATTTCATAAGGGTGTTACTTTTTAAATCGATTATTGGAAGATAAAATGAGTTCCTATAATTGAGTTTGGGTCGGGTTTATGGATCACTCATCTCACCCAACGAATAAAGCCCAAACCGAGTCTACCCTTATACCTATATATACATATAATAAAGAAAACCCTTACTTTATTTCATAACCATTCGGCCTCCTTCTCTCCTTCTCTCTTCTTTTCGTAGCCTCCACCCGCATAAGATCTCAGCACAACTGTGTCAACTCCAAACACACATAACTTTCTCATACGACCTTTGATTAAGTCGTGTTTGGTGGCGTTAGAAACGTGCTTTCGATACGAATCTAAAAACATGTAGATCATGCCAAGATTCAATGGGATGCTCACTGTAGAGGTGTTTTAGTAGAACTGTATCTATCTACCCGGAAACTGTGTTGCCGCCTCGGTATTCTGATTATTCCTGTCGACTCAGAAGTTATTTTTAGACGATATTTTGTGGGGATTTTCCTAATTATATCTTTGAAAACATATCCAAAATTGGTAAGGCCTAGACTTCTGTATCAAAAGTTACATTGGTTTTCGTGAGTAAACCCTAATTGTTATTCGTGGTTCATTGTGAAGTTGATTCCCGTTGATCCGCTTGGAGTTTGTGGACGAAAGTTTGAGGAGAGGTTTATGACATACCCTTATACAACATATTAAAATTTGGTGGTCATCCAATATCGGAGGTAGACGTTATTCGTGTTTCT
The DNA here is from genome assembly GCA_963680865.1 of Spergularia marina. Taxonomy (NCBI): domain Eukaryota; kingdom Viridiplantae; phylum Streptophyta; class Magnoliopsida; order Caryophyllales; family Caryophyllaceae; genus Spergularia; species Spergularia marina. The sequence continues at coordinate 23,740,998 of OY804548.1, read as the reverse complement.
TTACCACTGTCCCTTTATGGATCCGTTTCATATTAGTGATAGTTGTGAGTTGTAAGACTTATGGTTACATCTTTTTGATTAGGGAATTGTGGATTGAGTTTATAATTGGATGATTAAGCATTAGCGTTGTAAGGTAAGAACGTTGATCACAATCCTCTTGACTAATCATTATCTTGTTTGAACATCATATATTCTTGCTTTATACGTTCATTCTCATTATCCGTTTCGCTTGTGCCTAATTATATCATTGAGCATATTTTCATTCCGTCTTATCAATGTTCGTTTGTGGTCTTTTGACCACCATACTCCCCACGGCCCTTCGGTCCTCTTGCCTTCCTCGGCCCTTCGGCCTCTAGCCGAGACCACCACTCGGCTACTCGGTCGAGTGGTGTGTTTGCTTGTTGCTTGTGTTTTTGTTTCGCTTCAAGTATCTATCGATTATGATCATTGTAGTTTGTAACGTCGAATAATGCACGCGTGAATAACGTATATAAAACGGATGAAAGAAAATAAATGACTCTACCTAGAGTACGATGGATTCGGCTCGGCCGATCATCGTTTGATATACCTCTGATCAAGGTACGTAGGGTCGGATTAGCTACCGACTTCCTAATAGTCTTCCTCCTAGATGGGAACTCGTCCTACCGGCCTGTCTTGCGAGGGGTGTGCACACTCGGGATTATTAGGGCGATAATTACAACTCTAGCTCGAACAAAGTTCGTTAAGTGGGGCTATGGGGTAGGACCCTGGCCGAATAATTAAGCAATGTATATATATTGAGCGACGATGCTCTTTTGATAATGCACTCTGTTGCTATTGTTAATCCTATGTTATAACGTCAATCCGTTCTTGTTAGCTACGCGCCTCAAGGCGCGTATCTTATTTGTTCTTTATGCTTATTAATTTCTTACTCAGCCTGTGCTGACGTTTTGTTTTCTGGTTCGTCCCTACCGTGTTCTGGGGCCTATGTCAATCTTCGATGGCATAGTTGATAGGTCTTGATGATATGGCTGCATGCTTACGAAGTTGGATCATGTTGGGAATTTTCGAAAGACTTTGTTTTTGTCTCAGACTTCATTTTGTTCTGATTATGTAATTTGGATTTCGTTTTGAGAACTATAGCTCGACATTTAAAGACTTCCGCTGTTTTATTTTCCGTTGGTTAATTGTAGTTGAATTTCTAGCCTAGCAATTGACTTGGTAGTCAATTGCGGCGTGACAATTCTAAATTTATTTCTATTTATAGTTGGTCAAAATTTAGGGTTGTTACAACTTCTCACTTCTCAAGTGATAATTTGGTGTGAAGTGAGAAGTAATCTCATCCATTGATTTCGCATAACTGCAGTAACTAAACTGCATAACTCCAGTCGTAACTCCACTAACTAAAACTGTTAACTCCAGTCACTTAACTCTACTAACTAAATTGCGTAACTCCATTTAACTAACTCCATAAAGTAAATTATCTAATTTGAGTATCATTATTAACTCCACCAAATCCAACGAAAATTCATTAACTCTAACATAACTCCACTAACTAAAACACGTAACTCCAACACAATTTCCTTTAATAATAAAACACGTAACTCTAATAACTCCACTACCTAAATCACGTAACTCCGGCTTAACTCCATCAATTAAAACACATAACTCCAACTTAATTTCATCAAATAAAACACGTAACCCTAATAACTCCATTACCTAAATCACGTAACTCCAACTCTACTTTAATACAACACGTTACTCTAATAACTCCACAACCTAAATCATATAACTCCAGCTTAACTCTACCAAGTAAAACACGTAACTCCAACTTAACTCCACCAATTAAAACACGTAACTCCAACTTAACTCCACAACTAAAACACGTAACTCCAACTTAACTCCACTTACTAAAGCACGTAACTCCAACTTAATTCCAATAACTAAAACACGTAACTCCAACTTAACTCCACTAACTAAATACGTAACTCCAACTTAACTCCATCAACTAAAATACGTAACTCCAAATAACTTTAATTATTGAAACACGTAACTCCAAATAACTCCAATAATTAAAACATGTCATAATTCTCATAACTCCACAATTAAAAGTCGTAACTCCAAAAACGAAAAAATGAAAAGAAAAAAAACCAGAAAAACACATTAACTTTCCCCATTTTCTCTCTCCTTCACACCACCCAATTCCGGCCACCCTCCACCACCACAGCCACTAAACAATCTCACCCTCGCCTAACCTCTGTCGTCGGCCAAATCAGCGCCCACCTGCCGCGAACCAAGTCGCGTCCTGTAACCATCGCATCCACCATCTCCGCCCACACATTTCCTCTCTTTTCTCACCTCTCACTTCATTTATTTGCTTTAGCGCCGCAAATTGAGAGGTCGTGCCGCCAATAGAAGCGGCGTCGTCGACGAAGGCCATAAAAGGCGACGATAGACGGCGGAGGTCAGAGGCGGCGGCCATATCTGGAAAAACGAGCGCGAAAAACAAAAAGAGAAGGCGTATTTCATAGCCATACGATGCTCGACGGAGGACGCTACCGACCGCCGAAGACTCGCAGTGGTCTTCCGAGTCGACCGGTGGTGTTTTAGCCGGCGAAGGTTATTGCAGGTGTACGCGGCGGCAGTGATGGGTGGCGCGGGGTAGAGCCGTGGAGTCGTGGAGAGAGTGGGAGGGGGGAGAGGGAGGAGAGAGAAAATGTGAGATTTGGGTGTTTGGGTTTATTTTTAGTTTTAATTTTCTTTTATTTCTGTTTTTAATTTGGGTCATTAGATCAAGTGAAATGGATGGCTGAGATCACTTCTCAGTTCTCACGAAACTAATACTTCTCATTTGATTGATTTCCTATATATATATATATATATGATGTTGTTCCCATAAGAAGTGTTCTTATGGTGAGAAGTAAGAAGTTATTTCATCCATCCATCCAACCTAAATCTAATGGTTCATATTTTATATTAAAACAAAAGAAAAATTAAAATAAATATCAACCCAAACCCAATCACTCACATTTTTCTCTCTCCTCTCCTTCTCTTTTCTCTCTCTTCTCCCCACCCCCATGCCGCCACACGGCCACCGCGACCGACGACCACCGTTGACGGCGGCGACACCACCGCCATACCCCACGAACTCCAGCGAGTTCTCGTCGAGCATCACTGGTCTTTTTCGAGCAGTATTCCACCGCCAAAACCGCCATCTTCTTCCCTTTTTTTCGCTCATATTTTTGTCAAATCCGGCCACCGCCATACCTCGCCGCCGTCAATTGATTCCCTCGTCGGCATCCTCTATTACTTCTGCCCATATTCCCGTCCTATTGAGAGAAACGAGTGAAAGGTGATGAATGCGAGAGGATCAGGAGGACGTGAGGTGACGAAACGTTTGATTCGTTGGTGATGGTTCGTTCGACGTCGGCCGATGTGGTTGGCTGTGTCTGAGGTGGATGAGGAGGACGTGAAGGCAGTGCTAGGGTGCCAGCAATATAGGAATTCGAGGTGAGAGAAATGCGTGAGAGAGGGGAAATGGTGGATGAAAAGGTGGTGGAAATGGCGCGAGGGAGGGGGCTTACGATCGCCGGACGAGGGAGGAGATTCTGGTGGCCTCGGAGGTTGTTTCGGTGGTGGTCAGAGGTGGTCATGGTGGCGTCTGGGGTTGTTTCGGTGGTGGTTAGGGTTTGGGGAGTGATTTAAGGAGAGAGAAAACGTATGAGAGGGGGAAAATAGGGGATGAAGAGGCGGTGGATGTGTCGCAGAGGATGGGGCTTCTGCTCGCCGGAGGACGGTGAACACGGTGGTGGAGGTGGAGCGGGATAAGGTGGTGGTTGGTGCGATGGTCAGTGGCAGTCGTGGTGGCGGTTGGGGTTGTTTCTGTGGTGGTAGGGTTTGGGGAGGGGGAGGGGAGGAGGAGAGAGAAAATTAGTGAATTTTAATACTAAATAAATGCATTTTATATTTAATTCAAGTGCATTTTATTTAAAATGCATTTTATCTTAATTCAATGTGCATTTTATTCAAAGTGCATTTTATTTCATTTACAAGTGCATTTTATTATTATTGAAAATCGACCAAATGCATTTTGTTATATTGAAAGTGCAATTTGTAAAAATCTAAGTGTATTTTGTTAATAATAAAACGACTAAATGCATTTTGTTAAAATTTGAAGTGCGTCTTTTTTTTTTTAATTGGAAGTGCATTTTTGTTGGATTGAAATTGCATTTTATAAGAATATAACGACAAAGTGCATTTTGTTAAATTAGAAGTGCATTTTACAAGACTAAGTGCATTTTGTTTCATTAGAAGTGCATTTTATAAAACTAAAACGATAAAGTGCGTTTTGTTAAATTAGAAGTGCATTTTGTGTGATTAGAAGTGCATTTTATAATACTAAAACGATAAAGTGCATTTTGTTTCATTAGAAGTGCATTTTATAAGACAAAGTGCATTTTGTTTGATTAGAAGTGCATTTTATAAAACTAAAACGACAAAGTGCATTTTGTTAAATTAGAAGTGCATTTTATAAAAATAAGTGCATTTTGTTAAATTAGAAGTGCATTTTATAAAACTAAAAACGACAAAGTGCATTTTGTTTCATGAGAAGTGCATTTTATAAGACCAAGTGCATTTTGTTTGATTAGAAGTGCATTTTGTTTGATTAGAAGTGCATTTTATAAAACTAAAACGAGAAAGTGCATTTTGTTAAATTAGAAGTGCATTTTATAAAAATAAGTGCATTTTATTAAATTTGAAGTGCATTTTATATGAAAAGTGTATTTTGTTAATTTTAAATTGCATTTGATAAGAAAAATGCGTGTTGTTAAATAAGAAATACATTTTATAAGAATAAGTGTGTTTTTTAAAAGTAGAAGTGCATTTTATAACAATAAATATTTTGTAATTAAAATTGCATTTTATGATAATATAAGTGACTTTTGTTGAATTAAACGCACAATTTATAAGAATAATGTCTTTTGTTTAGATGTGTTATTGGTTTTGTAAGTTTCAATCGCAGATATTGATGTACTATATATGTACTTCCTACCTTTTCTACCATATATAACTTCCTACCGGATCGTGCCCCTCATATATATATATATATATATATATATTCCGAACTAGAACAAATCATGATTGATCGAATAATGTGGCTTTGTGAAATTGTCCACGATAATTCTACAATGATAGTTCGATTTTAAGTTAAAAGGGAACAATTATTTGGAATGATGTTCTTTTGTTACCATAATCTCGCAAAACCTCGCTCTTGAGCTAAGATCAAAATATGTAATGATCACCCATCACTCTCAATACTTAAGAGCTTGCTTGGATGGCAAATTGCATTGAGAGGGGTAGATCAGAGGGGAGGGGAAGGAAAAGGAGAGGGAGGTGAATCAATTTTTTTTGTTTGTATAAGTAAGGAAACAGAAAGAAATGAGAGGGCAAGTACCCAAATAAACATGAGTGATAAAAATGATAATAATAATTCATTTTTTCACTTGCATTGGTTTTTCCTGTAGACAAGGGTGTGGGGGTCTAGATTGTTCGCAGCTCCTTACCAACTTTTTGTAGTTTTCTCATAATTTTTTATCGATATATTTGGGGATCATGCGGTTTTGTGTATAGGTGTTATGGGCATCAAGCATCAGCATAATGTTGTCCGTGACACGCTGGTTGACATTTGTTAGCGGTCTGGGATCTCTACGAGAAAGGAGGTTAACATTGGCATGGTTGGTGCGGATGACAGACTCTTCGTCCCGCGGATATGCTGCTATATTCGTGGGCGCCCTTGACACAGACGGGATTGACTGACTTTCAACCAGATAAGGTGGTGCGGGAAGCGTCTAATCGTAAGCGTGCTAAGTATGAGGCTATGTGCGCTTCTTTGAGTTATGGCTTCCTTCCCTTTTCTTTCTCCTTTATGGGGGAGTTGGAGCCACCAGTTGTTGCTCTGCTCAAGCGGATCCAACAGTTCTCCAGGATGCAGGATATCGGTGCGCAGGCTGGAACTTTTATTGTTACTAGGAGTTGTCTTTCCATAGCGAAAGGTGTGGGGGCTCATATAGTATCTCGCCTTCCCACCAATTTCTTGTAAATTATTCTTGAATCTCCATTCAATATACTATAACAATATAATAATAATAAAATAATAATAATCATAATAATAATATAATAATAATAATAAAACCAATTAAATACCCAAGCCCTTCATTTTCTCTCTACTCTCCCCTTCCCTCCACCCCCGCGCCGCCCACGGTCACCACCGTCCTACACCCTCGACCACCATAGCCGGCACCGACACCACCGATCAACTCGCCAGAATACCGCGAGTTGGCGACGGCCATTGACAACCACCTTCCGCCCTTCATCCACCGCACACAAAGGCTCCTCCTTCTACCTCTTCTTTCTCGTTATTCTCGTATCCGTTCACCACCCATACCATTTCCTCTCCCCCATAGTCACCTCAACCTCACCTTGGGCTGGGGTTGCCGGAGCCAGCCATTTTTGACCGGATTTTTTTTTTAAAATTTTGAAAACCTAGAATTAAAATTGAGTGGTGTTAGGGTGGTTTTTGGTTAAGATAAACCATTTTTCAAAAACATGCGAGCTTGCGCTTCGACCCAAAGGACAATATCATACTAATCTGGAGCTAGTAGTCTTGCAGTCCACAACCAAAAATGATGATATGATATAGCAATGTTCCCATGTAAGAGTGGATAATTGGATATATGTCTACAAATTTTTTTAAATCATTTCCTTTTTTTTTTATAACAATTTGGTATGAACAAAATATCAACAAAAAGTGTTGACCGAACAAAACTTTAATTTCATAAGTAATACTCCCTCAGGTTCTACTTAAACTCCCCATTGCATTTTGCACACTTTCTAAGAAAAAATAATAAATAATTCTTAATGATTCATTTTACAAATAAATTAGAAAGCTAATTATCACCAACATCTTTGTCTCGCCATCCAAGTTATTACCTTGAAAAAAAAACGTAAACTTTTGAGAATGGGAAGATCAAAGGCGAGACCCTAAAAAAGGGATGAGAAGTTTAAAAAGGACCAGAGGAGTAACAGTTTGGGTACCCAAGGTTTGAACATTGTTCTACTTTGGGTACCTCAATAACCAAAAATAACTTTTTATTAATTCTAATTATTTCATCAAAAGTATTATTGAATCTTGATCATTTTTTTTAAACATGATCAATTTGTTGATAAAACAAAGACTAATTTAAGGCTCTAAGCTAATTCTTGAAAATTCTATATCTCTATTTATTGAACAAACATTTTCATGAGAATTACGAGTGCAATTTACAAATTATGCGGTTTATTTCTTTGGTAGCACAACAATAATATACACTCCATATATTTACATTTTTACTAACAAAACTTTCTTGAATGATATTCTTTTTTTTTTTTTTTAAATCATGTTTATACTCTAGCTAATTTTAATTTTTTTTTTTACAAATTTAATTGCACCGAAAAATTGATACTATGAACCTCATCAATTTCACAAGAAAATTATATTGTTTTACTTTTTTTTTTAGTTTGTACCACGTAGGGATGGGCATAGACCCATGACCCGACCCAAACCCAGCGGGTCGGGTTTGGGTCCTTATTTTTGGGACCCAACAAGTACGGGTCGGGTCCAGACCCATCGAAATATTTAGCAGGTCGGGTCTGGGTTAAAGTCATTGATGTTATTATTCCTAAAAGTTAGATTAAAGTTGTATGCGATGAAATATTAGAAAAACTACATTCGTATTCGGAATTTCATTTTTTATGAGCCCTTTACCATTTATATAAAGGACCCGCACGAGACCCAGACCCATCAGGTCCGGGTATGGGTCTGAAAATTTGGGTCCCAATGGGTCCGGGTCTACACATAATTTCACGGGTTCGGGTCTTAGCGGACCCGGCCCATGCCCATCCCTAGTACCACGTTTTGATTTAATAAAGTCATTAATTTAGTCATGCAGCATACATGTAGATATGTAAAATAACTAATTTACTACAAATAAATACATCAAGTTTAGATAGAGGTACCCAAAGTGGAACAACGTTCAAACTTTGGGTACCCAAAGTGGAATTATTCAAACCTTAGGTAAGTAAGGTAACCAAGGTGGAATTTGTTCAAAATTTGGATACCTAAATTGAAAATTTTCCTTCTTTTTTGAAAATTTGTTTCATTCATAGTGCATGGAATCGTCAGTCGTCACGTACTAACGTAAGGTGATATGTTACACTCATCACTATGAATGGGCATCAAAAGTCTTCTACCATTCATAGTGGTGATTGTCCATGACTCGTGACTGCGTGAGCATGGCCGAGTTTGGTTGGGTCAACTGAGGGAAATCGAAGTCGAAATGCATAGAAAAACAATCGGATGAACTAAGGAAAAGACAATGTGGTGGAACTTGGTAATTGTAGTTCAATTTATTCTTTAACGTTGTTGATGTCAAACAACTCTTTAGTATTGTAGATTTGCAGTTGACTGTTGTGTTCGACGATCAATTAAATTATTTAAACGACTCTATTTACCGACGACCAATTCAATTGTTCGATTGATTCTTATAAGATTATATAATTCAAATGGATGTACATCTTTGATAATTTTCACATATAATTATATTACCAAGAAAAAAGTTTTCACATTTCAAATTATGCAAAATCTTAATAACATCATAATCCATCTAGATAAGTTCTCAATGTTGACCAACTGACCAAATACTCATCCAGTTTGCTTAAGGAGTTGAGGCTCAAGAATGGACGAATAACGTTATAAGTTTGTTTCAATTTCATTCTCATCACTCTCACTCGTCATCGAGACTAATTAATGGTTAAAAAAAAAGATCTATTTTTATTGAACGTTGCAAATACGCAGATCCGATAATTGCATTTAGCGTCTACGTTATTCATCACAATCCTCCATCAAACGTCCAACTCTCACTCTATTCATCATCAATCCATCAAAATCTACCTTGTTCAAATGCAGTAACTCAATGATATCACTCCGAGTATTAAATTATTATTACACTAACCATTCGATCGATTGTTGCGTTTAGCGTCTACGTAATTTCCATCAGGTGTCAGTACTCACGTCACGTGATCAACAAACAAACCCCCCCCCCCCCCCCCGGCCCGGAGATTGTATCTTCTCCTTCACTCAACCATCCCCCTTCCCAGATTTCATCCCCACACACCCTCTCACTGAGACTTCCCCAATCCCCATCATCACATTCCCTCCAAAAAAAAAAAGGAAAAAAAGATGGATTTCTGGAACAAAGCAAGAAGTTTGGCAGAAGAAGCAGCGAAGAAATCGCAGGAGCTTACAAAAGAAGCTGCCAAGAAATCCCAAGAAATCACCTCTTCTCTCGGTATCGCCGATATCGTCTCCGAAACCGCGAAAAGATCCAAGGATTTCGCCGCCGAAGCGTCAAATCAGATCAAAGCAGAGGCATTGAAGCGCGCTGATCAGATCAAATCTCTCAATCTTCTCGACAATTCTGCTACATTTGACAAAGACAAGCAAAACGACGTCGTTTCCGCCGAGGAGCTTGACCAATTTGGTGTTACCGAGGAGTTGAGGGATTTTGTTCAAAGCATTACTTTGAATACTTTCAAAGATTTCCCTCTTCCTGGTAATTTTTAGGGTTTGATTGTGTTTTTTGTAATGTGGGTTGTTTTTATTTGTGTTTTGATCATGTGGGTTGGTGTTAGTTTTGGATTAATTTGACTTTTTGTGATGTGGGTCGTTTTTGTTTGCATTTTGATTCTTTGGTAAGGTGGCGTATTTGAGACGTTTTGATTGAATGTTGGAAATGTGGGTTTGGTGTGATCTTGTAATGAGAGGTTTTGTTGTGATTTGGATACGGATCGACCAAATGTTGTAGTGGTTTTATCTGAGGTGCATTTCTGAAGTTATCGATGGAGTAATGCGTAAATGAGGCTATGATGGGAGATTCCGTAGAAGTTCTAACCGCGAGTGAATGCTAGGATTGAATATGGGCAAATTGTGTATATTTGTTATCATTTATGTTGCATATGAGCATAATTTTGCCGGACTCTGGAACCTAAGATTGAAGAAGGCAAAATTCGATGATAAGTGGGGGTGTTGTACTTATTGAACTAGTAACAAGCACTTGAATGATCCTTGCAAATCGATATGATTGCTGGGGCACATTGTCTAGTTTTTAGTTGGGCTTTTGCTGGGTTAGCATGGTGAGATTTTGCATGTAGTTCAGGTTTTTTTTTTTCGTGATCTTATTTCTGTAAGGTATGATGTTTGGCATTGGATACTTGTTGATTGTTTAAATTGTGGTGACGGTGGGAGGCAATGGAGGCCTATTTGGTTTGGTAGGTAGTTAGGTGGGAGTGGAGATGTGAATGGATTGGGGAACACTTGATTAAATAGAGAGCCAGCAGGTAGAAAGAACTACCACAATCGTTGATAAAATAGAGAACCAGCAGGTAGAAAGAGTCAAAGAACTACCACGATCGTGAGATTTGGAAGTTCCAAAGGGCTGACCTGATTTCAGGAATTTAGGGGTTCTCCAAAAATTGCCGCCAAATCGAGATTGTTGGGGTTGGGGGGGGGGGGGTTAGATATTCCTGTGTGTTGGTGCTTTATGTGAGTTGTAGTAGTCAAGCCGGTGAGTGGAAAAAGAAGTGAATATCAATCATGAGAACAGACGGGAGATTGTTAGCTCATGATTGTAACAATTGTGAGTATGTTGAATATAACTTGAAGCAATGGAACACATATGTGAAGCCACTGGAAGATCGTGATTATGTTTATGTGATGGTTCTCAGAAAATTTGTATTGGGTACTCTTAATGTTGTACCGAGTGAGTGATTGTAGTAGAAAGCCAATAATCAAATAATGTGGGTGAGGGAGTTTATGAAAAGGTTAAATTGCCCAGGTAGAAAGGCTACAGTTGAAATAATGTGGCTATTGATGAATTGAACGTGCTAGACAGTACTCGTAATATCACCACGTTGTGATTAATATATGGAATCCTTGTTACCTGAATAGTGTTTTTTCTATTTGCGGGGAACTTTTTTCATTTCGTATTGAGTTGCCTGGTGGTGTCCCAGAAATGTCTTGCTAATGATCTAGTAATGAAATATAGATATGAGTTTGTATAGCGTCACTTTGTGTAATACCATTGATTGCGGATTAGATTGATAGAGATTTAGGATGTTTGCACCTAGAAAGCCTCATGATTGTGCTTGCTAAGGGGTAGTCTGTTGATGGGTGACCTTTGGGTAACTTCCCCTGGGCGCTCGCGGAAGTCAAGACAAAGCCCACTGAGAAAAATGTGTTGGTCTGTGGGGCCGCGAGCTACTGTAGATGACTACTTCAGTGCCTTAGAGGCTTGGTGGTACAGTTTGGCTTATTGTGTTGACTTTCATGTCATAAGTTTCAATTTGAATGCTTGCTATTAATTTTACACGTTGTAGGTATATTAGGCTTTAAATGCAGTATATAGTGATTTACGGCCTGCTTTTTTAGCCCTCTTAATGATTACTTTGGCGTCTGTCTCTCCTGGCTTCCGACTCCTTTCCATCCCACTTGATATTGTGATTGTGCCTATCTAAGTATGGTTGTGATTGGTGAAGAGCAGAGGAGAAAAGTTTGTCGGCCTTGTATGATGAATTGGTTGATTTACTAAATTGTCTTAGCCTTATTGGTCAGAGACCCCAGCCCTCCCTCTTTTCCAAGAAAAAAGTTTGGTATGTTCTGATGTGAATTATTGGACTGTGCCAGATGATGCTGAAGTGTCAGACGTTCCTACAGTCTCTAATGTCCAGCAGGATCTTACAAAATGGCAGGCAAGGCATGCCATGCTTGTGCTTTCAACAGTTAAGGTAGAATTCTGAATATCTGTTCACCATCCTACTTTATCTTCATCTTTTTATTTATTTTTTGGTTAGAGGGCTGAGTGTAGTCATCCTGCTGTCAGTTTATCCATTAATATAGCATGGTTTTTCTGTCTTTATGAGAAAAATGTGATTTTGAAAAGGAAACGGAAGACAAACAAGAGTACAAGATTCAACTTATTGCAGATCTCGTTAGGTGCATGCAGTGAACTCTTAAAGCTTTTGTTGCTTTCACGTGTCTCATGCTGCACTTAGCTGTTTTTAGTTAGGAGTAAATTATCTTGTAATCTGTTTCCACTCTCCATTCTCCTTGCATCCTGCCCTTTCTGATCTCCCTGAGTTCTGTATTTTCATAGGATTGAGAATCTTTTATTTTGCATCAGCAGATATCTTATTGCAAACTTATGTCGCAGGAAATTTCAAAATTGCGATATGATCTTTGCCCACGAGTAATGAAGGAGAGGAAATTCTGGAGAATATATTTTCTGCTTGTCAACAGCCATGTAGCCCCGTAAGTTACATTTCATACAGATAGCCTTGAATATATTTCTTACCCATGGTTGTTGTGGTCACTTTCCATTTCCAATGGAGCCAAAGACTAATCATTCTTTGGCTTTGGGATATAATGGAAAAAAGCAAAATGGCTCATAAAATTGTCCGTGCTTCTTATTTTGTGAAATAGCAGTCAGTCGGTGCGATTCTCGAAGCAATTTTCATTTTGGGTCATCCGTGCGCAGCCTCTCTATGTTTCAGTAGGGGTAAGGCTTACGTGCATCCGACCCCCCCTTACCCCGCCTTATTGTGGGAGCCTTTAAGACACTGGGGTAAAGAAGTTGTTGTTGGTTGTTGTGCTCACTCTCTTTGTACTATTGTTTAATGTCTGCTGCCATACTTGGCTCATGAGACATATGATTAAAGTAGTAGCTAATGTTCACATCGATGTTGTAGGGGCTTATATTAGCCATTTTAGGTATCCATTATGCATAGTGTAGGTTTGGGCCTTTTTAAGGGTTCTCAGTTATAACTATTCTTACATTGGGTAGTTAATCTATCACTCTCTCTATTCCTTTGGACTGTTATTTATTCCTTTATAGGCGACTTGATTCAGTGCGGATCACCTGTCCCATTTTCCGGTCACACTCCCTGTACCCCACCAATCACGTGCTAGCATTTCATTATTTTATATTTTAAAGAGTATTTTTTGGAAAGATATAAGAAATGCTAGCATGTGATTGGTGGGGTACAAGGAGTGGGACAGGAAAATGGGACAGGTGATCCGCACTGGACTTGATTGGGTTGTTTATGTTTCCATTCTGGGTGAGATTTGAGCACGCAACATGACCATTATGCCCATGGAACCCCCATCAAATACTCACTGATGTACCCTTACCCGACTTGCTCTTGCTTCGCCCAGAAACCAATCCAAAAACAAATATAAACACGTTATTTGGATGAGGTGATATCATCTTAAGAGATTCGGTACCGGATTGTTAATTTTATATTTGCTTTTAGTCAACCAGCTTTTTATCTGTTATGTATTAAATCTTGCTCTTTTACCGTTTGTCCTTTATTTTTTTCTCTTTGTTGTACTTTACACTAAGGCTTATTGTTGTTCATTAGTTGCTACGACTGCCCTATTCTTCGTAAGTTCATAAATGCTTGCCTAGGTGATGATTATTTTTATTTATTTTTTAACTATTGGTGTAGATATCTCTGCATATTTCTATTATCTACTCCCTCCGTCCCAGCTCAAACGCTCCATATTCCATTTTGGGACGTCCCACCTCAAACACCCCATCTATTTTGGGACATATTTCTCTCTCCTACTTTTATAAAATTATCACATCCTCTCTCACATTATCTCTCCTACTTTTATTAATTCTCACATTCTCTCTCCTTATTTTTCCTATTATTACCCCACTCAACCCACTATATCAATTTTTCTTATTCCACTACAAATATCACCCGGGGCGTTTGAGCTGGGACGGAGGGAGTATATAATATCTATAGGTGCAAAGCCTTTAAAATTTGTCTCTTTTTTTAGGATAATATGTTGTGTATCGCTACCTTTGTTTGGCTAGTTGACCTTGCTGTCACTTTTTGAGGACGCAGCCACCCTAGCTTATAAGGGTTTGGGTGTTACTTCCTCTGTTTATTTTATATATGTCAATCTCACAGTTTTAGATGCTTCTTTGACTCTAATATCTCTTTAATATACGACGAAGAACTTTGAAATTATAGCCTTATGAAAGCATATTGCTATGAATCTGACGACAGGAGGCTATGAGGGGGTTAGGGTGTTATAGTCCCATCATAATAACATACCTAATTGGCGAAGGAGACGGAATAAGGAAACACAAAAGACGCGGAAACAAAAAATAGCCGAGAAAAACTGCCAATCGCGGGCCCGCGCCAAAAGCCACGGCGAACCGCGGGCTGACCACTGCGGGCCGCGCCACCCCTTTGGTGGGCCGCCAAAAATCTCTGCCTCATCCGATTCGAAACGCAGCCGCGTTCCGCGGCTTCACCCCCCCCCCCGGACCGTGCAAAGTTCCTGTCGATTCTCCTTTCCGCCCACGAGCCATACACCTTCATACCACCCATATAGTATGAACCATACATAGTTCCAACACCCATATTGTCGCAACCATACGTGTCTCGAGCTCCCTCCCCGAACACGATCACGACTTAACCAAATCGGTAACCCTTGTCTCAAAAAGCAAAAACGTCATATACAAAAAAATGGAGGTAGTAGTGTAGTACCAATTAAGGTTAAACTTAAGCTACAACGAGCATATGTTAGTTTGTTGATCGAGGAAGCTTGAACAATTACCTAGCTGAACTTGTATTTGTTTATGTCTCACTGCCTTGAATAGGGATAGCGATGACAACTTTCTCAATTTGAACGATCTTCTATAAGGAAGCTTAATATGTGAAGCTTAATATGTGCATGCATGATGACGTGAGTCTCCAATGCTACCTCATAGTTCGATTTTTGTGGTATGCTCAAGCCTGAATGTCTAATCCCTGTCATAAACAATAACAAATTTTCCCTTTTTGCTCTTTGTTCCTTCTCTTGGTTTTCATTTTCTTTAGACTTTCTTCAGTGTTTTAATAGTGTTTTAAGAGCGCCCTTTGTCCAATCACTCTATAAATAAGTTCTATACAAAGGTCAGAGGGTAAGCTAGCTTGTCGTTGACTCGTTGAGCTAGAGTTTGACAATTGGAATATTATTAAGAGAGTGTTCGGATATAAGGATTTCATTCTCAAATCCCATGTTTGGGAACTCAAGAATTTAAGAATTTGGATTTGTATCAAATCCTTTGGAATCTGAGTCAAATCTTTCTAATGTAAAACAAATGACACCCCAATAGCCCTCATTTTGAAATCCTACCCTCTCCAAACATTAATTATATTTGAATTCCAAATTCTCAAATGATAGATTGCAGAGGATTTAAAAATTTCTAAATTCTTGTTTTCAAATGCTACCCAAGGGGAATGATGATGCCTAGTATTTGTAGCGCCGACTATTAAGTATTAACTGTGAAGCTTTCTCGTGTTAAGAATATAAATATATAAACATGATGTCAAAACCAGAGATTGCAAGGACTTTTGGTGGAGAGAGTAGCTTGTCGAATTTCCTTCTAGAAAGCTATTGTACACTTAAGTCTTTGAGTTGGTATATGTACACTTGGGGTAACTCCCATATACAAAAAGACACCTAAAGGGGGGCCGCTCGTAAGCAAAAGAGAGCTAATCAAGCTCTATCACTATCTTGAGATATTTTATCCACTCCTTTTGAATATAATGATATCCTATCTTACTTACCAGTAAAAAAAAAATATATATATGTACACTTGGGGTATGTAGAGCTATGTACCCCCGGTTTGCTTATATAAGATTATATTGTTATCGTTTTCAACAAGTCACAGTGTGTAGCGAAATGGTTGCTATTGTATCTTACAACTAGGAGGTCGTGGGTTCGAAATTACTACTTATTCTATTCACCACCTCGCCAAGAGGCTTCACATGATTATAAAGAGTACTCCAACATATATATAATACTATCACATGCATTCTAAAAAAATATTAGTAACGTGAAAGTGATCATTACTGTATGGTTTAATCATCATTATAGAATATTATTATCATTATAAGCACAAATTTACTCATTATTATTAACATAGAATTGATCATTTTAACATTTTTGTTCATTTTTCTACTTTTTGCTCATTATTTTCTTGTATATGATCATTATTATTTTTTTAATCATTATTTCCTTCGATTTGACCATTATTTTCTTCTTTCTCATCATTGCCTTCATCTCTAGGATCATGACCTTCATCTCTAGGATCGTGACCTTCTTCTCTGATCATTATTTCTTTCTTTTCGATCATTACCTTCTTCTCTATTCATTACTCCCTTTTGATCGCTATTCCCTTCCTTCCCATCGTTATATCACTCTTTTTTATCATTACTTTCTTTTTTCTTGACCATTATTTCCTTGAATTCCTTCCTATCATTCTTTGCCCTTTTGGTTCATTATTTATTTTAGTTTTTTTAACAATGATTGTAATCATTTTTAAAGAAGGAAATAGTGATCTATTATGGATCAGTTTTATGCTATTAATGATCAATTCTACGGCAATAATGACGAGTCATATTTGTAGAATGATCAATTATATATTAATAATGATCAGTTTTGTGTTAATAATGATCACTTATGTCGTTTGAATTATCAACATAAAACTTATCATTATTAACATAAAGCTGATCATTATTTACATATAAGTGGTCATTAAAACAATGTTAAGGGAATTTTTTTTAATAAAAAGAACCGGCAAGTATATTCAATATTCTTTTTCTTTGAGCAAAATGAGACTTGAATTCATCTTTTTTTTTTTTTTTAGCAAAACGATTGTGAAGTCTTCTTATTGAGCACATGTGCAAAAAATTTCCCATACCTTGAAATGTCAGTGTACATATTACTTCAGTAATTACTTTAATCCCTGGGATCTCTTTAGTTATTCATCTACGTTACACACAGCTTACCATTTTATGATAACAATTAGGTATGAAAAAAGGTACATGGAGGAGGCAGAGAAAAAGGCTGCTGAACAAGAGAAAGCTGAGAAGGCAATGGAAATTAATAAAGGTGTTGTGATGACTAAACCAGAAGGAGCAGAACCGGCTAAGCCACTCCAAAAAGCAACCTCATCCGCGGAACAAGATTTGGATGTATTTCTTCTTGGAGACCTCGGGGACAGTGATGATGGACCAGGTGCATTTCGGTATCTCTGCTTGTCTTGGAATTCATATTATATATCTAGATCGCTCTTTAATTAGTCTGTTTGCTACTTTGTTTCTGGGTCTATAACACTAGTTCTCTTTTTTCATACAATACTAGCTTTTATGTGATAATTATATAAGAGACTATACTCATGCGTGTATTAAGCCTACAGATGCAACACATGGAGGAAGAGGCTGGAATAAATTATGAGTGGCAAAGAGATGCAATATACTTGAACATTTGGGGAAAATCTGACTTGCTTTCACAGAGCTTGATTGAACTGTCTAGAAAAGAACCTAATAGGCTAATTTGTCTAAAGGTACTTAGTGATAGGTTTTTGTAGGCTGAGAGTTAGGCTCTGAAGACATGTGTTCAAATTCTTCTGTTTTAGTAATAAGACTTGTTTCTTGACAATGAAGGGTGAACACCTTATCAGAGCATGATTAAGTAAGTAACAACTGCTTGGCGTTCCTACTGAGCAAACATTACTGGAACCAGTATCAACAGGTTCCTGCATTTGTATGTTTTTTTGGTACATAGGAGCAGCTAACGCTGTTGGGGCAGGAGTGGGGATATGAGGACTTGAACCCGGGACACGCCTCAAGCAGGTTGACTTCCTAACCACTAGGCCAACCTTAATCCTCTCCTGCATTTATCCTCAAAATAAGTAAGAGTACTGTGTGGTCTTGGTGTAGGTTATGCCTTAGACTTTTAAAAGTGGGCATCTGTATGGTGTTTGTGCTCTACTCATGCTTCATCGATGTTGGTTTCTTAGAAAATAACATAGCAGCCTGAAGAAGATGGGGGGTTTTAATGAAGGAAAATTCGCCGAAATTTATCTCAAGTTTCACTCATTTGCTTAAATTAATCCCAAATTTCGATAGCTCAATGTAATTCTAAATTTCGGTCATATCTTCTTGTTTGGATGGACCCAATTCATTAAAATTAGATCTCTGGTGGTAACTTTTGTAAGAAAATTGCCTCAGTTTTCCTATGTTGTCGCTACTAAACGCCAATTACCCCATCAAATTTAAATCCATTACCACTGTGAAATCCTTCTTTTCACTAATTTGTAGCCCCCGCCAGAGCTTAAAATGACGCAATAGAACATACTATAGCTAGGAAAGAGGTATTGAACAAATTAGTGGTGGTGATTTGGGTTCAATGAAGGGACACTCAGATGAGATAAGTGCACATAGTTTGATGGCCATATCCTTTATATGAGTCTGGATTACCAAAAGGCTAATCAATTTAATTGATTTTCCACTTGGTTGCTGTCAAGGGGAAGCTCAGTTGTTAGGGAAAGGTAAAAGGGTGTGAATGGTGGAAATTAATCAGTGACATCACTTGATAACATGTGCTGTGGCGGCGATTTGGGTTTGTGTACCTGCACAACTAATGTTTTAGAATCGAGGCAAAACATAGGTGGCACTTAGTCTTCTCTATCAAATTATTCACGATATTTTGGCCTTGGTATATAGTGGATCAAAGCCAAATGGCTCACTTAGCTCTTTGTGCATCTTATACTGTGATGTTGGTTGATGCAATTTAAGCATCCTCTCTGTATTCCCCCCCCCCCCTCCCTTTCAGACAGGGCCACAAACAAGCGTCTTTGACGTTATGCTAATTCTCTAGAAAATAGTTTGAGATTTGTTCCCCTTTTGAAGAATCAAACACCATCAACTTAGTACGGATGCTATTTGCCAGCATCTTTATAGATATGTGCACGTATATTAGTATAGTATGTATTTTAATCTTGCTCGTTGGACCGTCTTAGTTGAGTGCCAAAGTTGGTGTTTGTTCAATATCAATAATTCTGATTTGTGTTTTGATTAATTGTGGTTTTCAGATGATGGAGATGACGGGTTTGATGATGACTTTGACAAGATTGGTGAAAGTTCAGTAAGTGAACTGTCTGTGTCCTGTGATTGTGATTGTGATTGTCATCTACTACTTCATATGTTCAGTGTCTTATGTTAAAATCTGAGTTCTGGGTATGAACATCTTGATAAGGCTTTTAACACACGTTACGTATCTGTTTGCCCTTGATATAAGTTCTGGGTATGAACATCTATATAAGGTTTGTTCTGTAACCCTTTCCCCCTTTAGTTTTGTCCTTGTTTTGGGATTCAGGCTTGTCAGTAGATAATACTCCTTGTATACGTACCCTAGAGTCTAGAATCTAGACTTCCTTTTGCTGTTTTCAGCAGTGTGAATTGCTCACAGAGAAGTCCATGATTCCCGTAGTCTACATTGTCTGTATGGTCTAGGTATACTTTAAGCTGTCAGACCAGCATTTTGAATCTGAGCTTGAATTCTCTCTTACCATTTGCTGCTTAGCCTCTAACACAATCTCGTTATTGACAGGACGATGAGCGTGCAAAAGTGTCCAAACAGTGACTACAGGCTCGTTTTATTAGAGATTTGAGAGAGTATCCCGGTCTCATAAGCATTTGCCATTAAATCATCTGAGGTGGTGAAACTTGAAGTCATGCCAGAAGCTATATTTGATACACCTCCAACATCCGAATCAACGTTACCTGTTAGTCTGTTACCCTCAACACCTTAATAGTATATCTTTAGATGTTTTGACTTGTGTATTCTGGAGGAGAGACTTTGGTGGGTTGGATTAGAAATTGGTGCAAGGTTGCACTGCTCCATTAGTAGAATTTTCCATTTAGTATTGGTAGGTAAAAAAATTCTGTCAACACTGGTACATAGGCACATTTATTAAATTTGATCCTTTCTTGTGGAATTATTATGTACATGCTGTCAAACATTGTAAATAGAAGGTTTTTGTTACTGACACTGTTGCACCAGATTCAGAACCCGTCTCCTACCCCCACCCCCCAATCGGTCAACCCCTGCCCAAAGGTTAGTGTTGGTTACTCTTATGGCTCGGTAGCTGCTATGAGCTCTGTTCATGAGGTTGCTCTGACCACTATGCAGTTTGTTCGTGAAGTTGTTCCGACCATTATGCACAGGGACAACGATTATCATCCATTTTACTTGTAGTGGCTTTAAGTTCCGGGATACCCCATATCACAACTTATAAGTAAACGCCAACCGTCATGGTTCCAGCCTAATAATAGTAAGTTATGAAAACGGAACTTGTTACACTGCACTCTGTAGCGGATAGTGTTTATCTTATATTCGTTCTCAGAAGAATGTATAAAGGGAGATCCTGTGTGATGTGATATAAGACTGTTTGAAGTTTCTACAGAAACGAGCATGTTTGGAAATGGACCATACTAGTGCACGAGTTGCTAACCAACAGAGCTCAGGTGATGACCACCCTTTTTATTGGTTTGTTGACTCTTGTGCAACTGGCCCTTCACGTTACACGCTCGTTTGACATTTTGCCATTTTGGGTGCACCATATCTTACGGACTTGGATTTTTTTTTTGTAAGGACATTACTATATAATTAATGTAAAGGGTAAACTAATTTGTCGGATATTAACGTGGAATGATAACACATTAACACCACACAAGATCATAAGATATGGTAGACTCGAGTTGTTGCTTAGTTTTGAGGTTCAATTCCCTCTATGAATTATTTTTCTGTTGCGTTAAATTATGTGATACGATGAGAAATGATGTGAGTTTAAAAAATAATGATTAAAATAAGTGATATGCATTGAATAAGTCTAAATTACAAAAAAGCAAGTTGAAGATAATGTGAAGTTATCTTCCGAAGTTGCTAATTTAATAGACAAGTTGATGTCATCTCACATTTTTCACAAAAGAGAGAAGCTTGAACATAAGTCCTTTGGTTGGTAATATTCTTCATAGGAGTAGTTGATGGATAAAGTTCTTGATTACCGATGTGGATTGGTCAGTTAACAATACATGGAAGTGGTCTAAAAGATAGATTTATTAGCTAATGCTATTAATACACCAACAAAAACAATAACATGTATGTACAATGTACATAGCTAGTCAAAGTTGTTTGTTGATAGAAATACAAAAGATCATAGAAACTAGCTTATGCAAATTTTATGAAACTAACATAATATGTAGTTCTATCACATGAGACCTTGAATTACTTCAAATTTCGTTCACCATCTTATTAATATATTTTCAAGTTTTTCTATACGACAATAAAATTTAGGACCTCGGTCGCGATTTCTTGTGTATTCTAGCTTTGCGCCGGCACTCACGCGAAATGTAATCTCCAATTGTGATTTTTTCGATTTGGTTTGTAACCCAATTTCTCTTATGTTAAGTTTTGCGAGTCTAATTAACCACCCTTACCAACAGCCCTTCAAATCATTTCAAAACTCTTTATTATCCCATTATTTCCACTGAAGTAGAAATGACGCAAATGAAGAGGGGGGAGGGCTATTAAAAACGACTAAGAATATTAAGGTGGGCGAAGAGCGAGAAACGACAACTAAAATTTTTAGTTATTTGAGCAAACTAAAACTTCAAAATTACATACTTGAAAAATATACACTACGCAACTTGAACCAGATTTCCTAGTCTTAAAATAAATACAAAAGAGAAATATCAATATACGAGTACTTTCTAGTGAAAAAAAAAAACACTTGTATAAAAATATAGTAAATCCAAAATTCATACACACCCCCTAAACTAGTACTAGTGGTGTACAAAAAAGGAAATACAACTACGACAAAAGGAGAAGATGAATTAAGTGACAAAGCTACCATCATAATCAAACATAAATTCTTACAATTATCCACTTAGTGAAAAAAACCACATTTCGTTCCTGCATCAACATCGGTAACAATATAGAAATCTCACCATCCAATTAATTAAATACTCCCAATTATTCAGAAATTTCACTATCGAATTAATAAATTAAATACCTCTAATTATTTTGAAATTTCACTATCCAATAAATAAATTAAATACTCCTAATAATTATCTAGAAATTTCACTATCGAATTAATAAATTAAAATACTCTTAATTATTATCTAGAAATTTCACTGTCCAAAGAGTAATCAATCTAGTAATTAAATAAACATTCTACAAGTTTTTCAACACTAAAAATGATTGAAATTGAAACTTTGGTAATCATGATGATCAAAGTTTTTGTTGTTTTATTTTGACAAAAATATTGTCGGCTCGTGAAAATCACACCGCGCTCGTACGCTACCCTTCAAAAACAGCAACACCCATTTTTTTTCATTCTTTTAATTTTTCATTTTTTCTCCCCACCATTTTCTCCACCGTTTATCTCTTCATGACATAACTTCCCCTTCTTCTTTTCCCCCCCAATCTTCTCCATCACACTTCTCTCCCCTCTCTCTCTTACAATCGCACCAAAATTTCCCAATTCTTTTTTATAATTAATTTAATTTTGTGGGGAATTAATAAATAGATAAATATATAAACAACATAAAATTCAATCACCATTTTTATATTCTTTATTTCTTTCTCCGGCCGCCGGCCACCGACATCACCGGATAATCCGACCCCCTTTCTATTCGGATCCGGTCTACTACATTTCCCCTCAATTCTACAAAAATAAAATATTTGATTTTATTAATTTTTTTTGGGAGTTCCAAGATCTCATCTTTTTTTGTTTTATTGCATTTTTTTTTTATATAATTTGATGAGTTTGAGGTACCAATTGGTGTAATAAACAACTTGGGCACATAAAATTCCAGGTAGTTCTATACTGGGTAAGTCACAGATTTTGAATATTTTATGTTTTTTCTATTCTGGGTAACTTCTAGCTGGTTGATATGATATGTTGATATCTTCATTTTCCATCTAAAGGTTTGGTCTAATTTCAGATTTTGAATCTTGGGTTAATCTTAATTTACAGAATTCAGCTCAGCTTGATCTTCAAGATTCAATTTTGGTGTGTGATTATTGTTGTTTTGCCACATTTGTTATAAGTTGCGTAAACTAGAAGGAAGGGAAATTGAGGGGGGGTGTGTGGTAGTTGTTGAATTGGGGATGAAAGGATTGGGGAGGGGGGAATATGTGTAAGGCGGCGGTGGAGGAGAAAGGTTGTGGTGGTGAGAGAGAGAGGAGGAGGAGAAGGTGGTGGGTAATTGGGATGGGTGTCAAAGTTGTGGTTTGTGATAAGGAGAGGGAGAAAGCAAGGGGGAATGTTTCGGTTTCGAATGGCGGTATCGGTGTGTCTTCATCATCATCATCATCATCATCATCTAGATCAAAGATGAAGATGTGGATGGTGAGGGCAACAACCTCAATTTTGTTGTGGACTTGTATTGTGCAATTGACCACATTGGGTGAAGTTTGGGGGCCAAGAGTCTTGAAGGGTTGGCCTTCTTGTTTTACTCATGAGTCTACCTTGGATCTTAAGTTACCATCGGCTGTTTCGGTTCCGGCTCGTGTTCTTCCTCCCAAGAGTGAGTTTTATCTTGCCCCATTTGGTGAAATGATGTTGTGGGTGTTTTGAAAGTCATGATCTTTGTGCAAGTAAAGTTGTTGATTTGTCGTATTTGTTTGTGGTTGTTTGGTGGTGATTGTCAAAACTCGAAATTGGTAATAAATTGAGCTATGTCTTTGTGACAATTTGACATGATAGGTATTTTAGTTCTTTAGATGGCAAAGTTTGTTTAACTGCCACATGATTTAGTTGCTTGGTGTGGGTTTGTTTTCTACAGTTGAAGTATGGTGCTGTCATGTGTGGATGCCTCTTTGTTATGTTCGGTGGATGACCCAAAATGATGCAAGGTTTTGGGCATTGTGTGTTTTGGTCAGTCGAATCGAATACATTTTTGTATAAGCTATTTTTGTGGATCACTTTGTCTGAAATGTTATATTTTGATCTAAGTTGGGAGTGCCCTTTTAATTTTAGGTTTCCATCTATATGCAGACTTGAGACTTTATCCTTCCTCTCTATGGTTTCCCACGACTTTGTCTTAAATCAATGTTACCGGACTCATATTTTTAGTCCTTTGTTGCTTGGGTGTGATTGTGTGATATTGTCATCTTGCCCTTGCGTATCCACTTATATGAGGAGTGCTATGTTGTTGCCAGGGGTTTATAAGAACAATGGTTACCTGATGGTTTCGTGCAATGGAGGACTTAATCAAATGCGATCAGCAGTGAGTGTTTATGCGGATTTGTATAATTTGAGTACTTAGTTTCTCTTAAATGAATGTAATCCATCTTGTTTGGCTTGTCCTTCTCCTGAATGGCTGAACTTAATTCTGTTTGTGCAGATTTGTGACATGGTCGCTATTGCAAGATACCTTAATGTCACCCTTATAGTGCCGGAGCTGGATAAAACTTCCTTTTGGGCTGATCCTAGGCATGTTATTGTCATATTCTCTTGTATGCTGTGTAGCCTTTGAAAATTGTCTACCTATTTTCAGAATAACCTGTTCAATTTTCGTTGTCATTAAGGAAGATGGTCTAATTTAATTCTTTGACGTGGCAGTGAGTTTCAAGACATATTTGATGTGGATCATTTTATTACGTCTTTACGAGATGAGGTGAGGGTCTTGAAAGAGCTTCCACCTAGGCTCAAGAAAAGGGTTGAGCTAGGAAGGGTCTACACAATGGCTCCTGTTAGTTGGTCGGATATATCTTACTATCATAACCAGGTTTGTCCCAGTATTCTGGCTCACTGGGTATGTTGTTGGTTCTGCCCAGCCACTTGAACAAGTCTAACAAGTCTACTTTCTATTTGGTGAAAGCAGATCCTTCCTTTGATACAGAAGTACAAGGTTTTGCATTTGAATAGAACTGATGCACGGCTTGCCAATAATGGCCTACCTTCGGAAATCCAAAGGCTCAGATGCCGGGTTAACTTTGGTGCATTGCGATTCACCCCACAAATTGAGGAACTAGGAAGAAGGGTTGTTAAGCTGCTGAGACAAAATGGCCACTTTTTAGTTCTTCATTTGCGATATGAGATGGACATGCTAGCATTTTCCGGTTGTACACAAGGTTGCAATAGCGAGGAGGTGGAGGACTTGACCAGAATGAGGTGTGTACAAGAATTCTTATGCTGTTTTTATATCAATCTTGAGCCAGAAAGTTATTTTCGATTTCCCTTCCTCTCTTGTAACATTTCCATTGTTTACTTGCCTTCAATTTGCAATACTAGATATGCTTATCCATGGTGGAAAGAGAAAATAATAAATTCTGATCTGAAACGGAAAGATGGACTATGCCCATTGACCCCGGAAGAAACTACCTTGGCGCTGAGGGCTTTAGATATTGATCCAAGTTATCAGATATATATTGCAGCTGGTGAAATATATGGTGGAGAGAGGAGAATGGCCAGTCTTGGTGAAGCTTATCCGAAGCTGGTGAGTACATGGCATGTGCCTCTGTCAGTGTCATGTCTATCTATTGTGGAATTCATGTTTTTGTTTCACGCCCCTCATGTGATGTTAATTGATAATTCAGGTAAGAAAGGAGACATTACTGGATCCAGCAGACTTGAGATTTTTCCAGAATCATTCATCCCAGATGGCTGCTCTGGATTACCTAGTTTCACTAGAGAGCGATATCTTCGTCCCAACTTATGATGGTAATATGGCCAAAGTTGTTGAAGGACATCGCAGGTATGACATTTTATCTTGGGTGGAACTTCGATTGTATACCACTTACTTTTGCTTCCAGTAGGATGTGTATTAGATTAAGTATTCTGCTTGGGGGTTTATGATGATGACAAGCACAATATAGGTT
Source organism: Spergularia marina (assembly GCA_963680865.1). NCBI lineage: Eukaryota > Viridiplantae > Streptophyta > Magnoliopsida > Caryophyllales > Caryophyllaceae > Spergularia > Spergularia marina. Next base: position 23,715,191 of record OY804548.1, on the reverse strand, counting down.
TCATCGATCCTTATAAATGAAGTCCCTGTATGCGATTAAATACTATCAAATGTATTTTTTTTGGACTGTGGCTTGTATGCTCGGACCTTTTGTGGCTGACAGTGGGGGGTTCCCCTCCCTTTGGCCGTCACCTTATAAACCCTGCCCGCCTTTTAATTAGCTTGTCAAACTTTCGGTTGTAGGCTATAATCTGCTGTAGTTTTTATGCCCCTTTGACATGACTCCTAGTGGTGAAACGACTAACTGAAGTGTGATATATATTAATGCCTTTTTAGGTATCTTGGGTACAAAAAGACTTTCCTATTGGACCGAAGGCTGTTGGTTGATTTGGTAGACAAATATACTTCTGGGTCACTGAGTTGGGATGAGTTCTCAGATGGTGTGAAGGAAACTCATGCACATCGCATTGGAGAACCAACCAAGAGGTTGGTCATTCCTGACAGACCGAAAGAAGAGGACTATTTCTACTCGAATCCTCAGGAGTGTCTCCTACCAGATGAACCGTTAGGTAGCATGTAAACTATTATACATGGGCTTTGGTACACTGTACACCCACACTTGTATTCTTCTGTGATGCTCCATTCTAGGGCAATCAGATATAGAGGATCATTGGCAAAGTTGTAGTACCACAGTTACAGAAATGCCTTTGTTTTGGCTGCCCCTTGTTGGAGGAATAGGGTCATGCATATTATCTTGGGGCACAAAATTTTGAGGAAGTTGAAGAACATTGGCGAGAGCAGGAGCAACTGGAGGGGAGCATACAATGCCCTTGTTGATGCCAATAATCGAATTCTTGTATAGAACTCGCCCTGCCATTACAGGGTGGAGTTGAGATTGCCTGTTGTGTACATGTAGAAACGTCACATATAGATTGTTCGATTACATTCCTGAGACTGTAAGGTTAGCTTGTCATCTCATCTTTCGATTTTTTGTATTACTTCATCACTTGTTTCATTAGGATTTGTATTCACTCTCAGTCTCACGTAGTAAAGTGATCTTCCAAATGTTACATTTACAGAGTTTGAGCTTGTACCTCAAGATTCTTTCTTGTACTACTACTCTACTACTCGTATCGTTTTTGAAATATGTTTAAAATGTTGCTGAGAGTTATGGATATGAAGATGACAGTTCTCTGTTAAAAAAAAAAAAAAAAAAAAAAAAAAATTGACAGTTGAAACTTGAGACACTGTTGCTCATCTCATTTTCTCAACTTCCATCCCTCAGGAGTCGGTAGTAGCAACTAGCGAAAAACCGACTACGAATCCACAATAAGTCTAATATAATGAAGAAGAATTTGGATGTGAAGAATGTGACACGAGAAATTTTAAATCTTTTGAATGAGTTTCGAACTTTAGTCATGATCGAATACAACCCGTAACTACTTGATATCTGCAAGTTCCACCATCCTTTTCTCCT